>CM069525.1:97639670-98870028 GCA_035773235.1 Eospalax fontanierii
ATAAGGACAAATATGCACTCAATAGGCATCCTGTCATCCCATTCTTATTTACCCAAGATAAATGAAAATTCACATTCAATAAAAATCTGTACCTAAATGTTTTAAAATATTTTATTTTATTATTTTCTGTGTATGAGTATATTGCTCATACCGTGTGGGTGCTGGGAATTGTATCCTGGTCTTCAGTAAGAGCAGTCAGTGCTCTTAACTGCTGAACCATCTCTCCAGCCCCAAGCATCTAAATATTTTAAGTGGCTTAATTTTAACTATCAAAACTCAGAATAAGCCCTAATGTCCTCTAAATGATGAATCTGTAAACATCTGATGAATGGACTATTTGTCAGTAGTTTAGAAAAAAAAAGTACAACTGATACTTAGAAACACTGACAAATCTCAGAGATATTATGCTAAATTAAAAAGGCACTCCAAGCTGATATACATACTGGAATAGTTAAATTTACAGAATCAATGGTGGATGAACTTGTACTGAAGGACATCTGGGGACACTAATTTGACTCGATAGGCCTTAACACAAATGACAGAATGCATAAATTCCAGTGGGGGTGCTATGGGAGGATGCCAGTGGGGAAGGGGGTATAAAGACTATTTAAGATGTTCTGTATGAAATACACAATAATTCAATTAAAAATTTAAAAAAAGAAATTGTGAATGAAGTTTCCATAAGCACTCATGAGTTTGTAGTTTTCCTCATAAACATCTTGAATATAATTGGGGGTAGATTGATACCTACATATATTCTTGCCTTCGGTACTACTATAAATGACACTTATTTTTTGAAGTTTAATTCCATGTGTTCACTGATAGTATTTTTTAATTAATTTTGTACATTAAATTTATATCTATTAAACGTTATAATAACTTATTAATTATAGAAACTTTTGTTCCATTGTTGCCAATTCTATGAGATTTTTAAAGGTTTATTTTTTTGTTTTCTGTGTGTATATGTCTGTCTGTCTGTCTGTCTGTCTGTTGGTAGGTCAATCTGTCTGTGTGTGCATATATGCACATGGTGTGCCTGCAGGGTCCAGAAAAGCATGTACGATTCCCTGATTCCCTGGAGCTGGACTTACAGGTGGTTGTGAACTGCCAAGTATGGGTGTTGGAAACCAAACTCCAGTCCTCTGTAAAAGCAAAAAGTGGTCTTAATAACTGAGCCATCTCTCCAGTGCCTCCTTAGGATTTTTCATATGAATAACTATGCCATCTTTGAACAAAAGTAGTTTTATTTCTTCTTTTTATCTGTATGCATTATTTTTCATTAGTTAGAACGTCTAGCAAAAGGTTCAAAGCAGTGATAGTGGATGTTATTTCCTTATTCTTGATCTTAATGGGAAAGTGTCTACTTTCTCAGCATTAAGTATGGTGCTAGGTTTTATTTGTCAATGAGGGAAGTTCCACTCTACCCCTAGTTTCCTGGATACTGCTGGATTTTATCAAATGAATTTTTTGCATCTATTGATGTACTCATGTGATCATATTTTTCAGACTGTTGGATGTGACAGAATATCTTAACTGATTTTATAAACAGTTAAGTTTTACAACAATCTTGCACACCAGCAATAAATCTCACTTGGTTCTGATAAGCAGTACTTTTCATATGTTGTTTGACTCCAATTACTAATTTTTTAAATTATTTATTTTTGTATGTGTCCACATGCATATTAGGCACACGTGTGCAAGTACCCATAAAAGGGTGACAGATCACCTGGAGATGAAGTTACAGGTAGTTATGAGCCATCCAAATGTGATGCTGGAAACTGAACTTTGGTCCTCTGCAAGAGCAAAAAGCACTCTTAACCACTGAACCATCTCTCCAACAAATTTATTTTTTTAATGTTGTATTTATTATTTTATTTTATGTGTATGAGTGTGTTCCCTGGATCTATGCAAGTGCACTTATGTCACCTGCAATGCCATGGGAGGTCAGAAGAGGGCGTTGAATGATATGGAACTGGAGTTACAGATGGTTGTTAGCTGTCACGTGGGTGCTTGAAATGGAACCTAAGTCCTGTGCAAGAGCAGCAAGTGTTCTTTAATTGCTGAGCCATCTCTCACTCCCAAATTAACAAATTTCTTAAGCATTCTTGCATTTATATTCATGACAGATACTGTTCTGCTCTTTTCTTGTAATGTCTGTCTGGTTTTGATATTAGGGAAATGAAGCTGTCATAGAATGAGTTAGGAGGTTCTCCTCGTGCTTCTGGAAAATACTGTAGAGAATTCACGTAGTATCATCTTTAAATAGTTGATGAAATCAACCAAGGAACTCTTGCGATTTAGAATAAACTCTTTATTGATTCTATTTCTTCAGTAAAGGGAAAAATTTTAATTTCAACTTATTTCATCAGTTCTTTCATGAATTATGCCTTTAATTTTTTTTTATATAGGATTTCATTGTCAAAGCCACAAGCACCTAGAATTTTCCTACATGGTTTCCGTGGTTCTTATACTGGTTTACATTTTACATTAACATCAGTGATCTACAATGAGCTTTTGGTGGTGTGTAAGTTCTATGGCAGATCTACTAATTTATGTGCATATGTCTTATTCGGGGAAGTAAGTGTTCAGTTGCTCAAATACCATCAATTTCGAAGACTACCCTTTCCCCCATTTCACTTGCCTTTTTTTCTTCTTCATTAGAAGAAAACATGGTAGAAACATTGCCTGAAAATACTTGTGTGGGTCTATTTCTGAGTTTCTTGTTATGTTCTATTTATCTACTTATTTGTTTTCCAGCATCACACAGACTTGACTGTTCAAGCTTGTATGGATACGTCTTGAAGTCATCTCGTAGTGGCCTGTGACATTGTTCTTTCTCTAGAGTTTGTTGTTCTGTGCCTTTTCCCTTTTCTTACAAATTTGAGAGTCACACTGTCAATACCCACAAGAAAACTTGCTAGAATTTTGATTAGTACTGATATCTCTAACTTAAATTATCAAAAACTGACATCACGACAATGTTAAGATTCGAATCCACAATCATGGATTATCTTTCCACTTATTTAATTTTGGGGTTTTCATCAAAATCTTGTACTTTTCATTAAATGCATCATAGATATTTTTGTTGAATTTCTATACACATATTTCAATTTTGAAGATGTTAATGTAACTGGTATTATATTTGTTTATTTCAAATTCGTCTTGCTCATTACTGATATATAGGGAAGCCATGGATTTATATACAATAATCTTGGCGCTTTAGGATTTTCTACATATATAATCGTGCTATTTTGTTTCTTCCTTCCCTATTTATATCCTTTTAGTTCTATTTCCCATCTTATGGAAATGAAGAATTGTTAATTTTCAGTTCATACTGATACTTTTGGCTAAAATAGAAGTGAAAACTTCGTAGCTCTTTGTGTATCCACACATCATGTATATAAAAGTAACATTATAAAATTAACCATATAAGATCATTGGAATACTATTAACATCATTTTCCCATACTCCATGGCTAGGGGCATTATTCTCTACCAATATATAGCTGAACTATAACTTACTAAACAATCATCTGTTGGGGCTATTATACTGTTTCAACTTTTGTCTTTTAAAAAGTCCCATGACAGACATTCCTGCATGCAGCACTGGTTGTTTTCTTAACATAATTTCTTAGAAGCAGATTTTTTTGGATCAAAGATTTTGAATATTTTCAATTTTTGACCTATATTGCCAAACTGCCTTCCAAGAAATCTGCACTAATATATCTTCCCATTATCAGTGGGTGAGTATGACAAGCAGTGAATATTTTAGTTACTGAGAACATCGACAATTAAATAGAGGGAAATAAAACTCATATTTGTTTATTATCAGTAAATTTTAATATGTACTCATTTTCAGTAATCACTTTTGATTCCAATTTTAGGACATTACCATTTTCCTTAACAGTTTATTCTTAAGCTATAGTTCTTGAGTAAGAATCAGTACTCAGAATTATGTTTTCACAGAAAGACTACAAAAAATTAATTTTTTTTAAATAACAGTTTTTGGCAGAACATATGCTTTTCAGGCAAGTCAAGAAAGAGTGCTTTCTTATAAAGACAGAACTTAGAAATATTTTAAATATTTTAACAATCTCAGAATCTTCAACTATTGAGAAATAATCATGAATTTCCCCTGATCAATGTCTAAATGAGGTTCCCTGCTGTCTACATGTTACAGAGAGGATTCTTTTGTTAGTAAATTTATAGTCTCATTGACAGTTACTTGGAAGACTTGCATTCAACATATTTTTGTGTTTCAGAAATAATCAATATACTTGGAAGTCAATCCACAAACATTGCTCCTTTAAGTGGCACTGTAAGTCTAGCATAGTCATATGTATCTGAGGCTAATGCTTAAATTCAAGGAACTTAGAAATTATTTTGTATGTCTAAATGTATAGTGGAAAATAAAATGGAATTTGTATATTGCATTTTATTCTTTTCTTGCTTAGATTAATGCACTCCTAGTATCATCCATTTAAAATATAAATTTATTTAAAATACCAAGTTGGGTGAATTTTTGCTGTCAGCTGAGATCTGCATGTTGGGATGATTTGTCTCCATGGTCCTTGATGATCAAATGGGATAAGGGGAATCAGTAAAATAGAAGAACCTAAGAAAAAGTGCATTTCAGAGCATTTACAAATTCTAAAATATTTCATTCAAAATGAGCCAGCAAGATGGCTCACTGGTCCACCAAGTTGAATGGACTGAATTCATTCCCTTGGACCCATATGGTGGAAGGAGAGAATTAACTCCCATCAGTTGGCTTCTGACTCCCCACAAACAAAATAAATGAAATATATTTTAAAAATAATATTCAAAATGATATGGATGGCAGAGAGTTTATTTTGAAGTGTATCTGTACCAGTCATAAAGTGTTAAGTTTAAAATAATAAAACAGCTCTCTTGAATGATAAGAATCTTGTTGGGAAGACAAGATTTCTCTAGCTAAAAGTTGTTTTACATTCTTCTTAAACCTACCATCTTTTTCCTCATATACTCACATTAGTACACAATTTTATCCCACTCCCACTGTCTTTCAAACTGTGTTATTTGAAAATGCAAGTATCACTCAAACACTGACTGCTGATAGAAAACTGATCGTAATGCAATTACAATGAACTTACATCACCCATGTTAGTCTTACTGTCACTACAGCACAAAATTTAGCTAATTATGCCCAAGATCCTTGATGGGGCAAAATTTAGGGACCAGGGTCAGGCAAGGATCTGAACAATAATACCATCATTGGTGCTATTAAACAATGGTCCAAAAATTACACACACTCAAGTATCTAACAAAATTAAGATGAATAAATCATTAAGTCATGTTTTAGCATTTTTGTCTAAAATGGAGTGGTTAACACAATTGTCCAGATTTATTCATGAACACTCCAGAAAATGATCAATTTTCAGAAGTTGTGATAAAAATGAATTTAAACGTTTTTGACACCATCCAGGAGAGGAATTAATGAGTTTCAATATGTAATCAATCATGCCTATAATCCCAGCATATAATCTTGGACAAAAAGTTTAATGAGCTGATTTTATTGAAACAAAGATATTTCACCAACCTCTAGTAGATCTAAAGAAAAAAAGTACAGCTTCCTTGCCAATATTGGAGAGATATCAGCTGGAAAATGGATGACTTATTCCTAACTACTGATGTCTGAGAGTCATCGATGAATTCAAGTAATATGTGACATGGATCTTCAACCTGTCATTATAGCTATTTTTCAAATAGCTCAGCTGGCCTTAATTAGAACTGAAAAATTCTGCTATTTTAGTGGTCCCTGTTAACAAGAACAACAAATACAAAAATAAAAACAACAGAGATGTTCTACCATGCCATCAACACTTTGCTCAATCATTACTGCCCACCTCCCAAGATTAGGTCAAAAGGTCAATAATTCCATCACTAGTCCAAAGGCAAGAAGACATTCCCACGAACTGTTTTTGATAACAGTTCCTACTGGAGACACATCACTATGTCAGGACTACAATAACATTTATTCTATTATAATACATATGGTCAGTGGAAAGGGAGAAATGAATTTTTGCTATGAATTATGTGGAGTGGACACACCAAGCAAACAAATTCCTTTTTAATTATTAATTCCTTTATAAATCTCCTAGAAAAGTACACAGAAAGGCATCAGTTCTTTTTTATTGTCATTTATCAAACTTAAAGTATAATAATATAGGAATCATAACATACAGTAGTTCTATAACTTTTTTTCTTATTCCTCTGGCATGGGGTTTCTAGAGTTGATGATTCTGTCAGAATCCCTCAGGACCTTAAGACTTCATTTCCAGTTGTGAAAAATAGTGAAAAAGGAAAAGCAGGAAGAAGTCAAAATTTTCATTCTGTGGTTACAGCTTGTTCCCTCATCCAGAAACTAATTATCTTATTCATAATTGCTGGATCATTTGACCTAAGTTAATTCAATTTTATATTTATTTAAAGTATTCTACCCATATAATGTCCCTCTCGTTTCTCATTACTTGTTTTGTGGCTATTCCAGTTTTCTGAAATATGTATACAAACCCAATGGAAGAAAAGTATCTATAGTTCAAAGAAGTTTGACACAATGCAAGGCAACACCATTGGCTAAGAGGAGAAGTGGACATATGCCATGAAATTTCAATTCATTGTGCCCTTCTATCTCTTATTAGCATGGACAACTGAGAGTGGATGGAATTCTCATTAGCCTTTCTATGAGGCCACTGGGAGATCCTTTTACAGAAAGGCTACTTGGCTGGTGAAACCTGACCTGAAATTTTTTCTGGCTAAAATAATCTGTTCCATGTCATATGGCATAGGACTTTGGGAAAAAATCCAAGTTCTTGTTTAAAAAACATCCTTCCTATCAGCACCTTAGCATCACAAATCTTAGCTAAAGGAGACCTTCTGTTTGGTTGAGAATATTTTATGTTTGCTTAAGAGTGCAATTTGAGTTCTTGTTTGAACTTTTTGCAACAGAATCAAATTTACAGTCTGTGCAAATGTAAACTGCGCAACTTTTACTCCGGACAATATGAAGATGTATGTACATTTTTGGTGAGTTTTAGAGACTTTAAATGTGAGTTGACACAATAAATACTGACACAAATTGCTTTCAAATAGTTCTTCGGTTTTATAAAATAATATGTGTGAAGTGGAACTTAGACAAAAAGCACTATATATAAAATATATATAATAAATAGCTATGATTATCCATAGATTGAGATTACTGTTGGTTTCTTATATGTTTACGTATTTTCTATATGTTTAGTAATAAAGCTTCTATTCTCAAACCAGAACAAATATACCATATTAATATCAAAGTTGCTTGGGCATCTAAGAGGTTATTAGTCTAATAGATATTTAACCATTCATTTATTTAACGTTTCAATATTCTACCTTCCAATTAATTGACGTCGCTAATAAAAAGTACCCATTTACTCACCACTTATAGAAAGACTTTTATTGAATTACAATTTAATTTCTGCCCTATTCCCTTAAAGATGGTTAATAGAGAAATGTCAAACAGACAGTTCTTCTTCTTCTTCATAGGAAGCCAAACTTACAGCTAGTCTCCTTGTACTACCCGAACATGCTTTATTTAAGCATCTCATGGTGAATAGAGCTTAACTGATAGATAGGCAATGGACATAGTCTGTAGATACAACTCCCATTTTTTCAACAAATCCAAAGTTTTTCTTTTATTCCTTCAGCAGGTATAAGCTAAATATAGAGGGAAAATGGTGTCAGGAACCAAATCAAATGTTTAGTAGCTTCTATTTTATTTATCTTTTAAAATAATTATCTTCTGTATAGTCTTTCGCCTTCTAAACCGTATCAAATCTTTATGGAAGCAGCCAGTCTATAAATTGCATTGAATAAAATTGTCTTTACCGTGATTCTATAATAGGATTAAAAGTCCAGGTGGTTTCCTTCAAATACCTCAAAGTCTTGGTTTCTCTTGTCCCAATCTCACAAACACTACTCTGATGTCAGTTAGTCTTCTGTCCACAAATTAAGAATTTTTCCTAGTTTATAAGAATCTTTACTTCAAAGAACATGAATGAATCAGCCAATACCATGCAACAAGCAACAGAAGAATTACCAGAAACCAGGTCTTTTGAGTTTAAGCATGACCCTAATTCAATTAAAGTCTGAAGAAATTCCAATCCTAAATCTAAGAAGCATGGACATAAAGGATCATATTTTAACTTTTTCCACAAATTTCAAACTTCCTGAATCATTTTAGTCTTAATCTCAGTCTTCTGAAATTTTAATTTATATCTGTGTGTGTGTATGTAGTATAGTGTATTGTGTTGAATATGTGTGTGCTGTATGTGCACATGTATGAGTGTGTTCCCACAGTCATGCATATATATACATGGAGGCCCGAGGAAGATACTGAGTATCCTGCTTTATCACACTCTGCTTTATTCCTTTGAGCAAGGTCTCCCATTAAAATGGGAGTTAGGTTGGTGGCCACCAAGCCTCGATATCCTCCTGTCTCTGTGACCCACATCACTGGGGTTGCAGTTGCACATGACCACACATGACTTTTTACATGGGTGCTAATGATTCAAATTTGAGTCCTCATTCTTGTACAGCAAGCACTCTTACTCGATGAGCCATCTCCTGATCCCCAGTCTCAGTCTTTTTTTGTTTTGGTTGTTGTTATGGTAGTGGTCCTGAGATGGAGCCCAGGACCTTGTACCTTCTGGTTACAGTCTCTACTTCGGAGTTACATCCTCAGTCTCCAGTGTCAGTTTTCTAAGTCCAAAATAATATATTGCCTGTATTAAATAAATGCCATTACAAAATTCATTATCCAGTTTTTTAGGGATCATCACTTGTGTTTTAAGTAGCTGCCACATAAAAAATTCTGTGCTCATCTTCAAGAAAATGAACTTGCATTCTGAAAGAATTTTCAAATACAAAACTATATAGTCAAGAGTATATTGGACTTGGAGATATAGATTACAGTTCTGACTCTGGCTAGCACTTACAGTAATATATCTTTGTACCAAATCATTTGATTCCATTTTGTTTTGATTTTACATCACAAAATTTGGAAGACCACATAATTTAGTTTCTAAGAGTTTCTGTAATGGCTACCATTTATTATAAATTAATCTTGCCAGATGTGGTAGCAAACATCATTAATCCCAGCACTTTCAAGGCAGAGGCAGGCAAATCTCTGTGAACTCGAGGGACTGGTATGTATAGCGAGTTCCAGGCCAGCTGGGAAGGAAGGAAGGAAGGAGGGAGAGAGGGAGGGAGGGAGGGAGGGAGGGAGGGAGGGAGGGAGGGAAGGGAAGGGAAGGGAAGGGAGGAAAGGGAAGGGAAGGAAAGGGAGGAAAGGGAAGGAAGGGAGGGGAAGGAGGGAAGGGAGGGGAAAGAGGGAAGGAAGAAAGAAAGAGAGAAAGAGAGAGAGAAAGAAAGAAAGCTAAACTTGTACCAGTCACTATACAAATGACTCTCATAGTTGTGATGTTTAATTTTGTCAACTTGATGAGATTTAGAAACACTATTGAAAGGAACCTCAAGATATGTTAGTTTAAATGAGGTACGAATACCTATTCTAACTGTGGGCAGCATAATTTTATGAGCTAAGGTTCCTGTCTGAATGAGAAGAAGAAAGTGAACTGAGCAGCAACATTCACCTCTCTCTGCTTCTTGGCTGTGGTCATGATATAATCAGCTTCTTCTTGCCATGCTCTCCCCACCGTGCGGATATACACTCAAACTGTAAATAAAGCAAGTAACTAATACAGTGGTGATCACTATCTCCTGCTTGTGCTGATAAGAAAACTGAAGACACAGAGGCACAACATTGCCAATGTATATAAGATAGTTGTAGAGCTAAGGGTTGGAATCTAGGCTAACTCCGAAGTCACCATGCTCCCATCCAAAATTAAAAAAAAATATTAAGGATATGCTCTGAAAAATATTAAGCTATCTAACTGGAGGTTCAAAGGTGAGACTGTGTCTCATTCTATTAGTCGAGATTGGCCTTAAATTTGTAATCATCCTGACTCAGCCTCCCTACTGCTGGAATTACAAGCATATGCACCATGCCTGACAAAGTTATCTGACTTTAAGGAATTCTTTCTTCTGCTTCCCTCTACATAAACTTCTAAAATTTCAATAGATCTACTCTCTTCATTGCTTCTTTTTAATATCTGATATTTTTAGATATTCACCCAAATATCAAGGAGAGCCTAGAAATCTTATGCTTATCTGTCAGGTTTTCACCAGAAACACAGTAGACTCACATAAGGTCACAACTTGCATATCGACAACTCTCTAAGTTTCTTCTTCCCTGTCTTCACTATTTTGGTGACTTGCCTTTCCTGCAAATTCTAGAGTCCCACTTTAATGCAAACATGAATGCTTGCAGGCTTTACTCTGAGAAGAAAAATGAGCAAGAATCTATCACCTTGAACATATAATATATTCTCCTCATAGAGCAGGAATGGGTCCATGAGACACAATTTTGTCTCCAGAACTTCTGCCAGATTTGGTACAGTCTAGCCCATTAAAAACATGTAATAAAAATATTCTTAACAACTCAGTTCTTCACTTCACTTTGATCAATAGTTCATTACCTAAGTTAGATCTGCCAAAAGGGGCAAACTTTTCAGTCCGCTTGTCCCATATTTGCATGAATATTATGCTGTGAATTGTTATGCTGTTTTGAGCTTCAAAAGAACTTCCTGGCCCCATTGACTACAACTTTAACAACAGAGCATAATGGAGTTATAGAAAGATGTTTCCCTAGCTAAAGACCTCAAACTTCGCTGATGCTGGACAGTAACAAACTTTTATATAAGCAACAAATAGCTCATTCATCCATTGCAATGCACCCTCAGTATTTCCCACTGTCCTTAGCCTGTCTTCCTGCTAGTGAAGGCTACTATAACTATGGCTAATTAGCCAGCAGCAAGTGGCAACACAGGCCTTCATCACACAAGGACATGAGTAACAGGCCAATCAGGGAAGATTCTTTCCAAAAGATAAGGAATTTTTAAGCCCTGCTGATTGTGTATTGAGTTGAGAATAAACTGAACAACATTTCCACCACATGCACTTAAATAAAGAGAGGACTTCTGGAAACAGAGGTTCTGACATGGATTATATTGTGGTAGAAGAATAATTTGAGAATTACAATGGGAGAAGCTGATTCAAATTTCCTTTTAGAGACTGTTCCCTTCTACACTTCCAGTTGTGACTAAGTCATTCTAGACATCAATATAGATCACTCATGATTAAAGTCTGAATCAAAGGCACCTTTCCCCCAAGATCAAGTCTGTTTGCTATAAAATTCATAATGTAGCAGAAGCACACTTAATGGTGGAAAAGACTTGGTACCACCCTCCATGTCAGCAAGCCTTCTGCCACTTATGCTGATAGAAGAGATAAATATTTAAGTGACGGGCTTCAGATGCTGCTGCAGCTCCGACCAAGAATATTTTCACAGCTCCTTCTCATGAATAAGTTCAGTGGAGCAGAGAATGTTCCTGTTGGACCAATTCCACTTTGTACTTCTTTTTGAGGCCTCCCTGAAAGGGAACTAGAGCTCTGGGTTTCTCCTCAAATTTAGAGCAAGCATCTACTTCCGAAGTGACTGCAAGTGGCCCAAAGAAGATGAGGCACACATTGTTCAAAGGCAGCAGAAAACTTGTAACAAGAACAGCTATGTCAATGGCAGCAAAGGGGGTTAATTACCCTTCACCTCCTGAGCCCCCCTGCCACTCTCTGATTTCTCTGATGTGTTAGCTCACCATATGGATCACTGCCTTTCTAGAAATATTCCCTGGGTTTGCATGGACGTTCCTTTTAATAAATGTCATCTAGTATGTTAACAGTTCTTGGAAACTAAATTTTGTCAATAGATTTTTCATCTGAACCCAGTTCACATGATGGTTTCTTCCTTCATTGGTTTTCTGCATTAGGGCTAGGCAGAGCCCACTTTTCTTTTCTTTTCTTCTTTGTTACCCTTTTTCATAAACTGAAACCTTCATTGAAGAGTCAAAAATATAAGGAAAAAGTCCAGCTCATCTGTCAGATATTTCTAGAGTTACGTAAAATGGAATAAGATTTATACAGTTTAGAACAGGAAAGTGAAAATGGGGCTAATGTGTCATATGTTCTATGAGATGAAAACTATATGATAATCAGTAAAGCAGCCTCAAATTTAGTTGGCCTGATCCACAGTTCTCATTTTTTATCATCTCATGCACAAACAAGCTAACATTCATTTTCTTCTCATAGAATAATAATAGCATGACGACATTTGGGCTAAATCACAATTCCTACAGATCATAACCACATTTTCAAAAAATTATAAGGAAGTATGTGATATTTTTAAATTCAAGACACTTACGTTTTACTTGCTCTGTTTTGCTTCCTTCTAGGAAAAGAAAGAACAGCAACAAGGAAAAGATATATTTCATGCCTTCCATTTTCCACGTTTTTCTTCTTTGAGCTACTGTAAAAGGCAGCTCGGAACCTCCAATGGGCTTTGTACTCAGACTGTTAAAAAGAAAGCAGAAAGAAGTAATTAAAACAGATCCCCATTAGCTAATAGACATCAATGACATGCTTCTAACTTACTAGGAAAAAAAAAACACTGAAGAGTTTACCTAAGTACAAGCATTGTTTGCCGGCATAAGACAAAGGACTTGCTTCTCTTGTCTTGTAAAGATTAAATGAGGAAATTCACATGAATGAGTATGAATTCTTCTCTAACAATGAAGCTAAATCATTACAAGCAAGTCACAGGAAAATAAAAATAAATTTAGAAATCCTTTCTAAGGAAATTTAAGCTGATTTTTCAGGATATTTTGTTTTAGACGAGCGGGATGGGGGTAGAGAAGAAGGAAACCGGAGTTTACACAAAGCCTATTTTGGCAAACAAGGTAAAAGTAGTAAGCATTCGACTATCTCCAGCAATTTCTGGAATGAAAGTCAACTATTCTTAGCTTTAGACTACTGCTATCATTAATTCTTCAAAGATTAAATATCTATTGATCAATGTTTCTTTTGTGTCCTGTATGAAATCTAGAAAGATCTACACTTTGGGTGTGTATGTTGCAAAAGAGAGATGCAATTAGGAAATGGGTACAAGTCAACATCTGAGAAGTTTTATTGCTTAGAAGATTTCAGAAATATTCCTTACCATGAAGTCCACTGTTAAAGGAATTGTGAAGTGGCTAATTTTGAGGGACATTAGGCAAACTGAAATAGATAATTCAATTTGTTTCATCACGTAAAAAGATGGTTAAAGCAACTGCAATTCTTTAAAAATCCATACTGATATTTCCAGTCTAAGGATGGAAATCCTAAGCCTTTGGAGTCTTAGAAAACAGACAATTTGCTGTACTTATATCCAGTCATAACTATTTTCCATAGACTTTGAAGTTTATAAAATTCTTCCCACAAGAGATTGGAGGATATGTAAATATTCTAGAAAAGATTGCTTTCAGTCAGGGTTAACTCTGAATAGGAACTAAATACAATGATATTTTCAGAGAGTCCAACATAAATATTGAACATAAAGTATTTGAAGGAAAAGACTGCAAGATGCTCATTTTTGGAAAATCGAATCTCTTTGGGCTCTGAAGTCAATGCAAAGATTTTATTCTAAATGCTATGAAGTTGCCATGTTCATTCAAAATCCGTCGTTTCAGTCAGACCTACTGATGCACGCTTGTAATCCCAGTATACTTGAGGCAGAAGCATGAGGATCGCTTTAGGTTCAAGGCCAGCTAGAGCTACACAGAGAAACTTTGTCTCAAAACACCAAAAAAAAAAATCCTATTGCTTCAGATTATGAATGTATGGACACCTAAGTAAGAACTCATCCTAGAAAATCATGGGTAATCAGGGACATTTGTAGTGTTCAGATCTACTCTCTTTCTTGACTCTCCTGGCTCCTTATGAAAGGGTCAAGTTCTCCTAGGGCATGTTCTTAGCCTTTCACAAGCCTGGGCTCTGATGTTTCAGTCACTCACTGTACCCTGAGATCTACCAGGCTGCTTTGAAACAAGGCATTTTCATTAACAGTTTTAATGCAGTCACCCACCTCAATGAAGTTCTTCTTAAGTCTACTTTAATAAGCTTATCCCTCCAAACTTCCAAAAGACAGATTTTTAACTGCTGAAATCTAATTTATCACATTCATATACGGATCTCAGGGGGTACTTTTGAAACCATGGCTTTTGAGTCTCTCCATGCAAGAATCAACAGGGTTGTTTTTCTTGTACAATGGTTGGGTGATTTGGTGAACAGTAGCATTGCTTCATAACTTAAGTTGGCAAGAAAATGGCCCTTAGAATTTTTTGCTTTTCTTGGGTCCCAACTAGGGTTATGAGCAAATAGAAAAGTTGGTGACTAGAGAGCAATTAATCTCTTTTGGCATTCCTGTCATCTGTGTGGCCTCCCAGGCGGCAATGGAGAACATCAAAAAATGAATCGTTTTATAAATATTCACTTTTGATTTACTAGATCCTGAAGTCTTGCCTTTGCATTCTGTACAGAAATTTGAACTGAGAAGGGTTCCTTTACCAGGTCTCTTCACTAGTTAGTTTCTTTTTATGCCTTTACCTTTTTATTAGGGACTCAAGTCCTTGGTTGGAAAGTCAGCAATAAACACAACAGGCATCTCTTAGCAAACATCCGTCTTTTATTCTTGCAAAGAGCCAAACTGTCCCTAATTTTTCAAATTATACTTTGACCCAGTTAACTGGAGTTATTTCTGCATTAACTCTCTGTCTGCTTCACACAGTCTGTTATGCCATTGAGCTTGAACTGGCTCTTTTACAGGTTACTTAGAAATGTTAGGCAGGGGGTGATCCATCACCCAAGGAGATAGGAACAAAGAAAACCAATCCCGAAAATAACCCTGGGGTGAGGATGGGGTGGGAGAGTGCCTGAGCTTTATAAAAAAATGAGAAATGTGTCAGCTACCCAGGGAAAGGCAACAGTTCAGGTGCCTCCAGGAAACCAGCATTCACATTCCTGTGCATCAAGCAAAGAAACCAATTGCCATTTGCTTAGCTGTAACTGTAAGGCCATCTGAACCCACTCTCAGAAAAGGTCTCCTGAGCAGAACAGAACTGGTGACATCTCCAAAGGAAAGCCAAAGGATATACACATGTCAGCTACCACTTCACACCCTATAGTGTCTCTTTAATGCTCTCAAGTGAGGTCTAACTGACCTTGTAATTTCAGTCACTATCATCTGTGACACAGCCCTTAGCGTAGCAATTTTCTTTCTGACAAACAATAAGAAAGAGATTGAAGACTGCAGCCCTTGTCCATCAACTGAAATGCTCTCCCCACACTACACACAGCAACAAAAGCTCAGTTAACCCCTGGTGGATTTCCACTGAAAGATGGCAGTTTGAGTCCAGGGTTTCTCTTGTCAGAGGCAAAGCCCTTCCCTCTGTTTATGACTGAGAAAGAATACCTTACTTTTGGCTGGCAAAATACCTTCTTCGAAAGTATCATTGCATTCTATTCCATACAACTACACCTTCAAAGTCAGGAGAGTGCAGTGGGGAGAGGAGGAAACCAGAGTTGAGTTAGTGGTAGCTCTGAAAGGCAGATTTTCCAGGCCCTGGATTCTAGCAGTCCCACTTTGTTTTCTGAGTCTAGGATCTCAAACTCTGACCCCAGAGGTCTGGGCCTGAAAAGAAGGAGGATACTCAGAGGAGACAGAAGCCTCTCCTCTCCGTCCACCCGGTTTCCTTAACGCTTGAGTGTGTCTGTCCATGGCACTTCAGTAAATGAGCAAACAGGCTCCTCTGCACATGTAGTAATAAAGGAGAGCGCAAAACCTGTAGGCAGCTGGCAGGGAGTGCCTAAGCTGCCTCTGGAAGCCTAGAAGTCTCAGAAAAAGTACAACTGCAGGCCGAACTGGGAGAGGCGAGTCGTGGGTTCAAATTCACAGTCCCCAGTCTGTCTCAAGGGGTACCTTGGGCTCTACCTCCATTCGAGCAACTGGACCACGGAACTGGTTTGTATGGCAGGTCCCAGAGTTCAAGGCATTCTTTGGGAACATCCCGGGGCAGCTTTAGGCAACAGAAGGCATTCTACCTGTGCAAAGGTTGGAAAGGGAGGTGGAGGGAAAGACACTGCTCACTGACCTGGGTACTGGCCTCCTCCGTCTGCCACGCTTGCGCGCGCTCAGAGCTCCCCGGGGCGCTCCTCCGAGGTCTGGGGCTTGCAGGTTGTGGCGAGAGCTGGAGTGCGCGCGAGGGGGGAGGGGGGACTCCAAAGTGGGTGGGAGGAAAAACATCACCGCCCTCGCACCATGAGGGAGCAGCGGCTCACTTGGTTCCAGGGGGGCAGAGCCAAAGCGCGGGTGCGGCGGCCCGAGGCCACCTGCCCGCCCGCCTGCCCGCTCCCCACTTGGCCTGAAAGGCCGGTCGATTCGCGCTGGCGGGAAGTCTGCCTGCACGCAGCCGCCGCAAGTACGCACCCCTTCGTGGTCCCAGCACTGAGACTGTATTCCTACTCCCAGGACCTGAAAGTTACAGAACCCAACCCGGAGAAAGTGTGAGGCTCAGCCGGCACTTTCCCATCACGCAGCGCCCCCACCACACACCCCTCCTTTGGCTAGTCTTGCCTTGGGGTCTTAAAGGGACCGCACATCTTCTCCGGCCCCTCCTCCTCCTCTGCAGTGCACGCTCCTAAATTCTCCCCACCTCTAGCGCACAGACTGAGGACTACACTACCCTCTCTAGGTTGCATCACAACTTCTTTCACATAGATCAACGACTTTTCCCTCCATACCTAGTCTGTTCCTGAGCCTGTGTTCTGTTATGCAAGTTGAGCAGGCCCCACAAATTATGCCCTAACACACCTCTTATCAGTTCAGCGCATTTCGCATATCCTCACTGTGGCAAGTGACAACCATTTGGTGTCTTTATAGGGGTGATGAACATTGGCAAGGGGAGCTGAGGGGATGTGGAAGTTTACTTTCTATCATAAGAGATCTCCCAGTCCCTACGAAAAAGACCCCATACGTCTAAGTATTTTGAAGAAAACTTGGAGTGGCCTACCATTGCCATCACTGATTTGGTAATTCTTAAGATTCTTTATTGGACTAAGGACCCAAATTAAAAAAAAAATCACAATAGGATCGCTACTTCCAAGATGAGTTTAGGTGATGGACTTCAGTTACAAAGATTCATCAGAATCCTCTAAAAGTCATGAACGCACTTTGGTGACAAATAGGGCTCATTTATATTTTAAACGTCTGAATTTGGAGGAGCGCTACAAGGTGGATAAAAGGAGATTCTTAACATCTGTGAAGCACTTTATAGCTTACAGAGTACTTTTATGTGCATTACATCGATATTTCAGTCTCACGTCAAACTGAGCTATCAGTGGCATCAAGTGTGAGGTGCTGGGGAGATTCTGGGCCACTCAGATCAACCTCTTCTTTCACAGAAAAGGAAACTGATGTGAGCAGTCACACAGCTAGTAAATGACATGTCTGAGATTTTAATTCACTGTGTCCCAACTTTGAACCTACTATTAATTTCTATTAATCTTATTAATAGAAATTCTATTAATTCTAACCTTTCTATTAATTCCCAGTCTATAAATTAAAAAAAATGATGCTCAGTAAAATTATGGTTAGCTAATAAGGAAGCAAATAAACAAAAACCCACATACCAGTACCACAAAGGAAAATTAAAACAAGAATAATTGTCATTAGAGGGTACCCACTTATTCTTTCTTCTGAAGTGCTAATATCATCCAACCAGTACTTGCATTGGGAGAGATGTTTATTTAATTGTTAACAAAGGAGAGACACCCTTTCTGAGATGCTGCCTTCAGGGCTCAAAATGTCTAGCTCCATTCTGCTGCTTGAGTAGCCATGCATTGCCACGTGCATTCAATTTGTGCAGTAATAAATTAGTTTGAACTTAGGGATTTGTTGCTGTATAGTGGTTCCTGTGCTGTTTGATGTGTTGATATTTTGTACCACTGAGCTGAGATTTCTTCAAGGACAAGGATTGGTTGTTTAATTTCCTTTCTGTGGGCTCTCCAATTTGAATCACCCCTTTCAACATGGATCCTAGCACTTAAATAGACTCACTGAGATTGAAAACCATGATTATTTGGTTAAAACCACTCATTCCCATTGGTTGGTATAGGACCTAGATTACTGCATGATAAAATATCCCAAAACTTGGTTAGGTTAAATGCAAGTTATAATTGTCAATTGGTTCTATTGAATTAGATCTATTGATTTCTCTAAAGATCATTTATATATTTGCAGTCAACTAACTGTAAGTGGAGTTGCTTCGAATCTGTGAGAGATTCATTAGTATAAATGTTGCAACCCTCATTTTAGCTCATCTTGATTTGTGAATAGAAATAGAAATAGTGAGTCAAAACCTAGTTTTTATACCCGACCTTCTCCAAACTAAACTGAAGACTATCTCCATGCCATATTTTCTATGTTTAGTAAATAGTGATGACAACATAATTTTGTATTCATTTAAAACTATTTTAACACTGATTTTAAAATATTTTATTTATTATTATTTTATGTGTACGAGTGTATTACCTGCATATATGTAAGTACACCCACATCGTACAATGTCCATGAAGATCCCCTGGAACTTGAACTCGAGTTAGGGACAGTTGTTAGCCTCCATGTGGGTGCTGAGAATCAAACCTTGGTCCTGTGTAATAGCAGTCAGTGCTTTTAACTGCTGAGCCATCTCTTCAGCCCCCAAACTTCTTATTTTATATGATTATTAATTAATTTGCAGCTGCAAGACATGATTCAGAAAGATCCTGAATACTATTCACCTATTTTTTCCTCATAGTAAATACTGTGCATAACTGTGTTGTGTTCTGTTATCACAGTCAACAAATTGGCATTGATACACCTTCACCTTATTCTGTTTCCATCAGTTTTACATGTAGTCATTTTCCTATGTGTATAGTTCTACGCGATGTTATGACATTTGCAAGTTTGTCTCATCACCACAGTCAAGATATATAACACTGCCAATACCAAAGTGATTCTGTATTGTTGTTTTGTAGTTACACCCATTGTATTCCCTCCTTCCACATATCTTTGGCAAAATGAAACTGTTCTTCATGTCAATAACATTATCATTGAAAAATATTACATGGGATCATGTGTTATGTAACCTTCTGAGAGTGTTTTTCCCCAACATCATCTTCTGGAAAAAATTCAAGTTATTCCACATATTAACAGTTTGTTCTTTTATTGTTGTATAATGTATTAGTTACTTTTCTGTTGCTCTGATAAAACACCGTAAGGTTTTTTCATCAGACTTCTGTAAGGAAACTTACAGAAGGAAGAATTTATTTGGCTTCTGGTTCAGAGGATTAGAGTTCCTAATGGGCAGGGGAAGGCATGGCAGCCAAGAGGATTGGAGGAGAATTGGGAGGGATCACTTCTTCAAGCAGGCACAGGAAGCAAAGAGCCAGTAACAGGAAATCTGGCAAGACTTAAGAACTCTCTAAGCCCGCCTCCAGTGACATGCTTCCCCAGTAAGGTTGCACCCCCTAAAGCCTCCCCAAACAATGCCACCAACTGGGGACAAAATGCCCAAATACTTGAAGTCTATGGGGAAGATTCTCATTCAAATCATCCCATATAGTGTTCCATGATACAGCTATATCTCACTTTGTTTAATAATTCATCCACTGAAAGGTTGATAGCAAATTTGATCTATTACAAAAAAGCTGTTGGGAATATTTGCCCACAGATTTTGCATAAACAATATTACGTTGGTCTAGGATACATGCCCAGCAGTGAAATTTGTGGTTGTTTGGCAGCTGTATGTGTAGTTTTATAAGAAATATCTTACTCTTTTTAGAGCAGCTATAATTTTTATATGCCCATTTCCAGTGGATGTGAAATCCAATTTGTGCACATCTCTGCCAGCATTTGTTGATGCTATTAGTTTTTATTCTAGCCCTTCTACTAGTTGTATACTTACATATCATTTTGGATTTAATTTGCATTTTCATAATGTATAATATCATTTCTTTCTTTTTTCCTTTTTTTCTTATGTTTTTCTTAATATAGAATCTTATTTTGTAGCCCAGGCTGACCTCAAACATATGCTCTTCTTGCCTTACATCTAAAATGCTGGCAGTCTAGATGACAGCCAGCTCTAATGTCTAAGAGTATCTACATTTTTTCATGTGTTTATTTGATATCTGTATTTTTTGAAAATATTTCCTTCAGTCTGTAGCTTCTTTCATTCTCTTCCATTGGGATTTTACAGAGAAAAGGAGTTTCTTGTGAGTGTGTGTGCTGTGTGCATTTGTGCATATGTTTGTTTGTGGGTGTTTTTGCATGTGTGTGTGGAGACCTGAGGTTGAGGTTGGGAATTTCCCTCCATCTCTCTCCACCATATTCACTGGGTTAAGTTCTCTCAGTTGAACCCAGAACTCACCCACCAGCAAGCTTGCAGTTGGGAGTACATGCCCTGTCTCCACCTTCACAGTACTGCAATTACAGGCAACAGCCATGCCCACCCAGCCTTTATGTGGGTGTTAAGGATCTGAACTTTAATCCTTATGCTTGATGCTTGTGTGGCAAGCACTTTAACCACTGAGCCATCACTCCAGCCCAAAAGATTTCCATTTTGATAATGTCCAATTTATTGAAGTTTTCGGTTGTGGATCATAGTTTGTGACTGTCTAAAAATTTTGCCTAGTTCTAGGCACCAAACATTTTATTCCATATTTTTGTTCTAAAATTGCTACAGTTTCAGGTTTTGAATTTAAGTTTGTGATCTATTTCAGGTTGATTCATATATGAAATATCAAGCTGACTTTCCATTTTTTTCTGCCTATGGATGTCTAATTGCTCCATTATCTTGTGTGGATAAAGCTACTTTTCTTCAATTAAATTGCTTTTATACCTTGTTCAGACATTGATTATAATCATGGTGTTGGACTAATTCTGATTTCTCTGTTTATACCACTGATTCAAGTATCTAATCTCCCAGGACTCTAGATTATTATATATAGACCATAGGTCTTCATATCAAATAGAGTAGCTCCTCCTACTTGATTTTTTCAAGGTTGTTTTACTAAACAATCTCTTATGTGTTTCTTTATAAATTTTAGAATACGGTTATCTATGTTTACAAAAACTAATTGTTGGGACTTGCATTGGAATTGCATTAAACCTAAAAACCTCAAAATATTTTGGGAGAACTGGCAACTTTAATAAGCTTTTTGTTCTAAAACATGGACAGTGTGTGCCCTTCTATTTATTTAGGTCTTCTTTTACTCCATTCATCAATGCTTTGCATATTTCAGCATAAAATTCTTTACATACTTTATTAGAGTCATATGTGTATATTTCATTTTCTTTGAAGTAATTGTGTTATTGTGTTTTAAATTCTGTTTCCACCTGTTCATTGCTAGTGTTTATTGATGCATTTAGTAAGTAATGTGTCCAATCTGCACTATGTGTTTCAGAATATATGTTCATTTTAAGAATGCAAATGGATGTATTACTGAATTATTAATAAATACTGAATAGTGTTCTAGTGACACAAAGTTTGGCTTTTAAAATATTTTATTTATTATTTTTATTTTATGTATATGAATATTCTACTTGCATGTAGGTAGGTACACTCGTGTCATGCAATGCCCACAGAAGTCAGAAGAAGGACTCAGATCCTCAGAAACTGAAATTACTGACAGTTGTTAGCCACCATGTGAGTATTGAGAACTGAATGTGGCTCTCTGCAAGAACAGCCAGTGCTCTTATTTGCTGAGTAATCTCTCCAGAGCCAAAGTTTCGCTTTTTAAATGCCTCTTATCCTGTTATAACATGAAAACCTCAGGTTATTGATTTAACTTTCAGAGAATGGCTGGATTCATATAACATGATGAGTATGTTATAGTACACTCACAAAACCAGAATAAGTATTAATCAGATAATTTATCCAGTATGTAAAATCTGACAGTTCAATCTCCTTACCCTTTAGCGTGAGGAAGATATATTTAAATTAGTCATTTTGTTACTTGTATATATTCTTTATTACTGAAATTTTCTCGCTGTTTTATTTTATTTTTGCCAGCCATTTCTAGAAAGTGCAAAAAAGAGATTGATTCTCATTAGTGTGTTTCAGCTAAGATTTCTAACTTTTTCCTTTAATGGCAATGTGACATTTTACTCCTCCTCCATTTTTGGACTTGAGTATACCAATTTGATTTGCTTTGGTCACTGAAATTGATGTGTTGTCATTTCTAGGTGTAAACTTTAAGAATGCATTACTTGGCTAGCTTCCTCCTCCGTAACATAAAGCTATTTAGTGCAACAAATAAAATGAAACCTTATTGTTTGAAGGACTAAGATAAAGCTCACAGCAGATATGCTTTCAATACTTAGAGTGAGTGACAAACGGAGCTCTATGTCTTAAGCTTCTGAAATTTGGAAGTTTCTTATTTTTTTTCAATATAATCTAGACAATATCAACTGTTAGCACGAGTAAAAAACAATTCTGTTTTGTAGAATTGTATAAGAACCAGAGAAGTAAATACATAAAGTAGCTTATGGATTCTTGAAAGAAGATTTAATAATAGCAGGTAAATGTTTGTCATTTTGGTTGTTTTGGTGCTGCATTTCGGATCCATGGCTTGTTGGATGTCAAGCAGACTCTGCTACACAGCTGAATACCTAGGCCTAAAATCAGACATTTTTTTGTTTCAATATATTGTTTTTTTAGCTATGCTGTCAAATTTCCATTAATGCTTTTTAGTTATTTCTAGCCAAGAAAAATAACCCAAGGCACTTTTTATTTGGGCTTTGTATTATATATGAATAACATTTTTATAGGAAGTACTTTTCCTTTACGTGATTTTAAGTGATTATTTTTCCAAAGGATCACATCTCCAAATTTATAATAAAGTCCACTGCAAAAGTAAAGTTTCATTTATAGGAAATTTAGAGAATATATTTATTTCTTCTATCAAGATAAACTCATACTGTACTACATTATAATAAATATCTAAAGATTAAATGGGACGTCTTCCTTGATCCAGCATAATTGTGTGTCTTGCAATTATCATGAGTGAGTCATATGAGCAGAACATAAAACAGTCAATTCTGATGGGACATTTGTTTCACAAAGTTTCAAACATTTTTCTAATTTATTCCCCAAAGACGTTATAAAGCAAACTGGAGATAGGATGTGTTCCAGTATTGTGCTATGCTCAGGAAAATGCAATATGGTGGAATAGACCGTCTATTACTATACAATGTCTAATCACTCTAGCAGATTGTATTGGCTTAGATGGCTTACTATAGGGTTCCAAGGTACACAGTTCTCTAGAACTAAAATAAACTTCTTAGAATATTCATTTTTATTCCCTGAGCTAGGCAACAGATTACTTCATTATCATATATTAGAATCAACAAATTGACTATCTTGCTTTAACCATAGCTTCCAACTTCCTTGGGAAGAAAGCATGATACACTCTAAAGAACCAAGATTTTTAAGGGAACATAACATGACTTAGAACCACAAAAAATCGAATAAACATTCTGAGCTTGTTTCCTTCTGTATAAAAAGTCATTGGTAATGATGTTGCTGTTGATATTCAATGTCCTACTACAGGTCAAGTGTCTGGCATATCATAGGTGCACAGTGGCTGTTTCCACCCTGACTCTCCCCTCCCTGCCACCATTCACTTAGTCAAAATGTGAGAGCTATTTGAGTACAGTCTTTTCTTAGCTACTGAAGCTCTGGTTTACTTGTCTTTAGAAGAGAGTGGAGAATAAAGGCAGACAATAACTAATAATTAGTCCAGTTTCCCACTGTGTTGTTCAAGGCAAGAGTAGAGTGCCAGTAGACCTTCATGTGGAACAGTGGAGAGATTAATGCCAAGATGAAAATCATGCTGTAATTGCACAGAGGTGCAGCAGTATCAGATTTGTCCTAGTGCCTAAAGAATATCGTAAAATGTCATATACAGCTGAGAAACTAGGATCCTTTTCTTCATTTCCATGGCGTATGGACTAGAAAGCAAAGCACAAGCCAGGGCAGAATTAGGAGAAGTCACCTTGATATTCTCATATCCTAAGAGCTTCGATTGTCAAGGTAGAAAAACTTGTTTCTGATTATGAAGGGTACTAGAAACTCAGCATGGGAGCTATGTCCCAGGGCAAAGGAACAGGAAATGAAGATTCTAGAAAACATAGAGGACCCAGTACTGACTCAATGGCTGGGGAAAGCTTGCCCATATGTTCTGCCTGGATTAAACAGGGATTTTTTTTCAAAATTTGAATTATAAGTGAATAATCTTTTGTTTTTATTTTGTGATATTTCACATAAAAATTTTGCTTCTAGCTTTGCATGAAAACAGAATTGCTTCTGACACTGGGCTGATATCCCTGTATAAAACATAGACTAGGATAGAGGTAGCTGCTGTTAGATGGCATATACACTCGGTAACTGCTACGGTCCACACACCAGTCCCTAGCTTGTCCAATTTTTTATATTCTGGCTTCTTTTAGTCACTTTCATTACTTTTCTAGACTCTAGAGGTGTTGAGTTTAAACCATGGTGTGCAGTGATAACTAAGAGCTGGCTCTCTAGGGGGAAATAAAAGCTTTAATTTATAGCGATTTCCAATTTCTGTGTGTAAGTAGTCCCAACACAGCCAATTTCCAACTAACAACATGTTGTCACATGGTGTGAAGTTGGTAAAAGTTGTGCGCAATCCCTTTACAAGCTGGTGAGAGCTTGTAAGAGTTCTGCTGGCTTGAATCTGTTCAGAAAGCTTGAGCAAGCTCTTGGAATGGTCAGAACCATGAGCCAGAAGATGTTATTCACAAGCTAGGAGTCAGAAATCATCCAGAATGAGTCGGATCCAACCCCTGACACGGAACCCATCATTACATTGACACTGTGGCCTTGTTCCCTACCTCTTTTTTTAGAATCCCACAAGCCAATTATGCAGGCACTGGATAATCTGCGAGGAAGGTGTGGGCTGAGGAATGGTTGGCACTAGCTTGACAAGGTCAGGATAAAAAGTACAGGACTCCTGACAGTACTATTGACTTCTTCTCGTCAAATGACCAGTAGATTCCTTTTCATCCTATGAAAGAAAATTAAAGAATGGAACTGGGATGAGTAGAGAGCTTCCTTTTTAGGAGCTAAGATAGTGGTAAAATGAACACAAAATGGCCTGTGAGTCACATGAAGGAATCTTCTTACATTAGAAGTGTGAGACCGCTGACCTCATATGCAGATGGCAAAAGTTCTCAGACAGGGATACCATTCTTCCCATCTTGTTGTGGAAAATGAGTAAGTGTGCATGGAGGAATAGCTGACAAGGTGAAAACTTAGCCTAAATCTGATAAATTTACAAAAAGAGAAACCAAGACCCAGGGTTGTGAGCAGGATAGTGGAATAATCAGGATTCTAAATCAGGTTTTCTGACTGGCCTTTTACTCGTGCTGCTCAAGGAGTTAAAAACTGAAAGATTCTGTTCACCACCTAGTTGTATTGCCAAAGTGGCAGCATGAGTAATACTTTTTGACTGAATCAACTGTCTGTTTAGGCATCGCATAGACACAGTCAAATACTCATCTCCAGTTTTCTCTGTGCTTATATGATTTAAGAAGTTAGCAGAGAATCTGCACATTCAGGGAGTTTGCCAAGAAAATCTAAATAGTCACTCTCACACTCTCCCTATAACCAGTTGTTGCTAAGTCTTCGGTTTTTTCTTTTCATATTAGAAAAAATATAATGTATATTTCACAAGAAAAGTACCATCAGAAGCCTGAAGGACCCTTCAACTGCAGTTGAGGTCTCTTGGTGCTGGTCCTTGTCTCTGCCTTCAACAGATGGTATGACAACTTCCTACTTTTTGTGGGCCTCAGTTTCCCCACTTGTAAAATGTAGGAATTGAATGCTCAGAGCCTTCTGGTTGAAATATAAAATCACATTCCAGGTGTCCATTCACTTAACCTACTGGGTCCTTCCCGACTGTGTTTCTTTGGTCACAGTATATTCTGGTACCCAGTTGTCAGAAGCACATTTGTATCTCTGAAAACCTACAGACCTTGTATTTGTGATTATTTCCACAGCCGATGGCTTAAATATGCAGCCCAGAATGTTTCTTCTAATTAGGGACCCCTCTTTGCTGTGTTTGAATTTTCTTAATAACCTCTTAAGTCAAAAGCCTCCTCAAACTGAGAATTTAAAAAAAAGAAACTTGAAGAATCATATCTTCGACAATAAAGAGCTTAAACCCAAATGAACCTTTTACTAGATTATGGGCTCCAGTGCTTATTCCTCCAGGGATTCTTGTGAAATCAGAGACAGAAAATGAGAACAATCAGACAAAGAAATGTCAAACTAAAGGTTTGGGTTTATTTAATTTTACTATTTTCAAGTCCACCACGTGGGTGGGGGTAAGTGAAAAGAACACAGAGAAACCCGCTCCTATCTACAAAGCCCATGTGCTAAACCATGTTTTTCTGTCACTTAAAGTTCAGCTTTCTCCAATATTAATGGAACTTAAGCCAAACAAGAGTTCCTTTTATGCTTTCTCCCCTAGCTCCCTGCTTGCTAAGTCCTGTGCAAACTTACTGCAGTTTCCAAGCACACGGCTGTGAAATTATCAGGGTTGGACTAATGCCACTACAAACCAATTTATTGGGGTCCTGAAATTAACTAAAACCTAGAAAGTTTGATTAATTGTGGCACAACACAGCAAGGGGCATTGAAGGAGTGTGGCCGTCAGGCCAGGGGGCACACCCCTGAGACACCACTCTGCCTCCCAATTTTCTGTGTATGTGAAGAAGAGTCCCTTTTCTGGACAAGACTCAGCTGCTCTTACCACTTATTCATCCAGAACAAAAATGTCCTTTCTGAATCCAGCAAGGAAAAATGGTAGTTAGTGGATCTTAGCTACTTATGTAATCACCCAATCCCGTAATAGTAGTCTTTGGGATTAATTTCATTTAATTTAATTATCATCTCTATGCAGCCCATTTGACAAAGTCTACTTTTTTTCATAAGAACACGGGTTAAATATGCCTTTTGAGAGTCCTTGTGGAGATCCAGTACTTCTGTGGTTTCCTGGAACACCTTATCACATGGGACAAGAAGACAGAAAACGATTCTTTGGCCAAAAAAAGTTAAAAGAAATTGTGTTTGTGTGTGTGTGTGTGTGTGTGTGTGTGTGTGTGTGTGTGTTAATAAGATAGTGTGATGTCCCCAAATACCAAAACCTTTTCACTTCAGTTCCTATTTGGATCAATGCTAGATGCTAGATGGATTTATTGCCGAACAGTACCTCACCTAAAAGTACCAAAAACCTTAACATCTAAAGGCTCTTTATACTTTTGCCAATCATAGCCCTTGAAGGTGAAGCAGTTACAGGAAAAATTCTTGAACATGAAGAAATGCATCATTGTAAATTGTCCATGGGTCAGCAGGTAGCGGTGTCAAGATCCTTTTCATTTGTCTACCACATGAGTTTCTATAGCAATGGCCTCAACAGGTGGTAGTTTCCTTTGTCAGGCCCAGGCAAAAAACCCTCTGAATACCCTCAGAGGTGGCACTTCACATTCTCCTCTGATGCAGTCATCTTTGCTAAAAACCTTGAAGTATGGCCTCTTGCTGGGTAAATTGTGGATATATCAATAATCCTCAAGTATCTCCTTCAGTCTCCCCTGCCTCTACCCTCCACCTGGGACCATTGGATATTGATCCTAATCCACAATTAAAGAACAGAGGGCTGGTGTGGCACATGGTCCTCAGTCCCCTGTTCCAGTGGAACTTCAAGCACATTTTCTATTTGGTCACTGAACATGTTAGACTATAATATAATTACTTTTGGATGTTACGCAAAGTGCATCACAAACTGCAAAGGAAAAACTATCGTTGGAAACGGTGACATGAAATCTTCATGAGAATATAACCAGCCTGTTCTCTCATCTATAGGGATACTCATTAAAGCCATTAATACAGTCATTTGCTGCAGACTTCCTGGTAGAGAATAAGTGATTTAGTTCAAGGCCTGGCCCAAAGTGAATGTGTAGGGAAGAAGGCGTCTCTGACTCCTAAGGAGACAATATATATCACTCTTCTCCTTTATGATCTCTACTAATGGTAGGTTGCTTCCTAGAAGCGAAAATTTACCCTTATAGCAATCACCCTGAGCCCTGCTGTAGATACAACAATGTGTAAAGAGTAGGTAGAAAGACACAAAGACCAAAAATTCTTGTCAAAATTCTGCCAAAATATATGATATGTTGTGTATAGATCTTAGAATGGACTTCACAAAACCCAGATCCTACTATTGGTGTTGCCATTTGCTAGGCAAATGTCCTCAGACAAATCACTTTTATGTGTCTGAGCCCAACCTTCTTCCAATATACAAATAAAAGACATCTAAATTAAATGGCCTGAGGGGACCTTTCTAACTTTGGAGTTTTATGGAATTGCCTTTATTCTTTTTTTAAAAAAATATATTATTTTTATTTTATGTGTATGAATATATTGCCTGCATGTGTGTAAGTATTACCGTGCCACGCAATACTTGCAGATATGAGAAGAGAGTGTCAGATTCTCTGGAACTGGAGTTATAGATGATTGTTAGCCACCATGAGGGTGCTGGGGATTTGAACCCAGGTCTTCTGCAAGAACTGCCAGTGTTCTTAAGCACTGTGTAATCTCTCCAGCACAGGAATTGCATTTATTCTTAACCATCAAAACATTAACGAACATTTATTAGGCAATTATTGTGTATAAACTATAAAGATATGTTCTTTTACATATACTCTTTTGTTCAGACTTCAAAACAGCTCTAACATGTAGTTGCAAGTATTGTCATCACAACTTTCCCAATTAAAGAAAGTCACTAAGATAGTACAGGGTACAACTGAGGCCCAAGCCATGTGTGTATGAATTTAAAACCTGTGCTCTTTTTATTCCTTTCTCTCCTACACATCATGTGTCTCCATATGTTCAAAATTTCAAGCCATGTGTCTATTTTCTTTTTCTACATCCTAATACCCTGACAGTAAGCTCTGGCTCCCCTTTCACCAGATTCCAACTCACCAGATCTGTGACTGTCACAGCTGATTCTCCTCACCTCCCTATCACCATGGCACTTTACAGGCAAATAAATAGAATAGGCAGGAGGCCAAAAATTATACACAAACTCCTAAAAAAATAAATAGACCCACCTACTCTCTTTTGAGCTTGAATTAGAAGAGAATTGTCTGGTTATATTCACGACCCTTGAAATGTTCTCAAGCAGAGACAGCCAAGCCAATAATATTTAGAAAAATAACAAAATTTGACTGTATTTAGCACTGCAGAAGAATCCTGCTGGTTGTTCATGGTTAAATATTAACATCTCAGCTGTTCCTGGCCACCTGAATGGCAGGCTGTAGATTTGGTAAAATGTTCCACTACAAACCCAGTTTGGCTATAAACTTTTAAATAAAATATTTTTATTCTTTTAGAGTTTCATATTTGCACACAATGGTTTTTTATTATAGTCGTCCTCTGACTCCTCCCTCTATCATTTCCCAGATCCATTCCCTACTCTTCAATCCCTTCCCAAGTTAGTGTCCTCATTTTTTTTCTATAATACACTGAGTTCAATTTGTGTTGCCCATATACTCCTGGATCATCTACAGGAATGTGGTTGACCTTCCAGGGATCACACCATTAAGGAAAGCTGAATATCCCTCCCTGATAATCTATCAGTCATCAGTAATTCTCTAGATTGTGGTGGGATCTCATGGGTCCCTTACCTCTTCATGCTAGAATGTTGACTGGCTTGATCTTGGCAGGTCTTCTGCAGGCAACTTCAGCTGCTCTGAGTTCATGGGTACAGCAGTCCTATCATGTCCAGGAGACACTGCTTCACTCAGGTCCTCCCTGACCTTTGGCTCTTATATCTTTCTTCCCAACCTCTTTCTGAATCAACCCTGAGCCATAGGGTTGAATTGGTGTATTATAGATGTCCCATTTGTGGATAAGCACTCCACTGACACTTATTCCTTGTACTTTGACCAGTTTTGAATTTCTGTTTTTACTATAGTGCACTGCACAAAGAACTCTATAATGAGTTCTGAGAGCTGGAGTAATCTGTGGATATAGAGATAGAAAGTTAGAATGCACTTTGATGCCATGTCCATTAGCAAAATACTAGTAGTAGACTTGCTGTGAGGACCAATGAGCTGTCCAATCATGGGTCTATGGTAATATTTACACTATCAGACATGTGTTTTCTCCTATGAAAACAGGCCCTAACTCCAAGTAGCAAGCAAGCACTTGTTTACTTCTATAACATATCATGCCATTATTACACTAATGGGCAATAGGATCTTATTGTCTAGTATTGGTAAGCAACCCAGAGCAATGGAAATAGTCTGTATTGTTTTGGAAGTCTCCAAGATACCTCTGACCAAAAACTTAATGGGCACTGGGCTTTTTATCAGGCATTTTACATACATATATATGTGTATATATATATATATATATATCCATATATATATATATGGATATATATATATATGGAAAAAGGAGAATAATGGGGAAGGATTTTAAGTGGAGAGGGAAGAAAAGGTAGAGCAGAGGAGGGGTGGGAGAAGGGATAGTTAACACTAAAGATGCTTTTAAAAGCCATATGTGAGCCTACTATTTTATGGGTTGTAAGCTGTAAGTTTCAGTGTTCAAAGAGTTACAAATGATCATTTGGCACTAAAAAGAGCATGTGAATTCAGATTTCCTTTGTATTACATATAATGAAGCCAAGAAGGGAAGAACTTTGACTAATGTTACACAGTGTGTTACTGGTAGGGCCTGAGCTTGACCTGTACTCCACCTACTAAATTATTTGATATAAATGAGAATTGAGGCTCAGCAAATATTTGCTTAAAAAGTATATAGCCAATTATGGGGCAAATGCAAGGCTCATCTGCTTGTTATGCTTCCATATCTCATATTCCTAGTTTGATCACATATTTTATTCATCCAGAGGTTCCATATCACAGTTGTATAATAAATGGAAGTTTCTTAAATCTTCTGTAGCTCACCCTAATTTCTATATTATATCTTCATTCAGGTCAGTAGTAAATTTCCAATCTTAGTATCATTTGGTCAACACACACACACACACACACACACACACACACACACACATGCAAGTCCCCACCCAAACATGTACCTCCTGTGTTTCTCCTGTTTAACCAAGTTCTGGAGTTTCCTTAGAGATTTCCTAATGTGAAATTGAGTTAATATCAGAGAGGATATTAGCATCTACTTGATTATGTCACATCTCACCTGGTTCTTGATTGGGGATTCAAGCATGTCATTGTTGTGTTGTCTTTTGTTTTACTCACAAGGCTTAACCAGGGCCACTTCTTTCTCAACATCTATTTTTCTTTCTTTTCTTTCATTCCTTTTCTTTCTTTCTTTCTTTCTTTCTTTCTTTCTTTCTTTCCCTTCTTCGTCCCTCCCTCCCACTCCCATGCTCCCTCCTTCTCTTCCTCTCTTCCTTCCTTCCTTCTTTCTTTTCTGCCTGTCCTTTATCTTATGCAGATATTGGCTTGAATCCTACACTTATCGTTTTTTCTTTCTTCTAATATTATTTTATTGCTTTTATATGTATCACATAAATAATTATGTCATGTCGATGGGTTTTCATTACACAGGTCTTATGCAGACAACCAAAAAGACCTCGAGATGAAGAGCCACAAGTAATCAATGGCTGCTGAGAGAGGAAGAATCAGTATTCTCCAGGGATAAGTTCTCTGATAGGTTACCCAGTCTCAAGTTGTCAGCCCTAAACACATGTCCACATGAGCAGCACAAAGTGGACTCAGCAGATTGTTTAAATAAATATATTTCTATGTACATACATGTTTAGGAAACAATAATAATTAAATAAGAAGTGAATAAGTTGAGAGAGTGAAAGGGGCATGGGAAGTACTGGAAACAGGAGGAGGGATGGAAATGCTGTATGTATGAAATTCTCAAAAAATGATAAAATTAATGGTGCTAAATGAAAAAAATGGATTTGTTTAAAAATCATGATTTAGGGGGCTGGAGAGATGGCTCAGTAGTTAAGACCACTCACTACTCTTGCAGAGGACACAGGTTCGATTCCCAGCATTCACATGGCAGCTAACAACCATCCATAACTCCAGCTCCAAAGGATTCAAAGCCCTCTTCTGACTCTAAGGGCATTGCACAACACAATTGCACTTACACACATGCAGGCAATACACTCATAGACATAAAATAAAATTTTAAAAATAATGCTTTAGACTATAAAACGGGATCATGTTTTACCTTTTGAGAATTACTTTCTTTCATATAATATATTATTAACTCAATTAACCCTATTGTGTGTAACTATACACTCATTTTGACAGCTATATAGTATTCTATCGTGTAAGTTTATTATAGCTTATTCATCCAAACCCATGGTAGGGACATTTACTTTCTTTGTTTGAACTTGAAAATCCAGAAATTTATTCATTTCTTTCTCACATCATTTGTGCTGTTATGGCTCTACTTTGAGGCACAGAAGCTTTACAATGAATCTACCTGAATGAGAAACAGGTAATGGAGTAATAGGAAACATCTGGAAGCAAAGCACACACTGGTTAATATATCAAAAATTACCCAGATTCAATAACAAAAGGTATTATTTACTCAGACTCCAACATTGGTCAAAAAGAGTAGTATAAATGGAGAGGAAAATGGAGACGTTTCCCTTCCCCTTAGTGCATGTACTGAAAGAACATCTCAAAGTATTGCTTTGCAGAAGCATTGTCTTTACTGAGAATACACTGTAGAATTAGTCTATTTCCTCTCCTTTGTTTCCCAATGGTCTTGTTTAGAAACCAAGATAGGTGGAGTAGGAAAAGTTAAGAAATAATATGGCCCCTGGATCACCCATACTATTAGATCTTTAGTCATGTTTTAGATTATCTCACCATGTACTAAAGAACATTGACTCTGCTAAAGTTACACTATCATTACTGCCAACAAAATTGGAATCTAGATTTCTTAGCACATTTTCCTTTCTCTGTCACTATTAAGCAAATCATGATACTGACAAGTGCCATTTAGAGGCAAAGCATTGGAAACAAATAACTTTCCTGGATATTCTGGGTGTGAAGTATGTTTATAAAAGGAAAGAAGGTGTAGATAGATTACAAAATTATTTAAAGATTCAGTTTGCTTTGAGGATTCTCTTTCTTTTCAGTTACCCAGTCTACAACTTATAAACACTGATTTAAGGAAAAGATCAGGCAGTTTGGAGGGGTGAGTCTGAGACACATGATATGTACTATTTTAACTTTTCCAGGCAGTGGGCTACCAGGTTCCTAGTCTTATAATTTAACTGCTAGTCTTCCAATGTGAATTCAAAAAATTCATCCAATGATACCAAATGCTTGCATACGGAGGATTTGGATACTTGCCTCAAAGCAGAGAATAAAGTTTGAAAATTAGTGTGGAAAAGTATTTTCCTGGTTCACTAACAGTCCCCCAAATACATTATCTGTACAAAAAGTAGATTTAAAATTGACTGCAATTTACAATTATATTTTAATCAACTCTTAGTTTGAATTGCTCTTACATTTATATAAAAAGTTGCAAAAGCAATTTCATGTTTACAGGAAACTTGTAAAAGTTGCACCTAATAATTAGTTCTAGTATGTCCTTCAATCCATTTCCCTTAATGCTAACATCTTATATGACTTCAGTACATTTGTCAAAATTAACAGGTTTTGGTGCATAATTAAACTCTAGCTTTTAATTCAGCTTTCCCCACTTTTGTCCCCACTTTAGTATCCTTTCTTTGTTCCAGGATTCTATTCAAGATGCAACATTTCCTTTAGAAAATTACATTAAATGAGGGCATACCAGCAAATTACAAATGAGAGTAGGTCGTTTGTGTGCTAAGCATATCATTATTATTAGATTTGGCGGTTTTCTTTAGAAATATCTGAAGGAATGGTAATAGAAAAGGGAAGGTGATAGGGGGCTAGAAAAAAGAGCAAGGTTTAAGTTTTCAATGTATATTTTTATTGAGTTTTTGTGGATTTCATACGATAAACTTTATCATATTTTGACCTCTTCCCCCATCTGCATTCCCTCAACAGCCTTCACTGGGTTTCATGCATTCTGTCATATATATTAAGGCTTATCTGGTCAAGTTTTTGTAAACAGATGTCCCTCAGTTCAAGTTCATCCACTTGAGCCTAGCCAGCCTGTCTAGAGTCACTTATTTATAGAAGATCTACTCTCCCTCACCCCACTGTAATCAGTTGTCAGTAGTTCCTCAGCTAGGTTTAGGGCTTATCGCCCGTTTCCCCAGTTCTATGCTGGTTTTGTCTGATTGATTCAGCATGGGTCATGTGCATGCTGTCCCCATTGCTACCAGTTCATATGAACAAGTTCCCAGTGGCCTTAAAACCTCTGTTTCTTTACATTCATGCACCCTGGTTCTTATAATCTTTTTGATCCCTCTTCCACAATGGTCCCTGAACCATAGGTGGGTGAGGTTTAATATAAGAATTCTATTCAGGGACATGCACTCTACAGTCTCTTATTTTCTACACCTTGGCCAGTTTTGGCCTTCTGCAAGCATCACACTCTGTTGTATGAGGAAGCTTGGCCTTTGAAGCTTATAGGTCAGTTCCAGCTTGATTTTTCCATGTCCTGTGAACCAAGTTTGTAGTGTATTAACCAATAGAAATATACCATGTAGCTCTGGAGGGTAGCCAAGAACAATGGCAATAATTTATATTATTTTGGGTTATCTCTTGTGACTTCCCTGACCAACAATTCAAAGGGAAATATATCACATCTGACACTGGGCTTTTTTATTTAGCGAACTATGGTATCTGGAACTGATATTATTGCCCAAAGAGGGCAACTCCATTTAATACATATGTGATATATATATATATATATATATATATATGTGTGTGTGTGTGTGTGTGTGTGTGTGTGTGTGTGTGTGTGTAATTTAAAGGAGCTTCTAAAATAGTAGATTTCCATATTTTTAATGTCATTAGTGGCTAGATATGGTGATATACATCTTTAATCCCAGCACTCAGGATGCAGAGGCTAGTGGACCTCTGTGACTTTGTGGCCAGCGTAATCTACATAGTGAGTTCCAAAGCAGTCAGATACACAGCGGGACACTCTCTCAAAATTCATGTTAAAAAATACAACAATACAGCTGAGTGCTGCAGTGCAAACCTGTAATCCAGTGCTGTGGAGGCAGCTGTGACATCATGTACAAGACACATAGAAGCTCAAGTCAGACAAAATCCAAGTGTGGAGGGGGAGGTATGAAGCCTCACTCTTAGCTGAGGACTCCTGGAAATTAATTTGTAGTTTCTAAGAGAGGGAAAACCACTTTTCCTGAAGGGTGGGACCCTGGTAGATTGACCACCCTCCAAAGGATGGACACACATCCAAGAGTATTTGCAGAGCTCTTTTCCAGTCACATGATAGGCCTCCAGTTTGTAGTAACTGTCACTGCTTGTTCTCACAGTAGAAATTCAACACCTTGGCGCTTCAAAAATTTTCTGGATTCCTTCCAAATAGTCCACTAGTCCATAGCAAACCTCCTGGTCCTTGTCTGGATAGCACTGGTAGAGGCACTCGACCTTCATGTTCTCCGGGAAGGACTAGCTCACCTTTGCGCTGCCCTGGAAGTCCACCAGGTAAGCCATGGCTCTGACTCATCCTTTGTTTTCTGGATCCTAGTCATTTTGATTGGAGAAAGATGAAACCTCAATACCGTTTTAATTACTGCTGAGGGACAAAAGTTATCAATTGTCTTATCAACAGTGAACTAGGAAAGCTACAATAACAGCCAACTTGGCAAGATATGGCCATTGATGCAATAGTGCATGAATATTAAATGACAGGGTTACAGGGAAAACTAACTGCTTTCTGACCACATATAAGTCTCAATATGCAGGAGAGAACTCATGCCTGGTATAGTAAACTGAACTAAGAACTCATGGCTAGGTGAGTCTTAGGGGAAAAACCTACTTCTATTACTTTGCTAAATGGACACTGTCAAATTGACTTCTAAATATTGATCTTTATACCTATAAATTAGTGCAGCTCTCAACCCTCATCAGTGAAGCTGCTTCTTTCAGTGGATTATGGTTAATACAGAGACTCACAACTGGTCAAAGCACACAGAATATGTGATTGCAGCATGCTTGGGCCTAAATGGATATCACTCTTCCTTCCTCCAAGGTTCAGGGATCACAGAGGAAAATGGGTCAGAAAGAATGTAAGAGTCAGCGGGTGGGGAGGACTACTGCAAAATAGTGTCTTCTTGACATGACAGGCATGTTGCACACACAAACCCACAGCAGTTGTGATTAGTTGCACAGGACCAGTCAAAATTCCAGCATAGAGAATGGAAATGCTCACAGAATCTAATCCCAAACCAAGGCACTACTGGCAATTGATGGCTGCTGAGGGAGGGATAATTAGTTTTCTTCAAAGATGCTGCCCCTGGTAGGTTGCCTGTATTTCAACAGATGGCCATACACTGATGCGCATATGTGCAGCACTGATGGGACTCGGTTAGTTTTGTTTTTTAAAAGAAGCCATGATGGGGGCTGGAGAAATGGCTCAGCAGTTAAGAACCATTCTTGCAAAGGACCTGAGCTCTGATTCCAGCGGCTAATAGCCATCCATAACTCCAATTTCAAGGATTCTGATACCCTCTTCTGTCCTTCCTGGGCACTGAAAAACGTGGGTATACTTACATATATGGAGGCATAACACTTATACAAATAAAAAATAAATAAATAAAATTTAAAATCTTTGTTTTAAAAAAAGAAGACATGATTTTAGGAGAAAGGTGTGATAGGGATCTGGGAGGATTTTGAGGAAATAGGGTTAGAGATGAGCAAAATATAGTGTATATGTGTGTGTATGAAATTCTCAAAGAATAAATAAAAATATTTTTATTAACAACTTTTGAGAAAGTCAAACATTTGTGGATAGTTCCATTAGAATATTTTCACAAGTATCACTATGTTGAAAAAGTTTAGGAAAATGTGTAAAGTTATCACAGCATAAAAATGTAACATGATTTACTGAACAAACATGTGGACTGAAAGCTCGGAAGCTTAGGTTCTAGTCTGAAATCTATCACTACACATTCCTGTGACCTTGCACAAATTCACTAGCTAGCTCTTTACTTCAGTTTCCTCATCTATAGAAGGGGAGGAGTGTTTTACTGACTTTATTCATCGTAAAGAGTTAGTTTAAGGAGCAAATGAAGTAACTTCACTAAGTTTTCCTTGAGGGGAAAAAAAAAACAAAAAAACTCTTCATATGCAAAATACACATTCATAAAAATAATGTGTTTATGGCAACTGAAGAGGACCTGGCTTCATTTCCCAGAACTCACATGGCAGCTATAAACTGTCCATAACTCCATTTCCAGGGGATCTGATGTACACTTCTGGTCTCCATGGACACTGCATATATGTGGTGCTCTTACATATATTCAGGCAAAATATTCATATACAAAAAATATAAATAATTTTTTAAAATAATGTGATTGTGTTCAAAGCAAACTTGATTGATCATTCCATCAAGAACTATTTTCTCTCTTCATCCGTGGTGTCATAATTGACAGGTTGGAGATTTTAGTCAAAAGGCACAACATAGAGTTTTCAGTTCTGGAGACCTAAGGCATGTCATAGGTACTATAGTTCACAATAATGTATTAAGTACCTCAAATAAGCAAACAGAGTGTGGTGATTGGAATTAGAAATGTCCCCCATATATTCAAGTATTGTAACACTTGGTCCCCAGTTGGTAGCACTGTTTGGGGAGTTTTAGGGAGTGCATCCTTATTGGAAGTAGTATGCCACTGGGGACAGATTTTGAGAGTTTAAAGCCTCACCCTATTTCCAGTTAGATCTCTCTGCTTCCTGTGTGTAGACAGAAATGTAATCAGGCAGCTTCCTGCTGTTGTAACCATGCCTGCCACCTGCTGCCTTGCCTCTTCACCATTATAGGCTCTCCCTCTGGAACTATTAGCCAAAAAAAACTCTTTCTTCAATAAGTCACTTTTGGACATGTGTTTTATCACAACAGAAAAGTAGTTAATATAGTAATTTCATATATTTTCATAAAAATGGTTACTATGTGAAGTGATGGATTCATTAATTAATGTGATTTTTGGACATCATTTTACAATGCATTCTTGGATAAAACATTGTTTAATAACACCTTATATAAATGCAAATTTTTTTGAGGCAAGGTCTCACTGTGCAGCCCTGGCTGGCCTGGAACTCACTATGTAGGTCATTTCCTTAAACTCATAGAGATCCGCCCACCTCTGCATCCTGAGGGCTGGGATTAAAGGTGTTTACCATCACATACAGCATAAAAAATTCAAAATTTAAAGATCTATCTATCTATTTATTTATTAGCGAATATTTGACCTAATTATTTGTATCTGCACCAGGTGTATACGGATGCCCTCAGAGGCCAGAAAAAGGTGTTAGATCTTCTGGAGCTAGAGTTACAGGAAATGATGAGATGCTACATGGGTTCTGGGAACAGAACCTGTGCCTGGTGCATGAGTAGCAAGTGCATTTAACTCCTGATGCAACTCTCCAGTCACAAATAAATACAGTCGGTTTTTTTAGTTTTCAATTATACCTCAGTAAAGCTGAGTTGGAGTAATATTTCCAAAGCTTAAGTTTGGCATCACAATGCTTCTAGCTTTTTGATGTTCTTTACGTAGCAATGATAAATTAATTGTGACCTGTTGAGGGTCGGATATTTCCATTTCCTAAAGCAAGTCATCACAGAAAGGAAGAAAACTGGCTGAGAAGTGAAAACCTAAATCAACTAGTTGTTTTGACTATGTGTAATTGAGAAAATAATTCTCAGAGACTCATTATACTGACTAATATTGTGGCGTTTTGGTATCACAGGAAGTTTCACAGGCAGTTATAGATCAATTTTCACATTTGTATGCCTGACATTGAAGTGTGTCAAATAGATGATGAAGTCATCATTGTATTGATAGTGTAAGATATTAAGAGCCAGGATGAGATTGTCTAAAGAATGAGTGTTGTTACAGAAGAGAAAATGTGCTAGGACTGAGTTCTGGGTTCTTCAACACTTGGATGTCAGGAATGTGGGGAAAAACCAGCAAAGGAAACTCAAGAAAAAAAATGGTCATTGAGGTAAGGGGACAGAAAAGTGAGTGTAGTATCATAGAAGCCAAGTAAAAAAGGTAGAAGGAGGGAGTAATCAGCTGGGGGAAAGGTGTGTTGTTGAGTCAGTTGACAACTGTGAAGTAATCATTGTTATCCACAAGGTAGTTGTTTCTGGTGATCTTCATAAGAGCAGTTTTGGAGCAGTGATGAAATCTAAAACCTTATTAGACTGTATTGAAAAATGCATAGAAAGAAAGAAAAGGCATCTGGAACATAGGCTGTCTTTTCTAGGAGGTATTCTATAAAAAGAAAAGTAGAAAAAAGAGAAGTAGAGTTTTTTTTTTTAGTTTAAAGAGGAGAAAGATAACAATATAACATGTGATTAAGCAAGAGCCAGGATACAGACATTTTGTGGTACTCTCATCCATCACGTGTTTATTAGGTTGTGATAACTATAGAGGACTGAGCAGAGGGTCTCATGCTGTGTTACAGATTCGAAATGTTTGAGGAGCTCTTATTTTTTAAAATCCCGATGCTTAGAACAATTAAATCAGAATCTATCAGAATCTTTGTGGTTGAACCCTAGACAGTGTGTGTGTGTGTGTGTGTGTGTGTGTGTGTGTGTGTGTGTGTAAAAGCATTATTTTGGGGTTACTAGTCAGGCCATCCGCTAATCTAGAAGGAGACTCAGAAAGAACTACAAAAGTCATTTGTCCACATCTAGTTTCTCTTAAACCTACTAGCTTCTTAGTTTTAAGGGGCCAAATGAGATAAAACAATATGCCAGTGTCAGTGATTAACAACTTAGAGGAAATTGTACTAACTCCTTGCTCCTTTGACAGCTAGCAGGCTTAATACACAATTCAGCAGAGACGAGAGATGGCACAGATAATTTTTGCTTGAGGGTAGAAAAAACAATTCTGCCTTTCTCATTCCTTTGATTCCACAACATGATCGGAGTTGTTCTTTTGGAGTTAGAAGTTCCAAACAGGCTGTCTGTTATGGCCTTGGTTTTGCACTTGCCACTGTAAGTGGAATTCTGCATACCTACATGGTAGGTCATCAGGCCATACTCTCACAAACAGTTGCTTTTTGTGGTTCAAAGTAAGAGGCTGAGGTTTCAGGTCTGTTCCGTCTATGCTTTCATGTTGTGAATGTAGATCCATTAGTAGGTCCACAGTCCTATAGTGTCTCCTGAGGAAAACAAATGCAAGTTCTGATGTGTCACCTGAGAGATCTCAAGGCATTATGGAAATAAGGAGGAAGAAGCACTTAAGTTTATCAATACTTAAATCACATATTTCTTCAAGAAAGAACTACTGAGTACCTATTAGATGTCTGGTACGCTTCTATGTACTTGGAATTTTACCAATGAACAAAGCATTGTTCTGTTAAATTATATTGTAATGGAAGAAGAAATTAAAATAAGTTATATTCAATTTTTGTCTATGAACTGTCATTCTCTGTTTATCTATGCTCTTGGCTATGTGACTATAATCCTGGTTCTATAAATGGAGAATACTATTATTGTGTACTATCCCATGACTATTGGTTTTGGCCACTAAGAGTTGTGGCAGGTCTCCTAGACTGCTTTCTGTCTGTTTCTGTGATAAACATCCAGACCAAAAAGTAACATGGGGAGGAAAAGATTTATTTCCTCTTACAGTCCATCATGGAAGAAGGTTAAGGCAGGATCTCAAAGTAGAAACCTGAACCCAAGATCCAAAATCAAGGTCATGAAGAAATACTGCCTTGGGTCCTCTGACTTGCTCAGCTAATCTTTCTTATACGGCCAGGTGCAACTGGCTGGGGATGGGACTGCTCACAGTGAGCTGGGTCCTCCCCCATCAATTAATAATCAAAAAACACCTCACAGACATGCCCACATGTCAACTTAATGAAGGAAATTCCTTAATTTGGATTCTCTCTTGCCAAGTATGTCTAGAGTTAGTGTCAAGCTGACAAAAACTTCCAAGAACAGTTGGTTCTAGTTATAAAACTTGCTTCAGCTCATGAAATGTTGGTGGAGGTGATCGAAACAAAACATAAATCATGTTCATGCAGTTTCTGGTGCTTGTGCCATAAGCACAAGAAATCAAGGTCCCTAGTAATTTGTATTCCAAAGAATCTGAGAAATAAGTGGAGTATTGGACACAAATCACAGCTTTAAGACAATTCTAATTCAACACAGAGAAATGTGATTTAGAATATATAATTTCTGTTCTAATCACCAACAATTGAGGTAATATGCATCTTAGTTACATTCCTGGTTCTGTGATGAAATGACCTGACAAAAACAACTTAAATGTGAAAGGGTTTCTTCGAGATCACACTTCAAGGATACAGTCCATCATGGTGGTAAAGTCAAGGCAGCAGGAGCTTCAAGCCGATGATCACCTTGCACCTGCAGTCTAGAAGTAGAAAGTGATGAATACTTGTGCTTATCTCACTTTTTTTTCCCTTTTATAAAGTTTAGAATCCCAACCCAGGGAATGGTGCCACCTACAATGGGCAGATCTTTCAACCTCAGTTAACCTAAACAAGGTAATCCTCCATAAGTATGCCCAAAGGCCCATCTCCCAGGTGATTCTAGATCTTATCAAATGATTATTGCTATTAATTATCACAATATGCCAACACAATTATTTTGGCAATCCTTGACTGATACAATTGGATGGATGGATGGATGGATGAATGGATGTGTGGGTGGGTGGATGGATAGATGTTAGATGCAAAAACACATAAGCATGTACAGGCATTTATATATGTATATGCATTAGAGTATTAGAAAATGCTGAGTCTTGCTGAAAAATCACAAAATGTAGAAAAGACTAGCAACAAGAATTTCAGTGTTACAGGATAGAGTGAGTTGTGGGAAAAGTATCAAGGAACAAAGACTAGTATGAAACCAAATCATTCAGAACCTTGCAGGGCTATGAAAATATTTTGTCACTTATTTTTGCAGTAAATCCCATTTTACATGGAAAATATATCAAGACCAGGATCTAAACAGTTAACATGATGACTGGATTTTGTGTGTTTTCTTTGAGAACAGTACTCTGTGAGCTTGCACAAATCAGTCCAATTCCTACTAAGGATGAAATAAGATTCTATTGACATCTTTTGTTTTGCATCTGTATCTTTCTGAGTATCATTGTTCTTAAGGACAGTGGTGTTGATAAAATGAGAATACTTCTTAATTACTCATTTGCTTTGTTATGCATTCCATACAAAAACTTACCTGTATAAGATAATCTCTGGGATTCTAATTCTGGGTATTTATTCCAAAAGGTGTATGTGTGTGTGTGTGTGTGTGTGTGTGTGTGTGTGTGTGTGTGTGTGTGTGTTTGTGTGTGTTTGTGCATGCAATTATTAAGGTATTAAAGAAGAAAAGTATGTTGAATAATAGCAATAGTTCTAGTATACACCAAGGTTTAAGATATTATAAACTCTGTTCTGAGCCACTTATCTTTATTAGTTCATTATACCTCTAACATAATGATGAAATTGACAATAACATAACTTCATTAGACAGATGAGAAAGTTTGAAGGAATACTGTAAGGTTATATAAATATGGAAAAAGCTAAAATGGAGATTTGAGTACAGACAGTTTGCCATTAGAATGTATTTTGTCAACTTCCATATTATGCTATTTATTGTATTTCATAGGTAATTTCCCTCAATTTTATATTAATATACATGAACATATACTTTGCTTCATAGAAAAGGATACATGGTGGTGTAGGGGAATGAGTTAATGTAATCCAAGAGAGAATTATGCCCTGACTATAACATTTGACATGTTAGCTGGGCTTGGTGACATGCATTTCCTTAATCCTAGCACTTGGAAGGCACAGACAGGTGGATATATGTGAGTTCAGGGCCAGCCTGGTCTACATAGTGATTTGTAGGCCAGCTTGGGCTATAGGGAGACCCTGACTCAAAAAGACAAAAAAAAAAGATTTGAAATGTTACTAAGGAAAGTATATGTGTGTGCACACATGACTGTGTGCATGGTGCGTGTTCAAGCAGAATTTTAAAAGACCAACTACCTCAAGGATCTGAAAAGCAACCCAAAACAGACAGATTCTGAAGCCAAAGAGGATGGTAAAGGGAGGGTTTCCTATTTGCTAGCTTCATACCTAGAGGCAAGTCCTAACCTATGCCATGGAACAGTTAATTAACACTCTGATAGAAAACTGGTGGGATTTCTGAACAAAAGGATAGAGTTTGGGGCAACCATAAATAGTAGAAAAAGGAGAAAATATTTCCAGGAATAAAGCAGCAAAGAACAGAAGGCACAAATTGAACGTGCAAATCTTCCACAAATCTCTGAACTTCATATGTACAGAGTAAAGGCCAAGGCATTCAAGTATGGGAGAAATAATTGATTGGAACGCAGATTAGTTGGAATTTTTAGATTGAGTCCATAAGTTCAATTATCTTCTAAAACAAAAATACTAATGCTCTTCAAAGAAATATAACATTATAGAGAATTTCCACAACAGTCACAAAGTGTACATTATAATCTAAATTAATCTGATACATCCAGAAAAGCTAAGTAAAGCAGTGTGAAAATATGACTGAATCTCAAATGAAAAAATGGAAGACCATCTTTGAAATTGTTCAGATTAGAATAAGCAGACTTCTGTTACCACTGTGTTCAACTGTCACATATCTTCAAACTTCTCTCAAGATTAGAAATATCAGGAAATAGAAAATATAAAAATAAAACAAATTAAAATTCTAAAACAGAAGAATGTTGCAATTTTTGAAATAAAATTCCAAGTAGGATTAACAGAAAAGTATAGATGAGAAAGAATGGAGTCTATAGTTGAAATAACTTTATAGAAATTATCCATTTCTGACAAAAAAGAAAAGAAATGTTTCAGTCCTGATTTGGGCAATAGCTAAGTCTAAGATGTACAGTCCAGAATTAAAGGAAAGAGAACAAAGTATGCAAAAAAAATTTTTTGAGACAGTCTCCATGTCGCATAGCTGGCCAGGAACTTGCTATGTAGACCAGGCTGGCATCAAACAAAAAGATAGATGGAATTAAAGGGATCATGAGCCACTACACGTGTCCGTGGGAACATCTTTTAAGAAATAATTGCTAGAAATGGAGAGATGGTTCAGTGGTTAATAGCACTGACTGCTTTTGCAGAGGATCTGGTTTTCCTTTCAAGCACCCATATGGTGGCTAACAACCATCTGTTACTCCAGATCCAGGGGATATGATGCCTTCTTTTACCCCTTGTGGGCGTTGTGCAACATGGGTGCACTGGCATACAGGAAGAACTACACTAATACACATAAAATAAAAATAATAAAATATTAAAAAGGAAATGATGGCTAAAGATATTTTGAAATTGTGTAAAGACATAAATTTATGGACTCAAGAATGGACACCAATTGAGATATTTAAAACATCATATATAAGCAAATTATAGTCAAACTTATGAAAATCAAAGATAAAGAGGAAATCATGAAGTGATACTTTATACAGAGAAAAATGATTCAAATAATGTAGAAATTATGCAGACATTGGAATTAGAAAATATAGTGATCAGAAGAAAATTAATCAATTATCTTTAAGGAGAAAGGGTCCTTTGAAATTTTTAACATTAATTCTTAGAGACTTTAACACAATGGAGTTTTAATTTTAAATATTTTTCTAATTTTTAATGAATTTTATATAATTCATTTTGATCACAGTTAGACTCCCTCATCTCCACTCCACCATACTACTACCCCCAGCCCCAGCTTCATGTCCTCTATTTTTATTATTTTTTTAAGCCTTTCAGATTTAATCTGTGTCCCTCAAATGCTCTTTGGTATGAATCTATCCCTTGAAATCTGGACAATCTGCCAGGTGTTACTCCCCTGATAAAACGATTTTCCCTCTCCCTGAAGCTATCAAAAGTTCCCCACCTCTGGTTGGGGCTTCTTGCCCATCTCCCCCATCCATGCTGGGTTTTTGTTTGACTTGGCCTTGCACACGTCTTGTGCATGCTCTCATGAGCACTGTGGCTTCATAAGTTAAACTTCCCCTTGGTGTTCAGGAATATGGGTTCCTGGATTCATCTACCAACCCTGGCTCTTTCAATATTTTCTGTTTTCTTCCATGACTCCTCAGCCTTGGTAGGAGAGGGTGTGATACAGGTAACCCATTGAGAGCTGAGTACTCCACAGTGTCTTATTTTCTGCATGTTGACAAGCAGTAGGGCTCTATGTTAATCATCATTTGCTGCAGGAAAAAAAAACTTCTCTGGTGAAAGTTAAGACATACACTAATTTATTGGTATAGAAAATCATTAGGGGTCAGTATAATACTGTGTCTACTTAGCAGTATAATAGTTACAGATTCTACTCTGCGGTCTGTGACCTGTCTTGGCCCTGATAACAGTGCTGAAAATGAACTCCATCTTGTGAAGCAGGCCTTAAATTCAAGTAGAAGTTGGCTGGGTACTCCGATAACATACATGCTACTATTGTGCCAGTGGGCATATCTTACTGAGACAGTCATTACTGTAGCTTCCAGAATTCACACCTAGATAAGGTTGACATTTACTCTTCTCTTCTGATAATATGCAAAGCAACTTCTAGTACTATGAAAGGTAGCCTATAGAAATGAAGCTTCAAGATTACTACCAGCTTGATTTCTTCTTGTTTGACTACACTTGTAGCAAGTTCAGCAATCGGGTCTTACTATTACCTTACAGTTCTGGTGGGCATCAAAGAACAATAGGAATATTCAGTCTTGTTTGAGAGTCTATGGGACCTCTCTGTTCAAAAAATCCGAAAGGGAGAGTTCATTATGGTGGTGCTGGCAAAAACAGATAACTACATGTAGAAGAATGAAACTGAATCCCTATCTCTCACTCTGCACAAAACTCAACTCTAAATAGATCAAAGACCTCAATGTAAGACGTGATATCTTGAATATGCTAGAAGAGAAAGTAGGGAATACACTGGAATTTATGGTTACAAGAAAGGACTTCCAGACCCCAATAGTCTAGGCATTAAGAATTTAAAGGCACAGGAAATGGAAACACTTATTCACTGCTGGTCGGAGTACAAATTACTACATCCACTTTGGAAATAACTATGGGGGTGCCTCAAAAAGCTAATAGATCTTAATACATGATCTAGCCATATGATTGCTTTTGCATATACCCAAATGACTCTATTTCCTACTGCCGTGATACCTTTTGAAACAGTATTCCTAATTTTGACCTGATTGATATTACTATAATAGCATATTCCAAAACTGCAGAATACAGATTTTTCAAGTGTTCATGCTATGCTCAAGAAGATGGGTCAGACAAAGGAAAATTTGTTTTAAATTACAAGGGAATTTTAAAAGAGTGAAGTCAATGGGAGAATTTTGTGGCCAAAAGAGATATGTTGAAATTATAGCCAACAATACTTCAGAATATGATCTTATTTGGAAAGTAGTTCATTGCAGTGATTAGTTAAGTAAAAAAGAACTTGAACTGCAGGTGAATTGGCCTTCAATTTAATATGATAGGAAATCAAGCAGAGACATGTGATGGGGCAACTTATGTATTCCTAATATGTTGCCAGAAGATAGATAAAGAGGAGGCAAGAAATGACTCAGTCCTATAGGTGTCAGTGAGAGCATGGCATAACAACATACTGAGTGTGGGCTTACAATGACTTGTAAGTGTGTATGTTACTTTGTCTCAAGCCACATAGCTTGTGGTGTTTCATTAGGTCAACAAAAGAAGAATAATATAGATATCATAAGTCTGTTCTCTAATTTTGGTAAAATTAAATTAAAAATTGTCACAAAGCTATCTTTAAAAAATGTAAATGAAGTAGAACATTTCTAACAATTCCATGAATCAAACGACGAAATTAGAAAATATTTCAAACTATATGAAGTAGTAATATAAGTATAGTTGATAGCTATTAATAATTTCAAAATTGAAATTATTCTGTATAGTAAAGGAAGCAACAGACTCGAAAGACAGCCTAAAGAAAAATTTTGCCAGATTTATGTAACATCAGATTAATATCTAGAATCAATAAAGGACTGAAAAATTACAGAATTCACCAAAGAACTCAATCAGCAAATGAACAACTGAATGAAAAAGCATTTCTTAAGTGATGATGTACACAGATTGCTTGGCCCTAAATGGAACATCTATATCAGCCTTGCCAATATTCAGCAAATACCATGGAAGTGGAGGTGGAAAAATGTGAGGATGGGGAGGTGTGTCACAAAAGACATCTTCTGGACACAACATAGATGTTACACTCATGAACTCACTGCAACTGTGTCTGTTCATAAAAGCCCACCAACATTTTGTCATGGAAAGGGTGGGGGGAGACGAGAGGATCATGAGCACCAGCACCCACCATTTCCTGAGGGACTATTGGCAGTTAATGGTTGGAGAAGGGTGTCACTTTCTTCAGTGATATGGCAACTAATTATTTTCCTATGCTCCAATAATTAACCTTCCAACAATGCTCATGGAAGTAACTCTAATTATACTCAATTGGTCACACACACAAAAAGATATAAAAGTAGAAAGGAAAAGAAGGTGTCTTGTTGGAAAGAAGGGTTTCAGTGAAAGAGGGAGGAAGATGAATAAAGGTTATGAGAAGGCAAACGAATAAAATTCATTATACTCATGTCAAAGAATAGTGTCAAAGAATAAAAAATAATGATGTAATAGTAATAATGACATTATCTATAAAAGGAATATTAAAGGTTCAGACAATTTGAAGGTGGACTGATAAATTTAAATAATTCATATTAAACTTTTTAGGTGTGATAATGGAATTGGGGTATTTTTATAAATACATATGTTCTGAAATATTTACAAATGAAATGATGTGATGTGTGATTTGCTTCTAAGTAACAAGTCTCAAACCGGGGTTCAGTGAGAACATTGATGGTACAAGGACGGTGCCCAGTAAATAAACACTGGGTGCTATAGACTCGTTCTAGCATGAGATTGTGCACATTTAAATTTTTCCATAATAAAAAATAAAACAAAACTAAAGGGAAAAGGTAAAACATAAATGGTAAATAAATAGACGAAAAACGTCCACCATTCCTAGGTGTAATGGAAAAGCAATTCAAAACTATATTCAAATTCCATCTCAAATGTTGGTCTTATTTCCTGTGCTACCAAAGCCTTATCCTTACCTGTGCGTGTATGATTACACGTAGTCCTGAATTTTTCCTCTAGCAATTTCAGTGTCAGGTCTTATGCTCAGGTCTTTGATCTATTTGGAGTTGTGTTTTGTGCAGGGTGAGAGATGAGGGCCTAATTTCATGATACTAATCAGTTTTCCCAGCATCATTTGTTGAAGAGGCCATTATTTATACATAAATATGCAAAAATACACATTGGAGAAAAGACAGTTTTAGTTTTATGGATTCACATCTGAGTCCTCTAAATTATTCCATTAATCTACATGTTTGTTTTGTACCACTACTGTGCTCTTTTTATTACTCTGGCTCTGTAATCTAACTTGAAATCAGGAATAATGAAGATTCCAAAAGTATTCTTTTTGCTCACGATTCCATTGGCTATCATTGGTCTTTTGTGCTTCTATATACATTTTAGATTTTGGTTGTGAGCCTGAGCCTTTAAAGACTGTGCCAGATCTTCAGCCTTCTCATATACATTTAATTTTTTCTATGTTTGTGAATATTCCTGGAATTGATTGGGCTTTCATTTAATATGTAGTTTGCTTTTGATAGCATGGCCCATTTTCACAATATGAATTTTTCTAATACATGAGCATGGAATATCTTTCCATCTTTTAGTGTCTTCTTCAGTTTCTTCAGTGCTTCAAGGATTGCATTGTAGAGAGTTTTCACAGGAAATAAGACTCACAATAGACCAATGAGATCATATGAAATTTAAAAGCTTCTGCACAACAAGGGAAACTGTCAATTTAATGACAATACAACCCACATAATGGGAGAAAATCTGTCAGCTATACTTCTAACAGAAGAATAGTCTCTAAGATATACAAAGAAATCATAAAAATTAAATATCTACAATGCTGAAGACCACAGCCCTGTTTGAACTCTGCTGAATGCATGCTTGGCATATATGCAAGGTCACCACCGGTCAAGAGTGTCTATGATGGTAGAGCCAGATAGGCATGCACGCAGATTCAGGTTTTGAAGTGCAGTGTGCCTGATGTTTATATTAGATAAAAAAAATTATGCCTTGAAGCCAGGTGTGCGATTGCACGCCTTTAATCTCAGTACTGGGGAGTCAGAGACAGGTGGATCTTTGTAAGATTGAGGTCAGTCTGGTCTAGATAGCAAATTCAAGGCCAGTTAGGGATACAGAAGGACCCTGTCTCAAAAAGGCCAAAAAATTATGCCTTACTTACACTGTTGTGTGAATATCTGCTCTATACATTGTAAATATGCCATGTTTTACTGCTAATAGTTTCTTGAGCCAATACAAAGAAATGTCCTTTGATCTGCCTACCTTATGGTCATGAGTACCTACTTTGAGCACCTTATCCCTATGAATAAAAACTTTAGGAGTTGGAAACTTGGGTCTCTTTCCTCTTGGAACAGGGAGCTTCCTGCTCCTCGGCTTTCTTTAACATTAAAGTGTTCATGTAATAGTTTATTATAAAATCGAATCATACTTCCTGTGTGTGCACTACCACCGAGCCATGCTGCACATAGCAGAATGACTGATACCCAAGTATGGGAAAGTAAGAGAAGGTCTCCTAAGAATGGAGAGAATGAAATAGGGAAAGTAAAACCACAGAGGGTGGACAGGTAGCCTTGGGCTTGACCAGGTTATGACTATGAGTATCAAAATATCCTTCAAAAACACCTGGGAAAGACTGTCCCCCTGTTTCAGTGAAGGCACTGCGCACTTGAGAACAGCTGCAAGATGAAATATTCCCAACCAAACTTACTATTACTTATTTTATTATATAAAGATATTTATAGTGAAATCAGCTTAGGATATGCTCTGTTTCAGTCCTAATGATGCACTTGATGGGAACTTCCCTAATACTAAAGTTTCAGTACAGGAGAACAAAGACATACAAGAGCTTAAACAGACAAAAGAGATAGGCCAGCTCCCTTCTTCCCTTCTAAGATAATAAAAATTTACTTATCACCTTAGATGTAATAGAAAAAAATGTAAAAAGATCTCCACAAATTTATGGAAACCCCTTCCAGCAAAATATTTTGCATTAGACTCTAAAAATATTGTTTGCCCAAACATTGTTGATTTATATTATATTGGTCAAATTCTTATTATGATTTATTCTCAGCTAATCCAAGAAATTCCAGTTTAATTTTATTGATAAAATTGTTTCAGTGTTCACTTTACTGAAATCAAGCATTGGTTTGTGATTTAAATCTTAAGCAAAATGTGTAAGGAATGCCTAGTACCTCCATCAAGAAAGTTTTCACAACAGATGGTAAATGTATTTGTTATTAAATGTGTAATGATATTAAGACAATTAATAAGTTAAAAATATTAAAAGGATATAAAAATAAAAATGTTCTATTAAAAAATAATTTATGCTTAAAGTTAAAAAGGTTAAATACTTTCAAAATGAAAAAGAAACTAAAATGGCCCTTGTATGCTATAAAGTTTTAAGTAAGGTATTTTAGATAGGTAAGAGATAAAAATCATATATAAAATCTTAAAATTTCTAGTCAAAGTTCAACAAAATCCTTATTTATTTATTTAATGAAGTTACTGATCTCTTGTTAAAATCTATAAAGATTGACTTAAAAATAAAATATATGTCTGATTAAAGTATTTAAGAAGAATTAGGATTTGGTAAATATTACACAGTACTTAAAAAGTTCCAGACAAAAGTAACTACAGTCCCTCAAGTCTATCGTATTATTGTTATTGATTTAAAATATTGTCTTTAAAGATTTTCCATTTTGTGCCTATTTTCAATGACTAGACACTTATTTCATGCTTTTAATTGAAAATTCCACTTTAAATCATGATCCATACCCCTGTCTTCTATTGATACTGGATAAATAAGATAATGAACCATATTAGGAAAAAATTCATTATATGGATAATATCTTATCAGCCTCCTCTATCAAAGATATAGGCTTAATTTTTTAAAAGACGTACAAGTTTCATTTTTAAAAATGTATTTACAAATAGTCCCAGACAAAATTCAACTTAAGTGTCTTAAATAAGTATCTTGGATATATTGTCACTCATTTCTTTTTTCATTACGTCCTATAAATAACCATTCTCTGTTCCAAAAATAACAATATATTCTGTTCAATAGCTTTTAAACAATATCACTTGGCTTCACCCTTCCCTCAGAATTCCTAATACGACTTTTTCTCACATATTTCCTCTCAGTGGAGATACTAATAACTCCTCTTGCATTGTAGCTATTAGAGCTGGAAGCTAAATTTAAAACAAAGACAACTTTCTCATAGGTATTTAAATTTTCCTATTTATTTATTTTACATACTCTGTTACAGCAGCAATTGGACAATCAATTCCCTCTTTAATAATTTTAAAATAGTTATTTTACTCAATACATATAAACATAAAATATTTTATATCAAATCAACAAAAAAAGAAATTACTCTTATTTGACAGGACTAAAGCAAACCATCTAAATTACTTATCAAGATCATGATATCATCTATCTTTCCATATCTCAAGATAATTTCAGCTTTCTTTTACAAACCTAGAGATAACAGCAGACAACTTTTGCAGACTGGGGGAATAAGCATTCTTTCCCTTCTCTCCATATAGAATTCCATTACTTCCTATACAAGCATTGTCTTCCATAAATCCCATCCCTAATGCACTGACAATATTTTCCTCAGAGCCAATAAATCAGGCAAAGTAAAAATCGCATGGTATTAAAATATACCATCTCTAGTAAGCCCCAGAGCAATCATGACCCAGTGGACAAAAGTTTTAACTATACTTTCTGTTTAATACAAATCAATATTCACTAAAATAATATGAAAATTTCATTTAGCTATAGAATTTAAAGAAGGTATAGAATTTAAATACATGCATGTTAATTAAAATTTCCTTCTAAAACAGGTTTTAAATGAACATGTGTATTAATTACAATTTTTATTTCAATTATAGAATTGAGTTAGCAAAAACATGATTTCCTTCTCAAAATATAAAACTATTGAATTCAACAATAGATATTGTTCATATAAAAGGTTCTGATCTTTTAAAGTTTGTACATCTTGTAATTAATCCATATTCTGTTGTCTGAATCTCTATACAAATCTCTATACAAGTTAGAATCATTGATTGGACTTCTACAGTGCATTAAAACTGTTAATGTATCTACTTGCAGCAAGCTTTTGAAATATCACTGACATTCCATATAACCCACAGGGACAAGCAATAATGGGACACACTCATCATAGACCAAAGCTTCAACTTAAACAACAAAAGGGGAAGCGTGAGCCTTTTTTGTCTCCCTCTAGGCTTCCTAAGCCCTACTTTAAATTTTTTCACATGGAATGATGAAGAGGTGCTATGGAGTGTCATTATGACCAGTGCAGTCCTAGTAACTCCCCACTGCTGTACTGGAAAACACTTAAAGAGGGTGTACAGAAAGGCTTGATCCCTTAAAAACATGGGGTAGAGGGTTTGTATTTTTTCCAGAAACTGCAGCTGCACCTTTCCTGTTCCTGGCAGGTGTGTGAGTCAATGGCTTGGAGGAAAACCAATCAACAAGTGACTTACCCTCAAATTCTGCACACATCGCCACATGTGCCTTCATCATCTTTGATATTGGAGGGAAACAACATTGGGCAATTATTTCAAGACTCCCCCCTTAGTAAGAGTCAAGGTGCACATGGATAATCTTCCACTAGTGTATGTAAATGACACTTAGCTCCTCTCACATCCAAGAATACAGGCCATGCCAGATATGCATGCAGAAGGTACTTTCTATAATGACTGGGGAAAGCAAACTATATGCCTTTCTGCCTTAACAACAACAACAAAAAAAAAAACCCATGGTACTGCATTTCCCCACATTTGGGTGTAAAACCTCAAGTTTGGCTATTACTGACTCCTAAAGAAGGAGACATAAGTGCAAGTACTAAATTTTTTTGTCAAAAATAAGCATTCATAAAGGTGTGGAGGTGAATAATCTCACCTACTCTCTGCTTTAAAAAAATACTTTTAGGCAAGCTTCTTTTGGGATGTAAGAGAAAACAGTAAGGGATAATTGTATGGTTAGTGTTGCCCAAAGTTTTCTTATTCAAAGTAATACCATAATAAAATAGGGACCACATGGAGACCCATGTCATCAGATACTCAGAATCTACTTCTGGCATAACGATACTCAGAATAATGAGATCCAATTTGAAAGTCTCCAATACAATACGTTGTCATGATGGTGCCTTAGTTGGACCCCAGCTGAGATGGAAATATGGACTGCTACAAAGTACTTAGTGCCCTACAAAAACTAACCCTTTGGAAAGCAAATTATGTTCATAATACTGATAAGAGTACTAAGATGAATGTTGTTTCTAACAGAACCAGCTGGGTTCAGGCTTGTGTATTTGTTCCCTGTTTGATTACAATATCCAAATCATACGATTCTACCATTCAATTGTATCATATTGAATGCGTAAATTGTTACCTATATCTTTGTATTAGTTAGGTTGACAAAAAAATGAATCAATTACGCTTATATATCAGCCTACTAGAATATGGATAGATGTAAATCCATCCCCCACCTTACAGATTCTGCACTCTATATTTCAAAAGATATTACAAAGAGGAAAATGGATAATAGGTTAATTACTGATGTTCTTTTTAATAATGTTGGAAAACTTTCATCCATGACCACATAAGTCCTGTCCCAAAAAGTTCAACTCATATTTTTGTAAACAATCTAGTTTAAAATTCTTCTCAATTATGGAATGTTCAGCATGCTATAGATCTGAATTTTTTTAGATGGATTGGATAATTTATATAATGTAATGGTTTGGATGAATAAAGAATTAACATCCATATATTTTATTCAAATGAAACGCCCTCATCATTATAATGTATATTACTATCTACTTTACTGCCCACCTTAAGCAGCAATTATGATTGAAATACAGTTAAGGTTCATGGTTTAAGAGCATAAAGACAATATAATACAACTTTGATAGTCTTACTCATATATATATATATATGTGTGTGTGTATTAAATAGATAAGTTAAATATAATAAAATATATGAAATGCATGGAAATATGTTACATATATTTAATAACACATTTATTTACATTTACATTATTTACATTTATATTATATATATATATATGTAAAACAACTAAGCCTATTTGACTAGACACTTCTAATGAACAAATCTTTTGTATAATGACTGGAATTTGGGTTTTTAATTCCCAAACATGGTCCAAAAATTAAGACATTGTTTTTATTGCTTTTCTCATTGTGGCTGTAAGAGTGCTTTTTGTTTTCTGTACAGTCTGAAGAATTAGATTAACCAATAGAAGTCAGATGAAGGCTTTTCAACCAAAAGTTATAATGACTGTCCTCTTACAACAAATAAATGTTGGGTGTTGGAGAAAACTGCCCTCTTTGAACTCTGCAGAAAGCATGCTTGGCATATATGCAAAGTCACCACCAGCCAAGAGTGTCTGTGATGGCAGAGTCACATAGGCATGTATGCAGATGCAGGTTCTGAAGTGAAGTTTCCCTGTTGCTTAGATTAGATTAAAAAAAAAAACTAAGCTTTATTTATACTGTTGTGTGAATATCTGCTATATACTATGTAAACAGGCCACATTTTGTTGCAAATAGTTCCCCAAGGCCCTGAAGAGAAACGTCCTTAGATCTACTTACCTTTTGATCCTGAATATCTGCTTAGAGCACCTAATGCCTGTGAATAAAAGCTTTGGGAGTTGGAAATTTTGAGCTCTTTGTTCTCAGAACAGGGAGTCTCCTGGTCTCAGCTTTCTTCAATATTAATTTTTTCATATCATATTTTATTATCTACCACACTATCCCTTTTCTTTGTCCACTGCCACCCAGCAATGTAGGATGTAGCACCACAAAACAAACCACCCAAGTGAAAAAATGGAAGTATGGAACTTACCAGGGAGCTCTCAAAAGCAGAAATACACGTGCCTAGTTAGGGTTAGAGTCAGGGTTAGGGTTAGGGTTAATATTTAAAATATGGAGTAGCCTTAGCCATCAGTGTAATACAGATTAAAACTACCGTAATTTCCATCTCACCGCAGTTAGAATGACCATCATGAGAATACAAAGAACAATAAATTGTAGCACTGTTCTGAGGAAAAATGTATGATTTAACATCGTTAGTGGGAATATAAACTAACAGAGTCATTTTGGAAATTAATCTGGAGAATTCTCAGTAAAACTAGAAATAAGATGGAAAACTCATCAATGTGTTGAGAATTAGAGACCAAGGGCTCAGTCCTAAATGGGCCATTTTTCTCAACTCTACCCACCACCACCGAGGCTCAAGGAACCTTACAGAAAATGAGACAGAGAGAATGTAACAGCTAAATGATAGGGAGGAATGCTGTGAAATGCACAGCTCTACACTTGACATGCCCATCCTTTTCATCAACCCAATCAGCTGTGGCTACATGCACCAGTTCAATCCAGCCAAGATTCTAGGATAGATTGAAGAGATGCTTCCCAATCCCCACCCCTTACTGAGTAACTATTGGAAGCTCATAGCTGATGAGGGAGGGAAAATCATTCCTTTTTGAATGTATGGTCACAAATAAATTCCTCATGTTCCAATGTGTAGCCCCACACCGTTACACATATAGGCAGCGCTAATTGGATTTAGTGGATTATTTTTTTAAATGTCTACCAAGAGAGGACGAATCAATATTCTCCAGGGATAAGTCCAAGATCAGTTGTCCAGTCTCTGATGAGCCTTAACAGATACACATAAGAGGAACACTATGGGCTCAGTAGATTGTATGTATTGTACGTATATCCACATATGTATATATGTATAGCAATAACGATTATAGAAGAAGAGGTCATGAACTTGAGAAGGAGTGGGCAGACAAGGGAGGAATTTGAAGGGAGAAAGAAAGCAGTGGAAAAGATGTAGATACAGTATCATGTGTGAATTCACAAAAAATTAAAATTTAAACAACAAATAATATAAAAATACTGTAAATGATAGTAAAAAACAAACATAATTCAAAAATTGTTAAGGAGTAATGTTAAGCTGCCTTTTACCCTTTTTTAGTTTGCTTTCAGTTGCTGTGATAAAACACTGACCAACTTGAGAAGGAAAGGGATTATTTCATTTTATAACTCTCAGGTCACATCACATCACTGACAGAAGTTAGGCAGGAACTCAAGGCAAGAGCCTGGAGGCAGGAACAAAAAAGGAATGCTGCTTATTGGCTAGGTTCTTCTAGTTTGCTCAGTATTTCCTTTTATGTTAAAGGGAGTTTATTAGACTGGCTTACAAGACAGGGTCTGAGCAGTCCAATGATAACTGTGCTGTGCTGGAGGGCCTGAGAATCAGTAGTTGCTCAGTCCATAAGAATGGATATCTCAGTCATCCCGATCTCGTGTTGAAGGCCTGGCATGTTCCTGGAGAGCTTATCATCTTCAGTCAATGTTGGAACTCAAAGAAATTGCATCTAATATCAGTGAATGAATGCCACAAGAAAAGGGTAGATAAACTGGCCAGTGATGGAGAAGGCAAAAAGGCAAAAAGCAAAAGCTCCCTCCTGCCGTGCCACCAGAGGGTGCCGCCCACATTTAGGGTGGGTCTTCCAGCTTCAAATAATCTGATCAAGAAAGTCCTTGACATTTTAATTCCAGATCCAATCAAGTTGACAACCAAGATCAGCCATCACAGGGTTAAAAGCATGTACCATTTGAATGTAGAAAGTGTTAAGCTTATAATATGCCCATCATATAAAAATATGCCTCTAGATTAGTTCCTATGATTGATCGTAACTTCAAAATCTGTTCACTACTCTTTTAGTAAACACATTGCTTTTGTATGGAGTCAGGGTGTGAAGGATACCTATTTATTTGCCAGGTAGTTTAGGTAAACATAAAGACAAAGGTAACAGTAAGGTAATGAATGACGTTTATTATCTTGTTAGGTAAACACATTAGCAAACCAGTTAATAAGTGTTGGTTAGTTCATCTGATCAGCCTGTTATTATCCAGTGCCTATGACTAGTAACACATGTGTGTATTTTTACATCATTGATGTAATGTATGATATACTGCTTTTAAATGCTTTATGTCATAAACATTTACCTTTTTTATATACATCCTTAGTATTTAAAAATGGGTGCAGAATAAACACACGTACATGCACATATTTACACACGTATATAGTAAGGGAGAGTGCTATATTTTAGTCACATTTAACACTGAAGTCTTATTTTACTCATATTTGGTACCATTACTAGAGCTCCTATGAATTTATTTGACAAATTCAAGTTTCTGTGTAATTGTTTAAATGGTATAAATTTAGAAATAAAAACATGATATTCAAATCTAATTTAAACTTGCTGCAATAGTATGGGTAAAAAATGCTACACCAAATTAGAAATTTAATAGTAATGAATGAATATAGCAATATATTTACAACAACATCATCACTGTGTGTTTTAAGTTTGGTTTATTTACTAATGTTACTGAGAAAAACATCTCAGATTGTTTTATTTTATATCTCCTCAATGGAAAAAAACAAAATACATATTTTTAATTTAAAATAAATATAAAAGAAAATAAGGGCTAGAGAGCTGACTCAGCAGGTAACAGCGCTTGTTGCCAACCTGATAACTGAGGTTTGATCCCCCGGACCCACATAGTGGAAAGAACCAAATCCTACAAATTGTCATCTGACCTCCACATATATACCGTGGCAAGTACACACCGAAAAGAGAAAGAGACAGAGAGATGAGACAGAGAGACAGAGACAGAATAAATAAATGAAATAAAACTCAGTTTTTTAGGGACTGGAGAGATGGTTCAGTGGTTAAGAGCACTGACTGCTTTTGAAGGGATCAGGGTTTGATTCCCAGAATCCACATGGCATCTAACAACTGTCCAGAACTCCAGTTCCAGGGTATCCAATGTCTTCTTTTGACCTCTGTAGGCATTGCACGACATGGGTGTACTTACACACATGCAGAGAATCAATTATTCTTATAAAATAAAAATAATAAACTATTTTTTAAATCAATTTTATTTCCCATTTTATAAACTATTGTTTCTATACACAAATTATAATTAACATTAAATTTAATCACCAGAAATATTTTCAGGTAACCATGTCTGCAGTTGCCAAGAATGCACACAAATTGTGAGCCTTTTCTTGCTAGAATAGCTCTTTCCTTTCTCTTCTTGAAAATAAACAAATAATTGTTTTTATAATAAGGCATTTATTATTTCATTTTGCTGCAATGCATTGCCTAAATGCAAAATAATTTCAGTTAGCAAATTCTTTGTATGTTAGGTTACTTAATTCTTATTTGTATACAAAATAATTCATTTTCAAAATAGTGCAATGAAAATCCTCATCCCATTATTGACTTAAAAATCTAGTCTTACATTGAAAAAAAATTTTTTTAATTACTGTGCTTGGAATCATGCAAGAAAAAAAATTCCCCTCCCTACATTCAGCATTTTCAATATGTTTTTATTATTTTTATTTTATGTGTATGAATGTATTGCCTGCATGTGTGTAAGTGCACCCATGTCCTGCAATGCCTTTGGAGCTCAGAAGAGGACATTGGATTCCCTGGAACTGGAGTTACGGACATTGTCAGCAGCCAGGTGGGTGCTGGAATTCAAACCCAGGTCCTCTGCAAGAGCAGCCAGTGCTCTTAACCACTGAGACATCTCTCTAGCTTACATCCAATTGTTTAAAATTACTTTTTTTGAGTAACTTTTGTGTGATCATTTTTTATTATCATTGGATATGGTTTTCGCTATTGAAGCATTATGTATTTCACACAGAATATCTCAATCATTCTTAATAATCTTTATGCCTCCCTCCCCATCTGTACCCCCATACAGCTCTCCAATATCCATACATTCTTTTCATTGTGTTAAGGTCTATTGTGTCAAGTTAGTGTTCCTAAATGTTCCTCAGTGCAGGTTTTCCACTGAGGTCTCGTTAGCCTATCCGGAGTCTCTCACTTTAGGACGATTAGCTCATCCTTACCGAACAGTAATCATCTACCAATATTTTTTCATGAAAGATTAGGGTCTCGTATCCATTTCTCCATTTCCTCCTGGGTTATTGTCTGTTTGAGTTTGCATGGGTCTTGAGCATGCTAACACCATTGCTGTAGGTTCAAATGAACAGGGTCCCAGGAGTTTGTAGAATTCTATTTCCATATGGTTATTCACCACCTCCCTGACTCTTTCCATCTTTTTGCCTCCCCACTTCAGCAATGGTCCTTGAGACCTGAGTAAGTGAAACTTAATATAGGAGTCTTGCCTAGGGACCCACACTCTGCAGATTCCTAGTCTCCATGCTTTGGGTATTTGTGATCTTTTGTGTTCCTGGCCCTCTATGGCATGAAGGATCTTCATTAATGAGAGTTGGGAGATCCATTAGTCCTCTTTACCCCTTGTTCCATGTTTGTGAACCTTGGATGTAGAGGTTTTATTGTGCATGTGCTTCTTAGGCATGGACTATTCACAGACAATGTCTGTATGTGACCAGTATTCTGTAGTAGTCTCCATCTGGTGCACCAGAAGCTTCCTCGATGAGTGGTGACTGTAATTCTTGACTGTACACATTAGGATATGTATTTTGCACTTGGTAAGAGGTTATATTAGCTTAGGGAGGTGACAACATTACTAATTTCTCTGAGATCTATGACCACTTCAGCCATGTGTATTTGGCTATGATTCCAGTACCACACATATTTGGCTATGATTCCAGTACCACACACAAGTTTTCTCCCATTGACTAGGCTCTAAGACCAATTAGGTAGCTGTTGGTTACCCTCAGGATAAAAGTGTCACTATTGCACCAGTGTCAAGTATTATACCTGTTAATGATGAGGCTACTTGGTCATGAAGCTGGTGTTGGATCATTGATTGATGTTCTCCCTTGGCTACCTGCATAGTGCTTTCCAGAGCAATGAGATCTAGCCTTCAGGGAAGGTGGTGTGCAGTTCAGTTCCAGCTCCATTGCTCCAAATCCAGTCTCCGAAGTATGTCCTGTCTTCAGGATGGGGTCTACCTTCAAGTTCTTGGAGGCAATCAAGGGCTGTGGCAATAGCCTGTGTAATTTGGGGAGTCTCTTAGACCGCCCTGGCCAACAACGCAAGGGAATGTTTCACCTGCCTGGCACTGTTTCTTGTTATGTAGCCTTCAGCTATGCACATGGACTCATGTAGAGCTATTGTATGTGGAATTTGTCATTAGGTTGCTAGACTACTATGATTTTCTTTGGTGTTTTACACTAGCTAGGCATTATTTATCCCTTCTCTCTTCTCTCTCTCTCTCCCTGTCTAACCCTCTCTCCATGCCCTCCCCATTTAAAGTGTCCCCATTTCCCCCATTTCTACCTTGATACCAGTCTCCTACGGCCTCACCTTCTTGATCTCCTTCTTTCCTTTTATCCCCATGGTTCCTTGTATAACTCTCCCCTCCCTTTTAAATATACCCTTTTACCTATTTTTCCCTCAGTAACACCTGTCTCCTAAACTTAATAATTTTTAAATAAAAGTATTAAAAATAGGACATGAATTTGAAAGAGTACCATGTTGAGGGAGTTGTGGGGCAACTGAAAGGGAGAAATAGGGTGGATATGATCATAGTTCACAGTGTACATGCATAAAATTTTCAGTATTACTCGAACCATGGAGCTTGAATGTAAGTATGGTACTTATACACAATGGATTTTTGTTCAGCTTTAAAAATGAAGTTATTAAATTGTCAGGTGAGTAGATAAAACTAGAAAAATACTGAATGAGGAAAGCCATGCCCAGAAAGACAGACACCGTATGTTCTCTTTAGATATGTGGAACCTAGCTTCAACTCTATTGTTCTGTGTTTTCCACTGAATACCTATGCAACTGATGTAACTAGAAAGGAGTCAGTGAGATGGGCAAGCCTTAATGGAGGTTTAGTAGTATAATATACATAAAACAAAAGTTGAGAAAGGGAATGCTAGGGGCAGAAATAGTTAACTAGGGAGAGGTTTAGGGGAATAAGGGAAATTAGTGAGTGATATAGAGGAACGTTAACCAAAGTGAAGGTGGTATGAAAAAAACCCACATGGAAAACTGCTATCTTCTAATCCAATTATAATAATATAAAAAAGTTTTAAAGGGAAATGTGCTAGATAATAAATACTGCTCCTAAAAGCAGTGAGATACTAAACAGAAATCTCAGTGCTGGGATTGGGATATCTTCATAGTACTTGTTGGTCAGGGAGGTTACAGTGGCCCCCAAAACAATACAAACTCTTGTTTTTCATCATGATTTTCTGCTAGAATTAGATGGTAAGGCATATTGCTGAAGACATCACACAGAATGGTTGTAAGACAGAAAAATTAAACTGGAATAAGCTGTAGACTTCCTCCCGGCTGACTGGGTTTCAATGTGCCAGAAGGTGTTATGCATGATTCTATTAGAGAAAAAAATGAATAGTCTTTTCCAGAAGTGAACTATATGAGCTTCAATGGCAACCTGGAGACAAGATGTATCCACATGTACAATAGTGACATGACTGTTTATGGGGTTAACCAACTGCTCTCTGATTAGATTTGAGGGCAGCTCTGTAGAAGGGAGTCCATACCTGGTGCTGCAACCCTGATCAAAACTCCATGCCTGAAGAGGTCATGGGTCCTATGAGGAAGATTACTTCTAATGTTTAGATAAATAGACATAACATTAAACTTCCTTCTAAACAACTGTATTTATACTCTTAGAAAAAGGCTATATTCAACCCTAAACATAGAAGCTTCTCTTTGCTGTGGACAGTACTGAATGTATAAACTCATGGCAGCCCTAGATGCTGAGAATAAATGATGGATAAGGGTTCAACCCTAAGCAAGTCATTTATGCCACCCTCTCTAAGGCTCAGGGAACACTGTTGAAGAGAAGACAGAAAGAATTTAAAAGCCAGGAAATAGAGAGAAGAGCAGTAAGGGCATTACCCCTTACTACTTAACTATGAGCTACTGTTGGTCTCTGGGACAGGGGGAGCCATTGTCTTCAGTTGTGTGTCAACTGTTAAACACACCATGTTCCAAAAGATAATTCCAATCCCATGGTCCAATCACAGATGATTCTGGCCAAATCCAGAGGCACACAAACTAAACTGAAAGAAAAGCCATGACTATGGGAAAGAGATTTGTATGTGTTCTAGTTTGCCTTCAATCACCATGACAAACTATTCTGACCAATATCAACTTGGGGAGGAAAGGGTTTATTTCACTTACGTCTCCTGGGTCATGCAGTTCATCACGTAGGGAGACAAAAGAAGGAATTCAGGGCAGGAACCTGGAGGCAGGAGCTGAAGCACAGACCATGGAGGAACTCTGCTTACTGGCTTGCTGCCCTGACTCATGCTCAGCCTGCTTTCTTATACAATACAGAACAAACTGCCCGGGGGTGGCACCACCCACAGTGGGCTGGGCCCTCCAGCATCACTCTACAAACAAGAAAATATCCACAGACATGGCCACAGACCAGTCCAATGGAGGAAATTCCCCAATTAAGGCTCCCTCAACCCAGGTGTGTCAAGTTGACACTAAAGCTATCCAGCACAATTAACCCCTTATCAACTTGACACACAAACACATCATTATTAGACCATAAGCTTTCCATTTCTTGTCCCGAAGGTATGATGTCAATATTAATATCACAACCAACATAAGATAGTATACTTTAAAAGTCCCGCAGTCCTTTAAAAAAATCCAAACATTTAAATGTTCACAGTCTCTTTTAAAAGTCTCCTAACTGTGAACTCCTATAAAATCCAAAACAAGTACTGTCTTACTTTAAAGGGAAGAATAGAATTGGACACACCTAGGCAAAACCTAAACCAAACAAGTAGCCCAAGACTGCACATCTGGGATTCACTCACAATTTTCTGGGTTCCAAAGGATTTCAGCAGCTGCGCTTCTCTGGTTCTGCCATCCACAGCACACACAGCTCATCTCTCAGGCCCAGGCCAGCTCCATTCCACACCTGCTGCTGTCCTTGGTGGTTGTCCCATTGTCCTGGCATTTTCAAAACCTGAGTTCTCCACTGAAACTGAGGCTGTACCTCATCAATGAGCTATTCTGGCCTCTCCTGGTTCAAAACCTCAAATTCTCTCCATCACCCCTGCAATTCTGGGGTCTCCAGTGCAACTGAGGCTGCACTTTTCACCAGTGGCCATGCCTGGCCTCTTACAGTGCCACGCCTCAGCTACTCTCTGTAACAGTCTCATGTTTTCAACAACAGAAACATGCAGCAAATTCTTACACACAACAATTCCTGCTTCCAGCTTGACACGGAGGCTCAGGCCTCCTCTGGATCACAGCTTTTGTGTGCTGACCCTGAGGAAATACTTCCCAGAAGATTTCACCTGATAATGCTGAACTGTTGTTAAGTATAGCTGATTTTTCAGCCCTAGCTTAGCAGCATCAATTGTCCCAATAAAGCAAAAGTTGTACTTCAGCGATTTCTGTCGCTTGCTAATCACAGCTGTTTCTTCAGCCCAAGCTGATCAGAAACTACAGATTCTCAATTCAAAGATTCTCAATTCAAAGTATCATACAAACAGCCCTAATAATCTCTACTTCCCTTTGAAATTTCATAAGCCAGGCTCCATCGTCTACAGCTCTTTCAACAGAACTGTTCCAAGCTCCACAGCAACAAACTTCTAGCCCTCAATGGTTTTTCTATCTCAAAGTTCTAAGTTTCCACAATCTTCCCCAAACCACCAAGATCAGGTCTGTCACAGCAATACCCCACAATCCTGGTACCAATTTCTCACATTACTCACTTTTCTGTTGCTCTGATAGAAATACTGACCAAGGGAACTTAATAAAGGAAGAGTTTATTTAGCTTACAGTTCCAAAGGGGTAAGAGTCCATCATGGTGGGGAAGTATGGCAGCACAAGTGACTAAAGTAGATGCAGAAGCAAGCAGGCAGAGGAAGCAGAGTTTGACTGGAATTTGGGCAAGACTTAAGAACTCTCAGCCTCCCCCGTTGCTTCCACCAGCATGGCCACATCTTCTAAGACAAAGTGTCCAAATACTTAAGAGTCTACGGGGACATTCTCATTCAAATGACCACAGTATGGAAGTTGAGATTGAACAAAGATGAAGGTAAATAAGAAAGAGTGGTGTTGAAAGCAATCAGAAATTACATACATGAATGAAATTGTCAAAATCCCTGAATGTAATTAATGAAAAAAGAAGAGAAGAGATTCTGTCTCACTGAAGTCACAATTACTGTCATCAAGAACAAGAAAAACACATGCACACAAATGCTGGCTAAAATGTCATCAGGTTAAGGAATATGGCTGGTAGGAATGTTAACCATACAAAAATGAGATAATAAGAAGGAAATAAAATAAAAAGATGGAACTAGAGATTATCATGTTAATTGAAGTAGGGTAAACTCAGACAAATATCTCAAGGTTTTTTTTCTCACAAATGGTACCTAGGTAAGACACACACACACACACACACACACACACACACACACACACACATCAAGAAGAAGGACATTTTGAAAAAAGAAGAAATGTGTGAGAGGGGCAGGAGAGTTTAATATGTGTGAGTATTTTCATAGTACCTAATATACTTCAATGAAAATACCACCGTGAAACAAGTCACTTTGTAATAAGAATATATGCTAATAATTTTAATTGCTACTGCAGAGGACTTGAAATTTTTCAAACACAAAGAAATTATTACTATAGGAAGGAATAGAATTGAGGGGATAAACATGCCAATTACCATAACCTGATCTAAAAATATTTTTTACATTAAATGATATTAAAATATAATATCTTAAAATAAATGAGATACAGTTTAAGCTTTGAATAAAAGTAAATAAATAGAATTCACCCATTATATTAGAAAAGAGAAAGGTCTAAAGTTGATTATATATAGTTCCTCTATAAGAGGTTAGTTAAAGAAGGGGAAACTAAGCATCAATTAGAAGAAAATAATAAAGAGCACAGTAAATCAAATAAAAGAATGGATTAATGAAGATAAACTGATAAGGCCAGAACCGTTTCATTTAAAAAATCACCTAAATGATAAATTTCAAACAAGAATGATTAAGAGGAAATTTAATTATAAATTAAATAGGGATTGCCATTAACTACAAACATTAAAGTTCCAACAGTAAAAGACTGAACTTTCAGATAACAAATTCAATAATGTGGATTGAATACATATACTACTCTGAAACACAACATCAAAACTGATACAAGGGGTTGGAGAGATTGCTCAGTGGTTAAAAGCTCACACTTATCTTACAGCGGACCTGAGTTCAATTCCCAGCACCTACACTAGGCAGTGAAGACCTGTATCTCTAACTATAAGGGAATATGACATGCTCTCCTGACCTCCTTAGGCACTGTGGTAAGGTACATAACCCCCTCCACACACATAATTAAAAAATTTCAAGAAATTGCAATAACTGATGCAAGATAAAACCAAAAGCATAAATAATGCCACAAATATTAGGGAAATAAAATAAATTATTAAATATTTCTCCTGAAATATTCTGGGCCAAGTTTGTTTCATTGATGAAGTTTATCAAACGTTTGAAAAGCAGAAGCAGTCAACACAAATATTACAAATTCAGAGAAATTAGAAAAGAGTACACAGATTTCATTTTATTTTATTAACAGCATAACTCCAGCAACAAAATCTTCAAGATATTAAAGGGAAATAAAACTGGATACAAGTATTTCTCAGAATCATAAACATAAATATGCAGAATATACTCTTAAAAAGTGGGATTTAACAATATATTAAAAGATATTTTCATATCAGAGTTTGTCCTATAAATATAAAGTTTATATAACATTTGCCATAAATAATGCTATGTTTAATATCTTGACGACTTTTAAGTCAAGAATTTTGGCAGCTTTGTTACATCACAATAATGAAAACAAAGATAAAATCGTACATATCAGAAAGGAAGAATGAAAATGATTTGCAGATGATAGAGCTAAATATAAAATTCTAAAGAAGGGCTAGAGAGATGGCTTAATAGCTAAATGCACTTGCTATGGAAATATGAAGATCCTAGTTTGGATCCCAGCATCTATATAAAAACTTGGTGTGGTCTCAAGAAACCCCAGCACTGTGGTGGCTGGAGACAGGAGGATCCCTGGGGCTTACTGGCTGTCCACATAGCTCCAAGTTCAGTGAGAGAACCTATCTCAAGGGAGTAGAATGGAGAGCAGAATAATAGAGTAAGACAATCAAAGTCTTCCTCTTGCCTCTGTATTCACAAGAACCTGCACACACATTTGTGTATATATATGCATAGAGCACTCTCAAACACATGTATACAACAAATTAATTAATTAATTAAAATTAAATCCTAAGGAATTGCAAACAAATAACTGAAATATAATATTTACTATGACCACATGTTACAATGTCAACATACGAAATCAACTGCAATTTTTATACTAGCATACAATCTGAAAATAATATTTAAAAGTTAATTTTACTTGCAAAAACATAAAAAGGTACACTGGTAGCCTGATGAACCTTTCTGTTATGCTTTCTGGTGCATAGATAGTCATCTTTTCCCTATGGAAAGGGTGAACAACTGTCCTTGAGCATCTTTTATATACAAACTAATCCCATTCTTGAGGATTTCATCCTCACAACAAAATCACCTTCAGAGTTTGAATTTTAATATGTAAACTTAGGTAACAGAAGGCTATTCAAACCACAGCATCACACAATAATAAATTCTGTGGGATCACATTCCTAATGTAAGATATAAATAATAAAAATTTTAGAAGAAAACAGAAACATATCTTTTCAACCTAGGGGTAAACAAAAGTGTCTTAGACAAGACACAGACAATAACATCATGTGATAAAAACAATTGGATTAATCTTTATTAAAATGAAAATCATACTTTCATCAGTTGACACCATTAAGAAAATGAAATAGTGGGGCTGGCAAGATGACTCAGTGGTTAAGAGTACTGACTGCTGTTACAGAGGATCCAGGTTGGGTTCTTAAACCCACGTGGCAACTAACAACCATCCTGTTCCCGGGGATCAGAGACCCTCTTCCTACCTCTGCAGGCATTGCCCACATGATTGCACTTGCATGCATGCAGTCAAAACACTCATACCCATAAAATAAATAAGTAAAAAAAAAAAGAAAATGAATATTGGGTGTGGTGATTTGAATGACAATGTCCTCCATAGGCTCCAAGTATTTTGACATTTTGTCCCCCGTTGCTGGCCCTGTTTTGGGAGGTCTTAGAAAGTGTGACTGTGCTGGAGAAAGCACATCATTTGGGGGCAGGCTTACAGACTTCTGAGATTCCCCAGTCGTTCCTTTCTTCCTACACCCCCTTGAAGATGTGAAACTCCACTTTCTGCTCCTGCACCAGTCACCTCCAACAACCATGCCTCCCCACCATGATGGACTCTAATTCCCCTGGAACCATAAGCTAAAATAAACTCTTCCTTTTATAAGTTCCCTTAGTCACAGTGTTTTATCACAGCAACAAAAAAGTAAAAAAGACACTGGGCATGGGGGATGGCTCAGTCAGTAATATGTTTGGCTTGCAAGGGCAAAGACCTAAATTCAGTTCCTGAAATCCACTTGAAAATGCCATGTGTTATGGTACACATTTTAATCCCTGTGTTGGTGAGCTAGAAAAAGGAGAATCCCCGAGGCTTGCTGACTAATTGATGAGCTTCAAGCCAATGAAAGAGACAATCTCAAAGGAAGTGGTTGTCCATCCTGAGGATGATACCCAAGGTTGTCTCTGGTCTTAACACACATGCACATATATACACTCATACTTTGCACACACCCATGAACGTGAGTATACACACAAAAAAAGAGCAGGCATGCCATGGATTAGGAGAAAATATTTGTAAAATATGCCTTTGATAATGGACTGATATTAAGAATATGTAAAGTAAATAACCTAAAATTTGAGCAAACTTTGAATAGAAACAACACAAAAGATGTATGAGTTGGTACTGAGTGTAAAGCTCAATAACAGGGGGTTTTCCTTACATGGATGAGGTTCTGAATTTGGTCCAGTATCATAAAGAAAGTGATATGTGAATAGACAATGATTACATGACTATGACGTCAACATTATTAGACTTTAAAAAATTGCGAATTAGAATCACAGTGAAATATTATGACATAACTCTAAGAGACTGTTTTAGGAACCAAAAATAAGTTCAGAAGTCTTCAACAGAGTTGAACAGTGTTTCTCATTCCAATTATTCCTGGATGATGATTTTAAGTTAAACTTAAAAGGAAATAGTTCTCCACAATGCCAAAACATCTAGTGCAGTAGTTCTCATTTCTGGATATACATTATAATTACCTAGACACTGATGGTTTAAAGACTCTCCAAAAGAGACTGGCACATAAACCAAGCAAGATAGATAGTTTGGTCAGGATGCACTGAAGTGAACATATCAGATGTGGAAGTTTTGAGGGAGAGTTCAACGAAATTGGTAAACTTGAGAACTATGTTCCCTGGACACCTTTTCTCTTAAGCCCAGAGCTCCTAGAATACCCCCACAATCAGTGAGTAAAGTGTTAATGACTGGCCTAGCAGGAGTCCTTCAGGGCACTGCTTCAGTATTTAGCCAGATTCAATTCTAATTAATCAGTGACCAATTCTTGTACCTGTTATTAAATAATTTGAATACCACTCTTGCAGCTAGTTTTGAGAACCACTGATCTAGTCAACAGACTAGCATTTGAGCATTTTATCTGTACATACCAAGTAACTACTTGATTACAGATTATCTCTGGCTTCAATGGTTTGAATAATAGTACGTTTATGTACTGAATAGGAACTACACCCCAAATCATGAATTTTGATTTGTTGAGCCACAGAATCCAGTCAGCTACATGATAATATGAAATGAAAAAACTGGGTTATAAGTGGGTTCTGAGAGTGGGGCTCTCAGAACATAATCTCACAGCACACAAAGAAGAATCCATATATTTACCTTTATCCATTCACATAACTCGGTTAGAAACCTTGTCACCTGGCTCTGATTCCCATCTGAAAAATGGCAGGATTGAATGAGGTCCTTCTATAAAATACTTCTGGGTTGGCTCCTCAGTTAAGAGGACTGGCTGTTCTTTGCAGAAGATCTGGGTTCAAATCCCTGCACCCACATGACAGTTAATGATCACTGTAATTCCAGTTTCAGGGAATCTGATGCCTTCTTCTGATCTCCATGGGCATTTCAAGACAAGAGTACATGCAGGTAATACACTTATACAACTAAAATTAAAAACAATAAATAAAAAGATACTTCCAAATCTGAATTGTATGGGACTGGAAATCCTAAATTTGGCAGAACTTTAGACTTCTGAACAATGATGCAAACCAGAAAAGAAAAACCTTCAGCACATATTCGTTATACAATGATCTTAGAAACAGTATTCTTTTCTTGAAATGCCATCTCCCAAGTTATGGACTTAGAATTTGAAACATGAAGATGAATTTACCTTTTCTCCAGTCAAACATTCAAATGTTATCCAAGTTGATGTAAGCCCTTCCTTTTTAAATGGATAGTCCTGCCATTCTCAATTAGTTTCCTGTAGCAAAGATTTCCACAGAGGGGTGACATGCAGACAAATGTAATTAATTGTACGTCTATCAGTTTTATTTACCATTGGTTTCAGTGAGTAAACCCTTATTTGTGGGTTGTAGAGGAGAGTCGGTTGGCTTTTATTGGTCCCTCTAGAAACATAAACAGCTTCAAGCTGTCCTCCTCTGTTCCATGCGTCTCTTGGCTCAGTGTTTCCTTGAGTTTACAATCTCACAGCTATCCTCAGTTCTATGGCTCATAAAAAGCACAGTTTGCATTTTCTAGATCTCTTCATTTCATGCTTGATCATTCCCAAAGTGAGATTCTCATGTGATAATTAGAGCCATGTTACCAATAACATGAAGTAAGGTGGAGAGTTGGAAAGTATGTAGCCCATGCATCCATTAGTGGACAACCTGAATGATGTTGGTTACTTGTGTACACCAAGGGACAAAATAGTTCTCAAATAATTTCATTTCAGGTAGTGGAGATATAATAGATCATCATATGTAAATAAGTGTGTTATGTCTAGCATATAGCCTAAACTGATGTCTCTCAAAATAGAAAGCCCAATTCAAGATGTACTGTGTATGAAAATCTGATGCCATACTCAAAACCCCCACCTCCACATTCATCCCAGTTGCCTCTCCCAATGTATCTCTTTGCATGAGTATTCAGTCTTTCTCAAAGTACCCCACTTAAAAGTCAACAACCAAATATGAGATGAAAACAAAACAGGGTAAGAAAATATGAGATTATCTTTCCAATCATGCCTGGGAGAACAGAGTTAAAATGTAAAGAAGGGACTGGATTCACTTATCATCCGAAGCCTTGGTTGAAGAGGATTTCTCTTCAGCAAGACATTGCTTTTTTAACCTCATTTCCTTTGCATCATCCTATGAAACTATCATCTTCGCACATGAAACTACTGTACTCAATCTCACAGCATGAATTAAAGGTTTAGCAAATATCCTCAGTTGCAAAATCACTTGAAATCCTATTAAAAATACGGATTCCTAGTCTGGCATTCTGATGCATGCCTTTAATCCTAGAATTTAGGAGCCAGAGGTAGGAGAATCTGTGAGATTGAGGCCAGCCTGATCTACATAGTGAGTTTCAGGTTAGCTATGGCTATAGGGAGACACTGTTTCAAAAATGACCAAAAAATGCACATTACTAGGGAGTATTGTAATCCCTACCTGTATTCTCAGTCGGTAATTGGAATGCGGAAACAGAATGATCAGTTTTAGATCATCCTTGGCTCCATGGTGAGTTTGAAAACAGCCTGGGCTATGTGAGACCCTATCTCAAAGAAACAAACAAAAAATAAATGAAGATTTCTAAGCTCTGTGAAGATGGGCTTTAGGTAAAATCTAAAACTCAAGAACCAGTGTCCTTTGTTTGCTTTATTTGATCAATTCCAAATGGAGCTATTATTTTCCTAATACCTAGAGCTCCTTATAGAGCTTTTATTATTTAAATACACACCATCATTTTCAGCAAATGTATCTGAACTTAGTTTTCTTCCACTCTAAATTGCTTCCTCATATCAACTTTCTTCTCAACATCGTTGGCAACACTATATTCACAGGATCCCTGGATCAAATCTTAAATTCAACAGTAACAAAGGAGGATGAATCCATCTTTTTTTCCTTTAATGTTTTTATTTGTGGTTTGACTCTTCCCCATTGTGTGTATGTATGTTTGTGAGTGTTATTACTGCATAGACCCTATCACAGGAACAACTTTTTTATAGCAAAATTTCCAATCCCTTATCAAGAATGTTCTCTTGGAAGGAAAATTGAAGGGTTTGTGGAATTCCTGTTTCATGATCCAAACACCTCATAAGGCTCTAATCAGAACAGGGCAGTTCCTCAGATCTATGAAATTTCTCTTCCCATTTGGATTCCCAAAAGCTATTCACTATCTTACTGAATCCTATCTTCACTGAAGTCAAAGTTAGAAGGTTTCCATTTTTATCATCTAGCCAGTGCCCTGCATGGTTACTAATCAAAAGTTTTCATTTGCCTAAGATGGTGGTGCCTATCTCCAACTCCATCTGTCAGGAGGCTGATGCAGGAGGATTGTGAATTTGAGGCCAGTCTGTGATACATAGGGAGAGCATGAATAGAAAGTGTATATTTTTTTAATTTTCATGTATTCAGCACTTACTCTGTACCAGGATTATTATAAAAAACTTTGCAAGATTACTTAGTTAGATCATGCCGTATAAGCATGCCATCAGAGTTCATGTTCTTGAGTAGCTGCTAACTGTTCTCAGCCAGCAGGGTCTAGGTTGGGCATGAAACTGAATGTTGTCTGCACCATACAATTGTCAAAACATACACTTTCTGTTACTTTGATAAAACAGTGTGAAATCTGATGTTAAGTGGCTGGGAAAGCCACTTTGGAAGGATTCCTACTTGTACATGCATGAATAGTGAAAGAATAAAGTATCTCATGAAATGATAATCATCTAATTTAGGATGGAGGTAACTTCTGCAGAAAAAGAACTGGATGTGATATGTGATATATATGGAGAGAGAGAGATATAGAGGGAGAGAGACAGAGACAGAGACAGAGAGAAGAGGCTTTGATTGTATTGCTAAGAAAGGCTGAACAATCATTAAACAAGCTGATATACTTGACTTTTTTATGTCTTACATTTTAATAGCCTTTCATAATTAAAGAGATTCTGGAGATCTTGCTGTCTTCGAAGTGGGAGGAGAGCCCACACTATAGCAACAAGCTAAGTGTATCAGGGTTTTCAGAGGTCTAGATGTCACAGTGAAGCATTCTGAATCTTCTCATACCTTGTAAAGGACAATCTTTATGTTCACACTTTTACTTCCTCTTACCACTCTAAACTTATTCCAGATCTGATCATGAATTAAAAAAATATATTTTATTAGTTTTGTGTATATGAGTGTTATCCCTGCATGTATGTAAGCGCACCTGTATCATACAGTTCCCACAGAGGACAGAAGAGGGTGTCGGGTTCCCTGGAACTGGAGTTATAGACAGTTGTTAACTGTCATGCAGCTGCTGGGAACCGAACCCGGGTCCTCTGCAAGAGCAGGCATTGTTCTTAACCTTTGAGCCATCTCTCCAGTCTCTGATCATGACTTTTAAAAATCTTACACACACACACATGCACACACACACACACACACACACACACACACAGGGAGGGAGGGAGGTAGAGGAAAATGCTAGAATGAGAATAAATATTTGAATAAACTGAAAATGTAGTAAAAGAGAAGAAAAGAAAAGGAAATTCTATTGGTTATTTTTATCATTTCCGTGACCAAAATAACCAAGACAACAACAAGGTAGTATAGTATTTATTTTGACTCAAAATTTCAAATGTTTAGTCCACCATGATAATGAAGACACAGCAGAACATCTCAGTTCATGGCATGGCAAACCATGAAGTATAAAAATGAACTACCTCCTTTTCTGTCTTTTATTCTGGCTGGCTCCCTAATCAGTAAAATGGACCAACTCACATTCTGGGTGGGTTTTCCATACCCTGTGTTTGAAAATGCTCTCACAAACACACCTGCATGCTTACTTCACCAATATCCTGGGTGAGTCTAAATCCAGTCAAGTTAAAAAGAAACATTCACCATAAAGGAAATTAGAGCGGGAAAGTAGAACAATAGGATTCAGATAGACACATAGATGCACACATACAGAAATATGGGCAAAGAGGCGAGACAGAGCCATGAAAGGATGACAGAAGTAAAGATGTTGAAAAGCAGTGCCGAATATGTACATAAAAATAGAAAGACAAGAAGTGTCATTAAGTGAGGGTTCACTTTGTGTTAGATATTGTACTATTGACATTTTAAGCATTGTATAATTTGATATCTCAAATAAATTAATGAAACAAGCATTAAATAACCTTTATTCCAGATGAGGAAAGTGAAGTTTATATAATTAGAGAGATTTGCCAGAGGTGACATAGCTCAAAAATGAAATTTGACTCCAGTTCCAGGTGATTCAGAAAGTGGGTGCTTAACCAAAAGAGTTATTACCTCACAACAGAAGCCAGGAGAAGGATAAACAGAGATTGGAGAAGGGATTCAAACCCCTTATTTGAATCATGAGGGGCCAAGGCAGGTAATGTACATTGTCAGTAAAGGAGCCTTTTGGTTCTGTGACTGACTAAAAGCATTCACCTTCTCAACAGGGCAGTCCAGCTGAGCTCTGCCTGATTATTGCTGGCGTTATCAGATACTGTATTCAAATAAAACTTGCAATACAGAATTTTATAAAAGGAAATCTCTTGATTGTCTTACAATTTCTTAAGAAAATAATTTTTAAGAAAAAACACCCTGTGGGCCAAACAAAGCTATGATCCAAATTTAACTCACAAGGCACCACCAATATGCAACCTCTGGATGAAGGATGGAGGGATTGTAAGGTAAATTAGAGGAGCAAAATGGAAGAAAAGATAAAAACATGATCAGATACAAGACAGAAAGAAGATTAAGCAAGAGAATGAGTTTTTAAAGAGAAAACAACAAGAGATCAAATGAAGGACAATAAAAGAAACAAATGAGGAGGAGATTGTGGAAATTCCCTCTTGGAAAAGGGAATCAGATAGCTAGAGAGAGAAGGAAAGGAGACATGAGAACTGAAGAAATGAGAAAGATGAGACAGAAACAAACATGGAGGAAATAGAAGAAAGAAGTGGCAGGAAGAGGACAGGTGAATGAAATGAAGGCATTTAGAAGAGCTTAGCTCCTATGAGAAATATTTGGGGGTCTCTGGGACAGAACAGGCCCTCACCCAGCCACCTAAAATTTTGGAGACTTCTCTCTTGTTGAAGTAAGGAGATCACTCAGGAAGTAATTATTTTTCTTTCTCCTCCTCCTCCTCATCTTCATCCTCCTCTTCCTCCATAAGATGACAGAAACAGCTACACCAGAAGCAACAATAGAGCATGTCTTGGTGAGGACATTCGGAATAGTCTTTATTGCCCAAATATCTGGTCATTTAGAGCCCTCTGCTGGCCAGCACTGTCTAGGTGATTAGGGAGATTTCTAGGCAGGATTAGTGTCCCAGGGTCAGCTACAGTTTGACACACACCTTTTCCTGGTCTCAGACAGGCGCTCATGCAATAGAGCAATAACCATGTATGCTGCTATCCTGTTTGGATTCAGAGAAGAGAATTCAGTTTTGCATCAGGATATTCACATTTGGAAAAGGTTCCCCCAATCTAGCCCAGTCCCCTGACTTCTCTGTCTCTGCAAAACTTCAATGAGAGAGACTCTTCAGTCTCCAGTATTTTCTATTCCTGAACTCCATATTTCTCCCCAAGAGGCCTTTTCAAAAACCCTATTTTTGTTAAATTTTTGTGATTTTCACACAATATAAATTTGATGATGTTTAAATCCCTACCCGTAGCCACATCTCCCCTTACTGTCCTCTATCCAAATTAATGTACTAAATTTTATGTATATAATATGACGTATGGAGTTTAATTTGTGTCTCCAATTGGCCTTCACTGAGTGTCCGTCCACTGGAGCCTGGTTAATCTATCAAGAGTCCCATGATTGAAAGAGTCTATATCCTCCCATCCCAGCAGCTATCTGCTGCCACAATTTGTTAGGTAGGGTTGGAGCTCTTTACTCACTTCATCATTTCTATGTTGGGATTTTTTTTCCGGTTTAAACTTGCATGGGACTTGTACATGCTGTACGTTCATATGAGTAACTGACCAGCTATCCAGAAAGCTGTTTCTTTGTGGTTATCTACCTCCTCTGGTTCTTACAATCTTTCTATCCTATCTTCTGAAAAGATTCCTGAGCCTTTGGAGTCAGACACCTGATGTCCTGTTTAGGGAAAAGCATTCTGCGGCCTTTTTTTCTCTGAACACATTGACCAGTTGGGTTTCTGTGTTAATCACCATCTGTTGCATAAGGAAACTACTCTGGTGAGAGTTAGGAGATGCCCATTAATCTATGAGCATAACAGTAAGTCATTAAGAGTCAGTTTAATAAGAACTATTTAGTAGAAAACTAGTATCAGGTTCTCCTGTATGTCCTGTGGCCTATCTAGCCTCAGGTTCCTCAGTCTGCTTTCAGTGTCAGGTATGGGCTCCATCCTAGGAAGCAGACATTAATAATCCAAATATAGAGTGGTTGGTTACTCCCATAACATTTGTGCCACTATTGTACCAGTAAGCATATCTTGCTAGGCAAGTTGTTATTATAGTTCACAACATTCACTATTGGGTAAGGTTCCAATACCAAGAATGTTATCCATGGGGTCTCTTGTTTTTGAGCAACTATTAATTGGGCCTCAAGTTAGAAAGGATTTTAAAGACATCTCCTGCATGAAACTCCATCATTAAACTTAAAAAACTTCAAAATGATGGTTTTTAATGACATCCAGACTTCTCAGATCTCAAAACACATATGGGCTATTTATGGGTATTCAGATTCTCTCTATATACATATATTTTTAATACAAAACTGGTTATTAAAATTGTTCTGTATTTTCTATGTTTATATCAAATAAAATTATACTTTTAACACTTAAGAAGACAATATATTAATTTGTTCTCTGTATACACAGAGAGATAATAGTTAATGTATTTTTCAACTGATGCAAATGTTCAAAATCATGGTAACTAAGTAATGTCATGAGATTTTTGATATAACAGATTATTTTTCCAATTTTGGAGCTGGCTGATGACCATGAATCACTCATAATCTATAGTCTAATTTTAATTTAAATGTTCCACTACAGATGGTAATGTTCTACAATATAATTGTGCTAGTCACAAGACAGTTGCCAAGTTTATCAAAAAATAATTCACAGTCCAGGAAAGGTAGTGGGCTTAATGACAAGACAGAAGTTTAAAGTAATATGATGAATAGCTTCCTGCTGTTGTTTCATTTTACACCTAGAAACTCATTTGATGAGAGCTTTAGATGGCCACAGCTAAAGCACTTGATAATCAGAATGCCTAGGACAAATGAGCTTCTTCCTTGTCCCCCACTCCTGTTACTTCAGAGCAATTATTCATTTTTAAGTAGTAGAATTTCGGGGATAAATTTCTTCAAACAAATCTGGACCTTACGAGAAGGAACTTATATAGACTGGAGGTTCACTGCCCATTAAATGACATCATGATATAGCTACTTACTGTTGAGGTACAGCCTGGCTACTGCTCAAATGACCTAAACCTGAATTGGAGATGGCAGTTTGAGGGCAGGAGGGATGGCTCTTAGAATGGTCTTTCTTTTAAATTACAAAATATTTCAAACAGACTGTTACAAGCATCCATCCAATGGAGCAACTTAAAACCACTGAGGTTTCCTATACTACTGTATTCCTCATATCAACAGTTCGGAAGAGGCACAGTGGAAGAAACTCTTTCTGCTTCATCATGTTGGTGCAACTGCAGGGAACACTTGAAGGTTGGCAGTGACTAATAGTTGAACCTGGGGTCATCAGAAGTCTTTTTCACTCATGTGTCACCTGAAAGATTCTAAAGGCTAGAAGTGACAAACCAAGTATCTACACTTTTATACAACTGGCTTGTTTAACTGTATAGTAGCTTCATGACAGATAACTGTCTTACATGATACCCAGGGTTCCACACACAAGTATTTCAGTATGTGAAGAGCAAACAGAATAGCTTTTATGATTTGACTCCAAGAGGACACTTCCTAACATCCTAGGATTAGAAGCTTACTTTCCATGATTCAACCAGAGGGACAAAGACCAATCAATCTATCCATAGGAAAAGTGTCAAAGACATGGATCATGTTTTAAAACTACAAGCATGTAAAAATACAGAAAAAATAACAAATTGACCAAAGTATTCATGATGAATAGTTTATATATTAATATTCTTTCTAGGTTGGCTTCAGACAATGTTTTTTAAGCAAATAAAATGTCACTTTTCTAGAAAAGTCTCTAACCCATTGAGTTGCCTATTCCAACCTATCCAGATAGTCCCCTTTATAATAATAATTAGCATATTAAAGGCCTGCAAGATGCTAGACATTGTAATTTCAGGAAGATGCCTCTCAGCTACCATGTAAAGTGAATTTTATAATTACTCTCAACGCATGGAAAAACCTGAAGTGTAAAGGCAAGTTGTTCAAGAACAGAAAGCTAAGAGCTCTATTTGAGTCAACCAATATTTGTTTAGTACCTACTACATGACCCTTTGCCTTATTCATAGACCTAATAATCTGGTAGTAATCAGTTAATAAGAATAAGGAATGTGAGAAGTGCAATGAAGGCAACTGAATAAAGTCTTAGGGAAGGAACGAAAATAGAGAACAAAGTTGATATTTATCCCAGGTAGATTAATTTCAGAATATATGTGCTCATCATCAGTAAGTATTTCATAGGGTTAATTTAGTTTAATATTAGAGGCCTAACTTTGTTAGGCCTGTGGAGTGTAGCATCCTTCCCTTGACTTCATGTCCTCCTTTCTGCCTTCACTGAAGTTATTTTGCCAGCCTTTGTTACTTCGTGTTTATTTATTTTGCTTGTCTCACATTTTTTCCTGGTAGAACTCTCTTGGCAGGAAGCAATCTTGTCACAGCAATTCGATAAAGCAGACATGTTTAGACTATCTTTCATAAAATAAAGTGGCCTCCTCCACGTAATTAACACTGTTGAGCATATATTTAAACCTCAGAAATCACCAAGTCCTGATTCATCCATCTTGTATTACAAAGGCATAAGCATGCTTTTATCACTCAGTGAAAATAATCATTGAATGATTTTCTTGGAAACTAAAAGTTTGAAGGGACATTAAGTGGCTTGAGGCCTTAAGGATAGATTTTCCAGGACTATTTCAATAGGTTAAGCTGCATGAGGACTTAGGGGGGAAAAGTTTGTTTGTTTGTTTTTTCAACCCGTCTTGGCCTTAAGATTATGACACGTTTTTGAGGTTTTTCTATTATGAACCAGCCTTGTGTTGCACTTTTATTACAATCAGGTTGTGAGTCTCTCTTGGAATTTAATTTTATGACATTGATATGGTGGGTCTTAATGAAAATGTCAGGCTTTATGTCTGTACAAATAATGGCACAGGAAATGAGTTGAGTACCCCTGTGTGGCAATCAAATAAAATAGAACAAAACCTCACCACAAGATTCTGTTTTTCCTGACCTGGTCACAGTCTGCACCTGCTTTCTGCCTTGTTTACCGGATTGTAAGGAGAGGGGAAAAATAAAGGGTTTTTTGTTGTTGTTCTCCTTCTAGATTGACAAATCCTGTTTGGTTTTATTTTTAGTAATTCATTATTTTAATTGGTGTGTATCAATTGTACAGAAATATGTTTAATTATAACATTGCCATACATGTTTATATTTTGCTATATCCATACCCCATTACTCTCTCTTGCCTGAGCCCCACTGGTGGTCCCCCAGAAGGGTCCCCTTCTACTTTAAGATCTTTTATTTTTAATCTAGTCTCTGTAAATGAAGGAAAACATGTGACATTTGTGTTTCTGAGTCCGACCTGTTATATTCAAAGTGATAATCTCAAGTTCCATCCATTTTCCTGCATATGGAGGAATTTCATTCTTCTTTCCAGCTGAATAAAAATCTATTATATATGTATACAACATTTTCAGTCCCTTCAGCCATTTTGTGTACATCTAAACCATTTCGAAAACTTGCCTTTTGTGAATGAACAGTGCCACAATAAACATGGATGATCAAGTATCTCTGTGGAGTTCTTTGAGTATGCACATGAATGCTGTAGCTGTACCATATGGCAGTTCTATTTTCAGTTTATTAAAAAGCCTCCATACTGATTTCCATAGTTGTGACTCTAGTTTGCACTCCCACCAACAGTAAATATGGTTCCTCTTTCCCAGATTGGCACCAGCATTTTTTATCAGTTGTTTTCTTGATCATAGCCATTTAAATTAGGGTTGAAATATAATCTCAATTTAGCTTATTGCTTTTTTGTTTGATTTGATTTGGCTTGTTTTTGTTTGCTTGGTTTTTTATGTTCCTGAAATAAAGTCCGGAGTCCAGCCTGGCTTTGAACTCATTGTGTTGCCCAGGCAGATTTCAAACTCATGGCAATACCCAAGCTTCAGCCTGCCAAGCGCTGGCATTATAGGTATGAACCACCACTCCAGGCTCAATATAGTTTTGATTTGCATTTCCCTGATGGCTAAGAATTTGAGTATTTTAAACAGTTTTTTAGATAGAATTTATAGAACAAAATTAACCCACTAAGGGTACACAATTCAGTGATTCTGAGTCTATTCAGAATTGTGCATCCATTCTTACGATCAGATTAAAGAATATTTTTATCATCCCAAAGAAATTCCGGTTCCCATTATCAGTTACACTCCCTCCTTGTTCATCACCTACCTCACTTAGTCACTCTACTCCTTTCTGCTTCCATGTATTTGCCTCTTTGGGGCATTTTGTGTAACTGAGTCCGTTCTATTTCTGCCTCATTCACCCTAGCTTCCTTTAGTGTGAAAATCTGAGAGTGCCTAGGAATGAGCATCCAGATCATGCACCTTCAGATCAAGCAGGAAAGATATGGAGATGTCTATGCTGCAAAATGAGCTACCACCTGAGTGCTTAGGGAAGGCAAAGGGCTAGAGAGATAGTACAACAGTTAAGAGCACATGCTGCTCTTCTAGAGGACCCATGTCTGGTTCTGGAACACCTTTGGCATCTAAAAACCGCCTATATCTACAGCTCCAGGGGATCAAACTCTCTTTTCTGCCCTCCAAAGGTGGACATGTGCACATACAGAAACACACACGTGTACTTCTATATAAATAAAATCAGTTTTTTCAAAAAGGAAGGAAAATAATCATTATGCAAATAGGCTTAGACTTGCCCATGCTTAAAACTCTTCCAGGTCCCCTGCGTCAAAGTGATCATAAGGCACCTGTAATGTGGCTTTGGCACATTCCCCCGGCCTTACAACCCTGATCTCCTCTCTTCACTGTCCAGCAGTGCCCGCTTGCTCTGATTCCCAAGCTTCAATGTCGATTCATGCTCCCCCTCCCTTCTGTCCCAAATGTCCTCAGTTCTGCCCAGTATTTACAAGCTGCATGATCTGGGACAAATCTAAAACTTCTCATTCCTTAGTGTACTACTCTGAAAACTAGAATAATGCCAGAATAATATTTATTCCTTTTGCACAGGATTATTGTAAGGACTAAATGGGATAATATTTATCTAACACTCAACGTACAGAGTCTAGCACATGGCATATATTTTAAAATGTTAAGTATTTTCACAACTACAATCAGTTTTGTTTCTAAACCTAGTTTAGGCCTTACCTCTTCCAGAAAGTCTTGTTCATTGATGCCAACTCTATGCCTATTGGCCTTATCAGTGATTTGCCCCCATGCCTACTACACCTCCTCTACTTACTTTTGGCCTCATAGTTGGTCCTGGCCAAATCCCAGCTGTCACTAGTGAGCTGTGCAGTTGTAAGCAAGATGTGTAAACTTTATGAACCTTAGCTTCCCCATCTGTAAAGGGAAGATGGTAATAGCATAATCGAGCTGATCTTATAGAGTCATTGCTGGTATTAAATCAGCAGTTCCTGAAAGTACTCAGCACAATACTCAGTACTTGAACGGGTTCCATGTTATTGTTATAATGCCAAGAGACTGCCAAAGACATATAACCTTCCCTGAAACTGCATGGAAAACATTTTGGCATTCTTTTGCTGGTAGGAAAAACCTATGACCTATGACTCATGAACATGAAAATGGCATGAAACAAAAATGGCCTTCCATGCTATTAGAAGCTTGGAGAATACTGCCATCTAGTGATGGATTTCAGAGGCGCTGCATAAGGACTAAAACTCTCCATAGAGGCATGTAGAAAACCGCTGAAGCTACATTTGCACACAGAAAGATGAACGGCTAGTTTCTCTAAATAAGTAAGCTGAGTGATGTGCATTTCCGCTTGGTAGATATTGTTAACTGAGAACAATAAAGAGTTGGATGTCTCATTTGGTATTCACCATATCCTATTGATGTAGCTAGTGGCTGATGGGGAGGGGAGATTTACAATAGTCCAGATGGAATCTATTTGTTTTCAATGTCACATTTGTTGTCAGGCAACGTGCCTTATTTTTTCCAATAGACACTATGGTTGTCATATATCTTCCTTCAGGCATTACATAATCTAATTGGACGCAAAGACCATTAATGAATAAGACATCATTAAATTTGACTCTAGTCATTTGCTAGCTACCTGTGTATCAAACAAACACACTCAGTTGTATGCCTGAGAACTTTTAGTCATCCTGGGATTGTATATTTTTGTTAGAATCTCCAGAGATTTTTTTTATCCTTAGAATCATGTTGAGCCTCTTCTAATACCATAAGAAATATTACAGATAACCTACCACATTGCCACAAGTTAAATGTGCACTGCATTTGAAGCTAAAGGAATTTGGATTTCAATTTCTGCTCTATCATTCAGTCACCCTGTGTCTTTGGGCAAGTTGCTTAACCTAGCTTTGCTTCCTCATTTATAAAAGTTACCTTAAACATAGTATCTATTCCATTCTGGATTGGGGGATGGAGATATACATACTCAAAACAGCATAGGATACATAAGTAAATGCTCTCATTTTATTTTTACCACCCAGACTGCATTCTTTTCCTCTACTTTCACAAAGAAGAGAAGAATGATCATCAGCAGCAAGGGGCCACGACAGTAAAGCAACAGAAGTGGCCTGCTTCAGGAACGCTCGTAGTTTCGGTATGCTCTTAGTTGCTCGTCCTTCACTCTCCTAAAATAAAACGTGGAAACTCAACAACACAATGTATGTATTATACACATAATTTTCAGAGTACAATATATCCAGTTACTTTGATATATTCATTATTTCGATTTTTAATTATTTTTCAGTTAGTGTACCAAATAATGGGCTTCATTATTAACTTTTGTAGATATATATGTATGCCTCTTGTGTTTAGTCACCTCTGGTGTCACCTCTGTCTCTCCTTCCCTCCTCTTACGGTCACATTCTTCCCCTCAAAGCAACCCCCCTTCTGCTTTATTGTTATTCACAGATAGATGGATGGATGGATAGACAGATATTGTGCATCTGATGGAGTACACGTGATATTTACTTCTTTACCCCCAGTACCTTCTCTCGTTCCCTCTCATCTTTCTCTAGACCAGTTCTTTTTTTAATAACACACATATATACACACATAGATACATAAATTAAAACCTAAATTACATATATTAGAGAAAACATATTGTCCTCACTCTTCAAGGCCCTTCTGCTTCCAACACACACACACACACACACACACTCAGACCATTAAAATCAAGATTCCACATATGAGGTAAAACATATATTGTCTCTTTGAGTCTTGCTTACTTTGCATAACATAATGATCTCCAGTTTTATCTATATCCCTAAAAAGTTCGTGATTTTATTTTTCTCTATGGCTGACCCAAATTCCATCATACACCCAATTTTATGTATTTACAGAAGTGTCCATACAGAGATATATGAGAAGGGAACCAATTGTAATGTAAGGAAGAAACAAAAGGGAGTTATTTGTAATAGATCACGATATTCTTAATATTCTGCCCTCCCATATAAGACCAGCTCAGAAAGCAGGCAGAACCAAGCACTGTGAACACAGCACCACAATGCAGACGAGGGAGCCTCATTATGAACTCAATTGCCATGCGCAGTGTTGCTGTTGGCAACATGATTTTAACAAATGTTAAACAACTCTTGGGAGAGTTCTGAACACAAAGCCCATATTTCCTTCAATTTACATGGTAGTTGTATTCCTGGAAATTGCAACCTACACTAAAACAGTACAAAATAATTATTGTTTATGTATAAAGCAACAGTATGTTCTGGACAAAGAGAATTATTAGCAGATTTGTTTAAGTGTATGAATAACTGGGTGGAGGTGGCACCAAAAGCCAGTCAGAATACAGGGCATTCTTCATTGCGTGGAACTTTACAACACACTGAAGAGGACCAGCATTTACGTTTCTTGTCCACTAAGAGCTTCCCTACTTTGTGGAACAATCTCTAGCCGGTATATACCCCCATGAACACAGAACCATCAAACTGGAAATATAAAAACACAGTCTGCGGGAGGAAACCCAGTCACTGGGCTGATTTTCATCTGAAACAGAACAACACATGGATAGGAACTAAGCAATGGGGCAACGTGTCAAAGTGCCTCTAATCCTGTCGGTTTCATCTTGTTTGGAGTCTGGAGAAGCATGCAGGGTACCAGACAGGGCAAAAGGGGAGGGCGATGGTGGGGAATGTGGTATTCAAATACTGAAGATCAGAGAAGGGTTAGTTGTCATGCCATGGAAGGAGCTGATGTCAAGACCTAACCAAGATCACGGCTCTGGAAAGGCAGCAAATCAGACACCATGCACACAAACAACAACTATAACTGAAATAGCAGAAGGAGCAGTGAAAGAGGTCAGGATAAAGGTGGTATGTTTCATCCTGTCTGTCACTCAGCTGGTTAAAAGGCACTAACTTGCAGTCACACAAACCTGAATGTAGATCTTGACTCTGATGACTGTGGAATCTTGGGACAGTGGCTGAACGTCCATGGGCCTCATAACCCCCTTATCTGTAAAGAGAGAATGTTGACAATACCAGAGGTTGGTGGCTGTGGCACTGGAGAGTCTATGTAAAGTTCTATGTGGCACCTGCACTCATCTAGGCTAGCGTGCTGATACTGCTTTTCCCCCACCACATTGCTGTTCCCTCTGTGCACGGCACCATACTAGGTTGCATCCCTATGAACCTAGTTGTAAATTTAGACAATTGTTGCTCTCACTTCCTCATGCTTCCCCTTCCTCTGACGACTCCTTTGCAATTCCTCTTCCATTAGCTTCTTGTACTCTGACCCTCCGCCCTGCATTTGGATCCCCTTCAGAACTGGGTTTTAGAAGGAAGAAAGGACTCATTCTTCCAAAATCTTGCCTAGGTAAAGTCTTGGCAGTTGGGTGCTGATGAGCAGGATGTAGCTTCAGAATGGGTGGGAGCAAATGGAATCTATGATGGAATTGTAAGCTAGAATCTACTAAGGTCTTAAAGAGGCACTTCATGGCAAAGGTGGCTACAGAATAGGATGGAGCTTACAGACTGTGCAGCTTGGCTTTCTTGGCTCTGAATTCAAATCTGCCACTTACCAACTGTTTGACATTTGGCAAGTTACTCTCATGCTTCCATTTTCTCTTCCCTACATTGAATTAAAAATAGCACTTATGTCAAAAATCTTTTAAAGATTAAATAATTTACTACATGGGAAAGGCTTAGAATGATGTCTTGTACAAAGTAAGTTTGAAATTATTTAGTTGAGTATGTTTAAAAGTGTAATATGGAGGAGGGAGCGCTAGGGAGATGGTCCAGTGGTTAAGAGCACTGGATGTTCTTTGCAGAGGACCCAGGTTCTATCCTCAGCATGCACTTGGAGTCTAGAACTCTAGTTCCAGAGAAATCTGATGCCCTCTTCTGACATCCGCATGCATTGCACACACAAGTGCACTTACATACATGCAAGAAATATACTCATACACACAAAATTAAAAAAATAAAATATTTTTAAAATGAAAGTGTAACTAGTGTTAAATATAGAACTATAAGGTAGTAGATTTACCTAGGCCTTACAAAATTTTGGCTCAGGGTGGCCACTCTTGATGGTGTTGGTAGCTTGCAGGGAACAAGAACATACACCTGGCTTATAGGTGCCAGGCAAGACCAGAGGTCTGTACCAGCCCCCCCCATCATCCTCTTCTGATTCCAGGCTCCGCAAAGGTGCTTCTCAGATTTGCCTGGCAGATGTCTATAACTCTCTTTAGTGCAAATTTAGCCTAACCAAAGTGTTTCTTTTGCTTCCTGGTCCTTAACAAGCTTCAAAGTAGAGAAAACTAAACAAGCGCCCAATGATAGGCAGGAATTCCTGTACATACTTAAGGATTCTGACCTGTCCATTCTTCAGGAGAGGACATTTCTGTTTATTTTTCTCTGACTTCTCACAGATGCCTTGGCAAGTAGGAATAGGCCAAGAATTGTCAACTTGAAATGCTTGTGTACCTGTAAGTACTGCTGTGGCAAGCCACCAGACCCAGGAGCTCAATAGAGTACAAAAGTAATAACAAAGAAAGTCTGGGGTGGGAGATCCTGAGATTCGTTTGTTGGTTCTTTGAAAGGCTGAAGTATTGCAGAAGCTACAGGCCATTATCAAATGCGTGGATTGTGAAGTGAGGGTACAACATAGCAGAGTTTTTATTCCTTCTCCTGGATGTGGTAAGATGGAGAAGATCTGCAAGTCTAAATTTATGGCATTCTAGATACCACTGTGATTGATCAAAAAGAATGCTGATTATCAGAATAGAGTGGATTCCATATGGCCACAAAACTTAACACTAACAAAGTTAGTGTTCTTGATTTTTGCCATTGACAGCACTAGGTCTCTGCTGCAGAAAAGATCTGTCAGAAATTCTTTCAAGCATGTAGAGGCAAGTGATAGCAAAAAGAGCTGGGTGAGCTTCAGATGTCTCTCTGGGGAAGAGGATAGCAGGAATTTGTGAACCCAGAAGAGGCCAGAGGCCAAGGATCATGGTGAAGCTCAGAGGTGGGGTTGCTAGGCAACAGAGTTCCGGGCCAGAACATTTGCATAATGCCATTGTGACTTCTAATGTGCAGGTCAATAGTAACTGGTTTTCCCAGTCATAAGATAAGGTACATCATGACTTGAGATCATTTACCTTATATGAGCTGATTACGGAAGAGTCCACAGAGCTGTCCAAAGTCCCCTAGTCTACCAGGAGTCTTAAAATAGATGATAGATGCTCTGGGTTCTGCCAGTGTCCAGGATGCTGTGACTCAGTAGAGGTAAAGCGTAGGACACAGTCATGGTTCAGAGAAGACATTAGCTTGACTCCTTCACTCGTTATTTAGACAGTTGTTAACATGAACTTATAGCCCCAGAAAATTAGAATTACTGGGGAAGTTCAACTTCAAAGACCTTAGCCAGAATTTTGCAACCAGGAAATCTGGGAGAGTGAGGGAAGGCCATTGCCACTTGTGTAAAATTATATTTAGGTAAAGTTGTTAACTTAGTTTTACTTTCATTTTTAATTACAGAATAATACAATATAGTCTTTCTACGTGTAGCTGTCTTTGAAGTTCTAAATAAGTTCTAATGCAAGTGTCATTCAAATTCTGAACGTGTTGATGTTCAGGGAATCTTTAATAATCGGTTCCTGGTCACCAGCTCATACAATTGTGCCACCTAGTGGTATGTGCTGTGGCATGAGAATGAGTTTTTCCCCTGCTGCTGTTCTTTCTACTGTGTAGGGAATGGGCAGTGAGGATGAAAGGACAGTGGGCTTTTATGTCCACAATTGTGCAATAAAAGGGAGAAGAGTTCTGTTACACAGAGAGACGAGGCTATTCATAATGCCCACAGACAGGAAAAAGGGAGCTATGCTACTGAAACTTTGGAAAGATGAGTCTTGTCTTTGTGGTGTGACAGTCAGCTTCACACCTAAGCTTCTTTGCTGTTCTGCTTGCAGCTTTAGCAACTGGGAATTTCTCTTCCCATATCACTCCCTTGCCTGCAACAGTTTTTCCCCACAGATACACATATACACCCATTCCAGTTCCTAGGATAGATCTAGACAAAGTTCCTAGGAGCCTGGGTTCTTGGATTCTCTTCATTGGCCCATGAAGCCAGTAGAATCCCTTCTTAGAATTGGAAAACATTGGAATAAAAAAAAATATTAAGCTGAAATATGATTCTCCAAATATCCTATTTTTATTTTTTGTAGTGCTAGGAATGGAACCCAGAGTTATGCACATGCTACGAAAGTACTCTACCACTGAGCTATAGTCCCAGTGTAGGGTTGTTTAAATGTGAAAAAATGAATTTGTGGTACAGCAATACATATACTTCTTAATTACACATAAAATGACAAGATACAATGGTAGGACTCCCCTCCCATAAATTGAAAATGGTGGTGAGCATAAATGGTATTTGAGGATGTTATAAAGCAGCTGTTGTAATGATATGCAACCATCTGTGACTTCCATTGATGACAAAGTCACAGGTACTGTAAATACCATCATAGGTTGTAGCTTCCGTTCATAATTGCTGGGGACATCACATTGAACTGAAGGAAAGTAAAGACAGAGGGAAGTAAAGCCAGAGATGAACTTTCTGCATCCTGTTCCTCTGATTCCTGCTGTGGATGAACCCCATCTCCTGCGGCCATGTTAGCAAGCCACTGCTTCCTAGAGAAGGGAGACGGGTCTGGAGATTGCACCTTGGTTACCCAGTAGGTAGCCTCTTTAAGAACCTGACCAGGAAGTTCACAGAACACCCTGAAGGAGAACTGACCAAGTACAAGGGCAACCCCTACTTCATCCTCCTGCATTCAGGCTCCTGCACAAGTGCATTAAGACAGAGGCCAATGACTGTTGCAGCTTTCAAAACCATCTTTTTAGAATCACTTCCTTTTTCCTCCAGAGGGTGGCACAGAGGCAGAGCTGGAAATAGCTTTGAAAGTGTTCCCAGAGGCGTCCTCACTCGCAGAGGAAGACTCTAGATCTCTCTGTGACTAATGTAAGTCCTGGAATGAGCACCAACCAAAATACCTGCCTTTTCTCTCCCTCAGAAAAGAGGTGACAACCTGCTTGATTCCTCACCTGCTATGTGGGGTTTGGAAGCTAAGGCAAGTACTCTTAAGAAGAGGGAAGGCAGGTGAGACTGACGTCTGGTCTTGTGGGGCTGGAAGAAGAGTGGGTTATTTCTACTGAAAGACACCCTGGACCACAAAATAGGATGGTCAGTCAAGTCAATTTTTACCTGAGGAAGTGACAAGGATACTAGAGTTAGTCTAAGATTCAAGTTGAAGGTTCAGATGTTGCACTGATCATTCAAAGGATTGAAATGCCAGTGGGCCACATCCTGGTAGAACTAGGAATATGGCAGTTCACAGGATAATTATCATGATGAGAGAAATGTCACTGTAACTTACTAGTGTGGACCAGCCTGTGCATGCCTCTGCCATGGACAGGGAAACTTCAGGATAAAGTTTCTAGAGATTTGGAAAAACTTAGAGAGTATATTAGGTGCTGTGACTGAGTGTGTTCCAAACAGGTCACCCTAGCAGCAGTTCCATGTGAATTCAACAGCTCCGAGGTCTGGGGCCTTTAGAATCTTATTTATGACTTCCTTCTGCCTGAGGATGCATATGACACTGGGGATAAGCATGCAGGTTCTTAAACTATACCATGTACGATTACATCCCAGTCCTGGTTGTCCTGTTGTGTGACCTTGAGCAAATTATTTAACCTCTCTGCACCTCTGTTTCCTTACCTATAATATGAAGATAAAAATAATATTAAGCTCAATAGGTTATTTTAATAATGAAAATAAAGCCATGCAATTAAAATGCGTAGGACAGTGCTTTACATGTAGTACAAATTCTCTCTCTCGCTCGCTTTCTGTCTCTATATAATGTATGTATATATTCATATATATATACACACATATATATCACATATATGCTATTATTTTGTGCTTCCAAGAAGCAGTACAACTGGACAACAAAGATGAACACCCAGAATCAGTTGTTACTAACTGTTGTGCACTGTCTGATTATGGGTCATAACTATCTCCTTCTGAACTTTAGTCTACTTACCCATAAAAATAGCAACCCGATTTCACAAGGTTGTTGTGAGAATTCTTTGAGATAGTATTGTAAAGGGACTGGTATGTATCTAGGGGACATTCAGAGCTGATTCTAACTATTCACTTATGGGTAAAAAACAGGTAAATTTGAAGCACATCATGCAAGGTCAGTAGTTGATAAAGGAAAACATCTGGAAAAACACTCAAGATATTACTGATGATAGTTTGTTTTAGACAGTGGGAAATGAGAAAGAAATCTGTAAAACGCATGTTGTACCTTTCTTCTCCCAAATCTTTTCCTGCTTCTGGGACTCAATAGTCACTTCCATAGTGCCATCAGGGGATGTTTAGGTGTATACCTTGAGATTTCTCCTAGACCTTCAATCTTAGAATTCTCTAAGTTGGCCAGAGAAGCTGCCCAGGTCACCATTAGACAATAGATGCTTCTAAAAACACCCTGAAGGATGAGAAAGATCTTATATGCATACGGTGAGATTAGAATAAGTCTTACCCAAATAGCTAAAAGTTGACTTCCCTTGTAAACTTTACTTGGAATTTGTGACTACTTGACTACCCTAGCCATCCACCTCCAACAGCCTGAGCTATACTATAATCCTTACTTTCAAAAATATTCCTGTCAAAGGCTTTTTTAAAAATTGAATTTGGTATATTTCATACAGAACACCCTAATAAATCTTAATCATTATAAGCCCTTCCCCACGAGCACCCTTCATAGCCTCCCAACTGGAATCCATACATTCTGTCATCTGTGTTAAGGCCTATTGTGTCAAGTTAGTGTCCCCAGATATTCCTCAGTGCAAGTTCCTCCACTGAGGTCTAGTCAACCTATCCAGAGCCCCTTGTTTTAAGAAGATTAGCTCTTCCTCACACTACCGTAATTAGCTTCCATTATTTCTTCAGCAAAGATTGGGGTCTGCTGCCCATTTCCACAGTTCTGTGCTGGATTTTTGTGTACTTCGGTTTTCATGGGTCAACACTATTGCTGTAGGTTCATATGAACAGAGTCCCAGGAGCTTGTAGGATTCTATTTCCATATAGTTACCCATCTCTTCCCTGGCGCTTAAGATCTTTCTGCCCCTTCTTTCAGAATGGTCCCTGAGCCCTGGGTGAGTGAAACTTAATATAGGAGTCCTGTTCAGGGACCCACACTCTGCAGAGTCTTAATCTCCATGCTTTGGCCATTTGTGACTGTTTGTATTACTGGCCCTCTGTTGCATGAGGGACCTTCATTAATGAGAGCTAAGGGATTCATTAGTGTCCTCTTTACCCTTGTTCTATTTGTGTGAGCCTTGGGTGAAGAGTTTGCATTGTAGATGTGCCATTTAGGCTTGGGAAATTCACAGACAATGTCTGTGGGTGACCAGTTGTGGTACTCTGTAGTAGTACTTATCTGGTGCAAAATAAACTTCTTTGATGAATGGTGACTGGGATACTTGACTCTATGTATTAGGGTACATATTTTGCACTTAGTAAGAGATTACATTAGCCTAGGAATGTGACAGCCTTAAGGATTTGCCTGAGATCTATGACCTCTTCAGCCATGTGTATTTGGTTATGGTTACAGTACCAGACATGATTTTCCTCACAATGAGTGGGCTCCTAAGACCAATTAGGTAGCTGTTGATTGGCCCCAAGATAAAAGTGCCACTACTGTACCAGTGCTGTGCTAGTCATTGATGTGGTTATTTGGTCATGAAACTGGGGTTGGGCCACTGATTGAGGATTTCCCTTAGCAGCTTGCATAGTGCTCTCCAGAGCTATGAGATCTAGCTTTCAGGGGAAGTGACTTCCAGGTCAATTCCAGCTCCATTGCTCCAAATCCAGTCTCTGGATTTTGTCCTGTATTTAGCAATAGGGTCTTACCTTAAAATTCTGGGAGGCAATCAAGGGCTGTGGCAATAGCCTGTGTAATTTGGAGAGTCTCTTGGACCACCCTGGCCAACAACTCAAAGGAATGTTTCACCTATTTGACACTGTTTCTTGTTATTTAGCCTTCAGATATTCACATGGACTCATGTAGAGATAGTGTATGCGGAATTTGTCATTAGGTTATTAGACTACTATGATTCCTCCCTGTTTCTCCCTTGATAATACCAGTCTCCTAAGGCTCCACCTCTTTTGAGTTCCTTTATCCCCATAGTTCCTTGCACAACCCTCCCTCCCTCCTTTCATTCAAATACCCCATTTTATCTATTTTTCACCTAGTAATACCTGTCTCCTATTATTCTTCTCTCTCAGGTTCCTTCTTTCCCTTTATCTCCCTGGTTCCTTTCCATTTTCCTGGTTCCTGGAGTTACATCACAATACATACTGACATATGAGGATTTGGTGCTAGGATCCACAAATGAAGGAAAACATATGTCGTTTGTTTTTCTGAGTCTGTGTTACTTCACTTAGCATAACAGTTTCTAGTTCCATTAATTTATCTGCAAATTTCATGATTTCCTCCTTCTTTACCACTGAATAGAACGTCATTGTATAAATGTACCACATTTTCATTGTCCACTTATCAGTTGAGGGATAGTTAGGTTGTTTCCATCCCTTAGCTATTGTGAAAAGAGTAGCAACAAATATGGATGTACAAATATATCTGCAATAGGATGAGTCCTTCGGGTATATGCCAAGGAATGGCATAACCAGGTCAAATGGTAGGTTCAATTTTAGTTTTTTAAGAGTTCTCAACACTGCTTTCCATAGGGGTTGCATGAGTTTACAATCCCACCAGGAGTGAATGAGTATTCTTCTTTCCCTACACCCTCTCCAGAATTTTTGTATCATTTGTTCTCTTGATCTTAGCTTGTCTGACTGGGGTAAGATGAAATCTTAAAGTGGTTTTGATTTGCATTTCTGTAATTACTAATGATATTGAACACTTTTAAAGGTGTTTCTTAGCCATGTTTATTTCTTGTTTTTAGAACTCTGCTCAGATCCTTAGTCCATCTTTTAATTGGGTCACTTGTTGTCTTGATTCTTTGTTTTTTGAGTTCTTTATATATTCCGAATATTAAACCTTTGTCAGATGTGTTGTTGAAGATTTTCTCCCACTCTGGGGGTTTTCTCTTCCTTGGTTATTTCTTTTGCTGTACAGAAGTTGATTAGTTTAATGAGGTCTCACTTGTTGATTGTTGATCTTAATTCCTGAGCAACTGATGTCTGATTTAGAAAGTCCTTTGCTATACCTATATCTTGTAAGTTACTGTGAATGTTTTCTTCTAAGAGTTTCAGGTTTCACATTGAGGGCTTTTTTTTTATTATAAAAATCACATTATTGTAATGAACTCATATAAAAACATGACACAGCTAGATTAATGTAGTCAATCAAATACTTTCCTAGTCCTAAACTCTATATATCTCAGTGAACTTCTATATGGTTAGAAGACATTGAGGGTCTTAGATTTTCACTGTTATTTACATTTTTATGCCCTTATCCACTACAAAAAGAAAAATCTATTAGAGTTGAAACAAGAAAAACTACTAGTGTTATATCCTCTTTCACAACATATGTGTCACTTTGCCTGTATTCCATCCTCCTTCATCACCTAATATCACCACCCTTTCTTGGTTTCCTTTCTAAATGTTATATTACACCCCAAATTAACACCTATTTAAATACAAACACGTATATAATGTAGTCTAGGATCTGCATATGAGGGAGAACATATGGTTCTTGTCTTTCTGAGATTGGATAACCTTGCTTAATATTTTGCTTTCTAATTCCATCCATTTTGTGGCTATCGACTTGCTTTAACTGTGTCTTCAAAGAGCAAGTAAGATCTGTTTCTTTTGTCTTGCTAGCAAATGGCAGAAATCAAGAAGGGCTTTGCAACTGCAAAGTGCATTGGACCCACTAATCATGGATTTTCAGATACCTCCCCAGAATGTGCACAGCCAATGTCTATATGGATACAGCTTGGGCATCTCTGTCAGGACCTATGGTTTAAATGAGTGTCCCCAGAGTCCTACTGCCTTTATCCCAGGGTGGCCGGGCAGATATTAAGGACCTTTCTGAAATAAGGCTTACAGGGATGCCCTTAAATCATCAAACGTGTGCACCTGAAAGAGATTGTGGGACCCCAGTTTCTATCTCTGCTTCCTAACTCAAAATGTGATGTTCTCTGACTCAGGATCCTCTCATTACTTGCCACTCTTATGAGAGGCCAAAGTTGATGGAGGTGCCCAATCTTGAACTGAAATTTCATTTACAAGTAGCTTCTATCACATATTTTTGTTCTCCTAAGGCAAAACTGACTAATATACCATTCATCAGAATGTGTGACCAGTTTACATTAGAATTAAGTGAGATGCTTGAATAAAACAGCAATTGTTGCTATTCAGGAACCTGAGGAAAGTGGATTACAGATTCAAGGACATCTGGGCAACTTAGTGAAATCTTGTCTAAAAAGAGAAAATAGAAACATACATGAGATTCTGAGTTTAGTCCCCAGCACTACAAACTCCAATGCAATACCATATGGTAAGATAGGATAATATACAATGCAAAGCAATTCTTTGGCTAGGTCCTAGATCTACAAAATCAGATTCTTGGACTTAAGAATAAATATGTGGTTGTTTTTGAACAGTGATTCTTAAGGAGTCCCCTCCGAAATCCTCAGCATTTGCATTACCTGAGAACATTTTAGAAATGTTCATTACTGGGCCCCATTCCAGACCTCCTGAATCAGAAACACTAAGAGTACAGTTTGTGGTTTTGCAAAACCTCCATTTGATTCTCATACAGGCTCAAGGTTGTGAGTCACTGTATTACGGCCTAAGCATGCTCAACTCCCATTCCATAAATGTCACATGATGATTCTGAGCCCTTATTAATGGCAGCTGGCCAGAGAAGCCAGGTACTGTTGATTTTTGAGAAGATTCCATGATGTTTAGGCTCACAGCATTTCCTGGGTAGGGATTTTTCAGGGATCCTCTTGGAGGATGACCATTAAAGCAGCAGAACAAATGACTGTTTTTGTCAATAATGAATAAGCCAGATCAGAGAATCAAAGGACTTGGTGGAGGTAAATAGACCCCAGGATATTTAGAATCAGAGATAACTTTATGTATTCTTTTAAAGCAAAGATCATTTGGGGGAGGGATCACTTGGGGAAATGAACATGATCCCCAAATAATGCCTCATAACCCCTAAGAATCTCTATTATCTCATTTCTGAGTCAGGAATCTTGCCACCTTACATCTAAGTGTGTCATGCCCAATCACCACAGCCAGTATACAGCTTAAGAACCCATCTTCTATGTTTTCAAATATGCATTTTACAAAATGGTTTATAATTATTATTTTATGTGTCACTTATACTTTCTATATGCTAGGAATTCTACTGAGCACTTTATACAGATTGTCTTATTAAAATTCTTACATCAGCCCTGTGAGTCATGCAACATATTGAGACTCAGGGGAGCTTTCTCAAGGTCACACTGTTGGTAAGTGGCAGAGCTGAGATTAGAAACTAGGTTTATTTGACTGAAAAGCTCATTCTGAACAGTTCATTCATTCATCTGATTATGCATTCATTATTATCCATTCAAGTATTTATTGAATCTATGTGGAATTCTATGGGGAAGATATGATCTAGGTATTGGGTATGCAATATTGAACATGAGCAAAATACATAAAAATCTCTTTTCTTATAGAATGTTCACTGTAATGTAGAAGTCAGACAATAATTAATTTCATAGGGTATGAAATGTATAAAATAATTGTAGGTGCCATAGGAAAAACTGAAAGCAGAGATGAAGCAATATGATGTGTTTGAAGGAGATGAATTAAAAGTAAGGCAGATAGGGAAAATCTCATTTAGAAAGTGACACTTGAACAATAGCCAGAAAGAAGTGGAAAAACTATGCAGATAGCCTAAAGAAAAATGCTCAAGGCAAGGTGACCAGCAAGTGTGAAATATCTGCTGTTGCAGAGTCTTGGCGGACTAGAAGATAGAGATTGTCTTTGTTACTGCCGTCTCACAGTCACTTTTCAGTCTCCCTATCTTTAGTATTCTAAACATGATTTTAATGGGAGTTTAAAATTAAATCTTCTAAAACCAAAAATGTTCACACATATACCTCAAATGAGGGAACTGCATAGTATGTAAATTATATTTCAATAAAACTTTTAACAAAACAGAAACTGGATGGGGCAGAAGGAGCAAAGATAGAAAGATAAACATTTGGATTCTGAACACACTTTAAAAGCAAAGCTGAGCTGCTCTATATGGAAGAAAAATATGGAGAAATCAAGATAAGTACAACTATTGTCAGTTGAAAATCTTGAAAGGAAGAACTGCTGATAATTGATATTCGGAAACCTATTGGAAGATCATGCTTTTGGGAATAGAAATTGAGTTCACGATTGGACTATTTAAGTATGAAAGGCACATGAGACACCCAAATAAATAGCCAAAAAGGCACTAAGAAATAGAGGTCTGGTGGTTACAGGAAAGGTCTAGCCTGGTTTTATATATAGCCTATATAAAACTATAAGAATCAACAACATAGACATAGCATTTCTCCATGGAATAAGTGTAATTATGCCTTTGTGACTCCCATGTATGTGGCAGTCCTCCTGTAATCACTCCAGAACCATCTATTCAAAGTGTGCTGATTACCTTTCATAGACTCTCTGGTTGACTGGGTTTGGAATTATCAAGAAAACACACCTCCAGGAGTATCTATGAGAGTTTTTTTTCCCAAAATTGTTTAACTGAATAGGAAAGACTCAACCTGAATGCGGGCAGCACCATAAATGGGCCTGAGGTCTCAGACTATATAAAAACAACTGATCTAGTGAAATGTCATCATTCATCTCCCTGCTCTCTATCATGCTATTTCCCCTATGCCTTCACGCCAAAAGGACTGAACCCTTTCAAATGGCAAGGCAAAATATATCCTTTCTCCCTTAAGTTGCTTATTGTCAGGTATTTGGCGGAGGCAAAGAAAAAAGTGATTAATACGCAGAGTTCCAAGGGAGACTATAATTTGGGATATTCCAGTATGTCCTTCCAACATTTAATTAGCTTGAGTCTTGTGATTGAAACCATTTATAAGGTTTGGTTGTATTTTTGAGATACTGCATATTCAAAAAGGAATCTTTAAAGAGCGTAACCAGAAGGAAGTATGAAACTGTTTTTCATTTATTCCCACCCAGATTTAAAGGGGATCACATGTTCCATCCTCCATTCAACCATTTAGGATTATGAGTGCTCAGCCCCATGAGGTGATAGTATACTCTGTTCCTGAGAAGAAAAGGTTATAATAATCTATTATTATTACCTAGATATGGTATAGTAAGAATTCTGGCACATGGTCAAACACTCAGAAACTATTGGTTAGTGTTTTCCAGTATGCTATAACACTTTAGAAAGTAGAGGTATATTATTCTAGAAATGCTGTAGTCTCTCTCTCTCTCTCTTTCTCTCATCTCTTTCTCTCTCATTCTCTCACTGTCTCACCCTCTAGCTCTCTTGCTCTTCCCTCTCTTCTTCCCTCTTTCCCTTTGCTTCCTTCCTAGAGTGTAAAGAACATAGAGAAACAAAAGATAGAGATCAAACTATGAAGCACAGAAAGTCAAACCTATGACTTTTGGAATGAACTTTAATTTTAAGACAGGAATAGAATCAAAACCAAGAAACCATGTCAAAAGTCAAATATAACATCGATCCAAGCTCCCAGGATACTACTATCTGAATTTCTTCCATCCTTTCTTCAGCCCCTATTCATCTGAAGAAGAATAGTAATTCAGTGGTAAAGACACAATACTATTTCTTTCCACTCCAATAGTGTACTTTAAGACTTTCCTCTGGAACTCAAACCAAGTGTGCTTATCATGAGTGCTTGAAAAATGAAACTCAAAACGAAGGTACAGAGTGATCCTCAAGAATCACTGAAGTTTCTGCTAGATGCAAAAGGACTATCTTCTGACGCTCAACTTATTTATATTCCCACCTTGTCTCAGAGAATAACTAGGTGAGCAATCACATGCATACAGTTCATCATATTAAGGACTCATAAATGTCATAAGATGCTGGCAGGTGAGTTGAGACAGACTCAGATGACGGAGCTTTCCATTGTCTTTAGAGAAGGCAGGCAGCATCAAGCATCATTGAATGTCAAGCTGAGCCTTGAAATCAAAGTAGGTGATCTACAGGTGGTAGGAACAGCAGAATTGATGAGAAGCCCTCAACAAAGACGGGAACTCAAGGGAGGTCATCAGTTTTCATTTTTCTTTCTTTATTTCCTTATTTTTAAGTATTATGTATATATCAACATTCTAGAGAACATTACACAGAGGATATTTTGACAATAGAGCGAAAAAGAGTATATGAAAATCGCAAAAAAATGGTAAAAAATAAAATGAATAAAAATTGGATTGAAAAAGCTAGATATTATATCTGATTTCTGTACAAATATATAAAATGACAGAAAAATTAAGACATGAAATAGCATCCAAAATGTAATATGAGGGACAACATTTATGGAAGAATTAGAGCTAGAGGTCAAAGCACTGTGTTTGGTTTTTTAACTTCATCTTAGAGCCAACTATAATGTTGGAAAATCAATTTGGCAGGCCATGACAAACATTGTATTAAATGACGTGGACTATAATAGAATAAATGGGACAAAGGTGAAGAGGGAAAATGGAAGAGAAAACATTCACTGGAGTGTGGAATGGGAAGGCAGGGCAAAGGAGGGATTATAAGGGGGATGACTGATATTAAAGAGACATTTGAAAATGCCATATGTGGAAACCTACTACTCTAGGAGCCTGCTAATAATATATACATAAATAAAAGGAGTTTTAAATGGAGTTTTTCCACAAGGAGGGGACAATGCTTCTTCCAGATATCATAGGTTATCACATACAATGTCATTTGTAGGGTTTTTTAAAACCTCTTTTCAAGCTGTTGGTCAGGCGGGTCCTATATACTCCCCAACAATACTAACTATTGCCATTGCTCTTGGTTACCTTCCAGAATTTTATGGTAAAATCCTTTTCCTGAAGACGCTACATTCTTGAGTCATAGGACATGGAGAAATGAAGCTGATATAGTCCTGGAAGCTTCATCCCTTCTGGCTAGGTTTTATAGTGTAAGAAGGTTCTTTGCTTGCTACCAACGGACAGAGTCATCAGTAGTCTTATCCAGCTATAAATCCTGCAAACTACAATAACTACTGACCTGACAAGATTGGCCCACTGATATAATAGTGGCACTTAAAAAAATAAAATCAACCACTTTCTCATTGTATTTAAAGCCCACTCCATAAGACAAAAGTCATACTTGGCACCCTTAACTGGGACAGAGAAACCTACAAATAAACAAACAAAAACAACAAAAATATAGCCAGCTAGGTTATAGATCTTAGAGGTGAACCTGATATTATTATTCTGTTAAATGAGCATAGTGTAAACTGATCCCTTAGTTCTTATCTTTGTATACACAGGTTAGTTCATCTCTCAACCCTCATCAGAGGAGTTTGTTTTTGCAATAGATGGTAATTAAAAAGAAACTCACAATTGGTCCACTTGCATAGAGTAAGAGACTTTGGAGTGCTCAGCTTTAAATGGGAAATCTATATCACACTGTTATCCACAAACTTGAGAAATCACGGCAGAAAAATGTCCAGAAATACTGTAAAAGTCAGAGGTAGTAGATGTCTACAGTGAAACAATATTTGCCAGATATTATAGCATTGTTGCACAACTGAACTCTTAGTGGCTGGGTCTGCATGCACAAGACCTCTACAAGATCAAGCCAGTCAAAATCCTAGCATGAAGGAGGGAGGGGCTCTTGAAGTTTCATTGCTAGTTGAGGAGGTATTGGTGATTGATGGCTACAGGTTGAAGGAGAGTCAGATTTCTTCAGGGATGCAGTTTTGGAAAGACTACTTATGCTCCAATAGACAGTCCTATACCCACATACATACAGGCATCACTACATTAATTCAGCAGACTTTTTCAAAAAGAGTGCATGATTGATGCTGGGAGAAAAAAGTGGTGAAATAGAGAATGGAGGAATGGAATGAAAGGGAATGATGGTGTGGATTCGATTAAAACACATTCTATTCATGTATGAAATTCTCAAACAATAAAAAATCAGAAATGTTATGCACTGCTTATACTAGCTATTGATATCCATATTTAAATAGGTAGATATGAGTTACAATGTAAAATGTTTTTGGACTATGGGTCACTGTCAAAAAAAGTTTAAAATGTACTGTCAAAGCAGGCCATTTCAACTCTTCTAACACATTTTCCTGTAGGTCATAGCAAGCTATCGAAAAATTTTAAGCAAGGTAATGACATGATCCAATTTGTGTTTCATCTAAAAGTTTAACCAAATTAGCCATGGAAAAGGTGTAGGAATCAAATTAAGTTCCTATTGACAACTGACTTTTTCCAAATTAAATCTTCAAGTTAATTTAATCTGTCTCACAAGGAAAACACTTCAATTTGTATTCATTCATTTATTTGACAGATATTTTTTGAGTGCATATCACGTGTCAAGACATTACACTGGGCATTGACAATGCAATAAAACAAAGAACAAAATTAACACTGTCTTTACCTTTAGCAAGGAAGTTTAGTGTAGTGAAAGGGAAAGTACAAATAAACAAACAAAAAAAACCCAATGAATCTGACAAGCAGTAGAGAGAAAAAACACTAGGTACTACTAGGCACTATGAGAACTAATATCAGAACAAGGCTATACTATGTAGAGGGAGTAGTGATTTAAATTGAGTCAGGAGCAGACTCTTTCTGGAAGCATTCTTTAAAGAGAGACCTTAAGGAAGAAATATTAGAAGAAATGGTAGAGGGAAACATACGCTAGGTAGTGGACAGCAATAACAAGGGCCTGGGGCCTAGAGAATAGTTTGATATGTTCCAAAACATAGAAAAGAAAGGAGACCATGAGTAGTCTATGATTGTCAAAGGAACCACAGTGATACTAGATGAAACAGGAGATGCAAATAGGATCAAAGAGTTCATTGTGTGAGATTTGAAGCAGGTGAAATGGAGGTCAAAGTCTAAAGGAATTGACCTACATTCAGGTATTTGTCCAGGGCCTCTGGAGCAGGCATGCTGGGAACAATAGAACGAACTAATGTGCAAAGAACTGCATTCCTTCTGTCCTAGTTTGCTTGCAATTGCTGTGACAAAACACTGTGACCAAAACCAACTTGGGGAGGAAAGATTTTATTTGGCTTACATGTCCCAGGTCACAGATCATCACTGAGGGAGCACAAGGTAGAACTCAGGGAAGGGACCTGGAGGAAGGAGATGAAGTTCAGGCCATGTAGGAACGCTGTTTACTGGCTTGCTCCTCTGACCCGTGCTCAGACTGCTTTCTTATATAATGCAGAACAACCTGCCAAGGGGTAACACCACCCATAGTGGTCTGGGCACTCCCACATCACTAAACAGTGAAGAAAATACAGACATGGCCACAGACCAGTGCAATGGAGGCGATTCCCCAACTGATGCTCCCCCAGCCCAGGTGTGCCAAGTTGGCAACTAAAGCTACCCATACCTTGTTTACTGGCTGCTGTTCCACATAAAAGGAGGTAAATATTTTCTGGCAAATTTGCCAGATGTAAGAGTCCAAAGTATCTATAAGGATACAGAGATTAGAGCATGCCCTTGCAAACTATATACATAAGCCATGTACTGCAAAATCTAGGAACATCATTCACTTCTTTCTTTAGCAGTTTCTTGGGTCTTTACTACTCCTGGATACCAATTCCTAGAGCTTTTCTTGACACCAGTACTACTTGCCTAATAAACTCATAGTTCCCTGCTAAGGTTACTGACTCCTTGGTGTGATGTCACTAATAAAGCACGATAGATTGACTGGGTTAGAGGAGGTCCGCTTGAACTAAAAGATCTTCAAGTTGACAATATCTATTGCTTTAGAGTTCTGAATAATGACCTTACAGGTTCTATGATAAATGAGTAGTGATTGAAAATGGATTATGTGTTAGATAGTCCATTCAGATGTTCAACCCCACCATTTTTTCTAGCTGGCATTCTTGCTTCTACTAGTGATTTACGAGGTGGAAATTTTTTTATTTGTTTGTTTGTATCCCTTAGTTGCTGTAAAAATTATCTGGTTCAAATTAATTCAGGAAAGTAATAAAAGTAAGAAAGAGAGTGTGTTGAGATATGAACTGCAGTAGTTTGAAAACATCTCTGTTGTGTTGAGGGAAGTAGATTAGTTGTGTTTGAATAGGAGATGTAACAAAAAAGGTTTTGCTGTAATAAAGTTGTTGTCAAGCAAGGATGAGCTTATCCATCAGGGCACAGTTGAGAATGTCTGAAAAATTTCTGCTCCCAATGTTACCAGTGTATCAGTTGAGAAATCAACTGATTGCCAAAGTGGTCATCAGTCTGCTATAATCAGGCTGAGAACTGTCAAATAAAATATCACCCCCTCCAAAATCAGAAGCAACTTAGTACTATAGTTGGTAGTCACAAGAAATTGGCATTAGGTGACAGGTGATTTAGGATGTAATAATGTCATGTAGATGGTGCTGTCATGACCAATATTATTTCACTTATATAAGAAAAACCAGAGAACTGCCTTGCTCCTTCTAAAATGTAAGGATAAAGCCAGAAAGCCTCAATAATGAACCAGAAAATATGCCCTCCCTAGAAACTCCATCTATTGGCATATTTATTTTGAACTTCTCAGTGTCTAGACCAATGGGAAACAAATCTATGCTGTTCATAAGATGCTTAGTCTACGGCATTTTGTCCTAGAATGTGAATTAACTTAGACACTGGCTATTTGTTTATGAATGGAATTCCTGAATACTCTTGTAATATATTTAGTTTACCTAAGATATTTTTTCAGACTATTTTTCATTTGTTATTTTTCTTAACACTCATGAGATTATACATAACAATATTAGAATCAAGGTAGTCCCAGAGTAGGTGGACTTTTGAGGTTTTCCTCAAGGGAGTATTGAATTTCTAAGAACAATTCATAAAAACAGTTAAGAAAACAACCCCAACTTCTTCTTCTTACCTTGGGCACAGGCCTGCCCCTGCTCTTAGCACTCCAGAACCCTAGACCACTCTCTTAGTCCAGACTTAGTACTGCATCCTGAATTCCATACTCAGACAAGCTCAGTTTTTCAGTATAATTTGTCAGAGCCTTTAACAGGCTGTCCCCATTCCCAACTTGCCATTGCATTCCTGTGACCACCCCTACCTTGACTGTCCCCTCCCCCAACCTGCCTTAGATTTCTGTAAACAGCTTCTTCACTGATAAGTCTGATCGTGCCCACTGCCTTCGCACCCACCTCCCACCTGAGCAGCTACATTCTCCCCTGACCCACACCCTATTCTTCCTCTAAACTTAAGCCTTGGGCACAGGCCCACTTTTGCTCTTAGCGCTCCAGATTCCTGGTCTACCCCCTTAGTCCAGACTCGCCCACTGCAACCCAATCCCCTGTGCTAAGATCAGCTCAATTTTTCAGTCTTTTGTTAGAACCTTCATAGACCGTCCCGAGCCCCAACTTTCCTTTGCATTCCTGAGACCAGTCTTCTTCCCTGGTAAATCTGATCCTGCCCACTGAGTCTCAACAACCCTACCACTGCAGCAATTTCAAGCCCTCCCTGATCCTGGTCTCCATCAAGCCTTGGGCATAGACACACTTTTACTGTTAACCCCCCAGATCTATGGACTACCCTCTTACTTCTGCCTGACTGTGAGCTCTGCAAGTCACACTGTATCCATCCTCCCACATTGGTAACATATGTAAACCCTCGAACAGACAGGAATGGAATATTCAGGATATGTGGGACACCATGAAAATAGCAACTATATGTATCATAGGCATAGAGGAAGGAGAAGGATCTCAGAATAATGGTATTGACCAGATCTTCAACCAGACCGTAGAAGAAAATTTCCCCAAATTAAGGACTGACATTCCCATACAAATACAAGAAACACAAATAGATAGGATAAGAAAAGAAACTTCCCATGGTATATAATGGGGTTACTAAGGGAGAAAGAGGGATATTTGAAAGGGAGGGGGAAGGGACGGTTATACAGGGAACTATGGGGATAATAGGAAAGAAGGATCTCAAGAGAGGTGGGTCCATAGGAGACTGGTATTATCAAGGGAGAAATGAGGAAAATGGGGACACTTTAAGTGGGGAATGCATGGAGAGAGGGTTAAACAGGGAGAGAGAGGGAGGGAGAGAGATATTAAATAAATAATGCCTAGCTAGTGGAAAACACCAGAGGGAATCACATTAGCCTACCAACAACGTAATTCCACATACAGTATCTCTACATGAGTCCTGTGCATAGCTGAAGGCTACATAACAAGAAATAGTGCCAGACAGGAGAAACTTCCCTTGGAGTTGTTGGCCAGGATGGTCCAAGAGACTCCCCAAATTACACAGGCTATTGTCACAGCCCTTGATTGCCTTCCAGAACTTCAATGTAAGACCCCATTGCTGAAGACAAGACATACTTTGGAGATTGGATTTGGAACAATGGAGTTGGAACTGACCTGGAAGCCACTTCCCCTGAAAGCTAGATCTCATAGCTCTGGAGAGCACTATGCAAGCTGCTAAAGGAGAACATCAATCAATGGCCCAGCTCCAGTTTCATGACCAAATAATCGCATCAATGACTGGCACAGCATAGGACACTGGTGCAGTAGTGGCACTTTTAACTTGGGGCCAATCAATGGGTACCAAATTGGTCTTAGAGCCCACTCAATGGTAGAGAAGTCATGTGTGGTGCTGTAATCATAGCCAAATACACGTGGCTGAAGAGGTCATGGATCTTAGAGAAATTCCTAAGGCTGTCACATCCCTAGACTGATGTAACTTCTTACTAAATACAAAATATGTATCCTTATATTTACAATCAAATATCCCATTTACCACTCATCAAAAAAGTTTCTTTTGTACCACACGGAGACTAATACAGAGTACCACAGCTGGTCACACACAGACATTGTCTCTGTATTTCCCATGCCTAAATGGCATATCTACAATGCAGCCTCTATACCTAAACCAGAAGAAAGTATCTTATGGATTCTTCTTGTTGCTATGAGAAAATACCTGACAAAAGCAATTTAAGATAGAAAAGGTTTATTTTGGATCACGGTTTGAGGTTAGAGAAGGTTTGGTGATGGAGACCTAAGGCTGCTATTCATATTGCGTCTGCAATCAAGGGAGACCTAAATAATGATGTTTATCTCACGTCTTCCTTTCCCCCTTTTTATTCAATCCAGGACCCCATTTCATGAGATGATGCCACCCATATTCAGGGTAGGTCTTCCCTCCTTAGTCAAACCACTTGGGAAACTTCGTCCCAAACATACGCAGAGGTTTTTATACTAGGTATTTACAAGTTGACAGTAAAGAAGAGCAATTACAACATTTAAAAACACATTTGGGGCTGGAGAGATGGCTCAGCAGTTAAAAGCACTGACTGCTCTTGCAGAAGACCCAGGTTCAATTTCCAGCACCCACATGGTGGCTAACAACCACCTATAACTCCAGTTCCTGGGAATCTGATGTCTTCTTCTGCCCTCTGCAGGCTTTGCATGACATGAGTGCACTAACACAGATATGGACAATACACTCACACGTAAAATAATAATAATAATAATAATAATAATAATAATAATAAATAAAATATAAAAAGAATGCATTTAATAGAAGAATAGAAAGTCTGTACCCTGACAAACAAAACACATCAATGGAAGAAATTAGAGAACAAATAAATAAGTGAGAAATTACACCATGTTCGTGTATTGGAAATTTTAAGATTTTCAAAATAACAAAGCTGATAAAAGTTATACAGCAATTCCCTGTTTTACCTATCAAAATTCCAAAAGCCTTTTTGTCAGAAATGTAACATTTTAGCCTCAAATTCACTTGGAAATGCAAGAGGTCTTAACTAACCAAGGGTCTTGGAAAAGAAGAACTATATTGAGTAGGACAAACTTACTTTTGATTTCAAAATTATTTACAAAAGTACAATAGTGAAATTATCTATTTGCGATTGATGGGTTCTGAGGGTTGTGGTCTCTAGGAGGTTGCCTAGGTCCCAGTGAACGGTTCCAAATGCATGTACATAGGGAAAATACTAATTGGACTCAGCAGTTATTAATAGCAATAGAAAAGGAGGGCATGAAGTCTGGAGGACATGTGGTAGGGAGGACTAAGGGTTGTTGGGCAGTAGTGGTGGATGGATTTGGTCAAAATACATTGTATAAATGTATGGAATTTTAAAATAATAAATACAAATATTATTAAGAAAGTATTGTACTAGCATAAGGATACACATACGGATCGATGTAATAGAGGCCAGTATATTTATGATCAATTGAGTTTTTATAAGGGTACCCAATAACTTAGTGAGGGAAAGAATAATCTCACAATAAATGGTGCTAGACAAACTGGCTATCCACAGGCAAAATAATGAAGGTGGAACTTTACCTCTTATGAATACAAATATTAAATCAATACAGGTCAAAGACCTACTACATGTAAGAACTAAAGCTATACTACATTTAGTAGACAACATGGGAATAAATATTCTTGCTATTGAATTTGGAAATACTGTCTTAGATAAGCTAGGCATAGCACAAGCAGTGAGAAGAAACAGACAAACTGGACTACATGAAATTGAAAACATTTGCATTAGAAACCTGATCAATAAATGTCGAATGGGAGACACCACAGAATGGGTGGAAGTGTTTGAAAACCAAATATTGATAACGTCCTTTTATCCTGAATATGTTAAAACAGTTGTTGAATCTCACAATTTAAAAAAGGAAGTACTTCAACTAAATGAGAGATTCAGAAAAAAGATTTTGAAAAATTGATTTCTCAAAAGACATACAAATGTACAAGCACATAAAATGATGTTTAATGTCATCACTTATTGTGAAAATCATGATGTGATAGTACTTCAGGATCACTTGGTGGCAATAATTATAGGGGAAGGATAAGAATAAAAATCAGAATAAGAAGAAGAATAAGGAGGAAAAGGAGGAGGAGGAAGGGGAGGTAAAGAAGGAGAAGAATAAGAAAAAGAGGAAGAAGAATAAGAGGAGGAGGAGGAGGAGGAGGAAGAGGAGGAAAAGTATTGCTGAGTATGTGGAAAAATTCGAATGCTCATTCATTTCTGAAAGGTTTGACTACCATAGAAAAGCAATTTGATGAGTTAAACATGGCTTTATCATGTAAGATATGGGTTCCACTACTAAGTATATAGCAAATAGAGTTAGAGACTGACAAATGCCTGTGTAAAAATGCTCGTAGCACTACTAGTCATAATACCAAGTGGTAGAAATAACTCAATATCCATCAATAGATGAATGATCAAGCAAATTGTGGTGTATGCATACAATGGAATAACATTCAGACATAAAAATAAGCAAAGAACTAATCCAACATGCAGCACTGATAAACCTTGAAAACATTATCCTGTGTGAACTCTAGACAAAATATGACACACAGGTCTGCAAGCCCAACAATATGACACATAGCCCAAACAAGTAAATGCATTTGCCTCATAAGCATGGGGACTCGAGTTCAGTCTCACATACTGTATGAGTTATGTAAAGTGTATAAAATAGGCAAATCCATATAGACAGGAACAAACAAATGTTACGGACCAGGGAAAAGAGAATGGTGCTTAATAGATGCAGAGCTTCCATTTATAGAAGCACAAATTTCTGAAATTTGATAGTGGGAATAATTGTAGAGCATCATATAAATGTACTCAGTGTCAATAAAATGGATCGTGTTTGAACCTCTGGTAATAAGATTATCTCCCTTTACATTGAGAAGGAAAGCACCAAAGCCTTATGTGGTGTGTGTCCAGGTAGAGGTTGAAAGGTTTGTGCTGTGAGACTTTAAGTCCTTATGAGATTGTGTAAAACAAAACAAAAACATGTCACTAGGGCCTACAGTAATTTTTATGTGTGTGAAATGTGTCTGTGACAGAATCCGGTGTGCTTTCCTCATTAAGAAGCAGAAAATCGTTGTGAAAATGAAAGCACAAACACAGATTCAAAAAACTAAATAAATACGGAGATTTTAAAAGCAATAAAACTCAATGCTTATTCTAAAACATAATATAAGTAATAAGGATCACTGAGCTTTTTTCTGTGAAGGAGGAAGTCCTGTTGACTCCCCAAGTTAATATTACTACTATAATCACAACAGAAATAAAAGTAATTATTACAATTATACTAATAGCTAACATTTATTGAATATGTATTATGCACCAGAAATTGCACTGAGCACTTTTATATTCATTACTTAGTCTTCCAACAACTTTATTTAATGAGTAGAGAAAATGACTAAGTGTTTAAGTAATGTGTGGAAAGAATCTCTGATAACAAGTGGAAGAACTAGAGTCTAAAACCAAGGTCTACCTAACTTCAGAGCCTGTACAATTACTTAAACATATCAGACTAGATAACTGGCAAGACCGAATTTGTTCATATAATTCTGACAATAATTTTATGAGACAGGCACAGTAATTACTCCCATCCCCATTTTACAGAAAGAAATTGAGTCAGAGAGTATCACACAGTTAATAAGAGGTTGCGGGGAGGAGGGGGGTGTCTCATAACTAATGAGATGCAGAACCAAGACTCAAATTCTGGTTTGAGTGAATTTCAAACTTCTTTTTTCTATAACATTTTAAACATTTATTCTATGAAGATTTCTTACACGTATACAACAAATTTTGATTATGCTTACCTCCTACTTTCCTCCTCCAGTTCCCCTAAATCGTGCTCCAAGACCTCTCCCTGTAATTTCATGTCGTCCCTATTAATATTAATATTATGAACCCACTGAGTCTCTATATGCACATGGGTGTACGCATTAGGCATGGGCAACACTTGGAGCAGTTGTACTTACCTACACATGCCTGTACAAGCTCAAGCCAGTTAAAGATTCCAGCATGAATCGGGGAGGGACTAATTAGGTCCCACCACTAGTGGAGGCGCTACTGGCAGTTGATGTCTACTAGAGAAAAGGGAGTCATTGTTCTTTGGGAAGGTATATTGACTCCCAAACCTCTGTGCTTAACCATAAAATACTGGTTGTCCACATATTCACAGAAAAGCATCTGCCTAGCCTAAGAAAAATATATGGGTACTTGGTAGACACATCAGTTCCAGAAGCAGTTCTGATTTCAAGAGTTTACTTACTTTCTTGGGATGGGGCCTAGTGTGAAAACATAGGATAGAACACAAAAGGACATATACTGTAAAGGAATGTACTTTCCAGGAAGCTACAAAAATTTTGGGGCTTTCAGCATCAAAAACCCAGATAAGCAAAAGCAAAGGAAACAGCGGATAGTAAGTAAAAGCATGTTTTTATTATTGATCTTAGTGAAAAACATTTGAAAGCCACCATCATGAAAGACCTGGAAAGCTGTGCTAACTCATTTGGACATTCTCCTCTAGGCAATGGTACAGTTGAAAGATTTTAACAGAGTAGTGATAGTGACATGATCTAATTTTACATTTCATTTCATCAAGAGTTGAAGGACATCTTTTATAAATTACCCAGTCAAAAAATATCCATTGATGTGCTCCTCGATAGTCACCTGCATACAGACTTGTTCATCACAGAGCACTGAACATTGCTATATTCTCACACAGCAGTAAGATGCACAGGCCTTTAAATTATAGATGATGAAGATAACAGTCATGCTCTGCATGCATGCAGAAGATGTCGAGAGATAACCTACCTTCTATGCACATCCTCCTTAACATCAATGTGCATCAGCAGGAAACCACACATGGAATCTGGTTCTAGAGGTTCTTACAAGAACAGACTTTGATATCCTTAAGCATGTGTGTGAGAATTGTCTCACAGACTTATACTAGATGCTGAAGAACTAATACTTTTCGTCACTATTATTAGGAGGTTTAGCCTACAGCCAGTAACTAGAAGTAGTCTCTGATGCTACTAGATTACTAACAACATGGGCATAGGATTAGTCAGTGTTCTTTAAGGAAACAGAACTAATAAATTGAATATATATATATATATATATAATATTATACATGGATTTATTAGTTTAACTTACAGGGTAGTGTCCAAATAGTCCAAAAATGGCTGTGCCATGCTGGACAGGCTGAAAATCCATGGGTTTTGGTGTCTCAGCAATCCCAATCTGGTGCTGAAGGCCTGAAATTTTCCTAGAGGTCTGCTAGTCTTCAGTCTATATTGGACTCCAGAGAAGTTGGTTCTACTATCAATGGAGAAACGCTGCAGCAACAGGATGAAACCGCCAGTGATACAGAAGGCAAACATAAAAAAGTGAAGAGCGTCCTTCTGCCATGATCATTTATATAGGCTGCCATCAGAAAGCAATGCCCACATTTAGGGTGGATCTTCCAATTTCAAATAGTTGAAACAAGAATGGCTCTTATTTCAGTTAATTTCGGATCCAGATGAGTTGACAGCCAAGATTAGTCACCACATGCATCAACAAAAATTGGAACCCGAAATATAAGGATAATGAGAAATATCAAAATGGGAAATTTGTAGAATTGGGAAGAAGGCAGCTTTGAACAAGATTTTCGTCATTCAGAAACTCAGTCATAGCCTGTCTGGTGGTATGAATGAGTAATGTCTCCACAGGCTCAAGTATTTAAAAGTTTGGTCTCCAGTTGGCGGCACAGACGTGCTGGAGGAAGTACGCCACTGGGCGTGGGATTTGACAGTTCGTAGCCTCACCACACTTGCAGATTGTTCTTTGCTATTGAAACTGGTACTAAGGGTGAGGTGCAGCTGTTAAGAATTTGACCGTATTGATTTTTTTTTTCGTTTTTTGAGGAACATGGAAGAGCTTTTAACTTTAGAGTAGGCAAGCAATTAAGTGTTGTAAGCAAAACTTAATGGGCCATGTTAACAAGACCCTGGAAGACATGGTGCTTAGAGTTATGTATATGATAGAGGACTTGATCAAGAAGTTCCAGGGGGAGGCAAGGAGTTTAACAGCAGCAGGGCTAGAGACCATTCTTGTGGACCAATATCTAACCCAAGATGAAAGCAATATTTGACTGTTGTAATGGATTTAGAACCATGAAAGATGCAAAAGTGAGATGCTTGTGGATTCTTCATCCAGAGTTTCAGAGCATATCTGAACCTAGGCAGAGTGTGGCAGTGCTAGAATCTGCAAAAAGAAGGCTGTGAGAGGCCATTGCATGAAGTTGTAAAAGTGAAGCCTCAAATGCAGTGAAGATCCCAAGATGTTGTAGATGCCAGAGCCAAGATAATCTGCCAAGAAGAGCTGCATATGAGGAGTGGCATCAGCCCAAGAAAGATATGTGTTGCAGGCAGTAAAGTTGGAGGATTGGATCCATCTGAGCCTTTTAGAACTAAACTCTCAGACATCAGATATGGAGCTACAAGATTTGGTTTTCCCCTACTGGTTTTCAGCCTTACTTTAGATATTTCCTCATTATGCCACCATTTCTCCATTTTGGAATGGGACTTCATATTCTGTCCCATTATATATTGGAAGTGTGTAATTTTCTTTTTTTAATTTTAAAAGGGGTTACAGATTGTAGCAATGGCTTTTTTCTGGGAAAGTCTCTTTGTAACAAGCCCTTACAAATTGAAATTATACATAACCTTGTAAACTAACTTAATCATATGTTTTTAGGACATTTGGAAAACAACGTAATCTGTCCTGCAATGATTCAGAATCTTGATGTAATTGACCATTGTAAATTAAGCTGAAGGCGCAGCTTTAATCTTATTCCATGCTCTCTATTTGAGATTCAGTTACGCCCCTCAGTCAGAACAATATATGTGTGTGATATGTGATAGCAATGACATTGAAAACAACATCTCTCCCACAAATTTTGGAAGCAACATGGGAGCATAAGTTGATGACCACTGCTTGTGTCTTTGTGTGCTGTTTTGGGTCAGTAGGGTCAGAAAAAAAATTGTAAAACTATTAACAAAGATTTTTCATGCCTTTCTCATACCAAGATTGATATGCTGTTTAATAAATATGAGAGGATCCCTTTGTTAGGGAGAAGAATAGCAGAAGGATAAAATAGATACAATTCTGAGAGAACAGTTCTGAGAGGAATCAGAACATCTCAGAACAAGATTGAGCCCACTCTTGGTTAAACTATTCCAAGAGTAAAGTTTCTCATTCCAAGAGTGTACCATCACCACAGTTAAGAGAATGTCTTGAGTCTCAGAAGAGACTTTGGACTCTTGAAAAGTGTTGAAACTGCTAGAGACTATGGAAACTTTTTAAGTTGGACTAAATACATTTTGCATTATGAGATAACCATGAGTCTGTGAGCAGGGGAGTAGAATGTGGTGAATTGAATGAGGAGTGTTCCACATAGGATCAAATATTTGAACACCTGGTCCCCAGTTGGTGGTGCTGTTTGGGGGAGGTAACAGAACCTTTAGATGGTGTGGCCTTCTTGGAGGAAGCATGTCACTGGGGATGGGCTTTGGGAGTTAATAGCCTTACCCCATTTGCAACTTGGTCTCTGCTTAGTGTTTGTTATTGAAGATATGAACTCTCAGTTCCTATCCCCATGTCTGCTGCTTACTTCCATAACTCCCCACCATGATGGATCTGTAAGCCAAAATAAACACTCATATGTCATTTTTGCTCATGGTGTTTTAATCACACAGCAACAGAGAAGTAACTAATACTCCCTGTATGCAGATGCCAATGGCCTTGGGCATGACCATGATGGGCAAACTTAGAAACAACAAGGCATTAAGGTTGATTATGTTGTGTCTAATTCCCTTTCTTTACTCAAAGACTGGTTGAGCATATGGCAAGGACAGAATTTGATTAAAAGCATGGGTTGACATCAAGTGAATATGAATTGGAATTGTAGGTGTGTCTCTACTAGGATAATTCTAGTAAGGTGCTTAAACATACAGACAGTCTTGTCCCTCTGTGATAAAATGGGGATGATAGTAGTAAGCAGTTTATAGAGGTTTTCAATGCATAAAAAGACAACAAACAACAAACATACAATACTTAACAAAATGCCTGGTATTTAATAATGGCACAATAAATAGTATTTCTCCTTTTATTCTGTTCTTACTTTTCTTCATCTTCATTTCTATTGGTATTACCCTGAATGGAGTCCAGAGAAAGTTATCTGAAGCATTGTCCTAAGGGAATTCTAAGTCATGGCTACTGAGGCATTCTAAAACCAAGTTTCAAATCCACATGGATCTAAACCAATGTGATGAATGAAGTATGTATTTGTGACAGATGGAACCAAAATGAGAAAGCAAGAGAGAGTGAGTGCACTGATTTGGGAGAGGAATGAAACCTAGAGTAACAACTATGCCAGAATGGGCATCACTACAGGGCTTTCACCCTGGTCTCTTGAACATTGCAGTAGTTCTTTTAGAAGTATTAAGATAGAAAATATACTAAACATTATGCTCCTCCATCAGACTCCTTCCAGAGGTTGGAGGATCCCAGTGTTCTCCTGAATTTGACTTATGCATTCTGTACTTTTGCTCATTGAAGAACAGTCCCTTGGCTTCTACCCAACCAATGGGCCAGATTTAGCACTAAATATACTTTCCACATGAGCCCTATACTTTCTCTCTGTAACAAATTAATGACTTTCATCCTAGGCCATCCTAGTACTTTCATCCTAGGCCATCTGGCAGGGCCACTTAAGTAAAGAATGGGAAAAATATGTTCCTAAAGCTATGTGTCACAGAACATGTCTAGAACAGAGTGGATACTCACTAAGCATCATGGAGTAAGAAAAAAAAATTGGTATCAGAGAACTGTAGAGTTGCATACAGATTTCTGAATGTTCCCAAACAGTGATCCTTGAGTACCCACGGAGTACATGTGTCTTAGAGACAACCAGATATCACCTTCCTTATCAAGTTGCTTATCATTCATCTTATATTCCATACCTGGTATTTATAGAACTATACTTTATACTGTGGCCCACTAGGCCTAAATGCCCTAGGGAATATTTTAAGGAGCCTACAGCTCCTCTGTAGTACACACTGGCTACAAGGATGTTCTCAAGGCTAAAAGTTAAAAAAAGTAGCAAAGGCTTAAACCATAGTTTGTCAAATGAGGTATTTCTAAAGCAGGAATATGCTGGGATATCACAAGCAACCTCTGCTCTGGTGAAATAGGTGGATCTTTCATGCACCTGGTAAGTGGTATAACAACTGAGAAATTCTTCTAACATTCAGTTGATTCAGCTCTTGATTTTGACTGTGGATGGATGGTACACAGATGGATGAAGGTGGACCCAGATTGCTGTATAGTCCACAGAAGCAAAAGATCTTACAAATTAAATAGAAGAGTGCTAACCTCTGTTTGTCTTTATAGTTTCATCTTGTATCAGTCCCCCTATCACTCATTATACTTCAGCCTCTTATTACTGTTTCTGAAACCTAGGCCTTTCCCCTGACATTGGTCCTTTGCACTTGTTCATTGCTCTCATCGAAATGAATTTTTTGCCTTCTTTTTCATTCTTTAGATCCTTTAGGCCTTACTTGACAGAATTTATTAGTATCTATAGCTCTGTAATCTATGTATGTCTGCCTGTATGTATGTCTAATCTATCTGTTTATTTCTTGTTTCTGTTCTCCCAGATTATAAGGCCATGTGGTCAAGAACTTTACTGTTCTTTTCAAACAGTATTGCACAGTACCACAATGGTGGGCATTTATACATATTTATAGAACAAATTAATGAATGAACAGGAATCCAAGTTGCGATATTATATGAAATGTTTCTTATGACACCCACTAGTATCACAAAAATAATTTTTTGACTGTGGAAAAGTTCGGATTCTAAAGTAATCTGAATATGGTATTGTCCCAGTGCCTTTTGTTGTACAGAGTAGAAAACCTGGTCTTGGAGTTACCTAGGCCTATCTTGGAACTAGCTAAAATTGCCGGAGTTGTACTGGATTGGATAGTGTCATACCAGTTGCAGCATTTTCTATAGGTCCCAGATTTAAGGTTTTGGATAAGCTTCTGTGGATAGCTGGAATATTTTCAGGACAATAGCACTCTTTCCCATCCATGATCAATTAGGGATATCTCAGAAACCCAATGAGGTCCTATTCTGCATAATCAGTCTCAAACCGAATATAATGACTCAAACCGAATCACCTCTGCTAATTGCAGCTACATCTTAATAAGCAGAACATTCCATGTTCACTAAATTTTTCTAGGCGAAATAATCTCCACCTCTCATAGCTCTTGATTTCTAGGCTGCCTCTGGATATTCTGTAAGACTACTAGATCTAAGCACTAGGAAATAGTGTTAGGCAGGAGTGTTTATTAAAACCTGTAGAGGTCCTAAATACAGAAAATCTATTGTTTGTAAACATTAAAAAATGCTGATCCGTATAGGGGTGATATAGAAGTCCAAAGAACTGCAAAGTTTTTTTTTTCCTGAGAAGTCATTTTGGTACATGTTTCTAGAACTCCAAAGTTTGGGGGCTGGACAGATGGCTCAGATATGAAGAGTGTTTGTTGCTCTTGCCGAGGCTGGAAGTTCAGTTCCCAGCGCCCACATTTAGTTGTTCTCAAATGCCTGAGATCTGATGCACTCTTCTGGCTTCCATGAGCACCTTCACTCACATGTGCATACACATACAGACTTTCAAAAAAACCATCAAATTTTGTCCAAAGATGCCTATTATTTTATATGAAAACCTCTGTTTTTATGATATCCTATGTACATGTCAAGTATGCCTAGGACATAAAGCAGTAGTAATAAGCTATTCTGCTTCAGAATTCAGAAATTGAGTTATTCTGTCACCAGAAAACTGGGATCCTTGAAGAAGTTATGATATACATGTAGGAGTACTTTGAAAGTCACTACTTCTCTTTGACAAGGACTTGGATGGCATCCATAACAGGATTCTTTGATAATCAAACACAAGGGAAGTGACCACTATGCTGTGATAGAAAGGACTTCTAGCATGACACTAAAAAAATCTTCTTTACTACTGCATATCTTAATAAGAAAGAACATAATTTGAGTAGAGGTGAGTAGTTTAATGATCATGGCTATTGTCTGCAAGTAGAGAAACCTATAATCACCAGATAAAAGTCAGGTGAAAACAATTTCAGCACGGAGAAATGGCAGGTAAATTCTCCTTCTGAACCCTTAACATCTTTGCATTAATCTTGAATTAATTCAAGAATTTCACATCTGAATAACGAAGTTTTCACTCTTGAGTACAGGGACAAGTGTGATGCCACTAAAGGCTGTTGTGGGCATGATCAACCACATTTTAACTTTGTTTATTTTTGTATTTGAAAGCATGGAAGCAGAAAAAATATTATCCAGATAAAGAATAGACAGCCCCATTCAGGAGATCACATAAGATATTGATCATTAAGATGATAATTGGTAACATTAACTGAGCACTCACTATGCCCCTGGTACCATTCTTATTCCTTTTCTATAGATTAGACTATTTCAACACAAAAAGGATACCTAATTTTCTCAAAGGTCATATAGATAGTAACTACAAGAGCTGGAATTTGAACAAAGTATTCAGACTTTAAATCCCATGTTTTGGGCACCTGTGCTAAGGAGCTTTCAAATACTATGCCCTCTTCCCTTCCACTAAATGCTAGAAGATAGTCAAGATATGGTTCAGGGCAAATAGGATTATAGTAACTTTGCCTTGGCCAATATGCTGTTTGTATTTGCCATTTACTAGGAGATGAATGCAATCATAGCCTCCTAGCGGTCTAATTTCATAATAATGCCTCACAGAGTTTGCAGCAGAGATTGGAAATCAGCATGAGCAGATAGTAGCGGTCATATGGAAAGCACTGGCATTTAAGCAAAGGTAGAAATCTTCATTTTTTTCAAGTTAGGAAGAAACCTAGAATCTCATCAAAGGAAATTAATGAATCACTGTAGCAAATTGTCTTATTGTTGTATTCTGAGGTGGAATAGGAATATTGAGCTACAGAGTCCAGGATAAATGCATCGGTCAGGCCTCAGCATAAAGACAGTTTCCCTACTTACTGTCAGGAAACTTCTCATGATAGTCAGTGTTTTATATGATCTAGTATTAAGGAGACACATGAAATACTTGATAACTTTGTAATTATATAAAAAGTGGAAACGTTACATTTTTCAGAGGATAAATACTTGAAGGACTTCTATCCAGAAAGGTTGTGTGTCTAAAGAAAGGGTAGACAGTGTACAATGTTTAAAACAAGTTTTCTCAGCATTTTCTTCTACTTATAGCTTAGTGTCTTGTTTCCATGGTTACTGACTCCCCTCACAGGTAATGACCATCATTAGTGTCAATGCTACAAACTAATACTGCTACTATTGATACATGATGTTTTTATTATTTACTTTGTTTTATAAACCTCACATGTATTATTTTATTTAATACACATGATTTCTTACCAAGCCTGTTCTGTGTGTCTTGAAGATTAGAAAACATAGGCACAAAGTATTTAAATGATTTGCCTTGGATCACAAAGCAAATCGTGGGACCAGTAACAAACCCAATTTGACTGAAACCACAATATATTTTCTTAGTCCCTTGGATGGAAGTAAGCATGATTCATTTCTGCCTCAAATTCCTCATACTTGCTGTGCATCCTGCTTGAAAATACTTCCGAATTGTCATGTAGATGCCTCTTTTCCATGTTGACTATTACCTCAACATAGACATCATCTTTCTTTTAATTATATTTGTTTATTTGTTTGTTTCTGGGTGGGGTGCATGCATCTCATGGCATGCATGTAGAGGTCAGAGGACAATTTTTATGAATTACTTCTCCCCTTCTGCAGTGTGGGTCCTAGGGATCAAACTCAGATCATCAAGTTTGGTGGTAAGCATCTTTAGCTGCAAAGCCTCCTCATCAGTTTCATAGAGACTTTTCTTGATCACTTAGCTGTCCCCTACTCACTGTCTTTAATATGATTATATGGAATATGTTTTCATGCTTGTTTATACAGACTGAAAACTTCATGAAATTGTGGAGTTAATTTGGTTTGGTCATAAGTATATCACCAGCATATAAAACAGTGATTGAGGAGCTGAGAAATGGCTCAGTAGGTAAGAGAGTTTGCCACACAAGAATTAGGGTCTGAGTTCAGATCTCAGCACCCACGTAAAACACAGACATGGGTCCACATCCACCTGTAACTCCAACAATGTGGGGGAAAGAAAAAGGAAGATCACTATAGGTGGCTGGCCATGAGCCCAACTCCAGATTCAGTGAGAGACTGTACCTCAAAGCAGTTAGGTAAAAAGTGACAGAGCAAGACACTTAATGTCCTCCTTTGGCCTCTTCATGCACATAGGCATGTGACCGGCACATAAATTTCTTCAAACCATGCATACACAATACCACAGTGATATCCATACTGAAAGAGGAAAAAAAAGAAAGATAAGATATATGACAAAAAGAACAAAAATAAAACAGTGACTGGCACATGGGAAGAAGCAGATAGACATTTACTTGGACATCGCAGATTAGTGAAACTTTGTTTTGGTAGTTTTGAAGCCTTGATCTGAAGGTAAGAGCTTACTCATATACTGAGAGCTCAGACTTGATAAAACACATGTGACAACACATGTGCCCTCATGTCACTGTTAAGTAGAATGTTTTCCTAGTGGAAAGAGAAGTGCCACTGTAGGTCATGACACAAGGACTACGTTATTATGGTAAATGTTTAATCATCAACTCTTCCAAAAGAAAAAGCTCTAATTTGTAATGTTTCCTGATATTCACGGTATAAGTATTCCCACCGTAGTATAAACCATCATGCTTCAAGCTGCCAACATGGTGTCAGTGAATGTGGAATAGGAAGGGCTATGAGGTAGCACACTGATTTATACTACTTTATAGCATATTCATTATACAGACACAGTGGCCATAAATAATCTCAACAACATAGACAATAATAATACCTAATGAAATATTTAGGAAATAATACATATTGAGTATTTTTATTTGTTTTTGCATAATTTTAATAGTGAGTTTCTATTATTTAATTTTTAATTGAATTTTTGTGCATTTCATAAAAAACGTCTTAATCATTTTTATACCCTCTTCCCCATCCACATGCTCCCATATGCCATATTTCATGTATTTTGTCATTTATGTTAAAGCCTATCAAGTTAGTGAACCCAGAGGTCCTTCAATAGGGGTCTACCTAGCCCTATCTAGAGTCACTCTCTTAAAGAAGATCAGCTCTCTCTCTCACCCAGCAGTAATCAGCTGTTAAGAAGTCATCAGCTAAGATTGGAGCTTGCTGCCCATTTCCCCAGTTCTTTGCTGTGTTTTTGACTGCTTGAGATTGCATGGGTCTTGTGCATGTTGACACCATTGCTGTAGATTATATGAGCAAGGTCCTAGGAGCATATAAGACTCTATTTCCATATGGCCATGCACTACCTCCCTGACACTTGCAATTTTTATGTCCGTTCCTCCACAATGGTCCCTGTGCCATGGGTGAGTGCAGTTTGATAAAGGAGTACTGTCCAAGGACCCACACTTTACAGACTTATTCTCTATGATTTGGCCATTTGTGGCTTTTTGTGTCCATTGCCCTCTGATGCATGAAAGATCATTGATGAGAGTTGAGGGACACATCAGTATTCTCTCTACCCCTCGTTCCACTATGTTACATGAGCCTTAGGTATAGATGTTCCTTTGTAAATGTGTCACTTAGGGTTGGGAATCCCACAGACACTTATTCTCTGTGTGGGACCAGTTGTAAAAATCTGTAAAAGTCTTCATCTGTTGCAAAATAAGCTTCTTTGATGACTGTCACATCCCTACCTATCTCTCAGGTTCCTTTCCCTTTACCTCCCTGGTTCCTTTCCATTTTTCTGGTGCCTATAGTTGCATCGGTATATATACTTACATATAAGGATTTGGTGCTAAGAACCACAAATGAGGGAGAACATATGTCATTTGTTTTTCTGAGTCTGTATTACTTCACTTAGTATAACAGTCTCTAGCTTCATCCATTTACCTATAAATTTCATGATTTTGTCTTTCTTTACCCCTGAATAGAACTCAGTTGTGTCAATATACCACATTTTCATTATCCACTTGTCAGGTGAGAGACACATAGATTGCTTCCATCTCTTAGCTATTGTGAAAAGAGCAGCAACAAACATGGAGGTACGACTATATCTGCAATAGAATAAGTTATTTGGTTATATGCCAAGGACTTGTACAACCAGTTCAAATGGTAGTTTCATTTTTAGTTTTTTAAGAGTTCTTCACACTGCTTTCCATAGTGGTTACATGAGTTTACAATCCCACCAGCAGTGAATGAGCATTCACTTTTCCACACATCCTCTCCCGCATTTGGTATCATTTGTTCTTGATCTTAACCAGACTGGCTGGGGTAAGATCAAATCTTAAATTGGTTTTAATTTGCATTTTCTAAATTAGTAATAATGTTGAATACTTTTAAAGATATTTCTTAGTCATCTTTATTTCTTATTTTGAGAACTCTCCTCAGTTCCGGTCCATACTCCATCTTTTAATTGTTTTCTTGATTCTTTGCTTGTTTACCTTTTTTTTACATATTCTGGATGTTAAACCTCTGTCAGATATGTCACTGGTGAAGATTTTCTCTGGGTTTTCTCTTCACTCTCTTGGTTGTTTCTTTTGCTGTGAAGTGATGTAATTTTTAATGATCACTAAAATCGCTCACAGTATTCTAAAAATTTTAACACTTGACTCTCATGAGCTAGTATATAAGTGCGCACCAGTGTGACTGGACCAGTTTTCCTAGAAAATAGGCACACATGTTTTCCCAGGCTTTTGATAAACACGTTCCATACTCTCCTATTAATTATGTGTCCAACAGCTGATTTTAGTGTGAGTTGGAGGGGGAATATTGATAACTACAGTGGAAAATACAGGTGAACTCTTAATGGATTCTGTCCTAGAGTTTTAAAATTTTAAATTTCTGAGGTACTTGGAATCTATACCTTTGAGATCATTTCAGAATTGGGTTAATAAGGAAAATAATTTCATTTCTGCTCTATGCACACAACAGAAACTCACTATCAGAGAAGCAATCTGTTGCTCAGAAAAAGACACTCCCAAATGGCTCTGCTAAATACATGCTAGCTCTCTTGAAGGTTATACTATTTGGTCATAAGCAGATTTGTATACATTTGTATGCTTGTAAGCAACATAATGTAGTACTTCGGAGCATAAAATCTAGAGGCAGATTGATCAACATCCTTTCTCTGTTGCTTACTGGCTGTGTGTATTTATACATTTCATACCTTAGTGTCATTGTCTTTAAGATGATAGTGTCTCCTGTCTCTTTCACTGACAGTGTTGGAGTCACAGGTGCTTGTGCAGCTGTTCCTAGATTTTTATGACATTGTAAAGATAATGAGTATCTAATAGCACTCATTTTAGGATTAGTGTGAAGATTAACCTAGTCAACACAGGCAAAATACTTAAAATACTGAGTGATACATAAGTATTGTTATAAGAAGCCCGACTTCGCCCCCAATCCTGAAGCAGAATGTCTTCAATGGAAACTAGGACTGCCACCGTGAATCCACAGTGATGCTCTACAGGGGGGAGGGTTTCAGCAGCAAAAGGTTAGAAACTCACACTCTGTTGGACTGACACTTGATAGATTATCTATGTATACCAGTATCACAGCACTGACTTGTAAAATGCAAATGGAAGCCTTTAGGAGTCCACTAGACTCTAAAGTTTGTTTGATACCTTGCCTATAACAAGGTGAACCAGAAAGGTTACTGTAGTTTTGATCAGAGGTAGATCTATATGGCTGTGAATGTCAAAGAGGCAGGGTGCCATTGCCCTTTGATGTGATATTTGGAATCAAAGAGGAAATTACTGAAGCAACTTCATAAATGAATGTAAGTTTAGCAAAGAAAGAAGAAAATATTTGTGCATAGCTAGAAAGCCAAATAAGAAATTGTTATAGAAGGGATGGTGCGATGCATGTAAGGGTTTTTAACAACTGGCTCCACAACTTGGGAGGAGGGAGCCATGATTTGTAGTGTCTCACAAATTATATGATGTAAACACTTCTATCACAGATGGATTCAAACCACCAATATGGCATTACTGAATGAAGAGTTGGGAATAGATACATGTAGTTGCCTATCTTGAGTTAGTTGCAACAGTAATATAAAACAAAACTATACTAAAACTTGGGAGTTGTACTCAGTGACATGTATACCATACAGCACTCATCAAAGAAGCTTCTTTTCTCAAAAAAAATGGAGAGTATTACAGAGTTCCCCAACTGGTCACACACAGCGACTATATGTCTGAGAAATATCCAGTCCTAAGTGACACATCTACAGTGGAATCTGGACACCAAAGACTCATAAAACATAGTGAAACAGGGTGTAGAGAGAATACTGATATATCTTTCAACTGCAAACAGCAGGGCTTCCTCATACAACATAATGTGTTGCACACAGTAGGCCTCAACTGGCCAAGTTTTAGAGAAGAGACTGTAGAGTCTGTGACCCTGGATAGGACTCCTACATTAAACCTCACCCACCCACACCTCAGGGACCATTGCTGAAGATGGAGTGGACAGATTGTAAGAGCCAGGTTTGGTGCATGAACATTAAGAAACAGAGACTTTCAGGCCACGGGGAACTTGTTCATATGAATTTACAATAATGGTGACAGTATGCATAAGTCCCACACCGACTCAGTCATACGAAAATCCAGCATAGAACTAGAGAAATGGGAAGCATGCCCCAACCCTAGCTGAGGAGTTATTGGCAACGGATCAGTGGGGAGTGAGGGAGAGTAGATCTTCTTTAAGTGAGTGACTCTAGACAGACTGATTAGACTCCAGTGGATGAATGTGCACTGAGGGACATCTGGGTACAATGTTTGACCAGATAGGGCCTAACATATGTGACTGAATGACGAAATTCGGTGGGGGATGGGGAGAACAGATAGGAAGGGGGTCTAAATTTGATTAAGATCTATTATATGATATGTTCAAAAACTCAATAAAATATTTTTAAACTATACTAAAAACTATAAGAATAATTTGAAAGCAGTCAAGAGGAAGAACAATTAGCTAGTAGCCAACATGAAAAACCTAAACTAATTCTTGCAGCTCAAGAGAATACAATATCATAGGCATACAAGAATTTTTTTAGAAGAAATGAAAGTAGAGTGGGAAGTTATACGTACCGTAACACATTCTATTTTTGAGAGCTAACTCAAAGAAATAGAGAACAGTAAATAGGTAAATAAAGGGAAAGAATATATATGCCATCAAAGTGAGTTTCTTTTATCTTGAAGAAACTCATGTAGGCATCGCTCATCTGAGGATAAATCGCTCATCTGAGCACTTCATGGGGTGAAAAGTGGGCAGCATCCTCTTTTCTTTCATTCTAGGCACACAAGATGGAAAACCTATGGGTATTCTTGATTGTACTGTATAGACTCTGGATTCTAGTCTGCCGTTAGTTGGATACAAGTGGTAAAAAGAAAATCAATAGCCTCGAAGGTCATGTTCCTTGTTGGTGGAATGCAGTAGCTGGCACTGTACATCTCCATACAAATGGGGCAATACACAAATGCACCCATTGATTCATAAGAGATGCAGCGCAAAGTGACAGATCAGATGATATCAAGTCTGTGGTTATGGAACATTTATTTGATGTTTTTGGTAACAGTGTTTGGTACTGCTGGGATATTGTTGTAAAGGCTACTTAAATAATGCTCTTTATTGTTAGAATTATCCCCAACATGTGGTGTCAGCAAGATTGAGGACTACATGTTAAAGAACACATCCTTCATGAAACAATGATTTAACCACTACTCACAAAAAATAGCTTTATGAGAATTCTAGAGCACAATTAAGAAACTGAAGCCACTCACTGGAATGCAAACAAATAATGACTATATGTGAAGCATTTCATCTGTATCAGCCCATTTACCAGTCTAGTATGGCTGAGATCCAAGACCATTTTCCTTAGTCATGATCTATTTATGTGGATTGAAACAAAGCAGGAGAACCCAATCTTCACTACTAAAAACCTCCATCCATTGCCACAGAAGTTAAAAATGCTCACAACCAGGGATGACTGAAGTGCATACCAACTGATAGAATTTTCAGAAATCCATATCACTGTGGATCCTTGGGTCTGAAGCTGAAGTACTTCTTCCCTTTACCTTAGATTTCATCAATGCCACTATCACATGCATCAATATTCTATGTCCCGTACCCGAATGACATGAGAGAGAGAGAGAAAAAGAGAAAGAGAACTGTATTCTGGGTTCTGGCATTAAGTGAGACCTCCTCAGAACTAATGTATGTTGGAGAAAATGAAAAAGGACTATGCTAACAGCTCTTGCCACCACCATGGACATAGACATCATTCATGGCCACAAACTTCTGTACTGTTCACTAATACTGACCTCAACTGATGGAATTAGCTTAATCCCATGGTATTACCCCCTGTAGATATAAGCTTCTGAAACCACATTAGCCTGATGGCCAACATTCTGCCTTTATTACCCTTTCCTTGATCTTGGGAAACACCATATGGGCCAAGACCTAGTCTATTATGGAATGAAACAGTACTGCAAGCACAAGAACTTGTCCAGGAAGTAAATGATAGGATAGAGAAGTCTAAAACTGGAAAGATCTTGGTCCTTCCCCCTGCCTCTCTGTCTTCAACATACAAAAGGATCCGGATGTATCAGTGTTAAAATGTTGGTGGACACATAACTAACTCAATCTCCTTCTAGACACTAGGCAACAAAGTCAAGATAAAACATTGTGTATTTGGGGGAAGAAGAGGGAGGGAAGAGAATGCCAAGTTTTTGGATGCTAGGGCCAGTCCTTCCACAGTAAAGCCTAATGCTGAGCAGAATCGCACAGTAATGACGATGAAAGAGTGCTCTCAAATCAAGGTAAAGGCTTGTAGAGATAAAATACTCTTTTAGGACATTCCTTCAGTCCATCTGAACAATACAGAATTGTAGATTTTTGACAAATGGACTTTAGCCCACCGTCTAGTGTTGTAACAATGATAAGAACCCAATGCAAATTTACAAAAAATCTTAACTTAGGGTACCATCTAAGCTGAAATAGTGGAAATGATCGCAGATTCAGAGGAAAAGTAGGTGTTAATCTTTTAAAAATATTTTTGGTTTATCTTTTGTACATTTCATACAATAGATTTTAACCAAATTTAAACCCTCCTTCCCCATCCATGTCCCCCACACCCTCAGCAGACCTTATGTATTCTGCCATACATGTTAAGTCCCATCCAGTCAAGCATTTGTATCCATATGTCCTTTGATACGAGTTTATCCACTGGAGTCTAGTCAACATATCTAGAGATTCTAAGTAAGGTCTACTCTCCCTCACCCAGTAATAATCAGTCTCCAGCAGTTCCCAGGCTAGGGCAAGCCTACTGACTATTTCCCTTGCTCAACTCTGAGCTCTTGTCTGATTGAGTTGGCATGGGTCTTGTGCTCAACACCACCATTGCAGCAAGTTCACATAAGCAAGCTTCCAGTGGTCTAAAAGTCTGTGTTTCTCTATGTTCACGGACCAACCCTGACTCTTACAGTCTTTCTGCCCTCTCTTCCTCAATGGTCCCAGAGCCATGGATGGATGAGGTATATAATATAGGAGTCCTATTCAAGGACACATACTCTGCTATCTCTTCTTCTCTAAAACCTAGCCTTCTGTGCACATCACACAGAAGGAAGCTTTGCTGGTGAGCACTGAGTTTTTTAAAGGACTAGTAAGGAAGCATAAAGCCATATCAAAATCATCAAGGTTTTTCAGTGACCCATACTGTCATAAAATAGACAAAATAAAGCACCATAAATCATCCACATAGCAAATGATATGTGCAAAGTAACTGACAGAGAATATAAAACAACTGGTTTAAGGGAATTCAATAAGCTTAAAAACCTGGAGGGAAAATAATCAGTGTTCTTTTATCAGAAAAACCAAACTGAGGCATTGAAGTCGTTTTTTTAAATCAGAGAGAAATCTATGAGTTGAAAAATTACACTAAATGAAATGGAAAAAGACATGAAGGCATCAATTGTAGAATAAATCAAACAAGGATCACTGAGCTTGATGACAGATTATTTAGAAACTTACAGATGTTGCAGAAAAAATTAAAAAGAACAAACAGGATTGAAGAAAGATTATGGGAATTTGGGACAGCATTAACAGAGCAAATATTCTGACTCTTGTAGCTCAAGAGGAATTTGAGAATACCAAAGGAGTGGAAACCTTTTTCGAAAAGAAAATAACAGAAAATTTCCAAAACCTAAAGCAGCATACAGGCATACAAATATGAGACGGTTAATGGTCAGTAGTTACATTCAAATCAGCCGTGACTATCCCAAGAAAATATGATAACCAAGTTTTCCAAAGTTAAAGCAAAAAAGAGGATCATAAAAGCGTTAAGAGAAGAACACATGACTGTATTCACCCAATCACTGACTTTTCAGTGAAGTCTGTGAGGGATGTAGATAACATTGACAGTACTCAAGGAAAAACACCTGCATCTCTTCGAAGATGTCAATTTAAAATGAAGTAGCAATAAACAGATTCCCAGAGACACAAAAGATGAGGGCTTGCTGACCACTAGACCTGTCATAGAAGAAATGCTAAAGGGAGTCATTCAAACTGAAAGAAAAGATTACTAGCAAATAAGAGGGAAGCTCTGGGTATAATAAAACCCATCAGTAAAAGTCACAATATAGACAAAAACAAAATGTAATATTAGGAACAAGGCATGTAAATTATTTATATCTTAAGTCTAAATCCTAACAATGAAACAATTAAAGACAGTCAGACTTAATATGTTAAGATATAGGTAGTATAAAAAGATGTGAAATGGAATATAAAAATGTCAACATAATAGGAAACGAGTGCAAATGTGGGGTTTTTATTTGTAATTTTCTGTCTTTTAGAGGGATTTCTTTTATCTTTATTTTTTATCTTTATGATCATTGTTATGCTGCTATAATTTCAAAAAACTTACTGTAATCAAAAGATGTTTGTCTAAACCTCACAGTAAATACAAAGCAGAAATATGTAATAGGCACTCCAAAAATCATTACCAAGATTTTACCAAACCCAAGACTAGAGAAAAATCACTCAATCACAAAGACTGTAAGAGAGGACAAAAAGAATGGAAAAGAAACCCCAAGAACACAAGTAAGAAAATGGAAGTGTTAACGACTTAATCTTTTGGAGCTGGGAAGACATCTCAATCAATAAAGTGGTTGCTATGATTTCTTTTTGATTCCCTGCACCCATAGAAAATTCTGGGTGGTGCATGTAATCCTAGCACGGGAGAGGCAGACACAGGTAGATCCCTGGGGCCACACTCAACTAATTAGGTCCTAGTGAGAGATTCTGTCTTAAAAATTAATTTGAACAGCTACTGAGAAATGACACTTGAGGTTGATCTATGGTCTTTTCAGTGTATATGCATACCTGTACATACAGACATACACGTGTGCGTGCACACACACGCACACACACTCACTCACTCACACTCCATCAATATGTACCTTTAATGTTTGTGGATTACAGCCTTTAATTGAAAGGAATAGAGTAGCTCAGTGCAGTATCATGAGTCTGTATAATCCTACTGCTCATATAGCAAGATGGAAGGAGAATCCCTGGAAGCTTGTGGCTGGCAAATGCAGCAACAAACAGCAAGAGACTGTGTCTCAAACAAGATGGAAGGGGACAATCAACACCCTAAGTTTTCTTCTGATCTATACACATGCAATGTGGCACACGTGAGAGCCCATACACACCACACTACACTACACCACACACATACAAGCATGCACACACAAACACATATATACAAATATTTGAAAATATGGTTTTTAAAAGGACATTGGGTCCCTGAATGGAAAAGAAAATACACAACTAAATGCTCCTTATAAACAATTCACTTAACTTTGAAGGATAAGTATAGACTGGAAGTAGAAAGATAAGCTACTATTGTAAAATGATATCACAGGGGTTGGGTATGGTGGCATGTGCTTTTAATCCCATCACTCAGTAGGCAGAGGAAGGGGGATTTCTGTGAGTTCATGGCCAGAAAGTTCTAGGTTGGCCAGTGCTACAAAGTGAGACCCTGTCTCAACAAACAAATCAATAAACAAAATTCTCAGGCAGGAGGAGATAGCTCAGCAGGTAAAGGCACTTCCGGCCACTCCTGAAGACCACATGGGTTTAATACCTGGAACCCACTCAGTGAAACAAGAGAACCACTACCACAAGTTGTCCTCTGATCCCTACATGGATGCCATAGTATACTTGCACATGCAGACACACAAATAAACGTGAACAGATAAATTGGACTTAGTGGATTATCAAAAAGAAAACAGGACATGGAGTTAGGAGAGGAAAACGTTGGGGGAAATATGGACGGAGGGGAATGGGGACAGATGTGATCATTTTTCTTTTATACATGTATGAAAGTCTGAAAAATTACTATTTAAAAATACATTCCATGCAAATGAATCCAAAAGAAAGGAGAGGTAATCCTCATAGACATATCAGATAAATATACTTTAAAACAAACAAACAAAAATTAAAACTAGACAAACAAGGCTATATAGATAAGAGATTGATTCAGGAAGAGGAAGTAATAATTGTAAATATATTTGCAATCCATATTGGGTCACATAATAAGTAAATAAGTAAATAAATAAATAAATAAATAGTAAAAAGCCCAATGAAGATGGACTCCACTACAATCATAAGGAACTTTTCCATGCTGTTTTTAGCAATGGGAAGTTCATGTCATGTACGTCATGTTTTTAGTGACACCATATGCCCTGAAGCTAAGTCTGCAAGTATGAATGTTTACTTCAATTCTCAGTTGTTGGGAGGTAGAATGGGGAAATAATACATACTTGGTCCAAGTAAGATGTTAGTCATTCATATGGCCTTTATTGGGTTGGATTCTGCAAAGTCAAAACACAAGTGGAGTTTTGTTGTTGCAAGAATTGTAGGGGTAATGAATTAGGTACTTTTCTTATCACTACGGCAAAAAACCTGACAGAAATAGAGTTCATTTTTATTTTATTTACTTTCATTAAATTTTAAAACAAGAAAAGATTGGCAAAGTCTAGCTCCTCTAACACACACAAACACACAAATAAGGTGATGGGTATATTTATTGATTCAATTATCCCACAATGTGTATACATATTAAAACATCACATTGTAGCATATAAATGTATGCAATTATTGTTCATTTAAGCTAGTATTAAGTAGGAAATGGCAGGACTTGTCAGCTCTCCTAGGAAGACACATTGGGAGAATGCCCCTACCTGAGGGGTAATTCAACATTAATTCAAAAACTACACCTGGAAAATGGGGACAAAGAATAGATTTCAGTTCTCATTTTTCTCTTCCCAAATAACACAAGGTGCCTTTGTGGAGGAAACATTCAATTTAGTGTTCTGTATGAAGACCAATCCCATCTGAAGTCCTTCCATTTTTGAGATCCAAAAGCACCTAATGTATTTGAGATTTTGAAACTTAATCACGTACACAAACTACCCTGAATTGCTTCTCAACTAATAAGAAAGCTACTGAGAGCAAGATTGATCAGGTGAATATTCTTAGCCCTCAGAGTACCTGGTGCTGACCTGGGTTCCTAGAAACCAATCAATAATTATCTAGATGAATTGGATTTTGATGAGGCAATAGGCAAAATGGAAATTATTTGTGCCTAGGAATGATGTTGCGGTAATATTCAGAAATATCCTGCCCATACCTTATCCCTTTCCACCCTTCCCCACCCATTATGTAACATCCCAATGTGTAGTCTCCTCATATAACCTAAGTCTCTTACTTTATTGGAAACAAAATACTCTTCATTTAAAGCTACATTCTCTCTAAGAATCACAGACTGTCATTTGGCTGTACTCTTACCAAATGGATTTCACTATCTTTTATTGTTCTCTTGGGAGCCTAGAGATGAGTGATTGGCATTTTGCTAATATTCAAAGGAGCTTCAGCCTGCCAGGGCCCATGTAACTCAAGCACTCCTGCATGTGCTCACTGTAACAGGAACACAGGCTATACAGACTACAGGGAAATGAATACTCCTGAGAACAGGGCTCATATCTTGAAACAACTTTCTTAGGCACTGAGGAAATCTGTATTAATCCGTTCAAATGGAAGACCATTTTATTTCAGAGATAGGCTGTAGTCAGTAGCTGGAAGGATTTTCTAACAATGAATTCTGATAAGCATTGAATAAGATACTGAAGGCCTAGAGGATGATGGATTATGTAGTCCTATGAGTTGAAAAGGGATCACACGGTATTCTTGGGTATTTAACAAACTACTGAGGGAAAAAAAAATGTTGCCAGGGGTTGGATGAGAGAATGAAGAGTTGTTTAATGAGTACACAGTTTATTTCATAAGGGGAAGAATATTCTAGAGATTGGTTATACAATGTAAATATGCTTAATATTATTGAACTAGACACTTAAACTGGCTAAGATAATAAATTTATATTATGTACATTTTATATTTTTATTCTCATAGGAGAAGTAAATTTTAGGTGAATTTATTTAAAGCTTTCTTCTATTTTCTGGTTAGGCATTTGAAATTTATTTTATTTTGAAATATATAAACCATTATTATTGACTCTAGTTATTCTGCTGTATAATAGATCCCAAATTAATTTCTTCTTCAGTCTAACTCAATAGCCCCTCCATTATGCCCCCTCTAGCCTCTGCTAACTACTATTCTAACTCCTTATTTCTATGAGTTTAGTATGTTCAGATTCTCTAACAATCATCCTGAGTGAGGGAATCCAGACCCAGAACGACAAATGTTACCTGTTCTCACTCATAGCTAGATGCTGGCTTTGAACACATAGATAGATATACGGGTTTCAAACGGAAAATCCAAAGTGGTCAGGAAGCAAACAAATGCACCCCCCTGGAGGGATGCTTGAGGGGAAGGAAGATAGAATGAAGTGATATAAAGTTGGAAAAGGGAGTAATAGAGTAGGAAGTGTTAAATGGGGTTTGGAATGGGAGGGCAGAGCAGAAGACGAAATATGGAGAGGGATAGCTTAGAAAAAATCATATGGAAACCTGCTATAACAGAAGCTTTTTAAAATATACACATATACATTATAGAAGGAGATTAAAAGGAGTTACTTTAGAACAGGAAGACATTGCACCCACTAGAAACCATATGCTATCAAATTAAAAGTTCTATTCCAGGAATGAACTCTATCATTTGAAGCTATTGTCCAGGGGTCGCACAGACTGTCATACAACTTCCTCTGCCCTTGGTTCCCCAGCAGAACTTGACAAGAAGATCCCATTGCTGAAGAAACTACATATGTGAGCTAAAGAACAAACAAAAAAGAAATTAAGCTATCAAGATGATATTGACTTCGAAGCTTCATCGGACCATTAGGGACACTAACTTGACTATCTGCATATATATAATATTATATATTTAATAGAGTAAATTAAATTGGGCAGGGGTAGTAATAGGGTGCAGATCGGGGAAGGGTTCTAAATATGATCAAATATGTTGTGTGAAATTTGCAAAAATTCAATAAAATAAAGGGGAAAACATTCCATAAATACACAAGGTCATGAAATAATTATATTTCTGTGTCTGGTTTAAGTTCACTTAGCATAACATTCTTCAGTTTCATCCACAATTTCACAAATGACTCAATGTTCTTCTAAAAGACTGAATAGTATTCTATTATCTGCTCACACCACATTTTTTATCTGTTCTTCTATCAATACATTTGTTGATTTCATATCTTGCCTGTTCTTAATAGTGCCACAATGAATTAAGAGTGAACATATTAACATTTTCACCATATTGACTTTTATGTATATATCTGGATGAGAATTGCTTTTTTATAATTCACTTATCAATGTCATATGTGCTAGTGAAGACCATGATCTGGAGAAAAATGATCATTTTGCTCATGGTTCACAAGTTGGGAGACAGAACTCAGCAAATCAAACAGCTGCTGTCCAGAAGAGGGTTCAGATGCACACACACCCTGTTTTCCAAGTCAGTATTTTCAAAACTGACCCCTGACAGTGAATCTCAACAGGAGAACAGGCAGTTTCTACTTCCCATAACATACTTATGTAGTTTGAGAATTTAGAAAAAGAACCTCTTTCACTAACATGGAGAGTGAACTTGTTTGCTTTGTGGTTTTTTTTTTTGTTTTGTTTTGTTTCTTGTTTTTTTAAATTGAGCTTGCACCCGGTTCCAAATTGGCTGGGTCCATCTGTGGAATTCAACAAATGCACATCTATCTGCGGTGACCCTGGCTAGACTGTTGCCAAAAGTGTGGATGCTGGAACTTTCCAAGGTTTATTTTTAGCCATTAAAGATAATTAGAAAAGAAGCTGAAGAATGTTAAGGTTTTATTTTCTGTGCTAAGAGGAACACAAGGTACGAAGGGGAAGACGAGGTTCCTGGAACACATGCAGAAAGGAGCTCCCTGTGTTTATATGGTAGAGAGCCAAAATAGCATAGTGATGTGGCTAGAATCTAGTATCTGGTCAGTCTTCTGAGCTGTGTGATTTAGGGTAGGTTACTTTAACTTCCTTAAAGCTTCATTTTGTTCCTCCAAAAGGCAGAGATTATATCTCCCAGGTTCATTGTGAGGGATTAAATAAGACAATATATAAAATGCCCAGCATGCACCAAGTACTGGAGAGATGTTAGCTGCTATTATTTTTTTTTTTGCAAAGTTTTCCAACATTCCACAACAAGATACCACCATTTTTACAGTGAATAGCGTATTTTCATTCCAGGGAACCCAAGAAAAGACAGACTCTCTGTGGAGCATTTTCAAACAGGCCTTTCTCTCACTCCACTTAACACATATCATATGGCAGGTGGTGAGAGAAGGAAGATTCAGTCACAGCCTTCCTTCAGCACTAGGAGAGATGTAATTGGCACTTGTGTTCTTCTCCTAGGACAAAGTTTCCCTGTTTGGTAGGCATTTACTCTGGCAAAGAAAGGGTGGTAAGCTGATTTCCAGATGTTCTTGTATGTTAGTTATGAATCACGTGGTAAACTTATTTCAGAAGCACAGTCTGCTAACTCTGGAAAGTTGAGTTTTTTTTCTTTTACTCTTCAGAAACCTATTTCTTGTGAAAAAATGAAAGCTATGTATTTGTATCAACATGTGCAGCTTTCAGCAAAGCTGAGAGTTAGGTGAGAAGTATGAGCTTGGCTGCTTTTTACTTTCCTCACCATTTCTCTCTTTTCTTCTATATTCCTGCCTCTCTTCATTTATTCCCACAAGCTTTTAATGTATGTTCACTTTTCAATTTTTAGCACAAAATTCAGACTTACAAAATTCAAGGTGTTGTCCTTTTTTTTTTTTTTAGATGTTTCTCCCTAAATAACTTGGAAGTTACTGGGAGAACTATGTGATAAGAATCATTTGAGTACACAGGTGCCCCCTGGATCTAGAAGATTCACATGACCCGAAGTTTTGCCCACTGTGTAAAAATCTCATAGGTTTTAGATACCCAGAACAAATCCTCTCATGGTCTTCCAGTTTGCTACCCCTCTGCAATGCCTGACCTCGTGTGGTTGCTCTTTAAAATTCAAGTACAGTGGGTCAAAAGAAATGGGAAAGGTAGAATAATCACCAACAGTGAAGAATGGGTTGGAGCTATTTGCTAATTAGCATTCCCTATGTAATTACTATGAATCAGGAAATGCTGTTGGCATTTTCCCATTCTTTACCTCATTTAATCCTCTCAGGACTTCTAAGAGGAAAAGCCTTTCCTCCCCATTTTGTACAGGGCAACCTTCAGGATTTGAGCAGCCCAACTATTTATATAACTGAGTGGGAATAACTGGTATCTGAAGACCCAATCTGTGTTCTGGACCACTAGACATGAGCTAGAACAGTGAGGAAGTTCTTCCCTGTGTCTTGTAAAATGTCTAGTAATAATTCAATACTTATTTCTTTATTTTTGAAACAGAATCTCAAATAGCCCAGGCTGGCCTTGAAACTTTCTATGCAGTGGATAATGACTTTGATCCTCCTATCTCCATTTCCTAAATCCTGGGATTACAAGTGTGCACCACCATACCTGACTTCATTCATATTTCTTGTGAAGCACTGTATGAAAGAATGAGTTTACTCTTTGAATAACCAGGGTGATCATCCCATTCTACTGAAAATATGGCACTTAAGTGCTAAAAGTCAGTGTTGAAAAGAGAGCTCTGATTCTAAATACTTATAGTAACATTTCTTCCCAGCTCTGTATTTGTTATTATTAAGATTTTTGAATGTGCTACTGTAATCTTCTGGAGTTGCTTTTGTGGCTTGGAGATGTGTCTATCCGACTCAGTAATATTAAAACTCATTATTAGAGTAGACCTATAGACAAACCCTCTTTTACTCTAAGAACTAAAGAGATTTTCCTCCAAAAACTCTGCATCTGCTAGGTACACCAGGGTATTGTCAATAAATAGACAGGGATAAAATTGCTTCAATTTTCAAAGGCCAGAGGTTTTGTACTTGCCAGTTCATCTTCTCAGAGAAATTTCTTCTTGGTTCTAGGCCTCTCCTGGTTAGAAAATTACCTCACCAGGCATACTCCCCATCCCTCTTTTGTCACTTGGAAAATCTATATTCTTTACCATACCTCTGCATTTTCCTTCCAGGCTTGTTTGTAGCCTCTGGGGCCTAACAGTCATTACCTGAACATGTATAAAAGACATGTTCAGTGTCCCAGAGGAAAAATAGCTGCTGAGTTCAAGTGAACATTGTTAGAAGATCACCCCAGTACTTAGGGCTTGCTTATTTCTCTGCCAATCATGTACAGATTAGACTCTAACACCTGAACTTTCTGATTGTGGAAATTTATTTGTGGGAGTGATTCACCTAGCTCCAAAGAGACCTTCTGGTGATCTTCCTGAAAAAGAAAATCAAGATCTTCCCCCTATGTTGAGATTCTTCATTTGTAATCTGCTAATGACCTCCATTGCTGACCTCTTAGAGTGTAGACTGACTACTGAAAGGCTTAAAGCCTTGGTAGAGAGAACAAGAAAGGAGAGTGGCTCCTCATGTGTATCTTGACCAGTCTAAATTTACTATAAAGCTTTAAGGTTGGTGTGATGTTCAATCCATTTTCTATACAACTCCATGGTTATTGGAGTAGACTTCAGAAGTAGAAAGTAAATCCATTCTGGATCAAAAGCTCCCCAGTTCTGCATCCTTGAGCAGAGTACTTATTTTTCTGTGCTTTCATCTTCACAACTTCAAAATGAAGATAACAATTATAATTGTACAGTAATCAATCAATAAACATTAAGTATTATTATTTTTTATTTTATACAGATATTGACAAACTTTTATCTGTGCATAGCCACGTGATAAACATTTTATTCCTCATAAGTCAACATTAAATGCAAAGATGTTATGCATATGCTTATATAATGTGAAAGAAAGCAAATTTGTTTAAACTTTTACAGATAAAATTCCAAACCCAATAATGACTAAGGTTAACGTATGATAATACATGTTTACTAAGGAGAAAAGTGGAATTTTGAAACATCTTTAATGAGTTTAAAGTTAGCATTCCCTTTAATTAGATTGATTGGGAAGATTTATCCATAAAATTCCTTCTTAATTCTTGAGCCAAACAACGGCGATGCTTTGATTTGTACCTATTGTCTATAATTGGCTGACCCCAGATCTCGGAATACCTCACCAACAGATGATTTGTTATCTTCCTGGTGGGTATCCTAATTCAGCCTTATCATCTGTCCTTACAACAACTGAAAACAAGTCTATGCAGTTCTGAAATATCCAAAGTAGCTCTACTTCTGGGCAGTTCTTGAAAAGCACACTTCCTGCTTTCTTGAATCAAAGCTTGGTCATGAAAGACATATTCATGGTAAAGTAGTGGCCATTCTGAATTGAGAGCTCCAGGTCAGACAGCAGTATGGCTATGGGAATTTGTTAAAGTATGACAACTGCTTTCCACTAATTTCTAAGCAGTTGCAAGTCTACAGACTAACATTCACAAAAAGTAAAAGGGTTCATCTGGTTCACATCATAGCCCTCATCTTCTAGCAGCTAGGGCCACTTTTCATCAGGATCTCACCCTTGTCTAGTTGACCCTATCACACACACATATGTCATTATCAAAAGCAACTAAGTATGTTGGCGTAACTTTAAAGTACTGTCCTTTCAGGTTCCCGATTCTCCAGGGAGCAACTATTCTTGCCTGGATTCTATCAGTTTTGAAGATATAAGGGCCAGTGACTGTTAAGATAAACCTATAAATTTAAGATTCTTACATCATGGATATTCAATACCCATGACATGACATAGTCTACAATTGGCTGGAGCAAGTAAATTCTAGGAGTTTTGTTTTCCAACATCCAAAGGATCATCTTAAAGGAGTTGATCACCTCAATTGTGGATATACAGAGTATATTAGTTTCTTTTCTGTTGTTGAGATGAAACACTGTGACCAAGTGTATTAGTTACTGTTGCTGTGATAAAACATCATGACCCAGAGAACTTACAAAAAGGAAAATCATATTTGAGCTTACAGCTCTAGGGGAATTAAAGTTCATCATGTTGGGGCGGCATGGTGGCAGAGGTGGCTAGAGTAGATGCAGCAGTTAAGCACTCACATCCTCAAGTGGGCACAGGAAGCAGAGAGCGACTGGAGACCCTGAAAGTCTTAAGAACTCTCTAAGCCCACCTCCAGTGATGTGCTTCCCCCAACAAGGCCATACTTTCTAAGACCTCACAAAAACTGCCACCAACTGAAGAAAAATGTCCAAATACTTGGAGCCTATGGGGGCCATTCTCACTCAAATCATCATATTGTACACATATATTAAGCAGATTTTGTGTTGTTCCCTTTTAGTTTTGTAATTGATATAAGTGTTGTAATTCTATATTATTGTATTTAGGTTATGAGACATTAAAGGACTAAGCATTCCTCAAAGACCTTACCACCTACTCTAAGATATATAATATGTTTGTGATGGTTCATGGGATGGTGTATTACATTAGATAGAATTATGACCTTGCCATTGTTTTCATTTGAAAATTAAACCTGACATAAAGAGATGCAATTGAGTTGACAAGGAGTCGACTTGTGATGGTTAATCCTGTGTGTCATCTTGACTGGATCTGGGATTAACTGAAATGAGAGAGACCTTCTGGGTTGGATCGTTTGAAACTAGAAGACCTCCCACTAAATGTGGGTGTTACCTTCTGATGGCAGCCCATATAAAAAGCCAGGGCAGAAGGGAGCCTTGTTTTTTTGCCACTTGCCTTCTTTCTCACTGGTGAGTTCATCTTGCTGCTGTAACCAACTTCTTTGAATTCCAATGTAGACTGAAGACTGTCAGATCTCCTGGAATCCATCAGGCACTCAGTGCTAGATTGAGACAGCTGAGACATCCAGCGTCATGAACTGAGCAACTACTGGATTTTCAGCCTCTTCAGTGTGGTCAGTGTGGCATAGTGATTGCTGGACTACTCGGACTCTATCCTGTAAGCAAATAAATCCATGCATATGTGTGTGTGTGTGTGTGTATATATGTGTGTGTGTGTGTGTGTATGTGTGTGCGTTCATTTTATCAGTTCTGTTTTTATAGAAAAAGCTGACTAATTTACAGGGTCACTGGTTGAAATATCTCTATTTCATATATACACACAAGGCATCAGCACAGCTGGGAGGAATCTCTGTACAATCTAAGTCAATCACCTTTGTAGTTGTTTATATTCATGCAATGGTCAAAGGCACCACCACACTTAATATTGTATATGTGCCATAGAACAAGGAATTCTGCCAGACTCCTCTTCAACTGACTCTGTTTTACAAATAGCATTCATTAAGAACTGTGTGACAGTGTATGTGGAACATTTCACTGATAACATATTGTATTTCATAAGCACCTTGTCACCCTGTGGCATATTATTCAGTTTACTTATATTTTCATGAATGAGGAAACTATGTTTTAGAAAGATAGGCAGTTCATCCAAAGGCAGCTAAGTAAGCGACTGAAACAGAATTCAACCATAGCTTAATTAACTTATTCACTCAAGGCCACTCAATTTGTACAGAGTGGATGTCAAATTATAACCAAATTCATTTAGGATTTTAAGTAATTTTCCCACATTTTAGTCTGTTGCCTGGGTTTATGGTTAGCTTCTATTGTCAACTCGACACATGTGGGAAGAGGAAACTTCAATTTGGGAATTTCCTCTCTTAGATTGCCCTGTGGGCAGGTCTGTGAGGCATTTTCTTGATTGTTCAGTGATGTGGGAGGGCCCAGCCGCCCACTGTGGTTGGTGCCACCCCTGGGCATATGGCCCTGTGTTGCAGAAGGAAACAGCTTCTGAACACAGGCCAGAGGGTCAAGGCAATAGCATCACTCCTTCACAGTCCATCTCTGTGTCAGTTTCTGTGTCCAGGGTCCTCTTGAGTTCCTGCCCCCCACACATAAATCTTTTATAAAAAGTAAGTTTTAAAACTTAGTTGCATAACCTTCAGACCAGAAATGGGCAGAGGAAATTATGTTTCAAAAAACAAAACAAGAACAAAAAAATAAAAACAAACAAAATTCACAAAACTCTTAGTTCCAATTTATCTTGCTATGTAGTATCTCATTATTGCCATTAATCATCATTCTGATTTTGGAGAACTCTCATACTTACAATCCATTTTCATCTACTTATCACTGATACATAAGTCAGCTCAGAAATATCAACCGATTATTAACTACAGAAGTAACTCAGCTCTTTCACATTTTATAAACAAAAAAACAATTCCCCCACTTTGATATATCTGATTTTCTGCACAACATATCATATCCATTCAGTTATACTTATTTTATAGTAATTATGACTTCCACATACACTACTTTTTATGCTTTGCTATGCTGGAGCTATGGTACTATAGGCCACAAAAGTACAGAAACTCAGAATGGTTAAGAACACTGGCTGTTTGTGCAGAGAAACCAAGTTGGTTTCACAGCTAACAATCATCCTAACTCCAGTTCTAAGGAATCTGGCACCCTTTCCTGATCTCTTTAGGCATTGTACAACACGGGTACACTTACATACATGCAGGCAAAACATTTATATACATAAAATAAAAGTAAATAAAAAATTTTAAAGAATAAATGCTGAAATCTTTAAGAAATGGGTTCAATAGGAAGTCAGTAGAGGCAAAACCAATGGGTGCTGGGAATGAAACCTGGATCCTCTGTAAGAGCAACCTGCTCTTAACTACTGAACTGTTTCTCCAGCTCACAAAATAATAAATTTTTTTTTGAGGAGGTTGTTATAAAAGAGCAAGCTTTGTTCCTTCCCAGTCTCTCTGGCCTTTTGTCTCACCTTGTTTTCTCCTTTTGGATGGAATCACTGTGATTCAATCTGCCATGAGATCCTCACCAGAGCTGAACTTACACTAACATCAAACTTTATAAGCTAAGTAAATTTTTCCTTCTGTGTAAAGCACCATCCATCAGATATTTTTTTATAATAACAGAAAAAAAATCCCAATATGATTACCAAAGATTGTTGAGTAGAGAATGATGAGCAACAGGGTCCAGCTACATGTTCTTATATGCTTATCTGTGAGGTAATTTTGAGGTCCATAAGTTTATCAGTCAGAATTACCCATTGGTGGTGGGTGATTATTCAAACAGTGGTGGATATAAATTAAATAGTTATTTGGACTCTATTGTGTAGGATTTGACCTATCAAGCTGCTTAGGGCTCCAGAATTGATCCTGTTCCACACTCAGACAAAGTACATTGGTTCTCTTTTGACAACCTGGCTCAACAAACATGTTCCACACATTAGTAAATATATCCAAATAACTTATGAATTGAATATGTATAAGCCTAACAAACCCATTCATCCAGACAATCAGAAAACAAGGAAGACAGTGAAAATAACAGGTTTTTTTTCTTTTCACTGTGAAATCTTTGTGAATTGCAGCATTGGAGTTACTGCTGATGATACAGGTATTTATAAAGCTAGTTTATGTGCCATCATAATGACCAAAACTTCCACCCTGGTATAGGAGACATTAGGTGGCTTCTAATTATCATCTGATGTCTTTCCTATACTATGGATCTAGAAGTAGGGTAGACCAACTAATTCATCTGCAAGACAGTTCTTAAAGGTCGCAGTATAGGAAATAGTATAGCTGCATTTAAAGGAGCATCTAGTCTGCTTGACATTTAGTTATTACCAACAGAAAAAAGGCTAATATAAGCATAACCATATTTATATCTTTGCACAAATATACAAAAAGGATACATTTTGAAGTTAATACACTGCATTAGTATATGCAATTTATAATAATTTTATTTATTCATTTTATTTTTAAATTTTCTATTCATCCTGGCTCCATTAAAAGAATTTTACCTGTTATAAGAAGTAATATCTGGGGGCTGGAGATGGCTTAGCACTGGTTGCTTTTGCACAAGATTGCTATTCTGTTCCCACAACCGACATGGTAGCTAACAACAATCTCTAACTCCAGTTCCAGGATCTGACTCCCTCATTTGGCTTCCTTGAGCACTGCGTTCACATAATGCACTTATAGACATCCAGGCAACACATTCACACACATAAATTAAAAACAAGAAATCATCAGTGGTAAAAGTGATTGCTGGGTAAAGGCACTTCAGTTCTGATGACCTTAGTACGACACCGGGATCCCATAGAAAGGCAGAAGAGAACCAATAAAGTTATCCTCTGACTTCCACGTGTGTGTCATGGCATCATATATGCACACATACATGCACATACACACATCTTTATTAAAATAAATATTTTTATCTTAATAAACAAAGTCTATTTTAAAAAGGAATTGATTTTGTTTTATTATTCTGTTTTTAGAACAAAATACAACTTTAGGTAATATAACCTTCTTGCTCACAGAATCGTGGGGCACTGGGCATTCCATGGCAAGAGGCAAAGAGTATGAAAGTGGTATGTGCTTTATGTTCTCTTGTCTTCCTCTTACAAAAGTACCGGGATACAATCATAAGTATGCCTTCCTAATGACATTATGGAATCCTAATTTCCTTCAAATGCCCTTGTCCAAACATGATAGTTATTTTAAGTTTCTACTCTTTTAATACTTCATGATAAGGATCAAATTTCAAAGTGAATCTGGGACGGACAAACAATGTTATTAAAGCATTAATTAATTTAGCAAACTGCTAGAAATACTAGAAAGTACAAATATTTATAAATATTTGACTGGCTAAACAAATTATGATACACTTATATAATTCGTATTAGTAGCCACTAAGAAAGGGAAATATAAATCAACTAAAAATCAACTCATAACTAACACAAATATTAGCATGATGAAAGAAATTACAATTTTTCTTTGATTTTATGCTACATCCTCAAAAATGTGATGAACACAATGGAACATGTTTAAAATGACTTAAGTACATACTTACAGATAAAAATGTAATATTTGAGATAAAAATATACTAACTCAGATTTGCATGTAATTTATATTTCAAAAAGACCAATACGTTGAAATATGCAACAATAAAAATGAAATCACGAAGAAAATCAGCATTATGTAAAGCACATGAGGATCTGTAATACAACTACAGAAAGCCAAATATGAGGCAGTGAAATTCTTTTAAAAGGACAAGGTAGTAACAAAGTACATAAAAGAATAATCATTGTGAAACTTCCAAATTTGATGGAAATTATAAATCCACAAATTTAAGAAGCTTATAAAATCCAAACACAAAAACAGCAAGAAAACAATGCCCAAAATGCATCCTAATAAAGTTTATCAGAGCCAGTGATAAAGGAGAAAAACCTGAGAGCAACCCAAGGAAAAGAAACAAGCCAGAAACTTACTATAAGCAACCTTGGTTCTACAAGAAGCATTGAAGGATATCTTTTAAAAATACTTTAATTACTATTAAAAACTTTGGACATGGTCTTTTTGAGACATGGTCTCCCTGTAGTGCCTGTTGGCCTGGAACTCTACTATGTAGAGTTGAGGCTGGCCGTGAAGTCACAGAGAGATCTGCCTGACTCTGCCCCCTGAGTTATTTAAATTTTTTAAATGTTTATAAGTGTATTTTCTGCATGCATGCACTCATGTCATGCAATACCTGCAGAAATTGGAAGAGGGCATCTGATCCCCCGGAACTGGAGTTATGGATGGTTGTTAACTGCCATGTGGGTGCTGGGAACTGAATCCAGGTCCTCTATAAGAGCAGCCAGTGCTCTTAACTGTCGAGCCTTCTCCCCAGCCCCAAGTTTTTCTTCTAAGTAGAGTAAACATGATGCCAGATGAAAATATGGTATGTACAAGGAAATGAAGTGAACCAAATATGATAACATCCATGCAAATGTATCTCTCATATTATTTAAATCACATTAAAATATGACTGCTTCTTTAAGTAAACATAACAATGAATTGTTGGACTTATAAATATGTAAAATTAAAATTTATGACAGCTTTAGCATGAAGGATGGAAAAAGGTATGAGATTATACTGTTGTTAGGTTCATATATTGTTTGTGATATAAAATTAACTTAAACATAGAATGTAATCATATAATAAATTTTTGGTAATCTTGAACCTGCTTTTATAACAGCAAAAAAAAAGATATCATTAGTCAACAAAGGAAATAAAATGTGATCTTGACCAAACCCAATGTAAATGAAGACGGAAAAGTAAAAAGGAACAATAAAAACAGATGAGACAAATAGCACTGTGATACACTGATAGCCAGAAACATCCAAATCACCTTAAAAAGTAAATGATTCTGGGCATGGTGGCAGATGCCTATAGTCTAAGTAAGTACTGGGAAGGTTGAAGTAGAAGAACTCTTAGTGCAAGACAAGCCTGGAATACATAGCAAGAACTGTCAAAAAAACCCACACAAATAATTTTAAAGGCACACCAAGAAGTAAATTATCTTATCCTAGAAGAATAGCTCAGAGATCCCTAGGGTTGCAAAAAAAAATCTAACCTCTCTAGTTAACAAGCAGAGAATTTCAAATTGGATAAAAATAGATACATAAATATAATATATTCAATATAAGCACTCTGGATATATAAGAGGAAAATAGATTTAAAGCAAAAGGATAAAATAGTAGCTACCACGCTGTGGTGGTTAATTTTGATTGTCTTCTTAATTTGATTAAGGATTTCCTAGAGCATTGGCAAAGTACACTTTTGTATATGTCTGTGAAGGCATTTCCAGAGAGGAAATTTGCTGAAAGTGGATGGCACTATACCATGTGCTTAGGTCCTGGACAGAAAAGAACAGAGAAAAGGAGGAAGGTGCTGAGTGTCAGTATAGCCTTTTCTTTGATTTCTGATCCGGTGACATGTCAGCAAGCAACCTCCCAGTGTCACTGAAGGGAGTTAGTACTGCTTCACTGCTTTCTCTGCCACCGTGGACTGCACTTCCTGAATTGTGACCCCAAATAATCTTTTCTTCCTTCATTTGCTTTTATTCAGGTATTTATTTGCAGCAAGAAAAGTAAATATTACACATGGTAACTCTAGCTAAATCAAAAGCTGACAAAATATATATCAAGTAAAATAATATTGCCGGTATAAAGGTCACTTCTTAGTAGTAAAGAGTCAGGGTTTCAAGAGACTCCGAGAAGACTAAATGGTTATGGTACTAGGAAACTAGCCTAAAATTCCATTAAGTAGAAACTGATTGAAATGCACAGTGAAATAGACAAAGACACAAATAGCGGTAGAAATCTTAAAACTATCCCTTCAATAGAATAAATAACAATTTAATAATGATCTAATAATAATGAATCAACATCCTCAAGAAACATGGCTGACATGTGTAGAACATTTTATCCCACCGCAGAAGATGATATGTTCTTGTCATGTAAATAGGGAACATTTTGCAAGGTAGAGAACATGTCCAGGCATAACACTTCTCCCATTTATATACTACATATCTCTTACCTCCATGGCAATTAAAATTTGAAATTATTAAGAGAGATATCTTAGTTAAGTGTGGTGGTACACAAATTTAATCCCAGCTCTCAGAAGGCAGAAGCAGATGGACCTCTGTGATTAGAGATTGGCATGGTCGACACTGAGTTCCAGGCCATCTAAGGGTTGCATAGTGAGGGCCTGTCTCAGAGTGATAGAGGTGGAGAATTGAGCGAAGGGAGGGAGGGAAGGAGAAAAAGAGAGGAGAGGAAAGAGGAGAGAAAAAGAGAAGAAGGATCTTAGAGAATTTCTCAAATATTTGGAAACTAAGTAATATACTTCCAAATAATCCTTGAAAGAAAAGATTACAATGAAATGAGAACATATTTTCAGCTGACTGAAAGCACACATTAGAATTTGTGATATATAGCAAGATGTAGATTGGAAAATTCTTTAAAACAACTGAAAAAGAAGCAGAAAAGTAAAAGAAGAAGGAGGATAAATAAATAGCAGAGGAAACAGGTTAGCAATAAATACTAAGCCTTTGAGAAGATAAGAGAAATTGATAAACCATCAAGAAAAAGGAAGGACCCAGAACTACACACTCTGTTATTTGAAGCCCAGCAATTCATTATCATGAATAACTTTGTGCCAGTACATTTTACAACTCCTTGGAAAACAAACTATCAGAGTTCCCACAAGAATTGTATATTAAATATTATGTTATTATAAATATTATATGCTAATGAAATGATATCTGTAGTTTTAAATCTTCTCACATATATCTTTATACCTTAATTGGAAAATCCTACTAAATAATTAAAGAAGAAATATTCCTAAATCTATTGAAAATTTTCTTACAGAAATCAGAATGAAGGAATATTCTCCAATTCATTCTGTGAACACAGCTTTACCCTGATATCAAAATTAGAAAAAGATGTACCAAAAAAAGAAAACTACCAACTACTGTTCTTCATGAATATTGATGGAAAAATGTCTAAACAAAATGCTTGCAAATCAAATCCAACAATATACTAAAAGTATAAACATTATTGCCAAGTGGGACTTATACCAGAAATGAATAGATGGTTGAATTTTTTAATGTAACTCGTCATATTAACAAACTAGAAGAGAAAAAGGTATGATCTCAGTAGATAAAATAATTTGACAAAGCTGTACATCATTCCATACTTTTAAAACACAGTTAAGTAGGGCTAGAGAGATGGCTCAGTGATTAAGACCACTCACTGCTCTTGAAGAAGACCTGAGTTTGATTCCTAGCACCCACATGGCAGCTAACAACCGTCCTTAATTCCAGTTCCAGGGGAATCTGACACTCTCTTTTGACCTCCGTGGGCATTGCATGACACGGATGCACTTACACACATGCAGGCCATACACTCATATGCAAAAAATAAAATATTTTAAAACAGTTAACTAGGAGTGGAAGTAAACTTCCCCATTCTCATAAAGAGCACCTAAAAAGCCTAACGGTGACATCATATACAATGATGAAAGAAACAATGTTGTTGGGTTTTTTTTTTCCATTTGATCAGGTACAAGACAAGAATGTCTGCTTTCACTTCTGTTCAACTCTGTAGCAGTGCTTCCCGAAAGCATAATTAAGCAAGAAAAAAAAACATAAGACATCCAGATTCTTAAAAAAGAGAAATAAAGCTGGCTTTGTGCACAGATGACATTGCTTGGGAAATGTGATAGGATCTACAAAAAGCTACTAGAATTAGTGAAGATATGGTAGCAGATATAGAATCAATGTACAGGAATTAGTCATATCGATTGGTAAATGAAGTTTTTAAAATGTCATTCGTAGTTACATAAAAATATGAAATTCTTAGCAATGCACCTGATGAAAGATATGGAATACCTGTATGCTAAAATCTATTAAACATTCTGGAGAGAAATTTAAGAATATATATCTAAATGAGAAATGCAAGTTAAAATGTCAAGTCTTCCACAGTTAATTGATAGAATAAATGTAATTGCAATCAAAAGCCTAGCAAGCTTTTGTAAAATTTGACAAGTCAATAGTAAAATGGATAAAGAAGTCTAAAGGAGCTTCTATAACCAGACATATTTTTAAAGGGAAAAATAAAACATTAGATGGATAATTATAACTGATTTCAAGACTTATAATTAAGCTATAATAATCTTCCAGTATGGAGACTGCATAAAGGCCATTGGAGCGGAATGGAGTCCAGATACAGACTCATGTATGAATACCTTGCTGCTTTAAAAAAAAAAAAACCAATGGTATGAAGGCAAGGCAGTTGAGTAACAGAAACCAGTGGTGCTGAAGAGACAATTTGATTCCTGGAATGGAGTCCTGCTTGTCAGCAATTCCTAATAACCACAAGAAGACCCGTGAGAACAAGTGTCTAGATTGTGATCTTTGATTCTTTTTCTGCTTTCTTTTTTCTTGTCTTATGGCACTGGCTAGAGCCTTCAATATAATGCTGAACAGAAGTTGTGCTTGGAGGCATCCTTGGTTTATAATTTTAAAGGAAATAGTTTCAGTTTACTATAGCTTCTTAATGATTAATGTACTTCACTGGTATGATGTGCTTTTCCAGGAATAGGAAGATACCTATTATTCCTGGATAGCTGAGACTAATTTTTGTCAGGTGGATGAATGTTTGATATTATTGGACATCTTTTCTATAGTACTGATATTGGCATGTGTTTTTGTTTTCATCTTTAATTTGTTAATATAAGTTTTATTAAGTAATTATCCAAAATAGTCTTTTATTCCTGGATTAAACCCAACTTGTTATTCAGTCTTTTAGCCATAGCTTGCTGACTTTAATTTACTAATATTTTGTTTATACATTTTACACTTACAACAATGAATGAGGCTGACATAATATTCTTTAATGATATGGTTCTTCTCAGGTTTTGTTATCAAAATTATCTAGGGAGTATTACTAGCTTCCTTTTCTATGGGAGAATTTGGATTGTACTGGACTGAAAGTTTCCTCAGTGGCTGACGTGACTCATCTGACAGGCACTCTGAATTGGTGTTTTCACTGCAGGAGCAATTTTATGTTCTGATGTGGACTGAGAGGATTTTTTGAATTCTGTACTTTATAAATTATTTTGTTTCTTACTTTTATTTTATGTTATGAGTGTATTGCCTGAATTTATGTAAGTGCACCTATGTCATGCAATGCTGGCAGAAGTTAGAAGATGGTTTTAGATCTCCTGGAACTGGAGTTACAGATGGCTATTAGCCACCAGGTGGGTATTGAGAATTGAACCCAGGTCCTCTGCAAGAGCAACCAGTTCTCTGAACCACTGAACCATCTCTCCAGCCTGAATTATGTATTTCTTAATTCTTGTTTGTAAACATAATTTTTCTAAGAAAATATTTGTCTTTACATCCAATGTTTTAAGAATACTGAAATTCTGTATAGTCTGTTAGAAATGATCTGTTAAATCTCTGTTCCATGTGCAATAATTTATTGATGTTTAAATTCTAGTGTCTCTTTGTACTACCTTCCTTTTCTACCCCCTTGATTAATCTTGCTAGAAGTATGGAGTCAATTAATTATTTCAATGAAACAACTCTTGGTATAGTTGATGTTATATTTTTTAAATATTTCAATCACTCTTCATGTATTTATTATTTCATTATTTCTGCTTTCATGTGGGTTGTTCTAATATTCATTCTCTAGTTTGTTAATTTGAATGTTCACTGGTACACTCTGGAACTATCTTTCTAAAGAAATGTTTCCAGTTGTTTTAATTTCCTATAAATCTCACTTTCATTCAACTCTCAAATTTTAGCATATAATGATTGCTTTATCTTTCCATTCTAAATATTGAAACACAAATCTAATTTTCATTCTGATTTCGCCTATAAGTGTTCAAAAATTTGTGTTTCAAATCTACATAACTGGCTACAACTAGCATGTGGTAAATTTGTGTATGTTTTCTACATTTGCTTGAAAGTATTTGTTTTCTCAAAATTTTCTTTATATGCCTATTATAATAGACACACCTAATAAGAAATCTTTTACTTTTTTCTTTTTTTGTCTTTTTGAGACAGGGTCTACCTGTAGCCCTAGGCTGCCCTAGATCTCACAGAAATCTGCCTGTCTCTGCCTACCAAATGCTGAGATTAAAGATTTGTGCCAACATAGATCTTTTAGATCCTTATGTTTTCTGATTAATGTATCAGTTGCTCAAAAATGTGTTAACATAGTCTACAGAAATTTATGAGTTTCTTCTTGTGGATGTATCAATTATTTTATAAAATCTTTAACCTGGTAAATAGGTGATCACAGAGTTTTCAATAACTGATGAATAAACATTTTCTATTATGACATGTCTCTTTTTACTCCATGTAATTCTTTTGCCTTAAATTTTTATATGGTATTTAAATAGCTAGTTCATTTTAAGGTGTGTATTTTTTTGTTGTTGTTGTTTGTTTGTTTGTTTTTGGTCAGTAATAACCTTTTCCATCCTTTACCACTCAATCTTTTTATTTTTTAAAGGCTTATTTATTTAATTTTATATGCATATTTGTTTGCATGCGTGTATATATGTATATTACAGTCGTGGAGGTGCCCAGGAAGGCCAAAAGAAGGCATCAGATATCCAAAAGCTGGAGTTGTGAGTGCTCGATACCAAACTTAGGTTTTCTGGAAGAACAGCAAGTGTTCTTAGCTGCTTAGCCACCTCCCTCGCCATAAACCCTTACTGTGTTTTCACACTGAGGTTATAATAATAAAGGTCTTTCTTTTGTAAGCAGTTGTAAGTAGTTTATGACTAGAAGTGTTCTTTCTTGTTCTGACAATGCTTCACATTGTAGTTGTGGATTTTGACGTATTTATCTTTATAGAATTCACAGATATATTTGGATTTATTTTGACTTGCTTCTTGTGTGCTTTTTATCTGTCCCCTTTTCTGCCTTATGTCCCTATTTTTCTTGACTTCTTTTAATTTGCTTGTATGTTTCATTACATTTCTCTCTACTTATTTGGAATTTACATATTTTATAGCCGTGATTTTGCTGATTATTCATGTCAGTTTAGCATGTATATTATAAAAATTCTAAAATCAATTATTTTCTATTTCCTTCACAATTTAAATTTCAAAAATGAGCTTCACGTCACCCACACTTCCCATGTGTCACTTCCAGTATTGAAATCTCAAAATTGTGAGTTATGTGGCAGTCTTACAATCCTTTCATTATTCCAAATTTTACACAGAGATATGTTTTCAAAAATTCTAACACCATTTTGTACACTAAAAAATTGTGTTCTGAAAAGAAAAACTAATATTCAGAAAAATAACTCCTTTAAGGAAAAATAAATATCTGCATATTTTCCCAAAGAAATTTAGGAGAATGCCTTGGGAACTTTTTCTACTCTATTTATTTTATTTTTTACATGTTAAGGTATTTTTATTGATATATAATGATTGTCCAGATTTATGATATATAAAATGTGCCATTTTGGTATATGCGTACAAAGTATAATGGTTAAGTTAGGTTAATTTGTTTACCATCCCAAATTTTTTAACTTCTTTGTGTTAAGAAAACTCCCTTCTTCTAGCTATTTTGGAATTGACAACATAGTATTGTTAAGACTGTACTATATGGTGCCAGAACTTTTTCTTCTGTCCTATGACATAGTTGTATATAATCACCAATATTTCCCTAAACTTCCTATTCCTATGCCTTAGTCTCTAGTTCTGTAAGATTGGCTTGCTTAGTTTCCACATATAGGTAGTATCTTTCTGTCACTCCAGTTATTTCACTTATCACATCTTCCAGTTCTATCTATGTTGATGTAATGACAGAATTTAATTCTTTATATGACCAAATAACATTCTGTTCTATAGATATTATATATATATATATATATATATGTACATATAATTTATCCATGCATGCGTCATTGGACCCTAGGTTGATTCCATATCTTGGCCATTGTGAATAGTGCTACAATAAATGTGGATGTGCAGATGTCTCTTTGGCACACTGGTTCCATTTCCTTTGGCTATAAACCCAGTAGTGGGATTGCTGGATCATATGGCAGTTCTATCTTTAGTCTTTTGGGGAGCATCCATACTGTTTTCCATAATGGGCATATACTTTACATTCCCACTAGCAGTGTATTAGAATTCCTCTAAGTTCTGCATCCTTATTCTCATTTGTCATTTTTGGTCTATTTTTGGTAATGACCTTTCTGAGGTCCAAGCCTATATTTTTAAACATTGATATACATTGACAGTTAGCCAGAGATGCTATATGAATTGACTTATACTTGAAATCTGCGATTAACCTAATGCCAAGTTACTTGAAATCTACTATTAATTTAATGCCAAATTCCTTTCTTCTTTCTCTTCTTTTTCTTCTCCCTCCTCCTCCTCCTCCTCCTCCTCCTCCTCCTCCTCCTCCTCCTCCTCCTCCTCCTCCTCCTCCTCCTCCTCTTCTTCTTCTTCTTCTTCTTCTTCTTCTTCTTCTTCTTCTTCTTCTTCTTCATGTTTATGTGTGAGAGAAAGAGATAAAGAGAGAAGAGAGAAGAAAGAGAATCTTTTTGTAGAATTGGGGGTCGTATTCAGGGCCCTGGACATGCTAGACAAACACTCGTTATCATCCACTGAGCTGCATCCTTAGCACTTATAAGAATCTTTCTGTGTAGCTAGGCTGGGCTGGAATTCTGTATGTAGCTCAAACTAGTCTACAGTTGACAGTCCTCCTGTGTCAGCCTCACAAATATCTGTGATCCTGTTCCTTGCAATTCTTTGAAGATAGAAACCACATATTTTTTAACCTCTACGATATGAAAAAATTTAAACATATTCAAATATAAAGAGTAGTTAATAAATCTTCCATAAACTTAGTTTCACATAACTAAACTATCAATAGCTGAAACAAGAAGCATGAAGGTAAAATCAGAAAGCAAACTTGAATCTGGTTGTGTTTTAATTTCTATTTTTAAATATTTTATTTATTATTTTTATTTTATATATATGAGTGTATTCCTTGCATGTATGTAAGTGCACCTGAGTCATGCAATGCCCAGGGAGGCCAAAAGAAGGTATCAGATCCCCTGGAACTGTATTTAGGATGATTGTTAGCCATCATCTGGGATCTGATGATTGAACCCAGATCCTCTGTAAAAGCAACCCATGCTAATAACTGCTGAGTCATCTCTTCAGCCCCTTATTTTCTATTTTAAAGGTCAGATTATTTTAAATTTTTTCTGTTTTAATATACAAAGAGACTTTTATTAACAAGACCTAAACACTAGAAACTCATGTTACTGAGGTTATTTTTTTTCTAATTATATATTTTGAGGCTCTGGCATCTATGATCATATAATACTGAACACGACTGATCTAATTATATATTTTGAGTAGTGGTTCATCATAATCTGATTTCTACAGAAATTAACATTTTAATACAAGATTCAAGGAGTAACCCTTCTTTCTGTCATACTCCTATCTTTAGTTTTTGGCTCTTGGTATCACAAATAATTCCCCATGTTGGTAACTTGACACAATGGACCTTAATATAGATAAAGGAATGTATGGATTCCAGTTTGGGGGGCTTTGTGGGTGCCAGTGGGGAAGGGGAAATAAAGATGATTAGGATTTATTTAGATGTTCTGTATGAAATACACGATGATTCAATAAAAAATTAATGTAAAATTTTTTTAAAAGAAAGGAAGGCAGGAATGCAGAAGGAAGGAAGAAAAGGTCTGTAGAAGAAACTGCTAGGGAAAAATGGCGTGTGTCTTCCTTTTTTTGCCTCTATTCTCGTGTTTTTCATCCTGTGTACCTGGAAAACTTTCACATATCGGTTTCTAAGCAATTGCTTCTGATTTTCTTCTTAGCTGATGGGGTAACATGGTGTGATCAAAAGAGCTCCGTGCTTGGTTGTCTAGTTATGGCTTTTGTTCTTGGGTACTATGTGTTCCTGGGAAAGGAATTTAACATTAATGAGCCTTTTTCGATCATCCGTAAAGTAAGGAGATTTGACTGGATATAGCAACTCATGTCTCTTACTACTATGAGTTCTGTTATGTCATTAATTACAATTTCCAAGATTTTGTTTTATTCATAGAAAGTACCACACTGATGTAGTTTGAAGGTGCTCAAGGCATTTCTACAATGCCCACACATAGCTTATGAACTTCCACCGAAGTGATTTGTTTCATTGATTTTGACCTTGTCTCTTCTTGTTGGTCTTCTTTATGATAAGAGAGTCATACACAGATACTTTGTCTTGAATGAACTACACATTTCCCATTTTCTAGTTGTGGAAAGACTTTGATGCCCCAAAGTTGGAAGTGGGAATTAAAGGGTAAACATAGAGTAGAAGAGAGTGTCAGAGATAGATTTCACTTCCTTCTCAATTCTTTTCCAGCTCAGCTCTGAGTATTCTTATGACTCAACATCTCTTGTGCTTGGCAAGGTTCAAATAAGAATAGTCTATTTGGTACTAGATTGGAACAGAGAGTCCCTGGATGAGTATCAAATTCAGGTATTTCTGATAGATTCTGAATGGCGTTCTTTATTCTGTCTTTTGATAAACAGGAATTTGTTTAAAAGTGCCAAAGAACTTCTTTGAGTAAACCATTCACACTGTTTCAAAGTCTTATCAGGCATGTCCTCCCAGACAACTACAGTGGCCACGTTTTAAGAATCTAGGTCATAATCCATTGCTCATTCCTAAGTATCATCTTTTCATTAGCCTCATTCAGTCCTCTTCTCAGTTCCATGTTGGTCTTCAAGACATCAAAGAATCTTTCATCTCTATGTGTTTATTATATGTGCCTTAACTTTATCCTATTGTAAAAAATGCAAAATACTATTCTATATTCCTGCAATATTGAGTCAGTACTATTAATAAAATATGTCTGCCTTTAATAGAGGCTCATTAAAGATATTTTTCTTTATTCAAACAATTGCAACTATAACTTATTGAGCTGTATCACTTTATTTTGCCCTCACATATCCACACCCATATGACAAGTGCATCACAGATTTCTGTCATTCCGTAATGTTTTTCAGCTCAAGCTTCCTGGCTCCAGTGATGAACATTTGCCCGCTATATGAGCCTTCTTTTCTTCCTTCATAGCCACACTCTTAGAACTGCTTTGGCATACAGGTTTCCTCTCTTGATGACAATGATTCATTCTTATGTTGTAAGGATGAGACTGATTTAACTCATGGAGAATCCATTCATAAGCTTCTTGTCCCAGGGTACACAAGAAGACATTCTTCTTATTGCATTTTCTGCAACTTCATTTCAAAATATTCTGATAGTATTAGTAATAGAATCAAAGAAATGATTCTGTTGGATAATTGGAGACTGAGGCCTAAAATACTTTATATTTAGTCTATTGCCATGTGTGTTGCATTTGGATACATCAACATAAATGAAAATGGTTTTTCAATATCTTACTTTAGTTACCAATTTCAACTTTCTGCATCAAACTATTTGTTTCCAGTCCAGAGATTGATCAATGAATCTGAATTTTATGTTTTAATATTTATTTTAATTCTTAATAGCATGTTGCACGTATTCTTGTGTTTCTATGTGTGTGTGAGTACAGGTGGCCATGGATACCTGTGGAGAATGCTGAATCCCCTGCAACTGGAGTTCCATGTGATTGTGAACTACCATACGTGCGTGCTGAGAACCAAACTTGAGTCCTCTGGAAAGGCAGTACATTCTCTGAACTGCTGAGCCATCTTTCCAGTACAGTGAAATTTCTTTTTAATACCTGTATATTTTCATATTTTATTTATCATTTTTATGTGTATGAGTATATTGCCTGCATGTATGTGAGTGCACATGTGTCATGCAATGCTTACAGAGGTCAGAAGAGGGCACATTGGATCCCCTGGAACTGGAATTTTGGACAGTTGTTAGCCACCATGTGGGCACTAGGAACCAAACCAAGGTCTTCTGTAAGAGCTACCAGTACTCTTAACCACTTAGACATCTCCCAGCCCTGAGCTATAATTTTATAAAGAAAATTTAGCCTAAAGATCAAATAGGAGGGAATCTATGTCTGATACTGTAAGCTTAGCCAAATGCTGGTGGCTACAGAGGTGATAGAGTCTAGAGGAGAACATACTACTGCCATTTTTCTAAACCAATGCAATTTCTTACTATATTCTAAGTACTTATCCTTATTCCCACAATGGTTTAGCTCTCACGACTTATCAAAGACTCTTCTTTCTGCAACAGATGAAGACTATAAGAAAGTTCCACAAGTGATCGAAATGTATAAAATAGGTGACCATGGGGTGCCTTTCTCCAACTGATACATTTACAGTGGAAACACTACAGCGAAAGCTCAGGGAACATCACAGAAGTTGGAAAAGAAAGACTGTAAGAGTCAAAGGACCAGAATGTCTGCTGCTAGATAATTTCTTCTAGACATGACACGGAAGCTACTTCTATGAAATTTCAATAATATGGTTGCTTTAACAAGACCTACATAATGACAAAAATCAGTCAACATGCCTATGTAGACATGGGATATTTTACATGGTCCCACCTCTGGATGAAGAACTATAAGCAATCAGTGGCTGCTGAGAGAGGGAGAATCAGTTTTCTCTAGGGCTGAGACCCCTGATACCCATTAGCTAATCCCAAGTAATCATCCCTAAACACATATACACATGAGCAACACTAAATGGACTCAATAGGTTTTGTATGTGTGAGAGTGTTTTTGTGTGTGTGTGTGTGTGTGAGAGAGAGAGAGAGAGAGAGAGAGAGAGAGAGAGAGAGAAAGAAAGAGGGACTGAGAGACAGAGAGAGATAAATAGAGAGAGAATGTTACAATTAAAGAAGAGGTAATGAAATTGAGAGGAAGTGGGGGGCATGAGAAGAGTTGGACGGGGAAAGAGAGGGGTAGAAAAGTTGTAAGTACAATACTCATGTCTGAAACACCCTCTTCCCCCAAAAAAGATCTAAAGACCTATGTTCGCATTCTCGAGTTGCCACATTTTAGCACGTAAATCTAGACAAATCCATTTAACCTTGCTGAACCTTAGTTTTTTGTTTGTAAAATAAGAATAATAATATGTTCCTTGCCTACATCACAGGGATGTTATTGTAGGGAACTTGTTACTAGGATGAGCTTTGTAAATTTCATCATGCCCTTGGAACATAAACCATTAGGTAAAATGAAGCAAAATACTAAAAAATAGTGAAAAGGTAGCTTTTAACTAAGGAGTTCATCAGTGATTAAATCCTAAAAGAAAACTGTTCTTCTCACACGTTTTCTTAGTTTTACAGGTGCATGCAGTTCCAAACTGGTCTCTGCCTGAATTCATAATTATCTACAGTGCTCTCCTCACCAGAAAACCAGACTTGAGTCTCACATAAACTGATACTTCACTCCTACAGGAAAAAAATGGTATAAATATTCTGTGACATCCAGACATCAAAGAAGCCAGAGACCTGGATAATGTTGATTAAGTGAACTGACTAAAAGGAGGTTTGATGGAATGCCACCTTGGTTACAAGCATAGAGATTTAGCAACGAAACGAGAAACAGTAGAATGTGGATCATCTATGAAGTTTCGGCAACCTAGTTCAAGAAAGTCAAGCCCAGTGAACACTAAATTATCTTCTGAGTAACCCGAAGAGCAGCCAGCCCTGTGTTCAGTGCCTGTAACGGTAGTGACAATACTTAATCTCTCTTCTTGTCTACAGGTTTTCCAAAGCTAGGTGCAGATGTAGTGTTCAGAGGGGGAAAAAAGCTAAAGTAAGGGGGTCCCAATACCTTCTCTTCTCCCCATCCCCCAGATCCACCACAGTCAGGCTTAGAACACTGAAAGGGTTTCACTTCCGCCTGGCTGCAGGAACCACAAGTTCCAGACTAGGACGAAATTGGAATAATCACAGTCAAAATACTCCCAGATGCTTTCACACACCCAGACACGCACGCATCTCTGGGCCATGAGGCGCACGTGAGCCCACACCCCGCATACCCAGCCCTGCCTCTAGCCAGAGCATCCTTAGCAGCTGCCACAGAAGCAGCCTCCTCCTTTTCCTCCTCCTCCTTCCACAGCCACCGCCGCCGCTGCCGCCGCCACGGCTGTGATTGCCTATTCCCTCTTATCCTTCTTCCTCCCCCAATTCCTGCTCCTCCTCCTAACCCCCTTGCTCCTCCTGCCCAGCGGCGAAAGGCAGAGCTCTCAGCAGCAGCTTTCCTTCTCTCTGGCCACGAAGAGGTTGGAACAGGTCTGTGCTGGGAGCGCTTTGTTGCGGGTTGCTGAACCGCCCGTGGCTCCTAGAGCCGCTGGGAGGACCTTGGGGCGGACAAGAGGGCGAGATTATTTCTCAGTTTTCAGGATTGCTGTATGAATAGATGGGGGGGCGATAGGATAGGAAGGCACCTCGGTTCCTTTGCCAGTTCTACCCTCTTGGTTCATGGCGTGAGAGCCCTAAAGCTACTAGGACTCCTGCCCCCGCCCATCCCTAAAGCTCTTTCTATGCGCCCCCACTTCCCGCATCCACTTCCCAAAGCTGAGCTTTCTCTTGTTCTGGGAGCTCAGGGATGGGGGCAGGGAAAGATGAATGGAGCCGATCCAACGGGGCACCTGGGGGCATGGGGCTTTGTTACACAGGACAAAACCATTCCTTAGCAGCTTACAGTTTCTTGGCTAGGTTGCTGCCTGCCGGTGAGGTGGGGTGTGGGCCCGGCGGACCAGGGAAGTAAGAGAATGTGAGGGGGCACTCCCTGTATGTGACTGGGCATACAGGAATGCAGTAGTGTGCGCCAGGGACATGGTGTGGATTTTGTGTGGAATTCAGTGAGTGTGAGTTGGAGTGCTGTGCTTGCATCTCTCACTGTGTGTCCATGTGTGTTCTGCGCCACGGGGCTGGGCTACTCTTGGCATTACACGTCCTTGGGTCCTATCCCATGCCAAGCTAGACTGCAGCAACACGCAGGCAGGCAGATCAGGTCCAACCTGTTTTGCCCACGTTGGAAGGGTAATGATGACTTCAAAGTGATGGAAATCCCCCCAGCTGGGCAGTTGTTTAGTACTTTCTGTATGTGGAACTTCCAATTAGATTGACCAACCCTGCTGGACATCTTTATTGTCCCCCTCCCCCAAAGACTCACAACTTTCTTAGCAGGTTTTCTTCTCTCAGCCAATGAAGTTCCAAAGCTCTTACAGTGAACATTGCAGTGCCTCCCCGACCTCCTGTAATTAGTGGATCCTCATGGCTCCCTTTCTGCAGTGAAGTTTATGATGTCCTCGGATGTAGTTGCATGGTCAGAGAAAAGGGAACAAACCAACTGCACTTATTTATTAGAGGTGAATGTACTTTAGAGACTCATTTTTGTTTTCCTTGTAACACTAAGTAAACTGTATGGCCATTTTGTTTTTAATCAAAGAAAGAAGAGACCAGTAAAAATGAACAAAACTCTTTAACTTTTTTTCTTCAACATTTTTATTTGTGCCTCTAATAACACATTAATTTACACACCAAAACTATGCAGTTAAATATGGTATTCAGTCACACAATGGATATTTATTGCACACCTGCCTTGTGTCAGTAGTAATGTTAGGTACCAGAAGAACAGAAATGAATAAAACGTCAGCTCAGTTCTCAGGGAAGGTAGGCTAAGGAATGGTGGGAGTTATGATCAAGACAGGCTTCTCTGGGATAGTGACATTTGAGTCAAGCAAGTCTTGAGGGATTAATTCCTGGGTGGCTAAGTACAGAATGACATCCTAAACTCGAGGAGCAGCGTGTGTAAAGGCAGAGAGGTTAGAGTTCAGTAAGGCTGTGGGAGTCTGAAGTATTACTGTCAAATTCTCAGAAAACCCATAATGGGTCTCTGTGGACTAAAATGATGATAAATGGTGAATCCAAAAGGATCCAGTTTTGCAAATTGATGAGTATCAGAACACATGGTCATCCTAAGAAATGTCTGGCTTGTTTATTAATATAAGTATGTTTGCTTTAAGCAAATCTGATATATGTGAATATGGATTTGCAATGCAAATGAACTTAGTGGACAATATTCAAATTACAGTTTGTTGCTTTACAAAAGGAATAACCAAATAATCTTAAATAGCCATCCCTCTCTGACAAGTTACTCATTTCAATGCAGGTATTTTTTTCTCATGCTATGAATAGTTAAGAAATACTAAGAGAAAATATGAAAATGATAGCAATGTATATCAAGTCCGTTAGCTGTGATCTTTTGTCATTTGAAATTAAAAAGGGCAGAATCTTCAGGGAGTTTACATTTTAGGTACTTTTTGTAGTGTCACTGGTAATTAACAGTAGCACAAGATTTCTGCTCTGTATATTGGTTTTGAAATGGATGTATAATGACTACTCTAATACTCAAGCAATTAAGCTTGGCCAGGAAATCATTTAGAGTCTTCTGTTTGACTGTGTTGGTGCTGATTGTATAGATTGATGAATAGGACTAAGCTTGGATGTTGATGGTTTGTACTCAAAGTGTGTGATGGCACAAGATTATGCTGGTAAAGAGTGTACTCTCTGAGGATATGGTCCAGCATCATGAACAACTCCTCCCTTAAGTGAAACCCCCATCAGTCCTGCATTCTATTTGGGAAAAATATAAAAAACATAAGTAGAAGTGGTTGGGAGTAGAATCAGTTTCTCTCTTAATTTAGCCAATACCCTGTTGTAGAGGTGATGGTCTGAGGTCCCTTGGTCTCATCGAAATCTTTTACTGACTGGCTGTGGATACCAGAATGTACCAGACACTATCTCTAAAAAGAAATAAACAAGCCCCATTGCCTATTAGCCTGTATTGGATTTGAGCTGATCTGCACGTGCCGTACTGATGTTTGGATTAGTCTAAGGCCTAGACCAATACTTCTGGATGTGGATTTCAAAAATGACAGAATGTTAGTAGGTCAGAGAGACTGAGAGCTATGGAGGAGAGAAGAGAGTTCTGTGGTCAAGTTTGGAAAATTCTTGCATTAAAAAAAATCAAGTTTGTTTACTCCTTAACTTCTGAGATTCTACCTGGCTAAAGTGTACTCTGACTCTCCAGGAAAACATTTGTCAGATGTTTGTCCATAAAACCTGGCATTTCAAAGCCATTTAGCTAGACTAGTGTTAAGAATATTTGGGGGCTATGCTCAGCAAAGAGAATCATCTGCTAGTTCAGAGGTTGTCAGTATCTTGCTGGGTAAATCTGGATGAAAGATAAACTTGGATGTCCGGCTTTACCTCTCTCAGCCTGTCTTCCCTCATCCATTTGCAAAATGAGGCTGATAATTATCTTTGTGTTCACTAACTGAGATGGTGTAATGACACCTAGGATAATATCTATGCAAGTATTTTGAGCTCCTTAGAAGAAAGGATCTATACGAACTCAAAGTTATTATAAAGGGGAAGTGAAGAATTAAGGTAATTATCCAGATAATTCAGGTCCAAATCCTGTTTATCTGATGCATTTTGGACAGCCTCCCACAGTTCTCTTCTCTGTTTTGACTATGAAGACCTATCCTCATTCACCCTTCGGTGACTCAGTTCTTTGAACTTATTTCCTTTCACATCCTGAAAATTTCACTGTGGCCTTTAATTTCCTGATTCAGAGTTACCATCAGTACAGACTTCAGAAAAAGAAAAAAACCCAGCAACACATCAATCTGAGCACACTCTGCTGACCAGATAATGCTAGAGGTGGGAATTAAGTTTGGTTGGAAAGTTGCTTTAGTCCTTCACACTAATTATCTTTCAGTTGGGTCGTCTTTGAGTGCTCACTGCTACAGGGTTCCTCTCTGCTGGCTCAAGTTTCCATTCAAAAGGAGGCTTACAGTCTCCTTTTCAAGAGAGACTTCTTGAATACCTATTTTGGGAATCCATTTGGTGAGGCTGAGGCCATCTTTAAGGAAATGTAAAGACAAATGAACTAGTACTCATGTGACTACTGACCCATCCTGATCTTTAGTAGTATAATTTCCCCTAACTTCTTTTTGTTTATAATCTGATGTAGAGAATAAACCTCTGGAGAATTAAGGGCTATTCATCATTACAAACTGGCTTGAGATTAAACTTGATGTGGAAGTGTGGGAGTGTTCTTTTATTATTAGTCTAAAGTTGTTTGTGCAAGGATTAGTTCTACTCTGCATAAAAGCAGCAAGCTGCAGTTGCAGTAGGAAGATTTCTGGTAGCCATGAACACAAGAAAACTTTTTGACTGAGGATGGTGTGATGCTGGAAAGTGAGAGGAAGTTATCCTATATTCTAAACCACATAGTGGAGATGCTTAGCCAAAAGGAGAATTATGGAATGATAGGTCTGTGTGGTGAGTTTTCTGTTTGGATAATGAAATGAAGATAAGCAAAGTGAGTTGTCCAAGGTCACATAGCATTTGCTTGACAGAAGTCATCCTTACAGCTAAAACTTGAACCCGCCATTTCCTTGTACTTCTCTATTAGACTGATTGCTTTAAAAAAGTTTAATAAATATAGTATATGCATATATATATGCCCATTTACCCATGCGTGCTAATGCTAGGGTACAGATGTAGAAGTCAGAGGACAGCTTGTGGGAGCTGGTTTTCTTGCACCATGTGTAACCTGGTGATCAAACTCGGGCTTCCTGGCTTGGTGGCAAGTGCCTTTACCCACTGAGGTTGAACTGTCCCACCAGCCCACTGAACTGCCTTTGTATGTAGGTCAAGAGAGTTTGGGTTGTCTTGTTCAGTGAAAGTTGGGATGGCTCTCACAAAGCAGGTTTGGCAGTGGTATAGGCATCTAGGAACCCTAAAATGCCAGGTTTTATTCTGTCCCTCTCTAAGACTTCTGACTAACCAAGCCAAGCCACCAATTAAAAGTGTAAGGACTGGGAATTTTGCTCAGGATTCTTAGTGGATGATTCAATTATCCCCGTTCTTATACCTTGGTAGTTATTATGCTTTTTGTGAGACAAAGACCCCCATGAGCGTCTAATGAAAGCCACTGGTGCACTGTTCAGAGAGGGGCCCATATTTACTAATGTGTGCGAGATTTCAGAGCTATCTGGGTCCAGAGCTCCACCACTGCTTGCTCTTGGTGTTGTGCACAGGTAGACAACTTGGAGATCTTCCTTAAATACTATAAATTTTCAGAAGTAGTATTTTCAATCTTAAATTTCGGGATATTGGAAGTATTGAGATGAGCCTTATGCCAAATACACTAGGGAATGGAGAGTGAAGGTTAGCTTTCTTTAAGATTAAAAAAATCATGTTTAAATGTTGAATTTGAGTTTAAAACAGATAAAGGAATTTAATTAGCTCACTGTACCCAATCTTGTTACGGAGAGTAGTGGGAAATGGGTGTGGCAGAACAAAGTGTAGGGGATTTGGTTGAATGAGTGATGGATTTGGACCAGAAAGTGTATCTGCCTATTATGCCATGTTTGAATGGCAAGAAAACTTCCAAAAGAAAGACACAACCCTTCCACAAAAGCTCATGGCTTGGGATATCAGAAATTCTACTAGAAGCTGGAACACCATGCTCGTGTGTGTGCGTGTGTGTGCACGTGTGTCTGTGTCTGTGTCTGTGCTGTAATTTGCTCATCAGTGTCTCTCATCCTTACTTGTACCTCTTTTCTTCTTTCTGGTTTCCTTTGTCTCCTCAAATAAACCTCCTTCCACTTTCAAGTATCTATGTGTTTTAAAAAGCATTTTGATTATAAAAAATAGATACTCATTTGTGCTTATAATAAAAGAAATATGAAATAGCATTTCAGTGACTCCTTCAACACTGGACCTCTATTCCTGTTCATAATTTAATATGTATCATTTTGTGCTTGTTTTTATGAACATTCGTATGTGTGTTCATGTGCACAAAATAATCAAGGATGCCAGTAAGTTCTACAACATGTTTTTTCCTAAACTGGGTCTAGAAGTGTTTTCTGGCTAGTATAGAACCTAACTAATTCATTCTATTTAATGGCTCCATGGTGTATCATGATAATGTGACATGATTTTTTTAATTAATTTATTTATTTTAAAATATTTTATTAAGTTTTTGTGCATTTCATATAATAGGTCTTACTCAAGTTTAGACGACCTACACCAACCATGCCCCCCATAGCCCTGACTGGGTTTCATGCATTCTGTCATATGTGTTAAGGCTTCGCTTACTGCTGCATGACATTATTTCTTTAATCCAAACTTTTGTGATAAAGTTTTCTCAGAATACTATTACAAGTATTTAGAAAGAGTGTTTAAATTGGCAATCATAAAACTGGTAGTTCATAAAATTTGGTTTGTACATCTTTGATTTTAATAGATCCTCCAAGAAAAATATATTAATTCTCCCAGAAGGCTATGTAAACCTACATTTCCACCAAATAAGGGCTATTTCTTCCTGTTCTTACTTGCCAATTTCAAGAAGTTCTCTTTTAATCTTTGACAGTAAAGGTTGAATAACACCTCTTTTTTCATGGAAGGTTTTTTTTGAGTCCTATCAAGGTTGAATATTTTCCATCTATTTATTTGTCATTTGTTTCTGTGTTGTCATTTTGTGCCTTTGTCTTATTTTCTACTGAGTTGTTCTCACTCATGCTGATAATAAAAATCTCTTTAGGCTGGGCTAAAGAGATGTCTCAGTGATTAAGACCAGTCTACTCTTTCAGAGGACCCAGGTTCAGTTCTCAATACTCAATCCATCCTTAACTACAGTTCCAGGGGATTTGATACCCTCTTCTGGCCTCTGTGGGCATTTTGCAACACACGTGTACTTTCATACATGTAGATAAAACGGTCATACTCATAAAATAAAAATAAGTAAAATGAAAAAAATGTTTTAAAGACACCATTTTGTATACTATGGGTAGTAACTGTTTACCTCTGAGCTATGCTACAAATATATTAAATGGATGTTGCTTGTCTTTCATCTTTGATTTGTGTGTCTTGTGCTATCCAAAAGTGTTCTTGATTTTTAAGTCATACAATCTATTCCTTGTTAAGCATACAAGTCCCAATTATATTATGTATGTTGGACTCATTTTCTTTTAAAATATATTCTTAGGATCAAGTTCACTCAGTTATTTTTTCTAGACACTACCAATTTCTCTTCTAAAATGTCTTTCACCATTTTAAAATATACCACAATGTACGAAAATTTGTTTAGATCCTCTTCTTGATGACTTCTCTATAATTCAGGTTTGGCTTCCTAAATCACATATTAGTCAGGAATTCATATTAGACACTCTGGAAGGATATAGCAAGAATAGCTAACTGTATATGGAACATATATAATGTTTCACCTTCACTTATTTAAGTAAGTATGCTTTTAAATTTATTTCCAACTAGAACTTTGTTGAAGGAGTTCCCAAAATCAAATTCCTATAAATTCACTGTGAAATGAGTGGCCATTTGGGGCCATTTTTGTTGGTAGTGACCCAAACTGCAGGCAATGACAGGTGACTTTAGAACTCTAACTTGTGTTAAGAATTTTGGGAAAATGATGTTATTGTTACTGCATCTTCTCTGCCACTGAGGTTAAAAAAATTCATTGGGTATTTGGTAGGAAACAGAGTCTGCCCAACTTGGCTTGTTGTAAAGAGGCTAAGTTTGAGGCCCTCCCATGAGAAGTATTCTTAGAGAAATAAACAGTGATGTCACTCTCTGCAAAGGGAATAGTGGCAAGCAGACACAGGTGTGGCTTTCTCGCTCACCTGGCCTGGCCTTGCTTCATCTGCTCAATGCCTCTTTTATGCCAGCATGCAAATGTAGTCAAGAAGATTTGAGTATTTGCTTTAGACTCTGGGTAGGGTATGTGGATTAGAATATGATGGCAATCAGGGTGATAATTTGATTGAGTTAAAAGTATCTTTTATCTGAAGAGCACAGTTGCAGCATTAAAATCCTTTGGGGTGACAGAACTGTAGGGGTATGTGAAAGATGTGACAGTTTCTGCTGACTTGTTCTACAGATGGTGAACACATCTGAAAGGGAAAAATGTTCTAGTTGAGCATTACTGGGAAAGCCTCCTGACGTACCTACTAACACTTGCTAGCTAACTGGGCAAGTTTTCTCTTCTAGGCATGCATATGGACACCCTTAAAGGGAAGGCTTCCAATTTGATAGAGACTACCCTTTGCACGTATCCATCTTTCACGTCACCTACGGTGGCATTAACACAGTCTACCCCTGCCATTTTTCCAAGCTGTCAGAAAATGGGCGGGTTATTATCCCCAAAGGAATGATTTAGGTTACTTGAATTATTAACAATTATGAGCCGTGGTTTCTTACTTGAAAATCCTGACAGTTGGCAAATAACTTTGAATGCCATTTAATACACTGTTTTTCTTCTAAGAGGTTGGACTAGAATCGGGGTATTTCATGGGGGAACTGATGGCCAGAGAATGTCATTATTAATCTTTGTTGTCCTAAAAAAAATATTTCAGTTAAGTTAATGAATGTTTTGTTTTAAAGCTGGGCTGCCTCTTTGTCAATGATTTTAAATTGAATGATTTAAAACTTTAACATGATAACCACAAATGTGGTTTCTACACATAAATCATAAGATATATTTCTCCTTTGTGCTGGTTACAAGACAAAAGGCCATGTTTTCTATTTGTTTCATTTATTTCTTAATACACTTTTTTTTTCTTTAATGATTTTTATTTTTAATTTTCTTTGTCTTTGTGCATGGGAATGCAGATATGGTCAAAGGACAACCTTAGGTGTCTGTCCTCACTTTTTACTTTGTTTTTTGTTTGTTTCTTTGGCACAGACAGGGTCTCTTGTTATTTGATGCTGTATGCCAGGCTACCTGGCCAGGGAGCCTCTCAACTCACCATACGAGTGCTGAGATTACAGATACCCACTACTGTGCCCGACTTTATGTGGATTCTGGGAATCTAAACTAAGGTTTTCATGCTTCCATGGCAAGTGCTTTATCCACTAAACCATCTCTCCAGCCCCTTCCCTTGGTTTTTTTTTTTTTGGTTTTCTTCTTTTTAAAATTACTTTTATTAATCATTTGAGAACTTCATAAAGTGCATTTTGATCTTATCCCTTCTAACTCCTCCCAGATTGCACTCAAGTTTGTGCTCACCCCCTCCACCCATTGCTTCCAGTTTGTATTGCTCAAATACTCTTGTGTGTAGAACCTGTATTGAATTGTGGTGGACCAGGACCACTCTTTTGGTTGTTGTTCTGGTTTTGACTTGGTATCACTATTCAGCTAGTCAGATAAGGTTGACCTGGAACTTGTGATCCTACTTCCTTAGCTTCCTGAGTGCTAGGATTACAACCATGCACCACATCTGACTTTTCTTTTCCTTTGAATATTATACTTGCTACTTTCAATAGAACTAGGAAGTTTACCAGAATGAATTATTCTGTTGTTTAATTCTGATTAAAATCAGGAACGGACATTTGTTTTCATTCTTAATTCAAAAATAATAAAGAAGAAGGAAAGCAGATCTCATTTTCTTAGAAGCAAATACAGTTAAAAAATAGAATTTACAGAGAACTGGGAAGCAGAAGTCCTGGATTCCACTTCTGATTTTATTCTTGAGTACTCCCATGTCCTCAAACAATTGATTAAATATTGTTCAGACTCAAATTCCTCACATATAAAATGAGAGCAATAGTTAGAAACATAGGATCTCTATTGTGTTTCCTTCAGTTTAAATGAAACATAGTCATCCTCAAAATGAAAGTTTACCTTGTGACAAAACCACTTGGGAGCACTTTTGAAATATATAGGAATCAAACAACTGAATGTGAAATTCCAAGTGTGGATTAAAAAGTTTACTTGGGGAGTGGGGTGGGTGGATAAATGGCTCATCTTAAGAGCACTGGCTGCTCTTGAAGAGGACGGAGAGTTGGTTCCCAGTACCCACAGGTGACTAACAGCTCTAGGTAACTCCAGCTCCAGGGAATCCAATTCCGGCCTCTAAGAGCACTGTACAACACGGGTGTACCTACTTACATGCAGACAACACATTTATACATAAATCAAGTAAAAATAAAAACTAAAGTATTATTCAAGAAAAGAATTTTACTTGGGAGGGAGATTCTCAGGTGGTTTTGGAAGAGATGGAGATCCTTTCTTAAGGGAACATTCTGGAGGCAGGCTCTCTGGGGTTTTCTGGCCTGAGGGAATGAAAGCATTTTCCAATGGTTGTGGAGGCTGATGTTTTAGTGAGTTCCCTAGGGTGGTTTTATCCAGAGGTGAGTGAAGAACAGAATGTTCTTTGTCATAACATAAGTTTGGATGAACAAACTGACTGTTTGTTCATGAATGAGCATATTTTACATTGAAGATGGGAGGTGTAAACAATCCTTTAGTGGAAATATTATTGAGTGAGAAAAGACAAAGCAGTGTTCAGAACTCTTAGCCCCAGGTACCCTAAGCTTTCATTTCTTTCTCATTCTGAATTTCCACGTCTTGGACTCAACTTTGGCTTCTCTTGCATTCATTACAGTCACAGTGCTGCAGTGTGTTGCTTCTTTCTGCTTCGTGAGATCTCATCATGCCAGGTTTTCATTACCTAGATGCCCCCAGCTTCCACGATGCTTTAAATAGCTTCTTCCTATCATCAGTCCCTTTCTGATCTCATCATTGGTTTTCTTGCTTTCTGGCATGGGGCTGTCTTCATATAATCCTGCTTTCAAAATACCAAAAGGAAAGGAGTCAGCACCAGCATGCATCCATTTCCTTAGTACCTTGTGTCTCAGCCTTCAGCCCCGGTCTTCACTGCAGGGGAAAGTGGAGCTAAAATAATGTTTCGTGCAGGCTAATTTTCATAGACAGCCAGTCTTCATTTATATATATATATATATATATATATATATATACATATATATATATGTATATATATATATATAATCTCCCATTTATTGAACGTCTCCTGTGTGCCAAGTACTGCACTACTCTGTATGTATCATTTAATCCACTCTACAATACTAGTAGGCCAATATCATTAGTATATCCATTTTTCAGAGGATAAAATGGAGGCTCAGAGCAGCTGAGTAATTTTCACACATACTCTCAGATGATTAGCAGTACAATGATCTATTTATGTGGTTCTGGAGCCTCAGTGGACAGAGTATTCTGATGTTTAAAGCTCCTGTGTCAATAAGAATATGTCACACCAAAAGGGTATGGACAAATCACATCCAGATTTCCTTGGGGGAGGGGTGGAGAGATGGCTCAGTGGTTAAGAGCACCTAACTCCAGTTCCTGGGGGATCTGATGTTCTCTTTTGACCTCTGCAAGCACTGCAAGATTTGAGTGCATTTATACACATGCAGACAATACACTCATACACATAAAATAAAAATATTACTGTGGGATGTGGTGGTGCACGCCTTTAATTCCAGCACTCTGGAGACAGAGGCAGGTGGATCTCTGTGAGTTCAAGGCCAGTCTGGTCTACCCAGCGAGTTCCAGGCCAGCTGGGTCTATAGGAAGATCCTGTCTCAAAAACTTATATTAAAATATATTTTAAAAGAACAAGACAGAAAGGGGTGGTGTCCTTTTTTAATGTTTTCAGAAGTATTATGTATCATTGTAGGGGTGGGACTAGGAGACTGATTTTGAGACTTGAAATCTGATAATTGAATAAATCTGCAGATAATGGCATCAAAAGGTAAATTCCTGAGACTGTTGTAATTTTTGTCAGTTTTCCATATAGTAGAATGTGGAACATACTTTTCCTCCCTCTATTCCCAATAGAAAAGTTTTGTTAAAAATATAGAGGATTCTGGGATGTACAGATTGACTTTCTGGATGTTTTTAATCAGGGAGGGACTGAATTGAAGAGAGAATGGTGGGAGGAAGGTCCAGAAATAGGGTGAACAGTAGTCTTGTTGGCTTGGATTCTTCGTTTTCTGGATCATTAAGCCAGATATCTCTAGCCTTTGACATTATTGGAATGATGATATTGCCATTTACAAAGTTAATGCTTCAGAATCACACAATTGTTTACAAAATATCACAAAATAGTTGATAGTGTTTTAGGTAAATTTGTGTTTTGTTGAGCCACATTCGTAGGTATCCTCAGCTGTGAATGGCTGGGGGCTACCAGCTAGACACAACTATCTGGGTTCCTTTCTGATTCTCATTATTGAACTCCCGGCATGCATCCACAGGTATTTAGCATCCGCCAATACAGAGTCCCAGTATGAGAACTGATAACCACTGACATTCGGGGACATAACACTATGCACTGAAATTTCCACAATATACCTACAGGGTCCAATCCATGCTTAGACTCTAACCTCATGCTCCATTTGAAGGAGCCTAAATTTTGTTTTGACTGCAGTGCAGGGCAAGAAGCAATTTAATTATGTTGCACAAAACCAGACCATTTTTTTTCTTTTTCTTTCTTCTTTCAGGAAAGAGTTTGTATTAGGTATTATTTATCTAAAAATTCCCGTCGATTTGGAGTCCTCAGGAGAGTACTTGCAGCCATTCTCTGCAGTGTCTGTCATCTTTATTGCTATTTTCAATCATGAGAGTCAATAGGTATCAAGGAACCAAGGTCTTTCTTGTAACAAGGTCAGTAGTTTGCTCCATGTTTAATGCTGACAAGTCACTCTGCTTCTCTAAGCTTGTTCTTCCATCTGTCAAGTCTTTTCTCTCTTCCTCCTGGAGATATTGGAGCAGCCAAATCATCAAATATAGACTTCTGTGGAAGGAATGTGGGTCACAGTACAGACGCTTCTTTGCTTGCATTAAGGTTGTACACTGATCAGTCCCTACGAATTGAAAATATCAGGTCAAAATGTATGTAATTGACAGCTGGATGTGGTGGTGCACACCTTTAAGCCGAGCACTCAGAGGCAGAGAGAGAAAGATCTCTGTGAGGTTGAGGCCAAATTGGTTGACATAGCAATTTCCAGGCCAGCTTGGGCTACAGAGAGACCCTGTCTCAAAAACAAAAGAAAACAAAACAAATAAAGAAGAAACAAAAAAAGTACATAGTGGAGCCAGAGAGACGACTCAGATGGTAAAAGCACTAACTGAGCCAATCTAGTGACCTGAGTCCCATTCCCAGAACTCATGTGGAAAGTTGTATATGGTGGTGTACATCTGTCATCCCTGCACTCCTATGGTGACACAGGAGGTGGAGACAGGAGAATTGACTAGAAGCTCATGGGCCAGCTATGGAGTATGCATTTCAGCAACAGAAACAGCAAGGGGTACCCTGCCTCCAGCAGGTGGAATGTGCGTAGTGTCTCCTAAACGCTGTTCTCTAGCATCCAAGTGCATATATGGAGGCCATATATGCACTTGGATGCTCATGCCGCCTTCCCCAATGAATAATAAACATATTTTTAAAAGAATGTTGGAAATTTCCTTTAAAAACAAAAGGAGGGGGACTATTGAGATGGCTCAGTGGATAATGATGCTTGCTGCCAATTCGTATGAACTGAGTTAAATCCCTGGAACTCACATGATAAAAGGAGAGAATCAACTACTTCAGATTGTCTTCACCATCACATGGGCACCATAGCAAGGACATGTGTACACACATATCCAAACACATAGATACACAGAAACACACACACACACACACACACAGAGAGAGAGAGAGAGAGAGAGAGAGAGAGAGAGAGAGAGAGAAAAGAAATGTAAAATTTCTTTTAAAAGAAAAATTTCTGTTAAATTTCATAGCTTAGGCTTAAATGTTCTCACAACACTGAAATTAACGTATATTTGGACTAAATCATGTAAGAGAAATCCTATCTTTTTAATAAAGTGTTGAGTATCTCATATAATTTGTGGATCCAAAAGCATTGTTAATGCAAGACACTAAAGAGACTTGTTTGCCTTTACATTTACATGGCTGTCTAGCATCTAGAGGTTGCTGCTACTGACCAGTATCACAACAGTATGGGACCACATACTGCTAGATTCAATGTCAGGTTCTACTGGATGTTTATCATTTTGGCAACATTGTTGAAATTTTTTAAAGGTCTTAAGGAAAGCATTTGGATCTGAATGTGGTTATTCAATTTCCTTTGGCAAAATATCTGCTTTGGCAGAAAATAGAGAATGCAGTGTACCTCTAAATCTGTCTCCTACTAGCTATGTGGTCTTAGAATGTTTCTTTTTTTCCTTGGCTTCTTTGTCATTTGTTTCTCTAGTGCTGGGGAGGGAACCCAAGGCCTTGTGCATATTAGGCAAGTACTCAACCACTGAACTACATCCTCAGTCCTTGAGATGTTTCTTAATCACTCATCTAATTGCCTTAACTTTGTACAATGGAAAACATAACATCAATTCTTTAAGGTGTGGTAAGAAATCAGAGACAATTTTTAATTAAAATTATATATATTCAGCAACAATTAGACAATTTGCATTTTAAAATTTTTATTTTTATTGAATTTTTGCAATTTTCATACAATATAGTTTGATGGTATTTTGGTTCCTCCCCTATCTGCACTTACCCCCACAACCCCTTCCTAATTTAATGTACATATACATATATATATATATATATATATATATATATATATATTACAGGTATAGAGTCTGATTTGTGTCCCAAAATATCCTTCAATGTGGTCCAACCACTGCACCCACCAAGAGTCCCATCCCTGTAAGACGATGTCTTCCCCCTCTGAACAGCCATCAGTTGCCAGAAGTTCCTTAGGTTGGTCTGGGATTTCTTACCTCTTCCCCATGGCTATGCTGGGATTTTGTCTGGTTTGATCTTGAATAGAACTTGTGCATGCTGTCACCATTGCTGTGAGTTCATAAGAGTAAATTACCAGCTATCTGGAAGGGGTTAGTTACTTGACCTAAAATGCCTCTGATAGTCTTTGACAGTAAGTCCTTCCTCAACATCCCTTCCAATTCACTACCAGGTTCTTGGGTGCAGGAGGCTTTGCCCATTCTGAATCCTGTTCCGCCCCTGGCCTTGGATGAAGATAACAGTTACCCTTACCTGCTTGCCCTTGAGGATGTGTGATGTGTATGCACACCCTCGGTGTTTTGAAGAATACAGGTTGAACAATTCTCATCTGAAAGCCTATAAACCCAAATGTTACAGATTTCTAAACATTTTGAGAACTTAAAGGATGTAACACACAAGCATTCAACATGGTGCTCAAAAAAAAGGATGTAGATTTTGGCATATTTTGAAGTTTAGATATTTGGATTCGAGATAGTTAGTGAATCACTTCCAGGCAAATAGCCCAAGTTTCAAAATCTTCTGAAATCTGAAACATTATTGGCACCAGGTATTTTGGATAAAGAAATCTTGAACCTGTATGTGAGTTTTTACTAGGGTACAGTATGGTGGAAATTACAAAGAAATAAACTTCGTAAGTCAGGAGTTTTAGTCTTCCTACTATATCACTGTAAATGACTATAACTTATATTTCCAGTATTTCCTGCTTAATGTACACCCCGTGGCACAGCCATAGTGGAAAATTCCTAGCCTCAGAATATATCTTTCCATGCCTTTGCTCATGCGTAGTGTTGTACTATTGAAGCATCTCTGAAAATCTCGCTGAGACCATCTTAATTCTTTATTCAATTTCTTTATTTTTTCAAACTTCTGTTTTAAGAACACAGTCTGAAGAACACATGTTGGTTGTGTTCTAGATACTGTGCTAGCCATATGAAATATGATTATAAGAAAAATATATCCAGACTATCCTCATAAAGCTTAGAATCTTTTGGAAGAGACATATACAGAAAAAAATTAATTTAGACATTTAATAAATCATAATAGACTATGACATTAAAAAATAGCATAATGTGAGGGGGAATAACAAGGTATTCCTAATCAAAGTTGGAGGGACAATGGATAAAGACCTTTCTGGGAGGAAATAATGTTTAAGTTGTGTCCTAAAATATGAATACATATGAAGAGAGAGTGTTCTACACAGAGGAAACAAATTATCTAGAAATCCTAAAGTCAGTCCTTGCCATATTTATATGACTAAAAGTGAGAGTTTCCCAAGCAGAAAAGGATGTTCACTGAGGCAAGACACTATGCAGAGCCTTGGAGGCCAAAGTAATGAGTTCTGTATGCTGAGTGCATTGGGAAAGCCACTGAAATATTTAAGTGAAGAGTCAAATTAGTGTAATTTACATTTAGAAAATATTACTCGGGCTGCTATTTGAAATTGAGCTGAAGGACTGCAAGGAGAGAGTGTGGCAAATTAGGAGGCCATGACAGTAGTCTAGGAAGAGATTCTGGTGGCTTAAACCAGAGATAGCAGTGGCCATGAGGAGAAGTGAGGAGATTCAGAATACACTTTAAACTAGAACAAAATTCACTTCCTAAAGGCCTAGATATGGGAACTTAGAGGGAAGAAAAACCAGGGAAGACTTTTAACTTGGGAATTTTGATGAGTGATGCTAACAGTTATGGGTATGGAAAAGTATCATGAACCCAATTCAAAATTTATTCCTTCTCCTGTGTGGCTTTTGATCTATAATGTCCATTTTACATCTGTATAATATTATCTCACATGGATCAAGAGTTAATATGAATATGCTTGTTTGCTTGTTGTCTTCCTCAGTAGGATTTAAATGCACTGAGAACACTGACTAAGTCTTACTTATGTCTATATCCCCCCAAATCACCCATGATACGAAGCATCTAATGCTGACTATAAAACAAGCCAAATAATTTCTTTCTTATTCAACTACTTTTCTAACAAAATCTTTAGTTATAGCTTTAGATTTAGCTATTTAATAAAGCAGATATGATACTTAAAGACGTGTGAGCTTTGGAACAGCCCTTGAGCTTCATTTAATCATTAATTGACTTTCAAAACTTTATTGCCATATCCCTGATACACAGGATACACTTAATTTTGGATTGCAGAATATCCTTCAGCAGTACAGTAAAGTTTGTGTGGTCACAGAAGAATGACCTCATGGGAATGCCTAGGCTACCTCAGACTGGGCAGATCAAAAGGCTAGAAAGCAGCCTAAGGACCTGAGTTGTTGACTCAGATGTAGGACTTCATGGTCATGGTGTTGACCACATCCCATATAGGAACACCGAGTACCAATAGTGTACTATGGAATCTTAGATTTGCTCAGAAAATAGAAAAAAATATAACTGGCCTACCATGTCCAAACAAGGCAAATTGAAATATAAACAGGTACTCTGGTAGCTTTTATGCAGTTCTTCGAATGTTCTACAGTGAACTGACAGATCCTTCAGCTCTGAGGTGGGAGCCTAAAATTTGCATATTTATGAGCATCCTAGATAATACTAACGCAAGTGACCCATGGAACATACTTTGCTACATATCCTGGATTTAAGAAATCAGCCCTGGAACTAAAAACAGATACAAGAAGCTCCTTGGATACTACTCAGATCATCCGTGCTGCATCCTTAAAGGAAGATCCAGTTACTCTGAAAAGTCCCAGGTGTTTTGCATGCACTTGTAGACACTAAGATATGAATCAATGAAAAGGAACTGTAATGGTCTTTATGAAAATGAGAGGGGCTAAGAGACCAGGTTCTATAACACTTCAGCTGTTCCTGATACCTGTCCAGTCACTGAATGTCCACTTTAGGAAAGGTCTCAAGGACATGCTTGATGTGAGTTTGATCTACAGAGGCAGCACGGTGCCCAGTACTGGCAAATTCCCGAGGTTGCTTTTCAAAGGAGTTGAGTTGAAGCTTGCCTTGTGCTCTAACATTCAATCAGAAGTGATAGAGGAGGATCTATACAGATTTAATTTCTCAGTGGGATGGAGAGTTGCTAGCAGTTTCCTGCCTCCACGTTCCTATTACAGGGAGCCTGACCTGCTCTAATCATCTCAGCCTCTTCCTTAAGCAAACTTTGCTCTGCACTAATTCCAAGGGTCTAGATACCACAAAAGCATCTTTTTCCAAGTGTTCACTGTTTAAACCGTAATCAGTGCCATTATTGGGCCTACCATACTTCCTTGTCTCCTACCTCTCTTGGTGGAGACCTAAGACTGACTTGCAGAATACGTACCCACAGTCATGGAAATCAAGGTATTCACCTCAATTCCTCTTTGTCAAGGCTAACCATGAAGAACTTATAGGCACTAGTAATTCGCATCACCGCTCTCCTTGGTACTGGCTATATCTTCTTTCATCTGCACACCTGCAGCCGGGTGTTTTTCATGGAATTAGTACCTCCCTGTTGGATTCACTTCTGGCACAACAATCAATGATTTCCTTTCAAAAGGCCTATGTGGAATTTTGAGAGAACTCCGTTCCACTCCCATGCATGTTTGTGCTTTCTTTTACACCTTCCATCACTCTCTCTGAGGTTTTTTAATCTGTGCCCTTTGGGACATATGTTTCACATCAACAAAGTCCCATGGCTCTTTATCCTCTTGTGGTATAAGCCGCATCAGTATGGCACATGCTGGCTACATGCTGACATCAACTGGGGAGCATTATAACACGGTCTTGAGCCTCAGCCTCATCCCTAGATATTGGCACTGCTTTGGACTGGGCTTCCATGTTGTTGTTGTTGCTGTTGTTTTAAGACAGGGTCTCATGTAAGGTAGATTTTCCTTGAATTCACCAAGTAGTCCAGGATGAACTTGAGCTCCTGATCTTCCTGTTTCTATACTTCTTAGGTACTGGTATCACACAGGTCAGTGCCACTGTACCAGGCTAGATTTTGTGCATTTTAAGAGCTATTCCATGTAATGTTAATGAATTCTAGTTTTCCCAACACTGGTACCTACTTGGCGTAATTGATGCTTTATTTAGGGGATTATTATTGTGTTGCCCATTCCATAGAGCTGAGGGTGATATCCAAACTATTTTCCTCAGTGCTATTTTCAGTCTTTTGTGTGCATTGTCCCCTAAAAGGGTAAAAGAAGCTATCAGATAAGAAAATTAAATACATATATCTTGTGGGAGATGGTTACAGAGAGGATGATATGTCCAAATGTTCCGAGAGAACCATGTACTTAGCCATGAGGAAGCAAGTGTAGCTCAGCTGAGTTAGAAGATGAGGTCAGGGAAATAACACAGGACAGGTCTTTTTGGACCTTGTAAGAAATTAGAAGTATTGTGGCTTCTACTCTGAATGAGTGAGATGGAGATCCACTGAGGGGAAGGTTCTGCATAGGGAATGAGACAAGTTGTGACTTGTATTAGAAGTTTCCTTGACGTCACTTGCCTCTACTTGCCTTCATCTCTACCCTTTTTTCATCACCTGTCCAAGTTCCTTGAATTCATCACTTTCGAAGTGATGATTGTTTTTTGTCAACTTGATTGTATGAAAAAATTCCTAGTGAATGACTAAACATGCCTCTAAGTTGTCTGCAAGGAGGTCTTCAGAGATTACTAGATCATGAGGACTCTATCCAACTGGTAAATGGTTTAATCCACTTTTAGATTTCAAAACTTGAATATATTATTGGCTGATGGTGGAACCTCATCCTTTGTTAGAGGAAGTGAGTCATTGGAGGCAAGTCTTTGGGGGTCTATGTCTCACCCTGGCGGCTGCTGTCTGTTTCCTGTCCACAATGGTGTGATCTATCCTGCTCTGCCATAAACTTCCTGTCATGGTAAACTGACATCTCTGAAGCTATTTGTCAAAATACATCTCTCCTCCCTTAAGTAGTTTCTACCAGGTATTTTGGTCACATAGATGAAAAAAGTATAAATTGTAGCCCCAATCTAGTTCAATTTTGAAATCTTGACCTGAAGTAGCATGATCAAAATAGTTTAAACATGCAGTTACTTCATGCTAATTCCGCTTTCTCTTTTACCTCATGGCTCTACGGAGATCTTTCTGAATATCAATTCCTACTCTCTTTTTTTGCTCTTACTCTCATAATTTCAATTTTTATTACCTTTTAATTATTAATTTATTTTTGCATGTGTATGTGTGTGTACATGCTTTCCACAGTGAACACGTGGAGGTCAGAGGACAACTTGAAGGAGTCACTTCTCTTCTTCCACTGTGTGGGTCCTTAGGATCAAACTCAGGTCATCATTCTTGCTGGCAAGTGTCTTTAGCCCTGAGCCATCTTGTCCCTTTTAAAAATATGTGTTATTTTGATTCTTCCCATAGTTGTTATGTGTTCCTGTCTTATTGTCCTTCTATTAATGTGGTTCAGAAAAATCTAAGCCTTAGACCATTCAAGTACATTTTGGCACTGATCTCATATAAGAATGTACTGAATACTTCAAATTACTGATGCTTGATTTAACTGAATTCGTACGGGACCCAAATATAGAGCTCTTTAAAGTTCCCTATGAAATTGCTATTTCAACCAGGTTGAAAACCTCTGGAATAATAATTCAAATATTCCTCTTACTTTAATATATCTAAGTTTCTGAGTAGGATACCAATCTCAATAGCTCCCTAGAAATCATATGAAAATCTTACAGCTAGTGACCTTAGTAAGCAATATAACACACTCCTCAGTGTTAAACCAATGTGTAGCACACTCATCTAACCTTCAACCTCATTGCTATCTCTGTCTTTCCAAGAGGATGACTTTGTCCCATTTCATAGAGAAAATAGAAGCTTCCAGAGTCTCAATTCTTGTGTTGTTTTCTCAAACCTAAAGGCATGTATTTAAGTATTGAATATTTTTCTTCCTCTGGATCCTCTAAAAGTTTTGTGGATCTTCAGCATCTTGGCTCCCTTCAAAATATCTACAGTCTCCTTTGTCTTTAAAGACCTCTTCAGCTTTATATTCTCCCTCTCTGTCTACTGTCCTGTGTTTTCTTTCCACAGCTAGGTTTCCTTAAAAGAACTCCATTCAGTCTGTCTTCACTCTTTCGCTTTCCACTCACTTCCTTACTCCAGCGAGGTCTTATGCCTCTGCTTTTAAGAAACAACTTTTGCCATGGGCACCAATGATTTGCGAACTGACAAATCTCATGAAAGTTTCTCAATCTTTTACCTTACTCACTGAATCTGACTGAGTCAATTTCTATTACTTCTCTGCCTGAAAATATGTCTTCCCTTGTACGACATGACATCGTTATTTCTTGATTCATTGTGGCTGCTTATTGAGTTCTTTTTCCCAGTCCAGAAATATGAGTGTTCCCCGCAATCTCTCTTTTTCTTCTTGCTGCATGGTTTTCTTGGCAATGTTATACATGCTTGTAGTTTTATCTATCATCCACACATTTGTGACTACTCGATATATACTTCTCAGCAAAGATGTCTCTCCTGAACCCTAGATCTGTTTATCCAAAGGCCCATGGGTTCTTTCTAACTAGAAATGTCAAAGGCAGCCTAATGTTAATATGTCCAGAACTAAATCCAGCTTTTTATATACTCTAAATGAGACATTGGAATCAGCCAGGGTTTCTTTTTCTTCCTCACACAGCTGCTACTATGTCTGAATTCTCCAAGGTCTACCTCCTAAATCTCCAGATCCTTTTTTATGTATTTGCTACTTTGCAGTTCAACTGATACTTCTTTCTCATCGTTTCTCATCTGGACCACTACAATGTCTGACTGAGCTGCCTGGCTTTATAGCAGCCTCCTTTAAGTAGTCTTCTGAGCTTGAGTAGTTTTTCTACCATGCAAACTTTACCATGCTACTTAGCTTCTCGTATGTCATTATTGACCCCTGAGACTCACAACAATGTTCTTCAAATGGCATTTCATGGATTTCTGTTTGTTCTGGAATGAGGGTAGTTGAGTGATTCACATAACAAAGCTAAATCCCTAATTTTACTAGTGAAAATGTGTCTTATATCTGTTCACCAATCTCTGAGCAGTTGAGGTTTTCTATTTAAGTGAAACTCTATAGTCAGAAGAAAAGTTTGAATGCCATTGATACTGACCCTCAAAAGAAACTTTAACAAGTCTACCATTTATCAGGAATAAAAGAGTATTTCATATGTCAAAAAATTGAAATAATGCCAGGTGTGGTGCCACAGGCCTTTAATCCTAGCACTTGGGATGTCTGTGAGATCAAGGCTAGCCCTGTCTACATAGTAAGTTCCAGGCCAATTAGAGCTACAGGGAGACCTTGTCTCAAACAAACCAAAAAAAAAAACAACAGAATATGAAATGTTTATAGACCTTGTACCTTGGAATGATATCCCCTTGAGACATATTAGTTTGATTACAATGCCAAAATACAAACCTCTCACAGTCTGATGTGACTTTTGGTGACTGTTCTGCATTCTTTCCTCTGTCACTTAGGGTTTCTAGTCCCTGTCAATAGACATTAAATAAATAACTTTGTTTGAAAACATCCACAGTCTTTCTTTTTAGTTTATTTTTATTTCATTTTATGTGTATGAGTGTAGTGCCTGCATGTATGTAAGTGCACCTGTTTCATGCAGTACCCACAGAGGTCAGAAGAGGTTGCTGCATTTCCCTGGAACTGGAGTTACAGACAGTTTTCAGTCACCATGTGGGTACTGGGAACAGAATCTGGGTCCTCTGCAAGAGCATCCGGTGCTCTTACCTGAGCTATCTTTCCAGTCCCCCTTTTTAAAATATTTTATTTATTTTCCATAGTCTTGATGTAGACATTGTCTTTGATCAACTTCATATGTCAAGCTGCATACCCTTCTATGAAATATTCTAATATTCTCCCATGTGAATGAAGACATTTTAAAAACTATAGAAAATACCAGTGATCAAAGATCATTGCGTTTTTTAATTACTGAAACAAAATTCTGTGTTTCCTCTATCACATCTGAAAGAGGCTTAGGACATCCTGGCGAGTCTCGATGCTATGAACCCCATGGAAACTGATTCTCAATAAGCTCTTAATTCTGAGAGCAGCCTGTGGCCCTCATTTACTTTTCTGGACTGTGACAGAGCTCAAGGTGGCAAAAAACAAACAAACAAACAAACAAACACCTGTCAGTTCCAGAGAATCAGATGCCCTCTTCTGACCTTCATGGGTACTGCATGACCTGGCTACACTTACATACATGCAAGCTTTTCATCTCTATTTAGGAAAGGGGGATATGTATACTCTCTCTCCCCTATAAACAAAGTCCTAATTCGACAAGCTTTGAAAACTTTGTGAATGAATGAACTCTGTGGCCACACCCTGACTTGACCTCTAGTGCTATTTCTCCCTAAGCAAAGTACTTTTTAAAAAAAACTAAAACAAATATGAAATCAAAACTCAAAGCTGGGATTGAGATTTTGATCAGACTCTCAGGTTTTCATCAAATTCTAATGTTGATTGTCTTGCCAGTTTGCAACATGACCTTGGGCAAGTCTGAATAATCATTGTCTGAGCAGGGTAAGGCTGATATTGGACCAATGGATCTTTCAATTCCATTTCATCTTGATGCTTAGAATCTTTGATGCTAGAAGGTAATCGACATGAAGAGGGAAAGAGATGAGAAAGGAATGTATGTGAAAATGACTAAAATTCATTATATGAACATATGTAACAGTCAAAGTATTAAAAAAATTTTTTTAAAGAAACCGTTTTCGGTTTACAAGCAAGGAGATTCATGTTTAGAGAAGATAAGTACTGTAAGCTGTTCTGACTCATGTACCTAGTTAGCAAAAATGTTTCACAATAGAATGACAATAGCCACATATAATAATGGCAAGCTTAAAGTAAATGGTCAATTATGTGCAAATAAATGAAATGTCTTTTCTGCTAAAAATAAATTTTAAAAAAAGGAAAAGGCAAGGTAGGCTTTGTGAGTTCTGTCTCTGCATATGAATCCCAAATGATTCTAACCTTGAAGAAAATACATGTTTTGAACAAGTTCAGAACAACAACAAACACCTGTTCAAAGTGCCATATAAATGTGGTGTGTTATTATTATTAAGTCTACATCCTTATGTCCCCATAACACAGTAGAAAAATAAGTAGAAAAAGGTTCTTGATCAATATGCAGTGAGACAAGTCAGCATCAGAATCGTCTGAGGTTGGGAAGATACCAGTATTTGCTAGGTAGGAGAGTAAGAACAATTATTTGGCTGACCTTGCACCACATGTCTATAGTACCAACATTCAGAAGGTTGAGACTGAACAATTGTGAGTCCAAGGCTAGACTGGGCTACACAGCAAATGTCAGGCCAAGGCCAGCCTGAGCTCTACAATGACATCTGGTCTTAAAAATAAGCCAATCTGCCAGGTATGGTGGCGTATGCCTTTAATTCTAGCACTTGGGAGGCAGAGGCAGGTGGATCTCTGTGAATTCAAGGACAGTCTAGTCTACATAGGCCAGCTGGGGCTATAGGGTATCCTTGTCTCAAAACGACCAAATAATAATAATAATAAGATAAAACAATCTTTGACATGGTGGCACACACCTATAACCCCAGCACTGGGGAGGCAGAGGCAGGCAGATTGCTGTGAGTTTAAGGCCACCCTAGTCATAGCAGGTTCCAGACTAGGCAGGGTTACACAGTGAAACCAACTCTCAAATAAAGAAATAAATAAACAAACTAATCAAACTAGTTATTGAGACACCATCCTATATATTAGTCACATCCAAATACATTTTGTTATCTTTCCACTGTACCTATAAATATGATTATTCTTTCACTTTTACAAATGAGAAAGCAGATTCAAGGGCGGGGGGTAAGTGATGGTAAAAATCACCCACCTAGTAACTGGTGGAGCTAAGATTTGAGATATGCTTTTTGGCATTTGAAGGCTCATGCACTTTCAAGTATGAGAGGGTGTCAAACACATTGCCTTGCTGTCTAGCCCAGTACTTTTCAATGTGCATTCAGATTGTCAGGAGATCTTGCTAAAATTCAGATCGCTGATTCAGTTGTTCTGGGGTCTGGCCTGAGCTTCTGCATTTCTCACAAGTTCCAAGGTATTGCTGGTACAGTTGGATCCAAGAGACGCAGGAGGGTAGAGGCCTTTCTGTAGGAATATCCTACTCTACATTTATCTGCCCTAGAGATGGTCACACCTGCTTACTTCACACATATATGACATGTCACTGTTGGCTTTATGGTGTCAATGAATTGTACCTCCTAGAGAGTATGCTGTGAGTGCTTGCCATGGAGTGGGAACATGGGGAGCAGTGAGTAGATCTACAGAATCTTTCTCGGCTTGGGCCTTGTCTGAAGAGAGAAAAGTGATATTCCCCCCACAAATAAAATATTGATTAGTGTACCCGTAAAAAGAAACGTAAAGCAGCTTGCCCACTATGAGAGTGACCCATTTGGTGTTCCAGACAAGATGTGGAGGAGGGAGAGAAAGGAACTAGCTGGCAGGCTGGCTGGCTGGCTGGCAGGCTGACTGGCTGGCGTTGCTGGGTCTCATTCTTATGTTAACAAAGCCCTGATTCCAGACCGCAGCTGCTGCTTATGTGGGGGCTCGGCCATTCATAGCTGCTTGCTTTATGAGTGCCAGACCCTCAGAACAGGTGCGGCCCCACTTGTTATTTTGCACAGCCCCGACCATTCAAACAGGGAGCTGATTATCACTGTGAATCAGGGATTACTACTGATTTACCAGCTTCTCTTGAACAAAGGGGCCAGCCTCCAGACAGCTGTCACTTCTGGACACAGTGAGGCTGACTGCTTGGAAGGCCACATGGGCCTAAGAGAGATGGGTTTGCACTGGAAATGGGACAGAGGACAATCAGACCCACGTAAGTACTCTGGCACAGGTCAAAGTGCCAGTGAATCAGAAAGCTTGCAACTTTAAGCCTACAGTTCCCAAGCAGGAGATACAAACCTACTGCCATAACCACATCATAGTAGGATTATTTTCCTCAGTCTCAGCGTTTACTTTCTCCAAGCCTTGGTTTTCTCACCTCTCCTAGAGGAATAATGATAGTAACTTCCTCCATGGAGCTGTGAGGAGGATTTGTCAGTTGTAATGAAAGCAAACACTAAGAGAATTACTGAGGACTGGGCACTCATAAGTGTGTTACACAGGATATTTCATTAAAGTCTCAAAATGACCCTCACAGACAAACTGATATCATCCCCTGTCACTATGGGCCACACTAAGTCACCCAGACTGACTTTCAACTTATAATCCTCTAGCCTCAGCCTGCCAATGTACTATGATTGCAGGCATACACCACCATATCCTGCTATATTATCCCCATGGTAGAGAAACTGAGGCTTAAAAGAGTTAAGCCTAAAGTACGCAGCTAGTAAGTGGGAATTGAACTCAAGTAGTTCAGTTTAGAGGTTTCCTAGTATTTGTTGTTTATTACCTTATAAACTCAGATTTCTTTCGTTCTGCACATGGAAATCCTTGGGAAGTAAGAGTGATTGTGATTCTCTAAACTGGTCTAGTCTCACTCTCTTGGTGATTGGCTAAATAGATGAATATATATGTTTTAATATAAAATGGCTTTCCAGAGCTGGAATCTACATAATGGACAGAATAATGGTCTTTGTTGGCCCCAGGGCTTCAACTTCATTCACACACACAAAGGAGGGTGGGACAATTCATTTTACCACTTGGCTTAGCAGACCATTTTGGATGCCTAGAGCAGCTTTTCATCCTTAGTCACCAGACTTCCTCCTCCTCATTCTAGCCTATTTGGGTTCACTGCTTCCCCTTAAAACCTTTATTCCTGTGAATTTGATTCTTGATTCCCTTAGTTTATCAAAGAATGGGAGGATAATAAAAATGGAAAGAGAGGGAGAGAAGAGAGAAGAGAGATGACTTCTGAAGATAAATTAAGGAAAAGTATCATGTACTCAGTCTAATCAAAGTAGATTGAGATAGCTGTTTTACAAGACTATTGATAAGGAATGTCTGTAATATATAGTTAAGTAAGAAAAGCAAGCTATGAAATGTATAGTGCTAATATTATTTTGAAGTGTATGAGTGTATGTACAAACAGAAAAAAGATTGAAAGGAGACCATTGTTTTCAAAAATCAACTACTTCGTTGATCATTGCATTATTTTATAGCCCTATTTGGTTTATTTAATTTTTAAAAAATATTCTTTGAGAAATCCATACATGTATATAATGAAATATGATCACATCCATGCCTAGTTCGCACTGAACCCCCAGAAATTCCTAAGTCCCCTTCCCAACTTCATTGTTATTCTTAGTAACCCAATAAATCCAATTATTGCTGCTCTTATATGCATGGGTGTCCAGCTATCCAAGCTTCAGCAAGAGTAATCCACTAGTGGTCACATCCCCAAAGAACAATGAGTCTCTATTCTCCACTAGCTATCAACTGCCAGTAGCCCCTCAGCTCATGAGCTCCTTCTCCATCCATGCTGGAATTTTTACTGGTTTGATCCTATTTTGCAGGTCTGCTGCAGATAACCATAACTGCTGTCAGTTCATGAGTTCAATAGCCATGTCATGTCCACAAGAAGCACTTTCCAGCTCTCCTCCCCATCCTCCAGTTCTTAAATACTTTGTCCTCAGCTGAGATGTTCCCTGAACCTTGGTAGTAGGGTTAATAAAGTTGTACCATTTAGGGTTGAGCATTAATAGTACTCAACTGTATGTAGTGAGTTTGTAGATTACTTTTCTTCTTTACATTTTAAAATCATGTTTTCCCCTGAATTTTAAATGAATATAAATGATATAACTAAAACAAGCTGTAACAAGGAGAAAAAGATCCCTCCATGCAGATAGAATGTACCTGTACTGTTTGTTGCTATGTATGATGTATTATGTTCCCCCAAGTGTTCTACTAGGGAAGAAGGATTGTGGCCTATGTCTGTGCTACAAAATGACCTCTGTGTACAAGGGAATGCAAGAGTAAACAGGACCTGTGAGAGCTTGGAGTTGCATACTTAGATTTCAGATTGCTCTGAGAGGGTCTTAGGTTTCTTCCCAGAAAAGTAGGAAGATATGGAGAGCCTTGATCAGTGGTGTGCCCACTTGGAGCCTGCTGTGTCCCAAGCTATAACTAAGAAACCAAGAGCTACAGTGTTAAAGACTTTCAATACGGGGCAAAAACTGGAATGGTGCTAAGGAAACAAAGGCAAGCAGATGAAGACCAATGGGTAAGGAGTTGCCAAGCTGACCACATAAGGGGAGGACATGTGAGGACGCTGACTAGGCAGGATACCTGTTTGGGAACAGTGCAGCCCTGGAAACATAAAAGAGTTCAAGAAAGCATAGGTTTGGGGAAAAAAAAAACATAAGTAGGGGCCACAAAAACTCAAATGACTTTAGGGACGGGACTTTTGCCTGGATGATCTTAGGTATTAAGGTGAAGATGGTAATGGGTGGAACAGGGCAAATGGCACATGGAAGAGCAGTGGGGAGCTTGGGAAGGCGAGCCCAGAGTTCTTGTGCCTCAGGACTTTCAAGACAAGTTGTAGATCCAGATACTTATGTGAAATCTTTAAATAGATAAGCTTCTTAAATTTTTATGTATGTGTGTGTGAGTATATGTGGTGTTTGTGTGTGTGTGTCTGTGTGTGGTGTGTATATGGTGTATGCACATGTGTGTGAAAATATGTGCACCTGTCTTATGAATTCTCTCTCAGTGAGGCCCAGTGTTCAGCTCCACCCTCCCACCCCTAGGTTTGAACCAACTGAGCAGACAGAGAATGTTCTCTTAGAGAAATTAATTTGTTCTGGGTTACTTACAAAGGATTCATCCCCAGGAGAGAGACAGAGATTTCGTATGGTGGAGCCAGCGTTTTGATTAGAAGTCCCCTGAACTTCTCTCACACACCAAAGATGGAGACTCTGGAGCTGTGCCCACGTCTCCTTCCCAGATTTTCCTTCTTTTCCAATAGACCTCCACCCTGAAGTCATTGGTTACTTGGCTGTCAATTACATTTGGATGCATGTCCCTCAAAGCAGAGAGAGAAACTGTAGATTTATCCAACAGTACCCATGTCTGTACACATAGAGGCTTCAGGAGGACATGGGTATCCTGCTCCAGCATCTTATTTCCTTGAGACAGGATCTTTCATTGCATTTGAAGCTAGACTGGCAGCTGGCAAGCCCTAGTGATCCACCTGTCTTCATCTTGCATAGTGATAGGATTACAGGCACACACACAGCCACATCCAACTTTTTGCCTGGGTTCTGAATATTTGAACTCAGGTCTTCATGCTTGCACAGTAAGCCCTCTTAAACTACTGAGTCATATCCCCAGCCTGTATTTTGAGTTTGTAATTTCCAGTGAACATATTCATTGTACCTGATAGGGTTTTATCTGAGCACATTGTCATACAGATCTATACTATACACTGTGCAAGTGTCCCTCCATTCTCTCCATCTCACTTCTAGCGACTGTCCCCCTCCTAATTTATTCCCCTCATCAGTTTCATTTGTACCTTCATGTCATGTACACGTATATGATTTTAGGGAGCTACATAAAATCTAGAAGCCACAATATAAGAGAAAACATACAATATTTGTCTTTCTGAGACTGACTCAGTTCACTTAATATGATTATTTCCAGTTGCTTACATTTGCCTGCAAATGATAAAGCTTCATTATTCATGACTGCAAAACATTCCATTGTATATACATATCACATTCTCCTTATCCATTCTCCTGTTATTAGACACCTAAGTTACTTCCATAACCTATTTTACGTAGTACTACAGTAAACATTGATGTGTAAGAATCTCTGTGATAACGTTAACTTCGAAACTTTTGGGTATAAGCCTAGGTAGGAGTGATATAGCTGGATCATATGGTAGATATTTTTAGGTTTTTTAAAACCTCCATACTGACTTCCTAGTGGCTGAACTAGTTTACATTTCCACCAGTAGTGTATGAGAGCTCTCTTTCAAACACATATTCACTAGCATTTCAACAGGTAAGTTCTTTATTCAAAGGTCAAGCTACTATAGGCCACAAAAATATACCTGTAAGCTACAGTGTTTAAAACATTAAAAACAATTTTTATTTCTTTTAAATTTTATGTGTATGAATATTGTGCTTACATGTGTGTAAGTTCACCTGTGTCATGCAGTCCCCATGGAGGTCAGAAGAGGACATCAGATTCTCTGGAACTGGAGTTTTGAAATGTCGTTAGCACCCATGGGTGCTAGGATTCGAACTTGGGTCTTCTGCAAGAACAAGCAGTGCTTTTAACTGCTGGGCCATTTTTTTTAAAAATATAGATTCTTGGAACTTGCCAAGGCTTAACAGAGAGGCCCTTTGTCTACCCTTCACTCAAGTTCATCCAATGGTTACACCTTACATATTGCTTGCACTGTTTCAAACCTGAGCAGTTGGTTTGGTTCAGGATGCATATATAGTTTTATAACATTTTGTCATGTGTATGAGTTTGCTTATTGGACAACACTGTAGTCCAGAACTGCTACAACCCAGCAAATCTCTGCCTCTTGCTCTCCCTAAATTATCATAATAACTTCCCCCCTATGCTATCACTAAGCCTTGACAAACTACCTCCATCTTTGTGCTTTTTGTCATTTCAAGGTTTTGATGTAATGGGAATAGTAAAATATGTGACCTTTAGAAAATGACCTTTTTGTTCAGTATAATGCCAAAGAGACCCACCCAGATTTTTGCATATATGAATAACCCTTTCCTTTTTATCACAGAATATTATTTCATGTTTAGCTATTAACTTATTGCAGAGTTTTTGTTCTTTCCAGTTTGGGGCTATTAAAAAGATAGCTGCTATGAGCAGTTATGAACAGATATTTGGTCTGTGTAGAAATTTTTGTTTTTCAGGGTAAATGTTATCCATGGGTGTGATTTGTAGGAGATAAGATTAATTCATGTTATTTTTATTACAGTGTCAAGCTGTATTCCAGAGTAGCTAGACTACAACTGATACAGTTTTTCTGGATCCTTGCTAATATTTCATTATGTCATATACCTTTTATTTTGGCTTTAAGCAATCTGACAAGTGATATTTTGTTTTATTTTTAAAATATCTTATTTATTATTTATATTTTACATGTATGAGCATATTGGCTACATGTATGTAAGTGCACCCATGTTGTGAAATGCCCACAGAGTTCAGAAGAGGGTGTCAAGTTCCCTGGAACTGGAATTATGGACTGTTTTTCAGTCACCACCTAGGTGCTGAGAACCAAGTTCTGGTCTTTGGCAAGTACAGCCAGTGCTCTTAACTGCTGAGCCATATCTCCAGCCACTTTTGTTGTATTTTTTATTTCAGTTTTCTCACTGGCTAATGAATGATTTTGGATATAATTTCATGTGCTTATTTGCCATCTATATATGTCAGGTCCATGAAATGTCTGCTCATATCTTTTGCCCATTTGAAATTGAATTTTGTAGTTTTTATTGTTGAATTTTGAGAGATCTTATATATTCTATATACTAATATTTTGTCATATATATGGTTTAGAAATCTTTTCTCTCAATTTTTATCATATCTTTTCATTCTTTTAATAAGGTTTCCATGGAGAAAAAAATTTAAAATTTTTTGAGGTCCAATTTGTCAGTTTTTCATTTGTACATCATGTTTTTCATTTCATGCTTAAGTACTGTACTCTTTCCCAAGGCCTGAGTTCCTCAGTTGTCACCTATATTTTGTACTTTAATTTTATACTTCAATTTTATAATTTTATAGTATTATGTTATTTGTTCTCTCCCTCTCTCCCTGTCTCCATTAAGGTGCTGAGGCAATCACTGTACAACAGAGGTGTATCCCCTGTGTTTTATCTTTAATTCTATGATCTTTTGTATGCTAATTTTTGCATGAATTGTGTGATTTTAACATAGGGTTTATAATTTTGCCTCTGATGTGTTCAATTGCCAGTGTCATTGGTTAAAAAATAGATCAAGTTTTCCATCGAATTGTTTTAGCATATTTGGCAAAAATTTGTTGTACATATATGTGCATAACTTATTGAGTCATTTTTACAATTTTGATTTATTTATATTTATTTTATGTGTATGTGTTTTGCCTGCATGCATGTAAGTGCACCTGTGTGTTCCATGCCAGTGAAGGCCAGAAGGGGGCATCAGGTCCCCTGGCTGGATTTCCAGGTGGTTGTTAGACACCATGTGGATGCTGGGAACTGAACCTCAGCAAGAGCAACCAGTACTCTTAACCAGTGAACCATCTCTCCAGCCACTATTTCTGAGTTATTCTATTCCTTTGGTCTATGTATTTATCTCTTTGTAGACACTATGCTTCTTTGATGGCCATAGTCCATTTGAAAACTTTAATATAAGGTAAAACAATTATTTTCCATTCTATTATTTTTAAAAATTTTAGCTCTGTCAGCTCTTTTCAAATATATTATAGAACAATATTAATTATGCATATAGTGATCTTCCTAGGGTTTCCACATTTATAATATATAATGAATATATTGAATTCAATATATTGAATTTCATTTAAATCTTTGATTCATGACTGTTTTCGGTTTTTAGACTATAAGCCCTAATTACTTTGTTTAGATTTCTGAATTAGTACTTCATATTTTAGTGATTATGCACGTTATTGTAGCTTTTAATTTGGTTTTTAACCTATTCAGTAGTTGTGCATAGAAAGGAAGCATTTTTTTTATGATTACATTGAATCCTGTAACCTTATGAACACAGTTCCATCAAGGAACATTTTAAGAGATTCATTCTTTCTTTTGTACATTCTTTCCTTCCACTAGAATTGAACCCAGGACCTTATGCATACTAGGCTAGTGCTCTACCATTGAGCTACATTCACAGTCATCTTTGACATTCTCTATGTTAGATGTTTGTGACTCTGTAAATAGACATACTTTATTTCTTCCTTACTGGTCTATATGCAGTTTATTTTCTCTCTTCTCTTATTTTACTGAACAGCTACACCCAGAAGAAGAGTGATGAGAGGAGAATCCTTGTCTCTTTACCAGTCAGAAGGAAAAACCTTCATTCTTTCACAATTATGATGTTAGCTGTGCCTTCATAACAAATTGGCGCATAAGGTATATATTTAAAGGACAAAATTCATTGACTTTTAAAGTATTCACAGAAAGTTGAATCCACCACCTCTATTTATTCTAGAAACTTCATTATCGCAAAAAGAAATAACATAGCCCTTAGCCATCATCACCAAATCCCCAGTGTCCTCCAACCCTAGACTACTGCCAGTTTTCATTCTGATGCTATAGAATTGACTATTCTAGTCATTCTGTATAAGTACAGCCATACAGGGTACAGTCACTGTGACTGCATTCTTTAATTTAACGTCATTTCTTTAAGGTACATACATGTTGTAGTGTGGATCAATATTTCATTTCTTTTTTGTTGCCATATAATATGTCATTGATTGCATGTACCACATTCTATTTATCCATTTATTTGTAATGTTCTAACTTGTTAGTTCTCAGGTTTCTCATTTTATTGGGTTATAAAGCAAGAGTTCTTTATATAGTCTAAATGTGGTCCATTATCAGATGCAACTTGTAAATATTTTCTCCCGTTTTATGGGCTGTCTTTTCCAAAAGTTTATTTTATTGATGTCATGTAATTTATCTATTATTTTCTTTGCTTGCTTATGATTTTGGTGTCATTTTAAGAGACAATTCATTAACAGTCATACCTGTTGTCTTCTAAGAATTTTATACTTTTTCCATATGAATTTTTAGATTATCGTATCTATTTCAACAAAATAAGCAACTGGAACTTGGATAAGATTTATGTAGCATCTATAAATGAATTTGAAGAATATTACCATCTTTGCGCTATTAAAAATTCCGGTAAATGAGCATAGGATGTCTTTCTGTGTATTTAGATCTTTAATTTCTCTCAACAATGTCTTGACCTGTTCTGATTATGCATTTTGATTTATAGTTGCATTTATTCTTAATCATTTTGTTTTGTGTCCTATAAATGTAATCAAACTTTAGTTTTATTTTTTCTTTGATTATACATCATTTTCATGCTTAGTTGCCATAGACAGAACCTCCAATACAATGTTGTATAGCAATGATAAAGAAAGTCATTCTGTCTTATTTAGGAACTTAAACGGAAAGCTTTCAGCCTTTCACTACTAAGTACAGAGGGTTCTCAACAATGTCTTAGAGTTGGCATTTTGAGATACAAAAGTAATAAACATTCAGTAGAAACTGTACTTTCTATTTTGAGTTTGCACCTTTCCTTGAGTTTGCAAAAGGCAGTATGATGCTTTCTCATGAAGGTGAGTAGCATCAGTGAAGTGAGTAACAGATCACAGTCAGATAAAAGATCACAAGGGAGACATTTCATACTCTGTCATGCACTGTGCTGCCAACTTGCTATGTTTGATAGGCTAGGTATATTAGATTCAATTTTCACTTAGGACATTTTTGAATTACATTGAGTATCAGGATGTTTTTGACAATCACAAGAAACTTTGTCATGAGGTGTTCATAAGTTATATCAGGTTTTTAAATTTTTCAGTTGATTCAATTTGCCAACATTTTTTAAATTGTTGTTGCTTTTAGTTATGCATTTCTGCTAGTTCTTTGTTTTTATCAAATTGAGGAAGCCCTGTGTTTCTTGTTTTCTGAAAGGAAACTACTTTTGCTTTTATTTTATCATGAACGAATATTTCAAATATTTTCTGTATCAATTAATGTGTTCCTGTTTTAAAAATGATCCATTTATTTGGTGGATTGCAATGATTGACTTTGTAATAACAAGCTAGCTTTGCATCCACAGAATAAATGTTAGTTGATCATGGTGTATAATTCTTACCAGTTAATTCTGAATCATATTTTCGTAATATGTTATTGAGAATTTTTGAATTTATATTTGTAAAGGATATTGCTTTATACTTTTCTTCTTTCCTTTTTGTCTATTTTCTTTTACTGTTTCTTTTACCTTTTATTTTCCTTCTGTCTTCTTTGTATTATCTTTATCTGATTTGGGTATTAGAGTAAAATTGGACTCATAAAATGTAAGTTAAAACTGTTCTGTTCTCTAAAAAATTCTGGAAAATTATGTGAAGAGTTGGCTTACAGTCTTCTCTAAATATTTGACAGAATTCTTCAAATAAAACTTCCGGTCTGCCAGATTTGGTTGTACACACCTATAATTCTAGCACCTAGGATGCTCATTCAGAATCACACACACAAACAAAACCACAAACACATGAAAATTTCTAATCTTGAAAATATTTTTGGGAGCTTTAGAATCAGAAATCTGATATCTTGAAATGTATGAGTCTTTAAAATGTTCTGTTCCATATTTGCTGATTTCTGATAGTTAATATAGTTCATGGAGTGGTCCATTTTATATTACAGTTTGTTTTATTTTGTTTTTGTCCTGAAATTGGTTCCTTCTATAGAGGCTAAGGTGGCCTCAAACTTGTGATTCTCCTTAGTGTATAGGATCTTTATGCCACTCCCTTATTATCCTTACATTGTTCCCAGGGCTTCAATTGATATTTTCTTTCAGATGGTGGTAATATGTATCTTCTCTCTTTATCTTTGTCAATCTTGCTTGATCAACTTTTCTGGATCTTTTCAAAGAACCAACTCTTTGTTTTTATTTTTAACTTTTTATATTGCTTTTCTATTTTTGACTTCACTAATTTCTACTCAAATATTTGTTATTTTATTCATTCTACTTCTTTGGGTTTTGTTTTGTTTTTCTAGTTTTTTTGAGGTAGGGGTTTAATTATTTATTTGAATATTTTTCTCCTTTCTCACATACACATTTAGTGCTGCATAGTTCTCTTGTGTTCCATGTGTCCTACTAATCTTCATTTCCAATCTGTTACATAGGTTAAAATCGTTGGAGTTTTCTGTTCAAGTATCAACTAGACTAGGCGCTTATCTACAGATTCTGTTGATGAAACTTCTTCCAAACTCATTCAGGTGAATGAAGAATTTAGTTCCTGAGGTATAGAGCTATAGTCTCTTTACTAGTTGTCCAACATTAGTCACTCTCTGCTTCTATATGCTATTACTGAGAACTAGAACCTCATTTGTAAAACCAAAAAGAGACAGGTTTGCTAAAAAGCATCCATTCATTGCTTAGGCCACAAAGTAACTAAAATAAAAGCATGATGAAATTCTGGCAACTCTGCCTTCATTTTGTATGTATTTCTTTTACTTGGGCTCTTACTCTTAATCACACAAAGACTGATACTATCTAATGTATCTCATCTTCCTTCAAAGTTGAAGGTACAAACATATGAGCAGCTGAGGCACCACACTGATGACTTGTTTCAGACCCCCTAAAAGGTACCTAACCATCTCTAGCCACTGTCTTAAATCAGCAGCCACTGTAGATCCTAGGAAGAGCAGAGCCTCACAAACAGATTACTCCATAATACCGCCCCCCCACCCGCTTTAGTTGCTTTTCTCACTGCTGAAACAAAATACCTAGGAAAAGCAACATAAGAAAGGGAGGATTCATTTTTGCTCAGAGTTTGAGGGTGTTTTCTATCATTGGGGGGAAGGCAGAGCATCAGGAGCTTGAGGTAGCTGGTCATTTCACATCTGCTATGAGGAGGTAGATCACCAAATGCTGTTGTTCAGCTTCTTTTCTCTCCTTTAAGCACAGTCAGAACCCCAGACCATAAGATGGTGCCACCCATATTTAGTGTAGGTCTTTCTACCTCAGTTAGGCTAATCACAATAATAACCTAATCACCCAGAGGTTTGCCTCTTCTATTGATACTAGATTCTGACAAATTGATAAGCAGTATTAACCATCATATTTCCCAAAGAGGTATGGAACTAAATCACATTTTCAAGTGTTAAGATTTCTCTTTGGCCATCCTGCAGCTGCAGAACTAAGATAATGGCCAGCCAGGTCACACTTAACCAAGACTCCTTGATTATACATACCCCTCTCCCTTTGCTGCATTTCTTTGAATATTAAAACTAAATCTCATGCTAATAACCTAAAGATGGGTTCAGATGCTTAATTTCTTTTTTTTTTCTAAAATAGCCACTTTGCCATATAATGTAACAACCATTAGATTAGATTCGGTTCTTATCATTTGGATTTTGGTCTGTTCACACTCAGAATGAGAGGATTATATAAGAGCAAATGTAATTGGGTAATCATACATAGAATTAAGTGTAAATATGAAATAATTTAAACAGTTGTGTTGTGTCAGTGATATGAGCAAACTTTTGAGAGGTATATGACAACATTTTGATACCCAGTGGAATATTTGGGTTCTTTCAAATTCGGTAACTCTGAAGTTAAGAAGTTGGGGAGTTTTCTGGTTTTGTTTTTGTTTTTTTGTCCATTGCAATATTGAAAATTATAGCAAAAAATCAAAGGTCAGTGCATTCTTCAAAAATGTCAGGGTCATGAAAGACAAGAAAAACTGAAAAACAATTCCAAATTTCTAAAGAGACTAAAATGACATTGAAAGCAAACTCAAGGTCTGCTGCATGCTTGAACCCTATACTCAGTTATTGTCATAAAGGATATTATTGGCATAATTAGTAAATTTTTTAAAGTGTTTAGATTATACAATAATAATATATTGTGAATATTAATTTATTGACTCTGATCATTGCCTTGTAACTATGAAAGAAAATACCTTTATGTGTACTTACATAGCCGGGAGTAAAAAATATAATCTACATTTTATTCTAAAATGGTTCAGAAGGAAGTAAAAATATGTTCAAACAGAGAGAAAAGGGTGAGGGAAATGTAAAAATTGTGGGACTGTGATTGAAGGGTTGTGGAAATTCTTGAACTATACTTTTATATTTTATACTAATAAAATTTCTAAAGCTGATCAAGGGTTGGACACTGAGTTCATCTAGTTTTTAGTGAGGATGTATAAGGTGTAGAAGGAACATTTGAAATGGAAGTTAAGGGTAGATTTAAGAGACACTATGTAGAGAAAATTGACCTGCCTTGGTAGTCAGACAGAGTTAGGGACAGTTCTGAAGCTGTGATGCTGGAAATTGAGACAATGCTGGCAGAAAGTGGTGAATGAAGAGACAACTGGCTGGGAGCCGGAATAAGTTTGTGACCTGTGAAGACTGAGTGACAAGGGTACATAAATGCAAAGGAACCATTTAGTAGAAAGCAGAATAAAAATCAGGGATGGAAGCCCTAGTTTAGCAGGCATCCCAACACCTTTGGAGATAGATGGAATACCTCTTGTAAAGGGATAAAAGAGGTTGTCTTACAAAGCATATCCAATCAGTTGTGAGGAGTTGTAATGAAGTTAGATATATATGGATTCAAATCCTGACTTTAGTTATTTCCAGCTTTGTAACCTTGATTGAGTGCTTTAGCTTCTCAGAACCTCAGCTGGGTTTTTTAGCTGTGAAATGGTGGCTTTAATTATACCTGCCTTGTTGTGAGGATTGGATGACAAGACCAATATAAAACACTTATGCTCTTCAGGGCTACATAGGTAGAACTGAGATCTAGTTGTTACTGATATTTCTTTTCTTGTGCTTGTCTGCATGAGCGCTCTCTCTCTCTCTTTCTCTCTCTCTCTCTCTCTCCTTTCTCTCTCTCTCTCTCTCTCTCTCTCTTTCTGTGTGTGTGTGTGTGTGTGTGTGTGTGTGTGTGTGTGTATGTCTTGCTGTGTAGGATGAGATGAGGCTACCACAGCATGGCATGTTTGGCTTACAGAGGGCAAGCCCATATGCTGTCTCTGAAAAAGAGGATTCCTTTCCACCTCTGACACAGTCGGCAAGGGAAGGAAAGTGCAAGGAGTTAGAGAAAGTGTGAGTCAGAGCCAGGGCTCACAGAGAAAGGGCAAGCCCCCGACTCATGTGGATTTCTAGAAATGATTCCTCCCCCCAAAGCATGTTCCAAGTCATGCAGAATAGGACACATGGAGAGGGTGCAATGACTGATCTAAAGTGAGCAAGAGGCACCATGTACAGGGGCCTGGCTTATAGTTATTAAAAGTGCTTGGTTCCACTTCCACCTGATACCTATCTCAGGAGGTGGTAAATTTCAGGAACTGTCTCTCTCAGGAGCAAGAAGGGCCAGTCACCTACCAATACAGATTGTCCACACCAAAGATGCAGCTCTGGGTAGCACTCTGCTAGCCCACATTTATTCCTTTCTCCTGATACACTAATCAGTCTGTAGTCTTCTGCTCCTACATGTTAATGCAATCAAAGAGATCATGATGACCTTAGAAGTCCCCGATTAATCATTTTTTTCTTCCTTCATCAGCATTACTTTCTTTAATTTCTCAGCACTTGGCTCATTTTCTCAGCTCGCTTGGCTATGTTCCTTGTTCCAAGTACCTTTTTTCCTTTATGGTGGAGAAGGATTGGGTGAAGTCATGGAGTTCTCAGCACCTTGGCAGTGGCCAGTGAGGAAACCTTGTCCTTGAATGATAGAACGTTCCCCATGGAGGAAGGCTTTAGGGTTCTGACAAAAAGCAGTCTTCAGAAAGGGACATTTGGAATTGTGTGTGTGTGTGTGTGTGTGTCTGCAAAGAGAGAGAGAGAAACTGAAAGATAGAATCAAGATGATAAAAATAAGAAATCTGGAGAAACTAATTGGAATGAATTGAAATCACTATTTTATCTTGGGTCAAAGGAGGAACAGAAAGAAAGCAATTCGCAAAGATTATCATCTAAATATTAGGAATTACTAATTTTCTAGAAGTCTCTCGAATAAAATGCTTTGAGAACCTTAGTTACATAGCGATTTCCAAATAGGGGGGAGCTTAAGATACAGAGATTAATAAGTCTGTCACTTAAGTGGGCTGCTGGAGTCATAGCCTACTCATAGCAGGACTTGTGACGTTTTTCCTACAGATAAGTTCCAGTGGGTGGCAATACCACTCACCTGATTTCTTGGTTCAAACTCCTAGGTGTTATTCTGAGTTACCTTTTTTCCTTTTCACATCACATCCTAGCCATCAGCCAATCCTGTCAACTTGCCTTCAGAATAGAGCCTGATTTTGGTCACTTTACACAACCTCCTCAGCTATAACCCAGGGTGAGCCACTGCCATCATTTTCCTGGGCCAATGTAACTGCCTCCTACTTGCTTCCACTCTTCCTTACAGGTTCCCATGTATGGATGCTCAGGGCACCATAGCTATGGCTGTGCCATTTATATCACAGGCATACTAATTTACATAAGATAGTGCAGATGGGTGCAGACATTCTGAGTTTCTTGGCTCTAAGTCTGTGAGCTGCAGAAGAGATTCTGCTCCTGCATAAAAGTGTACCAGTGTATATAGCCTTTCACAGCCTAAAGAAGGCACATGCAAATGTACAAATTTATTAACACACACTAGGGGCCTACCTCAGCCCTGGGTATGTACGGAGTTCACACCTTCCTTCTACACCCATTGCTCTGTCTGTCTGGATGAAGTTCTATCCCATTCAGCTACATTTGCTTTATCTGAAGAGGAAGTGGAATAGTGGGGTACAAAATAATTTGGTGGTATATGTATTCCAGTGACAAGAAATGCAAAGTGGAAAGAACATGGATGCACAGAGCCCAAACTGCTGCCTACCACCATTTGGTGAATTCCCTAGGGCAAGACTTAAGTTTGCATCCATGTGAACTTTTAGAGACTACCTTAATACTGTTATCTTCAACTTGACAAAGGAGTATCTCTGTATCACAGTTTAGTAGCCCTGCTGACAGTCTGATATGCAAAAAACAATCAGCCAGAATGTTTTAATATATTGACTTTGCTTCAAATTTTATATACAAAAATTTATATATAGATATTTCTAGGATAAAGGCAATGATACAAAGCTAGAATATTCCAGTAGAGGCCTTTCTGTGGACCTTCCACTCAAACATCCTCCAACCACAAGGCACATATCTATCTCTCCATATCACCAAGTTCATTGATATCTATTAACTTTTAATCAAAGAGTTTGTCTTATTCACCATTATGTTTTCATCACCTAATACAGTGCGTAGCATGAAATGAGTTGCCAATAAACATTTACTAAATGAGTGCATAAACAGAAAAATGTGCACTTTCTGTCCTTATCCTGCTAGGAGCCTGAAGATATACATAATTCATCCCTGTGTCTACTGTGCTTTTAGATGCTCTGGTGAATTGAGGTCACCAGAAAGTAGAGGCATTTGAAACCAAAAGTTGAAAGATCTGGTTAGCCTGATCAACATAATCATCAGTTGTTGAGATAATCACATGTGCTGAGAATTCCTGTAGGCTTTCTACTCATTAGTCTCCACAGTGACCTTATGAGGTATCCACTAGCATCATTTCCATTTCACATGAGCACACTCAGACAGAGGCGATTGAGTAACATGAATTTAGACACAGGCAGATTAACATGAATCTCTGCATTAGTGCAGAAGAATGAAAGTATGTGTCATTTTCTCTCATTTCCTTTTCTAAACACCCAGGGAGCATCCACATCCCTCTGTATGCATCTCTTTCACTTAAAAGAAGCCCTTGGAAGCAGGTGAGGCAGGGACATGTGCTATCCAGGCAAGCAACAGCAAGCACAAATCTAGTTAGCAGCCCCATTGGGAAGGAGCCACTTGGGTGACTGATATTATAGATTCAAAAGCTGAGATATTTTGTGCTTTCTTGATATTGAAATCTGTAAAACCATCAAATCCTGAACCAGCCTTGCCAAAGTGAAAGGGAGTTGCAGCCACAAAGTAAATTTAACACCCCTACTGATTTTCCTGATATCAAATGGAAGGCTTCCACTGAGGTGAAAATGGCACTAGCTTGAAGCTCTACAGGGGCTGAAACTTCAGCTATTACAAGACTGGATTGTACCTGACACCTTCACTTGGGAAGCGAAATCATCACATAGAGAAGAGGTAACAGACTAGGCAGGCTTTGAAGCCCTGACTGCCAATAAAGAGAAAACAGAACAACACACATCATTAGGAGGTCGGCATGCTTGTGGGCACATAGAATTTTCTTCATTATCTCATTGCTTAACTCCCCTAAACAACAAAACACAACTGTTGAAAACACAACTTGTTAGTGGAGATGTAAATCAGTTGGCTCAGTGCTTGTATCACCCTCATGAGTCCTTAGGTTCCATCCCCAGCATCAAACAAACTAGGCTTAGTGGTGCATGCCTGTAAGTCCATCATTTAAGATGTGGAGGCAGGAGGATGGGAAGTTCCATGTCATCCTACAATACTTAGGATTTTGAGGCCATATGGCAAGAAACCATGTCTCAATACATATGCACACACACACACACACACACACACACACACACACACACACAAAATGAAGTACTATTAACAAATTGTCTGAATCACCAATTCATGGGCAATGCCTGGGTCTATCTCTATGTTATTTGATCAGAATCCTAGAACCAGAAATTGAATTTACAGACTGTAGGATTCAAGCTATACACTCTGTAGGTAGAAAGGCTGAAGCTAAGAGAAATTACTCTTGCTTTTATTTCCATCAATTTTGTGTGTGTGTCTGTCTGTCTGTCTGTCTCTCTGTCTGTCTGTGGCTGTGTATGTTAACAGAAGAAAGAAAAAGTTTGACATTGTTGGGGGGAGGGATGAAGAAAAATGTTAGAATTGACACAGTGTTTAATAAATAGCTAGTCACTGGTGACATAATGACATGCAAACTGTAAACAACACCCTTCTCTGTGGCATAAACAGAGGAGATGTTCTCAATGGAGGGAGGGCTTCAGCTGAAAAGGCTAAATGGGAGCCATTTATATCCCTCCAGCCCCTTTCTGCCATCAAATCCACCACCTAGTTCAGCTGTTGTCTCAAAATGTTGTCTCAACATTTTGCATCACAGAGACTTCCACAGGCTGCTTTGTTAGTGGCCGGTAGCATTTCACCTCTGTGGGAGGGATGGAGCCTTTCCTTTCATCAAGAAATTCATGATTTCTCTTTGAATCATAGTGCAGAGCATTTTACAAATTGCAGGACAAAAATAGAAATGCCTCCAGTCCTCAGCACAGCCCTGTGGAGGTCGGAGCAACCTGTCCCTGGGACAGCGTATAAGGAAAGCTTGTGCATTTCTGAAAGTGGTGGTAAATTGTATGTTGAGGAAGGCAGAAAGAAAGCTATCTTTTCCTTTTCTGCCTTAAAGAGAGCTAGCCTGGAAATAAGGTGAAAGTGGGAGCTCTTGAAGAAGCCAGCCCAAGTGCACTATTCAAACCAAGGAAGAAAGTAATAGTGTTGCAGCTTGGCTGTGAATTTACTGTGGGACTTTGGCTAAGTTGTTTTGCGCATTGAGCCTATTTTTTTCTTCTGTCTATACCCATTTACAATATAATTAAAAGGTGTAGATGTGGTATCAGGAGACCCACATATGCTTTCAAAACAGGAAAATGTAATATGAGTGCAACAAATTAGTGTTGTTTTGTATCTGCTCCATACCACTGATGATTGGACAATTTGGGTATGTACTTGTAATATTCTACTGCAGATCCAAGGCCTCTGAAGATCCTACAGGAAGAGATGTTAGAGGAGATAGTATAGGTAGAGGAGTAGGCTCATAGACACCTCATGGATTATGGCCCTGCCTTTTTCTTATCCTACCTTTCTGTGTTTTCCAGCAATTTACTGAAGTGTTCTGAGATTCATACACAAAGTAGAGTTGTTGTAAAGACTCAAGCTCATATGATGATAATTCAAGCATAATATTTTCTGTTGATGTTATTTGTCCCTGTTGTGGAGGAGAGCCTGAATTCCCTTTGAGGCACTATGCAGCTAGTCCTTGATATATGCATATATATATTGAAGAAATGCTGGTTCCATAGATTTGGAAAGGATCACAAAAATATATGTTGAAACTGGAGGTTTAAGGTCAGTGGTAGATTGCTTGCCTAGCACGCACGAATCCTTGCTTTAACATTGTTGCATGACCCCACAAATGTAATGTATTTAATAGAGACCATAAGAAGTATGGGGCAGATTTGGAAACCATGGACCAGTAGCAGTGTTGACAGATGGGATTGGTATTCACAGCTCTGGAAATCAACTCGATGGACAGTGATGAACACGAAAACAACAGTAGCAATGAAAAAGGATGGAAGGAAATAGCAATGTGCACTATATACAGTAAAGAGGAATACTGCTTTATACACATGTATAATTTTGTATATAGAACATTATGCATTGTTCATTCATATATATCTTGTGTTTATATATGTGTATGTACATATATATACATATGTGTATATATGTGTATAATATATACCGCCAAACAATACTTAACCTCACTCTAGATTGTGGCAAAAATTGTTTGAGATATTTATTTCTCATTTGAATTGTGTGGCATCCAGAGACATAACCTGTCAAGTCCCAGACCAGACAAGAAATGATTAGCAGGATCCAGATCTCTTCCCTCCCTGTCATTCTCATGCTATGCTTGGGTCAACAGAGTTGGTTGTTCTCTAATTAGAATGAGTTTTAACACCATGTAATGGCCCTGGCCTGAGATGTAAGGGCAAGTTAGGGGTATAGATACAGATATCAGGCTAATTGTATTGACCCTATCACATCTGGGTTTATTGTGGTATTCCGTTGCTCTTCATTGGTAAGGGCTTTGTACAAGCATGCCAAAGCTCTTTCCAAACAACTCTTAGACACAGTGTCCTCTTGTCTTTCTCTCGGGCCTTGATAGTTATTTTGTTATCTGAAAGTCCTACTTTCTGCACTAAAATAATTAGTTGAAAATCTGTTTTTTCAGTACTGTGCATATGTGGTGTACATGTGTGTACATACATATCAATGTGTGTACAAATGTTCACACACATGTGTGAAGGTGTGCCTGCACGTGTTTTCGCATACATGTAGAGGCCAGCAGTTGAATTTGAATACCTTCCTCTGTTATTTTCCAACTTATTTTTTGATACAGGGTCTCTCACTGAGGCCAAAGTTCATTGATTTGGCCAGAGACACTGGCCATCTGGAGGGATCCTCTTGTCATCACGTCCCCAGGACTAGGATTACAGGTCTGTATCGCCACACCCAGTGTTTTACATGGGTGCTGGGGGTCTGAACTCAAGTCCTCATGCTTATGCAGCAAGCACTTTACTGACTGAGCCATTTCCCCAAATCTGAAAAATATGTTTTAATTTGAATTGCCCTACAACATTGTCTTTTTACTATATACTTAGTATGTGGAAGATATTAATGTCCTTACCTTTTCATCCATATGGACCACATAAATAGAGCAGCCACTGTTGGGTTTTAGGCCAGTGTGATCCTGTAGCAATATGGCCACAGGCAGTATGCTCACTGAAGCCTTTCTGTGTACCTCTGTGTAACTATTGCTCTTGTAGGATCTCCAACCATACAACTTCAGAGCTACAGAATACCTACATGAGTTTGGATCTTCCCTGTGGTACTCATTGCACTGTTTACTATACTTTATTATAAGTAGTAAACAGATGACAAAAACCCTTATGTGCCCATATCTTTTTTATAGAAAGATTAAAAATAAAAGTTTACATGCAATCTTGCTTTTATAAGATAAGTCTCACCAGTAGCACAGGCTGACCTCAGTCTCCTGATCACCTGCTTTAGCTTTCCGAATGCTGGGATTATAGTCTTGTACTATCATGCTTAGGCTAAAAACTCCAGTTTATAAACCAGGTTTTATTTTTGTAGAGAACTTTGATATCTGAGTATTTATGTAAAATCATCTAAGTTTTCCATATTGGCTAAAAATAAAAAAATATTTTTCATACTACACCAAAGAAAATGTGTAGCCCTCATCAACTTATGATCATAGATGTGTGTGTCATAATCTTATGAAATATTCAAACTATGAGTTGCCTTGGAAATTGGGGCTTCTAGTGAGAAAATACAGCATCAGAGAGTTTCAACACCTTCCCCATAGTCACTCCTATAGTTTATAGTCGAATTGAATTTTGAGCCCAATCTTCCTGTGTCTTAGTCTTTCATATTCACCATACTGCCTGCTAGGTTGTCTCATTTCTACTGAAACCTGAGCTAGTTTGCCATGTAGAGAGGACAGCATTCAGTCCCCAGTCCTCTCTTCAAGACTACTACAGAGTCATCACCATCTGTCGACAAGCCTCTAGCACTTCTCACCAGAGTGTGAGAATTTAACCTCCTTCTCCATCTCCACTGAGAATATTGCCCCTTAACCTTTTGTATTGCTTTTGCTCCAGTGATAGATTCAAGACAAGACATTTATAGGAAGGTTATTAGCATTGCTCCCTCCAGCGGTGCCTTTCCAGTGGAATCAGTGTGATCCAGCACAAAGACTCTGGGGTGCAAAGTCCTGGGAGCTAGCCTCAGTTCTCAGACATGTGACTTGAGGCAACTTATTTAACCTCCATGACTCCTAATTACCTTAAGCATAGAAGCATATGAAAAGTAAGACCTCCTTCTCTAATCTCTCAGATTTGCTGTGAGGCTGAAGTGAGATAACGTGTATGAGAGTGCCTTGGAAAGAGAATATTTGTACAACCATAAGGGTAGAGAATTATTATTAATTCAATATAATAATTTGAAGGATCTACTATGTGCTTGTAAATGTTCTATTGATTCAAGGCATTCCGAAAGGCACCAGCTGCTTTCTTAGGTGAAATCTAACTGAGAAAGACAGAACTTAGTGGATCGAGAACCAGCACTATAAAGCTACATAGGGCAAGGGGGTATATGAATTGCATGATGAGAGACATCACAGTAGAAGTCACTGAGTGATTCTGGACAGAGTTACATTTAAAACATTCGTTGGGAAATAATTGGCCAAGTCGGGCAAGGAAGAAGGAGAAGGAGAACATTCTCAGGAGGGACAATTGGGGAAGTGATGACTGAAATCCCCACATGTTCTAGAAGTCTAATCTTCAGGAAACAGAGAGCCCAAATATCAACCAGTAGGTTATTGACAACTTCTCTAGCTTTCTTGCTGGCCCAGACCGTATAAAGAGAATGAAAGCATGCTTCTCAGGAAGCCAAGGCAGGTGCTTAGTGGGATGTGTATGATTGAGTATATCATAGGTGGTCTATGACTGAAAAATGGCCATATAGTAGTAGTATATGTCAAAGGGCTCTTCTGAGCCTTAAATGAGATAATGTGTGGTAATCACTGAACACAGTGCATGGTACTTGATTAATACTAACAATATTAGCTCCTATTATTATCATCATCACCAATTTTCATCTTATGTTGATGACAAGGATTAATAACATTGCTCTTGAATTTTGTCAAATGTTACTTGAGTAACCTTGGGCAGGATATATCACCTGGTTTTTCATTTTCCTGATCTTTAAAATAGAAATGATAGTTGTGCCAACTCCAAAGGACTATTGTGGGGATTAAATATCTTAATCAAGTAAAGTGCTTATCACAATGATGGTACTTGGTAAGCACTCAACTGATATTAGCAACTACAGTTATTATCACCAGTTGATCAGTAATGTAATCTAATTGCATAACAAATCAAGTAAATTGAAAAAAAAATACACAAAAGCACCTCCGATCCTACACTCAGCATACAGTTCATTGTTGTCAGTTTGTAATCCATTTTTAAAACAAATTTCATTTCCTTTCTAATTCAAATTTTTCTTGACACTAATTTTCTTTTGTTGAGGAAATCAAAACTTCATAACTGGCTTCAAGTATGTATGCAGTCCATTCAACCTTTGCAGAGTACTTGTTATGTTCTTGCTAGAGGTGTAGAAACTGAGAAACTAGAGAGAGAGAGAAAGAGAGAGAGAGAGACAGAGAGAGACAGAGACAGAGAAAGACAGAGACAGAGACAGAGAGACAGAAATGAGAATTTCATGTAAAGAACTTACAGCCCAATAGTGGGAGATACGAAAGCAAAATAAAATATAAAATAGCACATTACACTATATTAAGTACTATAGGGAATTTAGATGTGGTGATAGGGAGTTTCAATGTGGCTGGGAGTGCGTGTGTGTATGCATAAATAGAAGTATGAACAATATATAATTTTATAAAGGGAAGACCTCACTGAGTAGATGATTTGAGTTCATCCTTGAAGGTTGTGAGAGAGTGAGCTGTGCAGGTACCAAAGGGAAGGATGTAAGCAGAAAGAACAGCAAGAGCCCAGTCTCCAATCAAGAGCATGCCAGCCATTTCAGAAAGCACAAAGAAGTCTGTGTTACAGGAGTGGAATGAATGAATGCAGGGGTAATGGAGGAGGAGATCAGAGAGGTTACTGAGGCCAGATGGTTTAGGGTTTTGCAGGTTATCATGATGAATGTTATTTACAAGGGCATTACCTGATTTGACTTATATCAGTCATCTGTTCCTCCTATAAGGAATGGGCTACATTCTCTCCCCCCAAACACTGTAGGCTTAGGACAATAATAAAGGGAGCAATAGCCCAGGAGATCCTACAAAACTGTCCTCAATACTGTGTGGACTGCAAAAAATCTGCTCATTGTACAGGACTGGGATTCAGAAAGGGGGTGATAACACAGTGACTAGAGGAAAGAACAAGACTAAAGAGACCTAGTTAGGGTAATCCTGCTACAGGCACCTGTTAGTTTAGCTAGACTTGAACTCTCGGCTTTACCAACCATCCCAGCCTCCACTAGGAGCTTCTCAAGGTCAGAAAAGCCTTCTGACAGGTTTACCGCAGCATCTGCCTCCTTAACACCACTGGGTGGCAGTAGTCCTTTCACCTGAGTAGCCCAGGAGAAGGACATATCTATCTTTACCAGAAAGCACTAGATATTTGAAGGCACATGGGTACCCTGTATATAACCTCCCTACCTCGCAGGCCCCCACGTCTCTTCAAGAGCCCTTCCTGTTATGAACTGGCTTCCTTTTCAATTCTTCTATCCCTTCTCAGAAGCTGTTACACTTTTTGAGTGATCCTCCAAAATTGTGAGATCTGGAATTAAATAGCAAGTTCTAGGGAGGAATATTAAAGAATGCAGGACAATGATCATATTTAGGATCTAGAACCTGTAACTTTAATATGCTTAAAATTGTACTGTAACATTTCACCAGCTAAATATTCTACTTCCATAAAACTATTGGCTCAAACTATGTTTGTGGTTCAACTCAAATATTAATTCTCCTTCAGTTGGGTGGTTGACGTGTATATGAGCTTCTTCTGAGTTACCATGCCTATTTTTGGCCGCATAAAATGTATCTCTAATTTTTTAATGGAGTATTTTCTTTCTTTATCTTATTTAAATTTCACCTTTTTAATTTTAGCCCAGTATTCCAGCCTATCTGAGCTCACTTTGAATCTCAATTTTGTTGTTCTACGTATTTGATACCCTGCCATTTTTGAGTCATCTTCAGACGTGGTAAGTACATTTTATATATCATTTAAATTATTAATACAGTTGGAAAAGCCCTGTGATCCTTCTCTGGAGATCTTTCTACGGGTTGCCACCTACACTGTGGGTAAAATTCTTTAATAAATTGTCATGCTGGCTACATTATAATCTGGTTAATACATTATTGTTTTGTTTTGATTCATTCACGAGAAATTTATAGAAGACAGTATCATGTCCATTGCTGAAGGCAACACTGACAAAATGTTGTTACAAAAAATGTCATGGAAGAGGACGATCTAAGAAATTTCAGTTTATTTTGCTCAATGGAAATACTAGTATAGTTTTTTTTTCTTATTACAAAAAAAGTATTATGGATTTGTAATAAAGGTCAACAGCATCAACAAGTATGCAAATCAGAAAGTGAAAGAAGTCCCTGTATAACTCTGTGTACTCTACGAGATATCATTGTATAGATTTGTGCATATATAAGCACAAGTCTAGGATTTGAATGAGAGTGGTGCTGACTGGCCGATTTTCCCCTTGGAATCTCTTGGAAACGTCCTTCCCTGTCAGAACAAACAGTTCTACTTTGTTTCCAGTGTGCATTGTTCTTTGTTGGGGCTGCTTCATATCTCACCATTCTCATATTGTGATAGGCTTTTAGATCATTGGCAAATTTTGCTGTTATAAGTAATATTGTGAGATGAACATTTTTTCTGGCTTGATGAGCTATTTCAGGTGCTGTTTGTCTTCTCGTCTGTTTTCCCCATCTTCTTTTGTCCAATCTTTGTCATGTCATAATTGCCCAAGGACAACTGCTTCCACCTAAGAAATAAGAAATGTAATGGAGTGAACTATCAATTTACTAATATATTATGAGCCAGAGAGGCCAAGTTGATATTCCTAAGGGTTTGAATTTGATAATGTATTCTTTCCCTTATCTTGGAATGGGGTTTAAGAATATTTGAGTTCAAAAGATACTTTAGAAAATCAAGACACCTCGAGATGAAGATTTGAATGACATATAGGTTTGATCAAAAGTTACAGGTCCTGGAAGGCACAAGTGAGGTGATTAGAAGCAATGAGGGGTAGAACTGCCTTGCCATTGAGCCACGATGCCCCATTATATACCCTCATCTCTGACCAAGTAAGGCCAGAAGGCCCTTCCTTTATCTCCACACACATATTCCTCCATGGCCACTTCCCTGGATACATACATCTTCTAGAATATGGTAGGAGCTATCTGCTGTGAACTCATGTAAGAACTGCTTATCTTTGTGATCTTGCATAAATCATTTATCCTGTTTGTCCTTAGTTCCCTTCATATATAGAATGAACATTTACCTAAGTGACATGTGTCAAAAACACTTTGCCTAATGACTGGCTGATATTAAGCACTTGGTCAGTGCTCATCACTATTGTTATCATCATTATGGGTTATCATATTCCCAAACCATGAATCTGTGATGGAGATTAAATGATAACATGCATAAAGTATGTGGCAGTGCTCAGCAGAAGGTGGAATAGCACTTATTGATTGTGTTTATATTTTCCTCTGGATACTTAACTTGTTTTCTCTTCTGTTACTACATTTGTGTTCATGTCTTAATTTCTTCCTCCAATTTATAAGCTCCCTGGAGTACAATGTTCTCCCTCTACTCTCCCCCAGAAAGCTGAAAAGAATCAGGACTGCAGATTAGTGGTATTTTTAAAAATTTTATATGAGAGGATGCAGTCATTGCTTTATAAAATGTTTTCAGATCAGATAATTTACTAGTTAGAAAGCATCTTTTTTTTCACTGAATGATAGGTCCGGGTGGGTCAGAGCGTATATAGTCCAACCTGTGCAGCCACTGATCACAGAATTAGTTATGTACAGAATGTTAATTGGAAAGGTTTTCTGAAACAACTGACCTTGTATGTGAGTTTACCTGAGCAGAATGGATTTGTATATCACTCTCAGGCTTCTGTTGTCTAGAAGATCCAAATTATCCTCTGAAGTTGTTTCTCTGTTTGTACTGATGCCTTTACACAGCACAGTAAATCAGATAAAATAGTTCTTCTCAAAATCCTTTCACAGTTTTTACCTCATGAAGGAAGATGTCCTTTTACTTTGCGTGGTTTTTAAATCCTGGCATAATACAGCTCCTGTGTATCTTTCTAATCTCATCTTGTTCCAGTCTTTCCTGCTCTGCCCCACCCATAATAACCTTTTGGTTTGAGAACTCACTTGTACCCCAGTGTCTTCCCTCTCATTCTGACCTTCTGCCAGGAACCGAGACCGTTCCTCGTCCCAACTTCCTTATGTTTCCTTTTGTCCTTCATGTTCTCATATAAATGATACCATTTCAGAAAAGATGAAAAGTCTTCCCTGTAAATTTATTTCCAGGGAAGGTACTTATTTCCAGTAGGTTTCCATGCCTCCGTTATTCCCAAACACATTGCTTCCCAATTTCACTTCACATCAAGAATCACTCAGAGAACATTAAAAATAAAACAGTGACCAGGCCCCTTTCAGACGAAGAAAATTCAAATTTGGAGGTTGAATCTAAGCCTTCTGTATTTGCAAGTACTTCCTAAGTGATTAGCCAATGTTAATAGCCTCCATTCTGGCCAATCAGTTTGTTTCTTTCCTGCTTAGTGCTTATCACAAGCTACAATTAATTTGTTTAGTTCATCCAGTTAATCAGTAAATATTTATTGAGTCCCTGCCATATGCCAAGCAATACTCAAAACACAGGGATTAATATAATCAACAGAATGAACACAAATCCCAAACTTTATAAAATATCCATTTCAGTGAAGAAAGCAGGCAATAAACAGTTCAGTCAGACATACAGTATTGTATAGCTCACATTATAGATTGAATGAGTAAGACATACAATAATACAAATGCAACATTGTGGACTGAATGTGTTTGTCTCCCCACATTTTCTTATGTTGAGATTAGTGCCCTTACAGAACTGCTGATACCAGAGAGGACTCTCTGTCTCTTTTTCACTCATTTCTTTTGCTCACACATGTGTGATGGCACAAAGTAGAGGTCATGTGAACTACAGAAGCATGAGGCACAGAAGCTGCTCATAAGCCCAGAGCCGAAGTTTCACAATGAAATGTCATTTGTCTGCACCTTGATCTTGGATTTATACCCTTGAGAACTGTGGTGAATATACTTCTATAATATTTTCCTATGGCACTTTGAGTTGATAAGATGTGCAAGATGCTACATTATGAATTCTGAGAAGAAAAATAAGAAAGTAGAGATAAGCTGATTTTGTTCGAGAGATTAAAAGTTTCAGAGAATGGTCTCGGCAGGTGAATCTTGAGTAAAGACAAGAAGGAAATGAAAAGTCTAGATCAACATCTATTTGGATGTAGAACATTTATGACAGAGAAAGTTTGTGTATTGATCCTGACACTAGATCATACCTGATGTGTCTGAAGGAATAGCAAGGGGACCAGGATAGCTAGGTGTTTGAAAACACTGCTAATAGTAGGAGGAGGTAGATTCTGCGAATTGATGCAGCACTAAGATAACTGGGACTTTAAAGGTTGCTGTAACAGCTTTGGCTTTTATTGAATAAGAAGTGATATTATCCAGTAGAAAGTAATATAATCTAACACTGATTTGAACCCACTGCATCTGCTATGGTGAGAATAAACTGAAGGAAGTGTGGAAAATTCGTCAAATCATCTACCAGACTAACCCAGGAATCCAGGTGGACAAATGGCAGGTTAGCAGTGAGAACCAATGAGAAATGGTAAAAATGAATGGATTATGAGAGATATAGTACACAGAATTTTGTGACTAAAATACATGTTAAACATGAGACAAGGTACAGAGCCCAATACAGTAGAATGGATTTTGACCCAAGTGTCTAGAATAATGGGGCTGTTATTTAGTTAGATGGGAAAGACTGCCAGATAGGACATAGATTTTATGGTGAAGGTTTCATTTTCATGAACTTCATGCATCTGAGATCTAAATATTCCTCCACCAAAATACATGTTGAGTCTCCATCCACTAAGGTGATGACTTTAGGAGACAGAGATTTGGGAAGGAGTTATTAACTCAGTCACCATGAATGGATAAGTACCCTTATAAAAGCAGCCTGTATGCAGTTTCTCACCTATTCTACCATGTGAGTCACAGAAGATGCCATCTGTGAGCAAGTGGGCTCTTACCAGATACCACCAGCACCTTGATCTTGGAATTCCAAGCCCCCAGAATATAAGTGACTCTGTATATGGTATTTTCTTTATAATAACTTTAACAGAGTAAGACAAGAGCCTTACAGTATCCAATAGGAGATGTCAAGCAGAGCAGGAAACACTAACCTGGAGTTCCTAAAAGGTGTTTGACTCAGAGACCTTTGGAAGCTTTGAGACTAGACAATCACTTAGAGAATCAGTTTAGGTAGAAAAGAGATGAGATTCAGGGACTGAATTCTAAAACACTCCAATCTCTGGAGTCTAGGGTTCAGGTTGAGAATCAAATCTAAAAAGCTTGAGAAGAAATACAAAAAGAAGGAAGAAAATTATCAAAGAATGGTTCGAAGCCAAGAGAAGAAGGCGATTCAAGGAAGAGAATGTGGTCACTATGTCAAACACTGAAGATACCTCAATTTTCATAAAGGCTAAGAATTTAGCATTGAATTTTGTAATACTGAGGTTACTGATGAACTTGATCTAACAGTAATTACTATGAGTTCAAAAGAGAAAGGGAGGAAATAATTTGGAGACAATTCTTATAAGTGAATGCTTATGTGTTAGTTACTTTTCTCATTGCTATGATGATACACCTGAAAAAGTGGCAGGCAACTAGTCACATTTCATTTGAAATCAGGAGCACAGAGTGAACAGGAAGTGGGGCCAGGCTCTAAAACAGCCACAAGTGATCCTTGTCCTACAGCAATTCTCCATCTCCTGAAGGTTCCACAAACATTCCAAACACTGCCACAAACTTGGACACAAATATTCAAACATATGATTTTATGAGTGACATTTTACTTTCAAAATATGGCATCTACCCCTGGACCTCACAGGCTTATAGCCATCTCATAAGTCCTCATGGTATTTATGAATCCCAACACTGTTCAAAAGTTCAAAGTCGGTTCTGAGACTTAAGGCAGTTTCTTAACTGTGAGCCCCCATAACATCAAAAAAAAACAAGTTATAAAGTTCTAATATACATGGGCACAGAATAAACATACCCATATCAAAAAGGAGAAATGAGGGCATAGCAAGGGAAGATTGAACCAAAGCAAGAGTGAAACCCTACAAAGCAATTACCACATCCGGTAACTTCATGCCCTGAGTCTGGGGCTCATAACAGAATCACCTGGTTCTAAAGGTTGTAGGTAGTCTTGGCCCTCCATATCTTTTGCCTATGCTGTATACAGGTCTCTCTTAGGCTGACTTTACTACATGCATCCGTCATTTTTTGGAAGAAGGTCAACAGTTCTGGGTCTCCAACATCTTGATGTCTCCATTAAAACTTAGCCTTCACTTTCAAAAGTAAACATCATGGCCTCTTAGAGTCTCCTTGCAGGGACTCCAAACCTGCCACATGTTGCCTAGACTCTAGGCACTCTGGAACTGTTAAGTAGGATTCTATTACCCACTCAGTCTTGGATTTTTATACCTACAATGTGGGTCAGGTGAATAATCCTGATATGTTTTGCTGCAAGATTTGGATGGAGCTTGGACCCCTTAAACAAGAGGTCTAGCATCCTCTGTCTGCCTTGGAGATGGGACTTGTAAAATTACTTTTCTAAACAGATATTTTGGAGCAGAGAATTTCTTCTGTGACATTCTGTGTTTAGACAGTCTCCTGCTAAATAAATTTACATTTTCAAAAGTTGGAGTCTTTGATAGGGTAGGATTTTGCCATCAGGTCATCTTTTCTATTGTTCCAGTGTAGAGCAGGAGGTTTGTCTTTAAAAGGGTGTACAATTTTTCTGTTGCTGTGTTAAAACATCATGACCAAAGCTGCTTATAGAAGGAAAATTTTATTTGGGCTTATGATTTCAGAGGGGCAAGAGTCCATCAGGGTGGGGGAAGAATGACAGAATGCAGCTGGAGGAGAGAAGAGAGAACTCACATTTCCAAGTACTCACTGGAAGCAGAGAGAGCAAGTTGGAAGGCTCTTAGAACAAGGCTATGAATTCTCAAACCCTGCCCCCAATTATGGGCTTCCTCCAACTAGCCACACCTCCTAAAGGTTTCATGACCCTCCCCAATCAACACTACCAAGTGTTCAAATACATGAGTCTATGGGGGACACTTCTCAGTCATACCACCATAAGGGGTTAATGTCTTTTACAATTACAGCACCTTTTCCAGCTTTAAAATGTCTTCTCTTTTTCTTGCCAAAGTACACATTGTTCTATATACTTCTACTCTGTTCCCCTTGTGGTTTTCTTTCACTGTAGACCTGGGAAAAGAGAGGTGAGCCATAACCATGTCACAACCTAAATTCTGTCCTACTGTGAAATTCTTCCACTAAATATACTAGTCCATTGTTTTTAAATCCTGCCTCACCCAGGTCTTTAGGACAAGGGCTGAATGAAGTCAGATTCTTTACCTCTAATTGAGTTTCCAAAACCTTGTAAGTCAGGTTTCATTTCATCTGTCCTTATTTTCTCTGGTTATCCAGAGTCACACTAATACCCCCATTAAGCTCTGATTATAATATTCTAGGGTTTTTCTAGCCAAAGTTCCAAACTCTTCCACATTCTTTCCACAAACCACTTTTAAAGGCCTATGAACCACATGGTCAGTTTTATAAGAGCAAAGCCCCACTTCTCAGTAGCAATTTTCAGTATTAGTCACTTTTCTCATTGCTGTGACCTGACAAGAAGCAACTTAAGGGAGCAAGAATTTATTTTGGCTTATGACTCAGGGAGATATTAAAAGACAGCAGAAGGAGCAAAAGGCAGCTAGTCACATTGCATGTGGAATCAGGAAATAGAGTAAACAGGAAGTGTGGCTGTACTATGAAACCCCAAGGCCCACTTCCCGTGACCAACTTTCTCCACTGAGGCTCAATGCCCTAAATGTTTCACAACTTCCCAAACAGTGTCACTAGCTGGGAACCAAGTATTTAAACAAATGATCCTGTAAGGAATATTTCACATTCCAACCACAATAGCCTCTCTTCGTGTAGGAAAAGAAAATGGTGGAAACTCTAGGAAGGATGTTTTAGTTTGCTTTCTCTTGCTGTGATAAAACAGTGACCAAAATCAACTTGGGAAAAGGTAGGGTTTATTTCACTTATAAGTTATAGTTCATCATGGAGGGAAGTCAAGGTGAGAACCTAAGGCAGGAACTTGAAGCTGAAACCACAGAGGAACACTCCTAACTGCCTTGCTTCTCCTGGCTTTCTCAATTACCATTCTTATTCAGCCCAGGCATACCTGCCCTGGGATGGTACCTCCCATAGAGGGCTGGACCCTCCTACAGGAATTAGCAATCAAGATAATGACTCACAGGTATGGCCATAGGCTAATCTGATCTGGGAAATTCTTCATTTGATGTTACCTCATCTTAAGTGAGTAGTTGTGCCAAGTTGACAAAAAGTAACCAATACGGAGGGTTTCACTAATTACTTTACATAGGAGAAATAATAATATAGTGTGAGCCACTATGAGCCAGCCTCCTACATAAGAATATGTTTCTTGAAGATAGGGACTTTGACTTGTATACCCCAGATAAATTCTACAGTTACTTAACATATGTTAAAGACACAATAGATGTTATCAAGTAAGTGAATGATCAAAGAAATGAAGGAGTGACTACATGAAAGTTGGTGGCAAAGCCTTGTGTAAGAATGCAGTGACAGATGAATTGGAGTGCCCCACTGGCTTTCATTTCAGTCATTCCTACCACACTCCTGACACAACAAATTTGTTGCAGGCCAAGTGTTGAGATGACACGGTATCTTGTCTAGTCATCCAGTCATGGGATTAGACAGGTTGCTGAACTGTAAAAACTGGGTGAGGTCAAAGGAAACCTTGGAACTAAGGAGTCTGGCGAAAGAGAAACCACCTTGTGTCATCACCATTCTCTGAGCTTGCTGTGTGTGTGGTGTAGGCATGTGTGAGACACGTGCCACATTGGCATCCCAGTCCGTCTCTACTTGCTGAAGCGTAAATAGTGTCACATAACTCAGACCAAAGAGCAGCTAAGTCAAAGACAGTAAAGAGCCATAACCATGCAGTAACTGGAAGCCTTGGCACCACAAGTTGCTGTCTTGCACAGTACTTAAAGGTGACAAGTTGACCCAATAAGGCTTTCCCACGGTATCCATGACCTAGTTGTTTCTGGAAAGATAGCATGGTTCAGTGCCTGACTGGAACAGAGGAAATACTTGCTAACTTTGAATGAACGAACCTTTTTGGGATTTTGTGTTGCAAGCTGAGGCAATAAGGTTTTGCCTATGCCTTGCCCACAATCTCATTACGTACTCAGATACAGCTTTGTGCTTATCCAGCTGTAAGATAATATCCTGAGCTTGGCAGAAGTGACAGGGCAAACCCAAGTTTTTTTTGGCAGTAATCTGAAACATATTTGTGTCAATCATCTTCCCTTACGACCATCATTGTGTCATATTTTAGAAGTCTAAATATTAGTTTCAATTAGTATTGCCGTGATACCTGATCTGGATCACATCCTCTGCATTTTTTTAATGTTGTAATTAAAGTACTAAAATAGTATTTCTATTGCTGATAATTCTAATAATGATTGCCACCAGCAGGTACTGAGCACTTTCTGTGGGTCAGGCACTCACCTAAAAACTTTGTATACATTGTTCTACTTTTTACTATAGTAACCCACAAAAACCTACCTGTGTGCTGAGTACTATCATTGTCTTCACTGAACAAAGGCATTCAGGCTATACAGGGATAGAGTTGAGATTCAAGCCCAGTTTGTCTCACTACAGAGTCACACTCTATGTGATTTTCCCACTATAGCATCAACGTGCTCTGCTAAAAATACAAATTAAACAATATTTTCATGCTTAAAAGCCTCTGTAGAGTTTCTATCACACTTCAAAGAAAATCCAACTTTCTTCCTGGGTCATCGAGGCCTGGAAGAATCTATCCTTTGCCCTACATTTCCAGTCTTATTTCATTCTCTCTTTGCTCTCTGTGGACTTGGTTCCATAGCAACAGCAGTGAGCTGCTTTAGGTGCATTTGAAAGGCTGATTTGGCAGCTTACCACTGTTTGCAATGACACTTCTCTTGGAAAGAGAATTTCCACTTCCCAAGAACCACCCTACATGTCATATTTCTATAAGGTGAGAGCTGCCTATAATCGTCAGAACCTTTGTCATTCCAGTCTTCCTACTCCTTCATTTTCATTGTATCATAACATCCCAGAAAGTGCACTGTATCCCTTGCTTCTGTCTAGCACCAAGGACAATGTGATGCTCAAAGACCAGTATGAACCCAAATTCTCATTCGGCAACTGCTGGCATGACTGAGAATATACTTTGCCTAGAACAATAGAAAAAAAATGCACTGACTCAGGAAAGCAATGATCAATATCTCATTTCAGCTCTTCTTCTTAACTAGGGAACATTAGATAAACCCTTTTAGTTTTCAAACCTTTAATTTCCTTATCAGTCGGTGAAAATAATTCTCTCTTCCCTTATGGCATTTCTTTCAATATAGAATGGAAGGGAATATAATTTTGTAAAACACAAATGTAGTCAGAATGGTAATTGTCTTTTGTGTGTAAACCTGCAGCACTAATCTCACATATTATCACCATTGATGCTCAGAAAAACCCTATTAGATTAATATGAAAAGGATGTCCATTTTACAGAGAGAGAAATGAGGCAAAGAGAGGTAATAGTAATTTCTTTACCATTATCTAAATGGCAATACTGTCTGAACAAATCCTTTTAAAAATTAGGGAGCAAAATTCAAGAGAAGGAGCATCCCAAATGAGAAGTAAAAGCAAATAACCTGAGAGTGTGGCATACCTGGCCAGTATGAGGAACATTGGGAAGCCCAGTGTGACGACAGCAGAGTGAGGTAGGTCAGTTTGCCTCTTTATGCTTCTGAAGGCAGACGGAAAGAACCAGGCACTAAGGAAAGATCAAGGAAGTCAAGAAAAGGACTTGAAATAGAAAGCCCTGTCTTGTTCTATATTTCCAGCAGTCACAAATGACAGAAATATGAAAGGAATTAAAGAGCAGGGATGCGAAATAGCTAAATTTTCAAATCCCTGTCCAATGTGTAATGAGTAAATAGATCATTATTAAGCACCATAACAAATTTCTGAGTCTCCTGTGCTTTATTTCTTTCTAAGAACTGAGCTATAATTACTGATGAATGTGCCACTAGTACCTCAGCATGTGACACCATCTTGATTTTTGTAGAGTATAAAATCATGAAAACTGTAGTTGGCGGTATAAAGAGTTGAGCTGATTTTTCTTGTAATAATAGGATGAATTTGCAAAAAGTTCAGAATATTTTATGCAAATGTGGTTTATCCTTATTATTAAAAGTCCTTGAATTGTTTAATTAACATCATTTGGATGTTTGAAGCATGGTAGTGCATGTAGTGTACACTATGCAGGTAATGACACTGCATAGAATGCATCTCACTGCTCTGAAGTGTTCCTGGAAGAGGTAGGCGACATACTAGGGTTGTGGGGGGCTTACTCGGGGCTTCTCTTTCTTTTCTCACTGTGCAGGGGCAGAAATCCACACAGAGATAGGCAGCCCATAGCCCTAGAGGCTTACAGACAGCAATGGTGTCTTAGGAATACACCAATCAATACACACGAGAGTGCTCACTTCGTCTCTATAGTGTTGTAAATACTGGAAAAGAGGATTTAGTGGGTAGAAAACTATTGTATACACATTGTTATATACTTTAGGGAATTATAAGAAAGTAGGTCAACAGGCAGTGTTTTCTGATTCCATATTCATCCAGTGTTGCAAAGGCAGCCATTACTCCAGTTATTGGAAATAGCAGCTACCAGTTTTTGAGAACTTAACTATATGCCCAACACTTTGATTACTGCCTTACATGTATTATCTCGTTTAGTCAGCCCAATAACCTGGGAAGTAGGTACTATTCTGTCCATCATAATGTTGCATGGGACTCAGCGACATTAAGTAACTCACCCAAGAAGGTGGTTGTAATAACTAGAATTTTTCAAGGGATATGGACTCTAGTATCCTATTTTGGTTTTCATTTTGTTCATGAGACTATGAGACACCATCTCATTATATGGCGCAGACAGACCTCAAACTCTCTCAATCCTCCTGTTTTGGTTTTCAGAGTGCTGGGGCTACTGGCATAAGCCATTTTGCCCAGCTAGGTTCAAGATTCTGTGTCTTTATGACTGTTATATTTGTGTCTCAAAGAAGGAAGGCATCAACTGTGCTCTTTATTCTATAAGCACAGGAATGGTTATAGAGGGAAACACTCTAGTTAGTGAGGCAGATCCAGCTCGACTAAGTGGTGGTCAGGAAGTGGGCACCTGGATGCTTGAGGAAGTGCTAAGGAGATACATGGTTTCCAAACTTGAAAGGTTGGGCCATGAAGAAGAACAACCAACTGACTCTAATCTCTAGAGATGACCAGAGTAGCAGTAACCCTATCCCGATACCTGGGAGACAACTAGAAATTTGCCCTGGTCACCAAGTTCTCTGAATCCATCATGTGCATGGAACTCTGGTCTCCAGTTCCCCAGTTCATGGCTTAGATTATCCTCCTGTGCCACCTCTCCAAGCTCCCCCGTTCTGTGAACAGCAGGCAGAGAGGGAGGAAGGCAGCTCCTTGTGAGATACTTGGGGTAGCAATTTTCAGTGTGGCCTAGAGACTTGAAGATCAAAGTCACCTGGGAACATTTTAGGGTCTACAGGGGATGCAGCTCAGTAGCGAGTGCTTTAGCAAATTCCCTAGGTGATTCTGATGCACATTCAAGTTTGGAAAGCATGAGTCTAGACTGATAAGCAGAGCTATGAATGCTATAGACATCAATATGCACATGGCTCATTAACTCACCACTCAGCACAAAGCATAACCGTTTCATAGAGAAGGAATTGGTAAAGGACTGCAGCCCTCGAGCTAGACCACTGAGCAGCGTCACCTTCAAATGCACATGATGCTTGATGGATAGACACACAGAGACTGGGAGCAAGGGTGTTGTCAGTTCTTGTTAATCTGTACCTGCATCAGAAAATGTAGCTTTGCCAACTCAGCAGTCTCTCAGAGATGTGCCAACTACTGTCTAGAGAGTGCAGTCCCTGCTAGCAAGAATAACACAGCCTGGAGGTGGGAGGGAGCGTAGAGATAACCTACCCCATTTTCCACTTGTACCACTTCTCTGGCAATGTATCTCAGAGTAGAACTCTCTTATATTCAACATTAGTGAACCACAGCAATAGTGAGCTCAAATTCTTGTCAGGTAGTGTAGAGGTGGCTGGAAGAAGGAAGTGTATGTAGAAGTAACTATAGTAATAAACAGCTAGCATAATTGCTAAAGGTAATGTTGTGAAAACATGGAGCTAGAAGAAATGCTTTTTCATTATGGGAGATCAGGGATGCCTCCCTGGAGGAGGTGCCATTTGAGTTTGACAGAGTTTCAGGAAGTGAAAATGGAAAAGTAAGAAGTTGTATTTCTTCCAAAAGAAGAAAATATCATGACCAAAAATATGGAGGCACAAAAAATGCAGAACAAAGCTCACAAAATGGTTCATGCAGGTGAGGTTAAAAGGGTCCATTCTGAGGTGAGACTGTATAGCTTCAGACTTTGAGTCCATAAACTTTCTGCCACACTTGCTTTAAACAAACTCTTACATATATAGGCCTCTGTTTTCGTACCTGGAAAATGGGAGTGATATAATATATTTCATTTGGTTGTGAGGTAGAGTAAATGAGACAGTGATGAGCTTGCAAACACAGGTCTGGCACACAGCAAGTGCTCCAATACATTTAGAGCTGTTTGAGTTCATAAACAACAGAAAATGAGGTGGTTTGCTTGGAACACTGGGAAAGGGACACAGAGTTATGATAGCAATCTTTGACACTAGGCTGTGGAGGGGGGGTCTTCAGTGCTGAATTAAAGATCTGGGGCTTTACCATTTTGTGCCACTGTGGGGAAGTCACCATCCAAACTTGGATGAAGACTTTCCAGAAAGGCCTCAGGAGCGGGGCACCCACACTCCTATACATTTTCTTGAAGATCAGCTGTTTGTGAGGTCAGCAAGCCAATCAGTCGGGCAACTTTGTGCTATCTTGGAAGAGAGAGACCACAGGCTCTGAAGTGTAATCAAGGACAGACAGGTCATCCCTGCCAGCCATACTACAGGATGACACATGTTAGCTATAAGAAGGTGAACTGGGGCTGCCAAGATGCTTCAGAAGATAAGGGCACTTGTTGCTAAGCCTGACAACCTAGAACTCACATGGTGGAAGAAGAGAACAGACTTCTGCAAGTTGTCCTCTGACTTCTACATGTGCCCCAGAACCTGCATATGTAGACACACACACGCACAATAATAATAATAATAATAATAATAATAATAATAATAATTTTAAGTAATTTTATTGCTTCAGTTACAAGACAATTTTATGCCACTAGAGCAGAGTCTGTGAATGACTGATATTTCCAATTGGGTGGGAGGACCCTTTAGTCTTGTAATAATGAGCCAATCGGTGAATTCTGCTCTGTCAGAATCAGGTGGAATTTAGCATCCTTATCCTTTCTGTTCCTCTCATGATATTTGGGAACAGCAACTGCTTTCTTACTTAACTGGTAGAGATCCTCAGGACGATCAGGAACAAGTTTTTTGGACTTAAGAATTCTCAAAATTTTATTTCCAATCACAAAATGGACCTGTGCAAGAAACATGTGAGCCCCTCAGGATCACATCGATTTGTGAGGGAGTCAGGACTTTCTTGACCAGTTTGTAAATCTGTTCCTTACTATCATCAGACGTTAACTTCAGTCAGGTGGGGATGCTAAGGCAATAAAGCAGAGCCAAGGGGTCAGGGCCTTCCCAGCAACGTGCATGTGACCCTTAATGGCAGTTGTCTGGCAGCAAAGAGAGAACAGTAAATAAAATTTTTAAAACAAGTGAAGTATTAGAGGCCCACATTCCCCCTTTCTACTGCCAGAGAAACTCCCTCATGTCCACAGAGAACATGAACAGCAAGGTTCTCTGTGATACTAGATGTGACACTGACAAAATTTAGACAGACTATATCTTAATATTAGAAAATAAAACTTTTATCTGAACACAGAAGCATTTCACTACCTGTTTCTGTTGAACTTGTTAATAACTAATAAGCTGCTAAATAGTATCAACAGCTGAGAACATAAGTTATATTCACTCTAACAGAGTACTTTGCAAGCTGAAGTTGTACAGACACACTTCTATTTTAACGAATATGGCATTACCATTCCCCATTACAGTTAATACCTGAATAAAACAACCTGACTCTTAAAATTTAGTTATATGAATGCGTCTGATCTCAGGGAACACCTGTTTCCCCGGATATCTACTGGAACCATGCCACAGTTAGGCCTTACCCAGACATTTATTGAAAGTCATTTTTCCCACATCAATTTTGGGAACCCCAAATTTAGATCCACACTTATCAGATAATCTTGCCCTTTCGTTCTTAGACCTAAAACATTGAATACACACAATGTAAAGCTTTCTTCTCAATCTTCATTGTTACCTTGGGATGATGACTTGATGTCCTCAGGAATCAAGGTCAGATACACAGTTCACAAAGGTACATAGTTCAGTGAGTTTGCCAAGGTCAATTAAAAGTCATTAGTCCAGATTATGCCCATTTTATAGAAGTTATTCTTGCAAATAAACACTGGTTTTAAGGAGATGTTCCTTTGATATCCACCAGAAAATGAGGATGATAAATTAGTAAACACTTCAGGGTAATTAAAAAAATATTTACTGCAGAAAATTGCCATTATTTAATTTTTCCATCTGGGCATGGTGGCACATGCCTTTAATCCCAGCACTTGAGCAGAAGCAGGTGGGTCTCTGAGAAATGGAAGCCAGCCTGGTCTACATAAAGACATGAAAGTAGAAAGGGCTTGTTGAGAAGAAGGAATTTGGTGGGAGGAGTAGAGGGACAAGACAGGATAATGATCAAAGAACATTCTATGTAAGAACAGTCTATCATGAAATTGTTAAAGAATAAATATGTAATAATTTAAAATTTTTCATTGAAAGTTAGCAACGTAAACATTGTGAGGCACACTCTCATTGACTGGTGCTCGCATGTTTTCTGGTCCCATCAGCATACGCCATTTCTCAGTTTCTTAGGATCAACTTTTGTAGGAATCATGGATGTAACAAGCCAGATGCAGTGATGCCACAGGGAGAACGCAGCTCACACATCCTCTAACAATATCCTTTGACACGTGCTCCCTGAAAGTCTCTTGGCAAATATGTATTAAAGGAGGCTTTATGTCTTTTATGTTCAACATTCCACCTCTGAAGAAAAAGTGATCATTTTGAAATAGACTTGGTAGAACAGTGGAACAAGAACTACTACCCCCAAGACAAGTCACAGCTTAAAACTGTCACCCCAAAACCCATCTCGGAAGGCTTGATTTCCATCCCACAGCACCAGGGGCATATGACAGAACCTTTAAAAGGCAGGGCTTGGGGAAAGGAAGGTTCATGGTTTGGGTATGCTCCACCCTCATTGCTTACTGGCCACAATGGGATAGAGAGCATCAGCATGCACTGGAACCTCTAAATCTAGGCCAAAATAAGTGCTTCCTCCTGAGGTTTACACTTGTTATTTGTCATAGAAGCAGAAAGCTGACTAACACAGTCACTGGTTAACTGTGTGACTACAGTGAAGTCACTTCTGCAGTTTTCACAGTTGTGCAGGTCAAAGGTATGACTGGATTAACGTCTGCATGTTTTCACAAGTATAAACCAAATGTTATCAAAATTTCACTAAAGAAGCAGAAGATATGAACAAAATTTATCTTATTTCAAAGACAAGCTTTAGAGAGCTAGAGAGACAGCTCAGCAGTTAAGAGCACTGATTTCTCCTGCATATGATTCAGGTTCAATTCCCAGCACCTAATTGGTAACTAACAACGGTCCATAACTCCAGTTCCAGGGGAATCCGATGCCCCTCTTCTGATCTCTGCAAGCATTGAGCAACAAGGGTGCACTTATACACATGCAGGCAATACACTCATACACAAAAAATAAAAATAATAAAAATATTAACAAAGAACAAAGTAAATAAAAATAAAATATTTAGTGTATGTCTGTGTGTGCACACACACAAACAGACTGGTGCAAGTAAGGAACTAAATATTTTATTTGTGAATTTGAATTAACTAAATTAATTAAATTTAACCAAGCACATATCGTGACTGATTACTATAACAGAGTAACCAAGTAATTATTAAGTAAAAACTTGTATTAATCTACTCTTTACTCAACAATTAATGATGGACACAGGTATACAGATGCACACAGATGTTTCAGCATCCACAAGAAGACAATCGAAACCAAAGTAACAGATAATACATCAGACTCTATGTCTGAAGTGTGGCCATACCCATGGGAGGCTGCATAGGGTGGTCTTTACAACATAGGTCCAGCCTATGGGCCACAGTTAGAAACAGAGCTGGCTAATTTCTGTCAAGTTGACACAAACTAGAGTCATGTGGAAAGAGGAAACCTCGACTGAGGAATTTCTTCCATCAGACAGGCCTGGGAGCATGTCAGTGAGACACTTTCTTGATTACTAGTTAATGTAAGAGGGTCAAACCCAATGTAGGTATTGTAATCCTTAAGCAGGTGAGCCAGATCTGTGTAAGAAAGCTAGCTGAGCAGGCCTGGGAGCAGCTTTCCTCCATGGTCTCTGCTTCAGGTCCTGCCTCCAGTTTCCTGCCTTGACTTCCCTTGATGATGAACTGTAACCCATAAATCAAATAACATGTTCTCCACCCTCCCAAAAAATAGATTTGGGGCTTTTATTATGAAGGCATTGGACATGTATTTTTGAGAATGGGTTGGAGCAGAGTCATAGGAGAAAGAATGAGTTCAGAGGCCACTATATTTTAAATAAGGCAGTAGTGAAATGGGATATTTGAGTATGTGGACTTCAATACTACACATATTCCTGATTTTAGATTTACTGAGCTGAAATGTATGCATATGAATCCATCTAATAATAGGCCAATGAAAATGAACAGTTGGAGAGAAAATTAACTGATCTGATAGTTCTAATATGAAGACAATTCTTAGTTAACCTGAGTGAAGCTCTAAGAAATAGCAGATCCTATAAAATTATTTCCTGATCTGACCTTTTTGTAAGAAAACTCAGGGCACATGTGATTCTCACATACTTGATAAATTGAAGCACATTGTGCCTTACTGGCAGAGATCAAACTCTGTAATAACACAAAGAGTCCTCTAATGAAAGCGATGATTAGAGATGCTAATAGCAATGCACACTGGGTCCTAATTAAGGTATTTTCTAATGGCTGTCTAGGAATACAAGTGCCCTCCATTTGGACTTTGATGATAACTAGAGTATTCTTTAGCTCTCAATCAGGACACACACAATTCAAAATATTCTTGAGTCTTGGTTCAGGGAGAATCATCTTATCTGGCACATTATTGAGTTTCTGAGAGGAGGAAAGACACTAACTGTGCATAAATATTTTGTCATTGGCTAACTACAAAGTTGCATCTGTTGAAGCAATCCATCTGAGGAAGTTAGTTCTCTAGAATATTAAAGAATATCAATACATACTAAAAGCAAGTCGATGAGTCAGGCACTGATGAAGCAACTTTCCAGCCAAGTGATCTCCTTTCTGACTTCACCTTGCTTCCAGGAAAAACTAACAAACACGTACATATCTGATTTCATACCCTGAAAACAGAGCCTTTTCAAAGAAAGCTGACTTTTCTTGGCTGCCATGAAACAGATGTTTGAGTGGGAGAGAGGGCAGAGGATAGTGGCTGCAATGCTGGCTCCATGCTTGAGAAAGTTTTGTGCTCACCAGAATGAGTATCATGAGTTCTATATAAGCTCCTTTTCAGACATGTTGGGACTTCCCCTTTATTCACTAAAGACTGGAAGCAGAATGCATAGCCTGGCATCAACTGACTTGTTAGATTGACCCAAATTCTTTCTGGAAATGCAAAAGCCTGCTGGCTCATGGGATTAGCCGGCTGGTGTTTGAGTCTCTCCCCATCTGTACATTATCTCTTCGACCAGTGCAGCCCCAGACTGCTATATCTGCTCGCCTCAGCATATTTCTTTCCAAGTCCAAGCCAAGATCATTTGAGAGCAGTCTACTTAGGCAAAAGTACTTGCCCAATTCTAGAGAAATCTTGCTACAAGCCCAAAGAGAAATTCGGTCCTCATTTTCATTGATTTCCTCCATTCCTAGTGTTCTTTCCCCACCATTTGCCTTGTTCTTGACAATTCTAGGTGATGCAGTCAGAAGGTTAGGATTAGCTTTGTGGAGAACTGAGTGAAGATCATATATCATGATCATTTTTCCATAAACAGACTGCTCAGTAAGTATACGGAAAAAAAGTGAATGTTTTGTTTTCAGGAGACAGGTGTCATCAGAAGGCAGTTAGGAACGGCACAGGGAACCTCAGAGGCGGTTAGTGATTTCAGAACTCAGACTAAAGGAGGCATGGAATCTAGGCAAATTCTATTTGGAGCTTACCTTGCTAACAACAGTTCCTGCCTCTGTGATCCACAGAGTTCACAGGAAAAGGCTCCAGCATGTAAGTTCTTAGTTAGTTTTCAACCTTGTCTGAGTATTAGATCCTACTGGAGAGTTTTAAAAATACATATGCAATGCCCCTCCCTCGGAGATTCTGTTCTTCTTTTAAAGACATAAAATTACAAATGCTGGTGAGGATGCAAGAAAGGAAAACTTTTATATACTGTTGGTGGGAATGTAAATTAGTACAGCCATTATGGAAAACACTGTGGGGGTTCCTCAAAAAAATCCTGAAAAAAGAACTACCATATGGTCCAGCTATACCATTACTGAGTATATACCCAAAGGAATCTAAGTTATCCTAAAACAGATTCACCTGAACACCCATATTTATTGCAGAGCTAGTTACAATAATCAAGATATGGAGTCAACCAAGATGTGTATCACTACATAAATGGATAAATAAAATATACCACACACACACACACACACACACACACGAATATTATTCTGCAATAGAGGGAACAAAATCCTATCACCTGCAACTAAATAGATGGAATTAATTGATATTCTGTTTAACGAAATAAGAGATTATGTCTTAAGTGGTGTGCAGTTGCACAATAGCATTAGCAGTTTTTGCAAGTTCCCTAAATACAAATCAAAGTCCCCACAAAGGCATAACTTTTTTGAGCCAAATAAAATTTGTCACATTTTAGTAAAGACTATGTGTTAGATAGTATCATTGTACCTGTTAAATATTCTTGAACATGGTAGCTTGTGCTTTGATTATATAAAGTATCCTTCTTTGCACGCTAATATATTTAGGGGTACAGGGCAGAGCATGATGTCTTCAACCAACTCAAATGGATTAGGGAGGAAAACTACAAAGAAATGTAGAGGGCAGAATCAAGCAACGATGGCAAATCTAACATTTAGTGAATCTGTGTGAGACAAACCGAGTTGTTTGTACTATTCTTAGAATTCCTCTGTTAGTTTAATTTTTTCCAAATAAAAAATTCTTTCAAAAACCAGATCTCCAGATGCAGTAAGGCGCAACCAAATTTGGAAATCATTGGAATGATTTGGGGCCCTCAAATCATTATAAAGCAGAAGAAATGGGGACTGGGTGGAGATGGGAGAGCGGAGAAGACTTTCTGAGCTAACATTCTGTATCAGTACTTCTGCCTCACGGATACTCAGAACCCCCAAAATATGGTTGAAATTTCAGAAGGCCTGAAGTTAGGCTTGGTTTTCTGCATTTCTTTTCCTTTCTTCCTTTTTTTCTCTTTCTTCTTTCTTTCTTTCTTTCTTTCTTTCTTTCTTTCTTTCTTTATTGATTGATTTATTTATTTTTGCCATGCTGAAGTTCCAACCCCAGGTTTTGATCACACTAGGCAAACATATCACCCCTGAACTGTATACCAGCCTAGATTCTTCTTTTCTAGTAGACTCCCTGATCAATTCAATAACACTGATTCATGAACCATCCTTAGAGTAGCAAAGCTCTTATCCAAAATTTCCTTCTCATAAGCAGTCAGTCAGTCCCTCAACACACGTTTTGAAGTTGCCAACACAGAGATAAGAGTGGTAAGAGAAATTGTCTAGAGGAGAAAGGATGGCTCTGCATAAGTGCATGCCTTGGTAGCTCCCAGTCTTGACCTCTTTACGACTGCAGCTCTCTGAAGAGTCCTGTGATCCTTGCACTGTGAGAATCATCCTGATACACTGAACAGAACAGAATACCCAAAAGAACAAGCTTGTGTCAAATGGAAGTGGGTATGAACTATTCGCTTCAAAATCAACCCAGGTCACAGGAAAACAGTCCTTCCTGGTGGGTGGTGTTTAGAACCTAGCCAAGGGTTTCAGAAGAAGCAGAATAATTCTAATGAAGTGTTGGGGTTTAAAAGCTGCTGCCGCCCAGCTGCCTCTTCTAGGTGGAGACTCATTATTAGAAACAGAATTCTAAAGAAGAATCTCATTTCATGCTGGCTGTGGCAAGCTTTGAGTATGTTCCCTGTGCTGTAAGTAGAGCCAAAATGTCTCTTCCTTAGTGGGAGCATATGGAGAACAGCCTCTGCCTCCATTAGAATCTACCAGACTTCCTTTTCCCCAACTTCCTCTGTGGTAGCTCGTTTCCGCTCTGTCTGCATGTTGTGTCTATATTTTTCATTCATTGAATTAGAGACTAGCCTGTTATTTTTAGCCCCCTTGTTTACATCCAAATCAAGGCCAACTAACAGATGCATAGAAGGAGGCAACTGGGCTTTACTTCAGCATGCAGCCCCAGAGAAAGATGCTAGAAGACAAAGGAGAAATGCCTTGGAGTTGGCCAGCACATAGTTTGCATCTTAGCTTTATCTCTTAATAGTTATGTGAACTTGAACAAGTTACTTTACTATCACTGTGCTAAGCTCCTCTTCTATAGAATATAGTCAATCACCATACTAAATTCAAAAGCTATATTACGGTATAGAGCCCATAGCAAGTACTTAGCAAATGGAAGCCAGATATTCATTTGAAAGGTATTTGCTGAGTTTTTTTCTGTGTAGACCGAGAGACGCGCAAATCCAGTCTACTTGTACTTGCTAATTGTGCAAAACTGAGTGAGTTATATTGGTTTACCTCTCTTAGCCTCCGTTCCTTTACATTTAAATGAGGCCAGTAGAAATATGTAGCTTAGAGGTGTTCTGTAAATAAATAAGATCAGACTAGTGTCAAGCTCATACCAAGAACATAGGAATATGCTCAGCCAACATAAATTAACCTCATTTTCCCGTTATTATTATTATTAGCAGTTGCTCTCAGAGCTCCTTATTATCAGATTTACCTAGCAACCAAGCACCCTTTAAAATGATCCTTTGCAGTTTCCTCCTCTAGACTCTCCCCAGTATGCATTGTTATTTCCTTAAGGGCAGAGGCCACATACTGCACCTTCCCAAGGTGTCTCTATGCGTCCTGGTAGAGTGCAGGTGTTGAGTTATAAAGCAGCAACCATGTCTATCAGTGGCTTCACTGACTGAGTTCCAGTTTTAGCATTCTGCTTTTTTTGCATGGAGATTTTTGTAGCAACTTCTGGAACTTCTCTGGCTTTCCATTTCCTCATCTAGAGTATGGGGGTGATAATAATTCTTTCCCTTGGGGGTTGCTGTGACAATTAGAAATGGGCATGATGTGGGAGCTTCATAGGGCTGGATGTTGTTGCCACGTGCCCTGCATGAAATTCTTTTGAGGACTGTGAGCCCCTCAGGGGATTTTTTTTTAATAAAATTCATATAACCTAAAATTGACCACCTTCAAATGATCAGTCTGTGGCATTTAAGATGCCCTCGTTGCTGTAGAACTGGGGCCTCTAGATATTTCGGAATTGATTACTCCTCTATGCTGGTTCCGTCCAGAGCAAGATGGAGTTCATTTGCTTCTTACCCTTCCTGTCACTGTTCCACACTTCTCCCATCCCTACTTTGTTTTTGTCAGACTTGTTACTATCTTCCTTCCTCCTTTTTTGGGCTCCATGTGTACATGTCTCCCACTGAGACACACACACACATTTATGTATAATCTTTTGGAAGACCTGGGAAGGATGCCAGCTCCAAAGATGGCAAAGGTAGAGTCCAGGTCAAGACTGGTTTAGATTCTCCTTGCTCTAATACACTCATCACACCTGGCAGCAGACACAGCACACCTGGCAGCAGACACAGCAAACTGGCAGTTGCTCTTTGTTACCTAGCCTTCTAGTGGCCTCAGGGGCAGCACACAACCTGAAATTGATGGTTACCAATTAAAGCCTCAGAGAATCATAGTGTTTCTTGTTATGACTTCCATTTTCGGGGCCTTGCTTGTTTTGAGTAATTTGCTCCATCTTATAGCATCTATAGCACTGCAAAACCATTGTGATAAGCTCCATAGCCTCAGAAGCATCTACAGCATATTTGTATCTGTGGACAAGAGGCACTTTTAAACTGTTTCATATAAAGAATAGTTTACATGTACTGAATGCTTCCTGTGTGTGAAGCACTGTGCTAAATACTGGGTGTGAGTTATGTAAGAATCCTTGTGATGATTCTAGGAGGCGGGCATTCTTAATAACTACTTTTTATAAATGAGACCACTAAGGTACAGAGCTGATGCTTGACCTGTCCAAGGTCATATACTGAACAAATGACAAAAGGAATTCTTGGTAACATTATGCCCTAATCATCCTGCTACAGATAGTAAAATGGGAAAAATATTCATAGACCATATGCTGCTTGATTTGCTATCTAACCTTTAGCACTAGTTCATGAGCTTTGTAATGTTGGACAATCACCTCTTAGGAATGAATCCTTCATCTATATAACTGGGGCAATTTTCATACTGTATCACCCCAAGGTTTATAAGCAGAAGATATGAAAATATTGAGGGATTTTATAAAGTGCAAAATGTAATGACCATGTAGAACTTGATATAAATGATGGCTTGCTGAGATTGTGGGAGCCATCTAGTTGCATGCTGAAGAACTAGACCTAAGGCTGCTCACTTACAGATGGTGAAATGCACATTCTGCATGCTAAATCAAACCTTGGACAATTTCTCTTCTTCATGGCTGTGCAAACCCTCAAATAGTAGCCAGCTTCTCCAAACTCCATATCTACAACTTTAAATTAGAAGTCTAATTGGAGGAGCTCTAGGAAAATCTGCTACCTTCAGGATATCAGGTAGACAAGTAAACCCAGGTAAGAAGACGTCTCCAGTTGGTTCCATTTTTGGAAAGAATCACACCTTACCTATCCCAGGAGCTGCAGTACAGATCAACTTCAGATGATACATCTGAAAATTCCAGTGCCCTTCTCACAGTGTGTGCCTAAAAGATAGTGATTCTTGAGACTCAGATGACTCTGTGGTGAAGAGCACCAGCTGCTCTTGCAGAGGACCTGGGTTCAGTTCCCAGCACCTACACTGTGGCTAACAATTTGTAACTCTAGTTACAGCATATCCAACACCCTCTTCTGACTTCCTCGGGCATTGCACAACATGGATGCACGTTACATACATGCAAGCAATATACTCATAAACATAAAAAATGAAAAAGATAGTATTCTTTTGGTAATTTGGTTGTTATTCTTGGAGGGTGGCTAAATGCAGAAAGACAAAAAGGCTACAGCCGAGGGCAGGTGGTTTGTAAGGGTGGGAGACCTCAATCACCGGGCTTGCCAATGTATTGATTCTTTGAAATACAAGCAAGATTTTGAAACACAGCTGCCTCTATTCACACAGGAAAGATTTATACACGAATCAGGGCTTGACTTCCTAGGCAGGCTATTTCTGTTTCTCAGAAATGTTGGGAAGGGTTGGGTCTGGAAGATGAAGCTCAGTTAACAGCCTTTCTGTTCCTATACCATCCAGTTCCCTGGTCTGCAAATGATTTAGCAACAAATCAGGCAGGAGCCTCAGAGTAACACGGGACAAGGGAGCATAAAAGACCAGGAAGCAGTGTAGAGGAATGGTGCTCTCGGTTTCAGATAAAGTTCTTTTAGAAACTCAAATATCTTCAGAAATTATAAATGTTCTATGTATTCACTGCCATCAGTCAAATAATGCACAGGTATTAAAAGCAAGCAATGCCCTCCTCCATTTCTCATCCTCTGTTAAGTAAGCAATATTAACAGCCTGGGTCTGAATCTTCCCACGCCCTTCTTTGTGCACACACAAACATACATGGGCATGTATCGCATCTGTAGGGGATGTTACTATTTGTCCTAGCATGAGATTACAGTATATATGGTTCCCTGATGCTGAACAGTGCATCATAGATTTACCAGCATACCTGAAGTGTAGATCTGACTCACTCATTCAGTTACATACTAGTCCATAAAAAGAATATACTAGAATTTATTCAACCATTTAATAATTCTTAAACAATACAATAATGAGGTGTGGGACAAATTAACAGAAAACTAGGAACATTTATGGGCTTTACTAAAGGAATTTCTTTTGAAAATTTATTGCTAATTGGTATGATTAAATATCAAGGACATGGCGGGGACACTGGTGTACATTATAAAAATTCTTTCAGGGTTCTGGGGAGATAGCTCAGTGGATAAAGTGCTTGCTGCACAAGTATGAGGACTCAAGTTTGGATCCTCAGCACACATGCAAAATCTGGATGTGTAGTACAAGCTTGTACTCCCAGCTCTGGGGTGGTAGAGACAGGAGGATGCCTAAGGCTTGCTTGCCAGCCAGTCTAGTGCAATCAGTGAACTACAGGTTTAGTGAAAGTCCCTTTCTCAAAGAAAAAGGTAGAAGATTGGGAGATGGCTCAGTAGGTAAAAGTGCTTACTACGCAAGCCTGATGGTGTGAATGTAATTGGTAGAATCTAAAGGTGGAAGGAAAGAACTAACTCCATAAAGACACCCTCTGACTTTCACATATGCACCATGGCACAGGTGCCCACTGCCCACAATAAGACTGGGGTTTGGTCCTAGGATCAACAAATGGGAGAGAATATATGTCGTTTGTTTTTCCGATTCTATGTACTTCACTTAGTATAACAGCAGTCATTTTAGAATGCTCAAGACCCATACAAACTCAAGCAGACAAAAACCCAGCATGGCACTGGGGAAATGGGTAGGTGATCCCAACCTTTGCTTAAGAAATATTGGCAACTGATTACTGTTGGGTGAGGATGAGCTAGTCTTCCTAAAGTGAGGGACTCCAGATAGGCTGACTAGACCACAGTGGATGAACCTGTACTGAGGTCATTTGGGGGACACTAATTCGACACAATAGACCTTATGTAAATGAAAGAATGCATGGATTCCAGTTTGGGGGCTAGGGGAGTGCGGGTGGTGAAGGGGTAGAAAGATGGTTAATATTGGTTGAAATGATCTGTATGAACTACACAATGATTCAGTTAAAAAAAAAAAAAACAAACTACTCCAGGATTGAAGTTTCCCATTAATGTGGCACCCCAATTATTTCTCCCATTTTCTCCCAGAGAATTTCTTGTCAAATAGGAAATGTAATAACTGTTCTCTGAGTAGTTCTGAAAGATGGCCTCTAACGTTGTCTGACTGGCTCTTGAAGATGAATGTATCAGTTTGTTTTCTTTTTCTAGAATAGCAAATGCAAGTCAGTTTTCTTTTCTCATGAGTCAAAATTGCAGCTCACTCAACATGGAATGAGTCAATGCATTTTATAATGGTCTTTGTGACCCTAAGTGTTTTCTCTATAAGTCGAAATGGTCTTTTTAGACATGTAACCTCTTTATTCCTTCCTGCCATGCACATCTAGTTAGTCATTAGCTCTATTGACTGTGCTCTGTGCATATCTTCTGAAATGTTTTAATCATTAGCCATTTTCTGAATCATTCTTCTGCCATAAGCCTTGTCACTTTAAGGCACAATAAGGACCCTGAAAATCTCCCTTCTCACAAACTCTCCTCTAATTCACCCTATATTTCTTGGAATAATTATAAATCTAAAGCAAGATTCTGGTCATGTCACGGTTCTAGTAAAAAAAATGCAGATTATTTTCCATTGCCTGGTACAGTAATTTCCAAAGTCACTTTGATCATTTTTTTATTATTTTGCTTTTAATCATCAGGGGAACCTTTTATTCAAGTAAACAATGAGATGGTTAAGATCCCAAAATGTAAAGCAGATGAAAGTAGATAAGCTAAATTAAGTGTAGGTAGGCTCCAGTTGAAGCAAGAAGTTGGAGTCCAAAGCCACCTTACCTTCTTACCTCTCTGTTCCTTGACTAACTCTTAGGCTTAGGGCACAGCATGAAGATCGTTCTGAAAAACACCTTAGTTTGGCAGTCAAGGTTGCACTAACTTGGCTTTTCCTATATTCAGTTCTCTCTCAAAAAACTCTTTGCTGTTTTCTCTACACAACTGAGTCATTCCTCATTCTTTGCCTTTGCTTGTGCCATATCCCCAAGGTTGAAATTTCCAATGCTGTTCTTTATTTTTGTCTGAACTATAGTCACCCTTCAGGAACCAGGTCTAGTTATACTTACTTCACAAAACCTTTCTGGTTTCCTTGTTTCACACCCTAGTTCCCATATTTCATAATAACTTGCTTCCTGGGGCAATGATGTTTTTATCTTCCTAGTAAGATTAGACTGAAACTGTTTAGCAACAAAATTCCTATAGATTCTGTCTTCATGTACTCCTGGCTATAGCAGCTCTGTGGTGTGAGCATTTAATGTGGGCTTTGTTGGTAGTGTAACTTTAAGGAAGTTTTCATGACTCAATTCTTAGTACTCTTCTGCAAAGCAGGAGCAATAATAGTAGTTGTATTAAAGAGTTATGAGAAGATTAAGGTATGCCAAGCTTCTAGCCCAGTGATTGACACTTAGTAAATAGCTGAGAAATATTAGCTACTACTAGCATACCCCAAATATAAAGTGATGCAAGCACTTAAGCCAAAGCAGAGGTAGTGTAAGGAACAACTGTTAATGCACCCAGAGATAGGGAATTGTGTAGAGAGTAATAGAAATTGGCAAAAAGTCGATGAGTGGAGGGCAAAACAGGTTGTTCCATCCTGAAGTGGGAAGAAGGTGCTCTGAGAACTGATTCTTCCAGAGCCTCTCTCAGTAGGAGTTAATTTTCATGGAGCCTTTGCTCAGTAATTATGTCCTTTTTTTTAAAAGCAGATCCATCATAAGATAAGAAATCTTTCTTTATATCTATGCTTTTAGTTATCTTTATCAGCTTTTTTACTAGGATAAAAACATGAGAATTGCAGCAGTGTTAACTATATTTATATTGTTCTGTAGTTGATCCCTAGAAGTTTTTCATCTTGGGAAACTTCATCTCATTTTCCTCTGCCTTTAGACACTAAAAATCAATTTTCCTATTTCTAAGAAACTTACTACTTTAGATATGTCATATAAGAACAATTATTCAGTATTTGCTTTTTTGTGGCTGGCTTGCTCTATTTAGCACAGTGTCTCCAGGTTTATTCATATAAGGTATAATTGAATTTTTGTGGCTGCGTAATATTCTACCATCTGTATATAATTGATTTCCTTTATCTCTTTATATGTTGATGGAAACTTGGGTTGTGTGCAGTTTTTTTTTTTTTTTGGTATATGCTACTGTGAACATGAGTGTGGAAACATCTCTTCTCGATCCCTTTTCAATTGTTTTGGATATTGTGGTTTAGACATGAAATGCCCCTCCACCAAGTCTCAAGTATTGAAGGCTTGATACCAAACTGGTGGCACTGTTAAAGTGACTGAACCACAAAGGTGCTGATTTCATTAATGAGTTAATCCATGAATGAGTTAATATTGAATGGTCTATGAAGATGTGGGACTAGTTTGGAGGAAGGAGAAGTCAAGGAGGCATGAAGGGTTTTTCTTGTCCTTAGTGTCTTTCCGTCTCAGTCTCTGTGCCCGGCTATCATGAAGTAAGCTGCTATGGTTTGCTCCCCTTCATGGTAGTTTGCTTTTCTTGGGCCCCAAAGTTAACAGAAGCAGCCAGCCATGTACTGAAACTTTTGAAACCATGAGCCAAAATAAATATCTTGTCCTTTAAATTGATCTTCTCAGGTATTTTTTCACAGCAGTGGAAAACCTAACTAACATATAAAACATAATCAAATATGACTTTGCTGGAAGATGATAGATAGATAGATAGATAGATAGATAGATAGATAGATAGATTTGTGTGTTTATATATATTTGTATATATAACATATAGTAGTTCTATTTTTTTTAATCTTTGAGAAATTCCCATACAGTAGGAGTCATGCAATTTCCACTAGCAATACACAGAGATTATAGTTTCTCCCATCCTAAAATCCTTGTGATTTTCTGTTTTCTTTATAATCACCGTCATGGAAGTAGGTGCTAGGTGGCATCTCCTGTCACTTTCATTTGGAGTTTCACAAGATTATTGACATAGAGGATCTTTTTAATTCGCTAATTTGGATTTCTTTGTCTTCATTGCAGATTTATCTGTTCAAATCCTTCACTCATTTTAAAACAGGAGGTTTATTCTGTTATTGTTGAATTGTCAGAGTTATTCTTATATTGTAGATAGTAACTCCTTTTTGGATTTATATATAGTTCACAAATATTTTCTCATACTGTGGGTTGCCCTTTAGCTATTGGTTATTTCTTTGCCTGTACAACATTTGAGTTAGTCCCATTTGTTTATTTTTCTTTCTTGGCATTGGTTTAATGTCACACCTTCCAAATGAGATTCAAAGCTTTCTGAAGGTTGAGATAAGTGCATAAAGTGCTTGGAAATATGTACTCACTAAGCCACTGAAACTCCAAAAGTACAGGAACACACTATCAACTGTGAGTGCCTTAGAAAAATGCCTCTTCTGTTGGCTGGGAACTAAAAGGATAGCCATTTGTAATTAGTCCAAAAGACAGAAGTGAGTTACAGCATTGAGTATAGAATACGAGTCTATCAGGAAGTAGAGACTGTGACTGCAGGTTGGGATGCTCTGTCAGGCAGAGGATAATGCGAATTTATGTGATTATCACTGTATTAACTGCCTGGCACAGGAAGGACTAGAGTTAGAATAACTGAATGGAAACATGAAAGTTTGTTTATTGAAAAGTTTTTGTATTTGTGGGTTAGCATGTTGTGTGTGTACAGGATCCACATGTGCTTGAGTGTATAAGGAGAGGCTGCAAGATGCAAATTAATTTTGTGACTGGGAAGAAAATTAGCCAATTGCATTATTTCCAAATGCAACTATTATTCCACATAGAACAAAGGATCACCAATATGACTACAATTTGATCAACTATTGCATGGTGCCTATGCATTATTAATCTCATGATTCCAGCATCAGTACGTGGTTCTTAGTAATATCTCAAAATACATCTCCATGATGAAGAAAGGAAGGAAAGACAAAGAAAGGAAGAACAGATGAAGAAAGGAATGGAGGCCTAGAAGAAAGGAGGGAATTAGGATGGAAGGAAAGAGGGACAGAAGAAAGTGAGACTATTCATTAAATGATTAAATCTTCTGCTCCTAAAGCTGTTTGGAGATAAATGATATTTTTTTGACTTGTTACTTTATTTTAAAATTGCTTTGGGGGCTCACAAAGCTAAGCTGTAAAAACCTTGGAAAGTTAGTGGTCCCTGATTTTACCTGGAAGAAATTTGAAACTATTTTGAGACAAATTAAAATGAAAATATGACATAGCAAAACATATGGGATTTGGTAAAATCAGTGTAAAGATATTCATAGCATAAATGCTTACATTAAAAAAGAAGAAGAAAGTTCATAACTCAAAAGTTTAAATTTTCCCCTTATAGAATTAAAGAAAAAGGAAAATACCAGATGCAAAGCTAGCAGAAGAACAGAGATGATAGAGATTAAAACAGAGGTAAGATAGAAAACAGAAAATCAGTCAGAAAATTAACAAAACCAAGAGTTGGATTTTCAAAAAGATCAACACAGTTCATAAACTTTTAAAAAGAGGTACAACTCAAAGAGCAGTCTAAAATCATAAATGAAAGGGAACATTGCTCCCAATTTTATAGAAATAAAAATGATTATGAGGGTATAATGAACAGTTGCATACTAACAAATCAAGAATGAAGTGGAAAATGCCTAGAAATATGTAGCATAGTAATCTTGAGTCATGAAGCATCAGAAAACTTCTTATAGAGCTGTCAGTGTTGAGGGGTTGGAATGGGAATCAAAATGTTCCAAATGAAGGAAAGCCCAGGATTCGGTGACATACCGAATTGAAAACATTTCAATTTTACCATTATTTTGCCTACTATGAGAATCTCCATGCCAGCAAAGACTAGTAGATCATGTCTCCAAAAAACAAACAAACAAAAACAAAACAAAATAAAAAATTAAAAGAAAATGTGTTATATAATACAGTGGATTATTACTCATTCTCTATAAGGAAGGAAATTCTGAAATACGCCACAGCAATGGATAATCTTAAAAGCAGTATGAAGAAACAAAAAGGACACATAGAATATGATTCTACTTATTAAAGATATTTATAGTAATCAGTTCATGAAACAGAAAAATAGAATGGTTGCCAGGAGTCAGGGGAGGAGAAAATGGGGATTTGTAAATAATAAAGGATTTCCCATGAGGAAGATTAAAATGTTCTGGAGATAGATAGTGGCATGGTTGTACAACAGTGTAAATGTATTTGATGTCACAGAATTATAGATTTAAAAATGGTTAAAATGGTAAATTCAATTTGTGTATATTTTATGACAATAAACAAAGAATTGCTTGATATTTTAGTTACAATTTGAATATACAAGGAAAACAGTAATTTAAAAAGAATTAGTAGGGAGAAAGCCTATTTCTTTGGTTAAACAAAACCAATATTGACACATATATTAATAAAATTTTAATTATGGGCCCAGAAATATGGCTCAGACTGATGACCTGAGTTCAATTCCCAGAATACACAAAAATCTGGATGTGGTGGCTCACATCTATAATTGTATAATTCTTACAGCTAAATGGGAGGCAGAGGCAGGAGAATCACCTAAAAACTCAGAAGCTAGCTAGCCTTGTGTGTGTAGAAATAACATGAGAGACCTTGCCTTAACAAGGTAGGAGGAGAGAACTCCTGAAAATTGTCCTCTGACCTCCACATGACCCCCATGCAATAACAATTGATTAATTAAGTAAAAATATTCAAAAAAGTTACTTTGATAGTGTGAACAATAAAATGAGAGCACACTAAGCACTTGCCATGGTTCAAATGTTTGTAAGTACTATCTCATTTAAATTACACACCAATGTGTAGAAAATTTATTAATATTATCCTAGTTTTTCAGATGAGGAAAATGGGGCTCTTTACTGGGACCAGGAATTCTCGACCTTTGAGGACATCACAGTTAGTTCATAAAGAGAAATCTATAGGCAGAATAAAACTCTACAGGCTTATATGAACTATAAGGCAACTAAATTTAAAGTGCTAGGACAGATGGACAGGCAATAATTTTACCTCCCAAGATCTTAGAAAGAAAAAATTATTTAATTTTGTCAACTGAATGGCAGAGACACTCTGTGCATACTCCAGGTGACTTGGGTGATTACTCCCATTATGCTATAGGAATTACTCAATTATAGATGTGAGCCTCCATATCCAGCCTTCTGTGTGTTCTGAGCTTGAACTCAGATCGTCAGGCTGAGCCATATTTCTGATCCCCAAATAAAATTTTATTAGTATATGTATCCATATTGGTTTAGTTTTACCACAAAATGAGCTCTGAAAGGTAATGAAAGTGCCATACATGTGGGACTTTATCTGGACCTTATTGAGGTGGCCAAAGTTTAGATTGCTGCTCTGGGTACTCTACTAATAAAGGCGTATGCGACCTCTTTCAGAGAATCTGCACAAGCTGGCATGAACTTGAGGAGTCCTAGAACTCTTATTACAAAGGAGACAATGACAGAGGAATTCTTTTGGGTGTGTGGGATAAGAAGAAGAAAACTAAAAAGTCTAACCTATAGGATAATGGAGTTTAGGTTCAAAGTAATACATCAAGTCTCCATAATATTTCTGGGAGAAGCACCCTTTTAATATGTATGTTTTTGTTTTCCTATAGCCTCAAGACCATGGGATACAAGTGGCCCAAGAAGCAATCAGTGAAGGCCATCCCATGGGGTTAGAAGTACAGGTGGAGTCCTGTCTTGGTAATGTAACCACTTGGCTCCACTCAACAGTATTAATTTAGTTTTCCCAGCCGTAGCACATGAATGCTAATGTGAGAGACTGAGTCAGGGTGCTCTCTCAGTTTTCCAGGTTGCCTTGCCTGGAGGCTGGCTTAATGGGGCAGTAACCGCCACCACACTTTCAGATTCCTTAGCTAGTCTTCATCTCCCGTGGATTGCCCTCTGGTGCTCTCCCTCAGGATTGGGAGCCAGTGAAGTTTCAGCAAGCTGCACAGGAGGTAAAGGTGAAAGGAGAAACTTCATTTGGTCAGATCTTCCCTGGAATTTCCCTTTCAGTTTTCCCAAATCTGTCAAAAGACTGAGGCCAAATCTTCACCTTTAAAGATGCTATGAACAAAGCTTCTTCCCTAGACACTTGAAGAGTGTTCACTAAGGAAAAGTTTTATGTAAAAGGATGGCAGAATTGGTGTGTGAGAATTTGCAATGAGAGACAAGAGCCGAACTGAAAAGATAGAGAAACCTTGTGAGAAGAAAGCCAGGTGTGGAGACACATGCCTGCCATCCCAGCACTCAGGAGGAGGCAGGCGGATCTCTTTATGTTTGAGGCCAACCTGGTCTACATAGTGATTTCCAGACCAGCTGGACCTACATAGTGAGACCCTGTATCAAAAAACCAAAACAAATTTATGAGAAGATCTAACCTAGTTCAATTTGACAATTAGGAAACACCAGACTTTTCCCATACTCCTCATCAAAATTTTCATATGACAATTACAGTGGCTAAATATGTGAATGGGTGTCATATGGATGAAGGGATGTTAGATGTATAGATCAGAGATGGATGATGAATGATATATGATTGAAGAGATGGATGGATGAATGGGTGAATTGATGAATGCAACGATGGACTGAGAAAACATGAAAAAAATAATCTCATACTGATCTGCATATTTCCAAATTATGTTTGAAATTTAGGCACAGCTGTCTGAATACATCATGAAGCACTTCCTGACATTTTTCTTTCCTTCCTTTGTGTTTTAAATATGACTAGTGGTGGTACAAATCATGCACCTTAGCTTAATTTAATAAGCTTAAGTGATGTTTGTTTGTGCTGTGAAAGTTTAAGCTACCTTTTATCCTTCTTTTTAGTATTTGAGACTGGAAAGCCCTATGGCCTCATGTGGCCTGGAACTCCCTATGTAGACCAGGCTGACATCAAACTCAGAAAACGTTACCTGCCTCTGCCTCTGCCTCTGCCTCCTGAGTGCTGGGATTAAAGGCAGGGCCACCAGGCTCAGCCATTAAGTTACTTCTTAGGTCAGTTTGTTGTCTCATATCCTCTTCACTGCCTTAGAATTTGGGCAATTGGTAAAATGTTTACTATTAAAGAACCCAGCTCTCATCCTTGTTCCAATCAAATTTCAGTGGGAATAAGTATTATGGTCTGAGATAATTGCTTGAAATGTCCCATGAATGATTAAAAAAAAAAAAAAACTTCACCAAACACAGAAAGAGAACTCTTTCCTGTTTCCTCTCATATGCTTGATTAAAAACAAAAAGAGGAACATAAAAGTAGAAAGAGGAATAAGAGGTAGACTAGTGGGACTGAAAAGTGGGGACAACAGAGAGTAATGGGAAAGTTAATATGATAAAAGTACATTTATATATACATGTATGAAAAGTCAATGGAGCTCATTGTTTTTATGATTAAAATATGCTAATTAAAACAGTTCATTAATTACTGTATATATGCAATACACATAAATTGATTACGATAGATCTTTCACATAGCTTCTATGCTTAGAGAGCTCCCAGTCTAATGTAAAAATATATATGTAGAACAGGGAACTAAAATATTTTGAGTACTAAATTGGAAATTGGTTAGAAAGAACTCGGGGAGTCTAGAGCAAAGTATGATGAACTGCTTGAAAGGATGAGAAAATGCTTCTTGTATAGAATGTGGTTCCTGGAAATCCCTGGGATCTAACTCTAGAAAATTCGGCTTTCCCTAGCAAAGGGTGCAACCAATGAAGGGCTTCCTTGAATGGAGAATAGAAGTACAAAACAAATTGTAACTGTTTCTGACTGATGCTGAAGCATCATCACTCTTAGTTGCTGTGGTGACTGTATGCGCATGGCTCAATCAATTGGTGGGAGCAGCTTGTCCTTTCTTGTTGATTGATCATATGCTTGTTTCTTTTTGCCTCCAGTATAATCAATGTGTTCATCTTCTAGCCTTTTTTGACATTTCAGTAATGCTTAGGATGTTCTCTTATTTAACAGTTACAATCTCGTTTTCACCTTTGGGTCCATCTTACTCTCTCAAATGCAACAATATTTACCCATCTAAAGAGCTTAGATTGTCAGGCACAGTAACACATTAATTCTAGCACTATCAGGAGAGAGGTATGAGAATTATTAGAAGTCAGCCTGGGCTACATTGGGACTGTAACTCAACAACACTAAACGTAAACGACAGCAATAACAAAATGAGCTGAGATTGAATTCGGGGTATCTGTGATGGATGGGGTAAAGTACATTTATGAATGTAGGCAATAAAGGACAGTTGTATGAGCTGTAATTTTGGCTTCATCACTAATAGAAGTCAAGGATGTTTGCTTGATGTGGTGGTCCAAACCTTTAATCTCAGAATTCAGGAGGCAGAGGCAGAAGGATCTCAGTGAGTTCAAGACCAGCCTGGTCTATATAGCGAGTTCCAGGCCATCTGGGCTTACAGGGAGACCCTGTCTCAAATTCCCAATATCTTTAATTACATTTGCATGTAATTAATATTTCAAAAGTATGGTAGTTATGAGGCCTGTTGATTTTTCTCACATAATGAGCACATTAAAAGAATCATATATATGTCAATATATATATATATACAAATATATCACAAGCTTTTAAATAATCAGTTATTTCAATATTATTTTAATCCTATTTATGTATAATTTTATAAATTTAAAAATATTGTTTGAGCCCATGAGATGAAGCAGCAGGTAAAAAGAAAGTATTTGTGGCACGAATCTGACAACCTGAGTTCAATTCCTGGAATTCATGTAAATATAGAAGAGATAAGTGACTCCACAGTTGCTGTCTAACCTCCAGACACATGCAGCGACATGCCCTCTACCACATCATACACACATAAACAAGTAAACAAAACAAACAAACAAATAAAAGCATTATTATCAAGCAAACAAAAATATTGTTTGCAGCAGCATCTAGAGGGTTCCTTAGACTTCACTAGGGGTCCACAACATGAAAGTGGCTAAAAGGCCCTAACTCGTATTATGTTTTTACATAATTGCTCATCCTAGAAACCAAATAAAACATTTATTTTTGGCCACCACATTAGCAGCTTTCTTTTAGAAACTTTCCCAAGCTTGTAAACATTTAGATCAATGCTACTGAAGACCATTAAATCTAGGTTGTATTTGTGTAACTACATGCAAAACAGGAACATTATGTGAACAACTCTGGTTTTTAGCCAAGCCTGGCTCTTTAGGGCACCAGACTTCTTGGTGCAAGATAATCTATTTATTGCCCTACTTGTAGCTACTGCTCCTGTTATTTGTGGACACAGTCAGAAATGGTGGTTTGGATAGCTCACAGTATTGCATTTGACCATTCTTTTTCCCTGGATGGCCCTATGAACAATGTACTTGTGTATATCAAATGAAGATAATGAAAAACGAGGGGAGACTGCGCAATGCTCAGCACAGACTCAGCAGGCACTCACAGACACTTGTTAGAAAAGAAAGAGGCATGGAGACATGTAAATTTTATCTGACAGGGGCAATTTCGCTCCATTTCCCTTTCTGCTGATTACTGAAGTGAAAGGAAAAGGGGGGAACTGGCCCAATTGTCAAGGAAATGAAGTCATTTGGTTAAGCTCCCTGGTAACTCAGGCCCTAATGAGGTAGGTTCTTAATGAGCCAGATCCTCCTTGTCCTCTTCTTAAAGGGCTCTTCGTGCACTCATTGTCAGTTTCTGTCTCCCATGCGCATGTATTTGTCTTCTTTCCTCTTATTACTGACCCACAGGAAGGTACATTTGTGTGTGCGCACACACGTCAGTGAATGACTCACACTGAGGACTTGAGACGTGCTGTACATACATACAAAGTCCCATTGTGACTTGATTTGCTATCATCATGTTTAGATATGCTGGCCCCATAACACCTCAACTTTATATAGTGAGTGTTTTATATAATGAGAGTGTAGCAGAGCACATTCACATCCTCCCTCTGCATACACAGAGGCCAAGAACACAGCCCCTTCCTGACTATAAATCCATACATTGGTGTCACACATGTCTGCAATGAGTCAGACCTTCACATCCATCATCTACTGTGAGGGCATCTGCAATGAATGGGGAAATGTGCATTCATGTTTTTACTAACCTCTACTGAAACCTGAGAGATGATACAAGCAAACATGACTGTGGTGACTATGCATTCCCAAATGTATTTTGCCCCTTCTCTTCCTCTTCCTATATGCCTACAAATATAGAACTCACATAAGCAATAACAACGAGAAGGTTCTAAGGATCTAAGAAGCAAGTCCATCAGAACCTTGGTTCAGAGGCATTGCGCAGATCTGCGAGTTTTCACATTGAATGTACTCAGGTTGCTGCTGCTTGGGTGGTAAAAAATTCTCCCTTTAACTTGCTTCTCATTTTGTAGGGACAGACAAGTTGACAAAAGAAGTACTCTGGTAGATCCTTTCAGTAAGACTTTCTTCAGTATGTGGGAATGCTGCTCCTTTGGCTAAGCTATTTAGCTAGTGACAGGAAGACACTGGGGTGTCTGCCACCCACACTTTGTAGAGAAGATTCCCTGACACCAAATTAGCCATTTGAAAACTGAGCGTAAGTGATTCCCATTTGGCTAATTGCTTTTAAGGAGTCTGTCAAAACCCCTTACTTACTCCAGCCCACACTCAGTTAGAAATTCCAGAATAGCATTGTGGTTGGGGCAATCATTAGGATGCATATCAACTTGTGTCGTGTCTGGGGCCCCATAAGAATTACTAAGGGGTATTTTATGGATTTCCCCCAAGCTGATAGTGAGGAGAAGCTGAAATATGGTTGCCAGACAGTTTTGAACACAAGCTGAGAACTGAGAAATGCTGGGCTCAATACCCAAAGGCAGGTGAGAGTTCATTCCACTTTCTGGGACAGTTAAGACCATGCCTGCCAGACCTGTAGCACAGAGGAAACACTGAAATATACACATATGTCCTGTTCTGATTCACAGCTCTCATTTAGAGTTGCAAAATTCTCTTGAGTCTTTCCTTTTAACTCTTTAAAGGGTTGTACCATGTAGCAGATCAGCAAAGCTGTAGGCTTTAATCATACTGCATTTCTTTCTTTTAAGTTTTTAAAATTTAGTGTGTGTGTGTGTGTGTGTGTGTGTGTGTGTGTGTGTGTGTGTGTGTATGTGCTGTATTGTACTTGTGGTCAGAGGACAACTTGCTGGATTGGATTCTCTCTTTTCCGCATCTGGGTCGTGGGGATCAACCTTAAGTTGCCCGGCCTGCCTACAAGTCCCTTTACCTGGGAGGCCATCTACCAGGCCCTGGAATTCCTCTCTATTGCTGTATAACAAATCACCCCCACAACTTAATGACTTCTACTAGCATACATATATTATCTCACAGCTTCTATGAGACAAGAGTCCAGGCTCAGGTCAGCTAAACCCTCTGCCTCTAGGCCTTTCACAAAGCTACTGTCTAGGGATTGTTTAGAGCAGTATTTACTCCAAGCTGTACTAGAGAAATGCCTACTTTTTAAGTTTACTCATTGAGGTGCAGAGGGATGCAGTTCTCTGTTGGTTGTAAACAGAGTCTTAGTTCTTCTCTGGTTCTTGGTCAGGAGTTGCTTGTCACATGGCTTCTCCAATGTGGCAGTTTACCTCAAGGCAAAATGAAAATGGTAGTAAGATGCATCTAAGATCTTTGTAACTTAATCACTAATATGTTATCCTATTGTTTTTCCCATAATCTATTCTGTGGAAGCAAACCACTAGGTCTGCTCCAGTCTCCATAGCTATAAAAATCAGAGGAAGGAATCCTTAGAAACCACACCAGAGCTTCCAATTTTAAATAATATAAAGAAAAAGGGATTTTAAATTTTTATTCCTTTATTTTGATTTTATGTGTATGAGTGTTTGCCTGAATGTATGTAAGCATACTGTGTGCCCGTCATGTCTGCTGAGGCCAGAAGAGTGCACTGGATCCTCTGGAACTGGTATTATCGAATGGTTCTTAGCAGCCATGTGGGTGCTGAGAACCAAACCTGGGACTTTGGAAGAGAAGCCAGTGCTCTTAGCTGCTGAGCCATCTTTCCAGCCCCCAGAAAAGAGGATTTTTATTTATTATTATTTTTTATTTTACATGTATGAGTTTACTGCCTACGTGTGTGTTCATGCACCCATGTTGTGCAATGCCTACAGACATCAGAAAAGATGTCTCCTGGATTCCCCTGGAAATGGAGTTAGGGATGGTTGTTATCTATCATGTGGGTGCTGAGAACCAGACCTGGGTCCTTTGGAAGATCAGCCAGTGCTCTTAACCACTGACCCATCTCTCCAGTCCCCCAAAGAGAAGATTTTTTATGAGGATCAGGAAACTTCTAAATTTGACTGTGCATTAGCTAGAGGTTAAAGCTTGAGCATTTTCTTAACTTTCTATTTCTTAGCTTTAGATGGGGACTAGTGGTAACTACTATAAAGAATGAAGCAAAATAATATATATATATATATATATATATATATATATAAATTTAATCCGAGGAATTTTTAGTAAAAATTTCTTTTGTGTTCTTTTCCTGGCATCAATTCAGAATGGAATCTAATATTTCAGTCTTGGGCTCTGGAGCTGCATACATGGGTTCAATCTGAGCTCTGTAATTAATGACATGATATTAGTCTAGTTACTAGATCACTCTGAACATCCATTTATCCACCTATAAAATGGGAAGGATGATATATCCCTCTTAAGGTTATGAAGAATAAATAAAATATTATTAAACATTTAGCAGAATAAGTAGCACATAATGAAATATCACTAAACCTGGTATATTTATTTTGCTTTTTTGTTTTATTACATAATCATTCAAATTCTGTATTTGTCATTATTTTATACTCATATGAGGGGACATTACCTCATATACTCTTGAAAAATAATTCTACAGTCTCATTCCTTACTTAGGCCATTCTAGGATCATATCCTTAGTTTATTCTCTCTCTCTCTCTCTCTCTCTCTCTCTCTCCCACCCTTTCTTTCTATTTCCAGCTCTTATTTTTTCTTCTCTCTGCTACACACATGGATACAAGTCTTTGCACATGAGAAACTCTCAATTGCCCACTCAGTATTTCATTTATTTTTGTATTTTATTCTCCATGGGGATGGCAGCTAGAAAGTAAAAATGATGGATAGCTTATTTGTTCAAAGATGGCCACAGTAACCTACTTGGTGGTGTAAACTATGCCCAAAGAGGGAGAACGTGAGAACACACACACACACATACACACACACACACACACACACACACACACACGGAGACAGGGAGGGAGAGAGGAGGAAAAGAGAGGGAGGAGAGACAGAAAAGAGAGATTGAAAAGAAAAAAACCCAGAGGAGATTTTTTAAAATGATACTGAGAGCAAATAGAGGTCAGCTTCCATAAGCAAGAGACTTCAGCTAAATGCTTCAGTGACCACATTGTTATTTCTTCACTCCTCCTTTTTAGACAATGTATACAATTCAGATTTTATGTGAGTTTCTTTGGCTGATTTTTTAGATAGTATTATTACTCCACGGTTGCTGTTGTTTTCAGTCCTTGGGTCATTTCCAAAGTCAAGGCAAGTAGACCAAAAGGGGCAAGTTTACTGTCAGGAGTCATGTAGTCTTGTCCCAATGACAACCTCTGTAATCTATCTGAGATGATGCTTCTACTTGAAATTCATTATGATGTATGTGCCAGGACTTGCATTAGAGTAGAAAGAACTCTAGGCTAACAAAGACAAAGCTAGGTCCTAATTTCCCCTCTAATGCTAACTAACTATAGGATCTTATGTAAATCTTCCCCCACTTTAAGCCTTACTTCCTTATATTTTCAATAGAATCATGTACCCTATTGACCACATAGCTTTTGGGGAAGGCTCAGCTGACCTCAGAAAACATTTGCATATGCATGCTATGTTAATGTAGGTAGTTGTGATCTATATGGGTCAAGGACTCTGCCTCTTATTTCTGTTGTTGCACTCTGCAGGGACTCACTCAAATCTGTAAGCCTTGGGTTTTTTACCAGTAAATAGCCACTGGGATGCCCACAGGGAGCTGAAAGCAGTTGGCTGGGTTTTTCTGAACCACCTGTTGTTCTTTACTATGGGAAGCTGACGCCATGCTGGGGACTGAATGTTGCCTGGCATGAGAGCGGAGTTGAAGTAGTGTGGTGTGCCAGCAGGCTGAAGCTGTGCTCACGGCTCTGAGACATTATTAGCTGGGTGTTTTCAGGCTTTCCTAGAGAGAGAAAGAGAATAGAAAAAAAGCGCTTTAAAAACAGACTTTTAAATGCTGTGCAAGTGCAAGATACTACATTTTTGCCCCTCTCAATTATTATTCCTACTCTGTGTTAGAGGTCATGTTAAGCTCTTCCCAAGCAATATCTCATTCCATCTTTCCTGTAGCTCTTGATAGAATAATTACATTGGTAAGAAAATTAAGGTGTGAATAGAAAGGTTAAACAGCTTTCCCAGGATCACACAGCTTGGAGTTGGCAGAGCCTTTACTCCAGTTCCAAGATCATTTTGAGAAGTGATAACACTGGCCTCCATTTCCACATGAGGAGAGTGAAAGAGAGAAACCAGTAAGTTCTACAAAGTGAAAATTCCAGTCAATTGAGCATATTATGCCCAATGGTCTATATAGACTGCAGAACACAGAGCTTGTCTCCCAGTGTGTTGCCACAACCCTTAGTTCATCAATCCCTGTGCAAACTTGTCTTGAACATGTGCACAGTAGAAGGAGCTTGCTGAAAGAGGAAGCAGTGGACATAGAACCATGTCCAGTTAAGACACTACGATTTACATGAGGCTGAGTTTAACTGTCAAAGGTGGTGGGGTAGTGGTCTATTAAGTAAGTACTTAAGGCTATGACCTAGTCCATGGCTGCTTTCTCACATGAGACCAAAAGTAACCATTGCTTGTTAAATGGTCCAAATGTGTTATAGGCCCATTATACTTAGCAAAATTATTTACAGAAACTTTATTGAATTTATACTACATATAAGTGAGAGTACCTACCTCAAAATCCCTTGCCAGAATAGAGTGTTTTGATTTTTAAAGAATGCTCTTGTTCATCTGATAGCAAAATTTGTATCCCGCCTTCGCTTCATGTTTATGTATTTTATTACTAAGTGAGATTGATTTTTTTACAAGTTTAACAGTCATTTATGGTTCCTTATTTAGGAATTCTTTATACATTTTGCCATTAAGTGAGATAATGTTTGCAAAGCATCAGACAGAACAAGTGAGCTCATGAAAGCAATCTACACTTTTTCTAAGCAGTAGTAATAGATTATGTACTGTGAGCAAGAAGCACGGTCTGGGAATCATCAGGGACTACAGCATAAAATGCATTCCTTGTAAGGTTCCAATTCAGCTTTTATTATCAACTCACTGTGTGACTTTGAAAAAATTTCTTTTCCTTCTATGGCCTTATCATTATGGATGGAACAATAGCCCCACCACTGACATAGCTAAGAAGGACCCTCAGCATCATAGGCCACCTGAGTCAAGCCTAGAAAAAAATACTTTCTTGGCAGAAGAGACAATTATATGACTAGAAGGAAGGAGACCAGCAAGAGAGAGACAGAGAGGATGGGAAAGGTCAGTGCAGGAGAGGGATGAAGAAGAACAAAGCATAAAGGCATGTACATGAAATACCTATGAAACCCATTACTTTGGGTTCAGTGGGTAAGGCCTTTGCGGCAAGTGTGAGGACCTGAGTTCAGATGTCCAGAATGTACATAAATTCAGAAATGACAGCATGTGTATGTAATCCCAGCACTCCTACCATGAGTTGGGAGGCTGAGACGGGGGAATCCCTGCAAACTCTTAGGTTAGCTGGCCTGGTGTACTCAGTGCCAAACAATGGGAGACTCTCTCAAACAAGAACCAAGTTAAAGACTGACACCTGAGGTTGTCCTCTGGCCTCCCCGTACATGGAATTGCACATCCACAGCCATAGCCACATTCACATGCATGGCTACACATATACACACACTTGCACAAGTGTCATGTACACACAAAGATTTTAAAAAAGAAACTCATTACTTTGTATGCTAAGTTTTAAAATACAGAGAAAAAGAAAAAAAAAGCCTTTCTGATATTAAGCATTCCTATGGGACATTAGGAAGAGCAAATACTAAGATCAGTGAGGGGCAAGCTTCAAGGAAACAGCCAGGTTACAGCTCAATAAATGAGCCTTTCAGAATGCAATGTTTAAGTGCATGAAGTTGGAGTCCACACTGCTGAAGCCAGCCTTAGTGGTGTGCTCTAAGGCAAGTAATTCATCGTCTCTGATACTCTGTTGCCTCCCTTGTAACATAAAGATGCTTATGCTAATTACGTTATAGGGTTTTTATGAAAAGATAAAATAGATTGTTATTTCCTTAAATGAGTATCTGGCATATGTGAAGCTCAATGTAAGACTTAAGAATAATAAGTAAAATTGAGAACTCATTAAGAACTGAAGGATGTGCTTTGAGGGATAGTGAGTGCTCTTTCCCTCCTAGGACATCCTTAAAATTGGGTTCTATTCAATATATTCAAAATTTTAAAAAGATTAGACAAGATGGACTTATCATTTCTTGATCACAATTCAGTAATAGCCAGACAAACTTAAGGAAAACTCAGGTTAAGTAAGAATTTTCTAGTAGGTTTTGTCCCTTGTACCACTTTTACTCTCATTTTAGCATCTTAATTGACATTTTTATATTCATCCACAAAATCTGAAGGTGTAAAGAGGAAGCTTCTCTTGCTACCCTTCCCTGGCTCCCAAAGAAGCTGTAACTTTAAAAGCCAGTTTTACTTTCCCCTGCCTTGTCAGATACTGTAAAAAATTGATTGACAAGTGGCTTTTGGTGAATCTGTTCTATTATAATGTGTTAGATATCACTTATCAATTCACATTCCCCCCATTTGTGAGATTTCTGTTGCTATTAGATGAGAGGAATTATCATGTCATAAAATAGATGCTATCTTTTGTGAGATTTAAATCGGACCTAACCTTACCTGCGACTGCCACTTGACTTTAGTCTCTTAGTCAGCAAACAGCATCCATTTATCAATCTTCACCACCTGTCACTCTCGCTAAAGACCTTGAAAGTGTGCCTCCAGGTGAGGCTGCTCAGTGATAGTCTGTGAGAGAAAGTGCTGGAGTTACTCTAAGCTCAACAGACCATGCTGATGCTTTAATAGATCATGCAGACAAAGGGCAGTGGGAGAACTAGGGCAGAAATGATTTCTTACTTGGGGAACCAGGCTAGACTCCTACAGCCCACAGAGAAGTGGCTTTCTGAATGATTGGAAATAGTCTGTCATTATTGCTAACTCTAAACTGGGCTAGAATTCAAACCAGGAAAGCTAGGCAAAATGTGAGCATATAGGTGGGTAAATCTCCCTAGAATAGATAGGTCCACGGGGCAGAAGGAGTTCAGTCAGGAGCGTGATTCCTACGGTCTCTGTGGATGCACATTTGCTGACTTTGGGGTTTCCTGTATGTTAGAGAATACTTGGGTATTTGGGAGTATTTAACATCCTAAAGAAGTATGGATATAGCAAACAAAAGAGACCTTCAAGATACCATCTGAGCAGTGGAAGGATTTCCACTGCAAGACTTGAGCTAGGTCCAGAGAGAGTGCTGCTGAGCTGCTGCAAGGACAGCCTCAGACTGGATATCAGAGTTCATGTCCATGCACAGCCATGTTCTAGTGGGTAAGTTACTTAACCACACCAAGCCTTAATTTTCTTTTCTTTAAAGCAAGCATGATACTAAGCATCCATGATTTTGGGGGTATTTGAAAAAATTACTTAAAATAAATTAAAAACTAAGTTCCCATTGGATATCAACTGTCCTAATCATCATTATTATCTTTGTTATGGATTAATGGAAATAGATGCATATAACTATCTATATTATATATATAAAACTTTTCACACTTTTCAGTACATGGAATATTTCAAAATAACACACCATTTATTATTATTATTATTAATTTTATGTATATGAATGTATTGCCTGCAAGTGTGTAGTGCACCGGTGTCATGTTGTGCAATGGTCAGGGAGGTCAGAAGAATGCATTGGATCTCCTGGAACTGGAGTTATGTACAGTTGTTAGCCACCATGTGGGTGCTGGGAATCAAATCGTGATCTTCTGCAAGAGCAGTCAGTGCTCTTAACCACTGAGCCATCTTTCCAACCCAATAACACCATTATTAAAAAGAGAAAAAGGAAAAGTAGTATGACAGTATTAAGAACATATGACAAATCATGGTTCACGTTCCTAACTATTCCCTGGGTGTTCGGGTAAATCTCTTAACCACTGTGGCTGAGAAGACCAATCATTCAGTAGAGTGCAAGAATTCAGTGAGGAAACCCAGATAACATGTTCAGGAGAGGCCCTCATACAGAGGAAACTAAGATTTGTTTCTAGTTATTGTAATTATGGATGCTTTTCTCTCTGCCACTCACCCCATTACAATTCTACTAATCCTTCTCTCATTCTAAACTAAATTAGAGAAAAGTCAATAGTGACATCAGTGGTTTCCTGGGTTGGTGGACGTTCTGGGCTGCTAGGATTGAGGCTACCAGACTGTAGGTGTTGAATTAGGTGGTAGTACATGGGGAAAAGAAGTATTGTTAGTAGCCTGCCTATTAACTAAAGTCACTGGCTTTAAAGGGCAGTGGTTTACAACGGTCCCTAGAGCTGGCTGGGTTCTTCAGGAGCGCCGTACTGTAGCCTCTGTCTTCCAACCCCCACCTTGCCAGCCAGTTCTACAAGCACAGTTCTGCCTGACGAATCTGCCACTTTCTTCAAATATTTGCTAAAAGCTTCCCAAAGCAGGAAGCCTCAGGGCTGCAGAGCACTCTGAGAGATGAAGCAGTAGTTTCCATGACAACATGTTGGCACTTATTAGTGTTTGCGTAGGCACTGAGGCAGGAGCTGGGGTCCAGACAGGCTCTTGCTGTGAAGGACTGAGGAGAAAAGAGGGCTAAGGAAACAGGATTGCACTCACTCTGCCCTTTTGCATGGTAGCCCTAAGGGACAGTCCTCAGAGAGTGTTTGTAGCACAGTTTGGTCATATGCCTCTAGAGACATGTTTTTGTGTTCCTTGTGGTATGCAGCCACTTACCTCAGTCAATATCTACTATCTTTGCTACCAGCTTTAGCTTCCTCAAATGCCCCGTTATCGAAGAATTCACCCCTCTGCCCAAAACCTTGCTGCCTTTCCCTACTATCAATGTCTACATTATGATTTTCGAGGCCTTCCACCTTCTTTGTCGAAGCTCTGGTTTCTATTTCTGTAAGACTGTTTCTGCCACTTATCACCCTGCAGATGTTTCCACTTCACTGTCGTCCATACCATTCTCCCTACTTAGGCTCTTAAAACCTTAACCCATGTATTAGGACCTACCTTTCCTTTATGAGCCATCCTACATGTCAGTCTCTTCAAGAAACATTCTCTGACCACCCCTCCTCAATAAAAGTCCCTTCTATGAGCTCAGATTGAAGGACTAGTCAGACCTGCCACTCAGTTGACCCTTCAACACTTAATACCTTTACAACTCTTTTACTGGTGCTTGTTTGACTCTATACAGCTAAGCTGTAAGCCCCTTCCCAGAAGAAGACTTTGAATTTTTTTCTGTTCCCAAAGCACCAAGCACAGTGAGTGGCCCTAATCTTGGGGAATTAGACAATATGTGCAAAAGACTCCCAATGCCTGGTGTATAAGAATTAGTAGATACGTATATGATATGATAATTGCCCTCAAATAGTTCTTGATTCATGCCCTTGCACATCTGTCACCAATGCCATTCATAAGCTACATATAATGTCCCTGGGTATTCATTTAGTCTTAGGTTTGGAATCTTTATGAGCCATTAACTTGGTGAAACTCTGTGAGTGGCCATTGACCTTATTTTCACCTTCTGCTACTGTTAGCTTGCCACTCCAGCTATCAGAACAGGCTGCATAATTCTTAGCAGCAAGAAATGGAATGTGAGGACTCTCTAGGTAGTGAAAGCGGAACATTAAACCAAGCACAGAATTCTGAGTGGGCGTCTCTGATCCATTATATGGTTTGTACTACATACCCAGGAAGCCGGCTCTGCTGGTGGTACTCCCTCCCTTGAACTGTTCTCAAGTCTCTGGAACAAAACATAGGGAATCTCCATGTGTGACAAACACACAGTAAAAATAGTTCTATAGTAGTTTCCCAAAAATTGTGTCTCCAAACTTAAAGTTACTGGATGGTTGTGATGGCTACATTTGGTTGTCCACTTGACACATCTGGGAAGAGGGAATCTCAAATGAGAAATTTCCTCCATCAGATTGGACCCTGAGCATGTTTATGAAACATACATTTTAGGAGGGTCTAGTCTACTGTGGGCAGTACCGTATCTAGGAAGCAGGGACTGGGCTGTAAAAGAAAAATCACTGTAAGAAGAAGCATCTCTGGTAAGTGTTGAGAGGTACATTAATCCATGGGAATAGTGATGTCATTAGGAGACATTTCAATACTATGTCCATTTAGCAGAATAATAGTAGGTTCTCTCCTAGCATAATAATAGTAGGTTCTTTCCTATCATCAATGATTTTTGAAGCTACAGGATCTTGGCCCCAATGATTGAACCAGATATGGGTCCTATCATGTAGAGCAATCCATAAATACAATTAGAAAGTGTTTAGTTACTCCCATAATAGTTGTGCCACCATATTACTGGTGGGTTTATCTTGCCAGGTCAGTCATAACGTTCAGGATTCATGGTTGGATGATTCTTTTTCTCCTCTGATAACAAAGATAGTACCACTGTGAAAGCTATCCAGTAAAGATGAAGTACCGGATTGATTTCTCCATGTTCTGTGGCTCATGTATGTGTTGTCTTTAGCTTTAGGGTCTTACTCTCAAGTTCTGGAAGGTAACCAATACCAAGGGCAATAGCCTATAATATTTGGGAGTCTATGGGACCCCACTGGCCAAGAGCTCCAAAGGAGGGAGTCCTTTCCTGGTACTGAGCTTTTTATTTGCTAGCCTGTGTTGTCTAGTAGGGGCATTGTCTCCTCCAACCCAATTACAAGGTAACTACTTAAATTCATTTTACATATGCATATGTATATATTTTAGGATGCTTCTACAGTAGTAGGTTTCCGGACGAATTTTTCAAAGGGCCATTAGTGTCTGCTTTCACTCCTTATACTCCCGGCCCTCCCATTTTTCACACAATTTAATTCTTCCTGTTACATTATTCCCCTTTTCCCCTTTTTGTCACTGCATTATATATGCCCTCTCTTGAAACCCACCCCCTGCTGCCACTCACATGATCTCTTACTAGTTTCCTGACCTCTACAGTTGTTCCAAATGAAGCACAAAATCTGAAAGTTCTGTGCTAGCATCCACATATGAGAGAATATGTGACATTTGTCTCTCAGGATCTAGTTTGCCTCACCCAATGTGACTGACACCAAAACCTACAACTAGTTAATATGTAGAAAACAAGAAACTGTGGAATGCTGAGCCCTAAAGAGGACAACTGTATCACACTCCCCGCCCCCCCCACCAAGACAGAGAACCTGTGTTCGCTTTGTCCATTTTCCCAGGGTATTGGACTTACAGAGCCATCTTAAGTTTATGATATATTTTCTTAGACTGTTAAACTCAGGTTCTTGTATGATTCACTCTTATCCTTCAAGTAAAATCACTTCGACACTTAGCTCACTGTGAGGAGTGCCTCTTACCACACTTCTTACCTTTCACTGCTTCTAGACCTGGGTTTCTTTCCCCTTCACTCACAAGACTTTTCTCCATGTAGGTTCAAGTAAGCTGGCATTGGAAAAAGTTCTTAGTTCAAAAGCAGCTACCTCTGTTCTCACGCAGCTCTCTATGTTGCTGTTATCACTTCCTTTTTAGCCTTTAACACTTACTACATTATTAATGCTATATTAATTTAAAGAAGTTTTTATATATACTTTTTTTGCAATTTTAGGTGATTTCAAGCATTATAATAAACCCAAAGTATCCATGTGTAATGTTTTCAATATGCTTTGAAGTAGGAAGGTGGAATGGGAGGCTAAAATGTCCCAGTCTATAAGAGAATGTCTGACAATTTGGAGGGCATCCCAGGTTTCCACAAGTGTCACTACCATACATTATCAAACAACGGAGTGTCATGATGCCCCACTGTGCTACTCTATACTTCTGATGAGATTAGCCTTTGGTTTCTCCTGCTTTTCTTTCTGCCTTCTTTCAGCATTTGTTTCTTTTTTCCATCACGCGTATGTGTGTGTGAGTATAGTCACAGGTGTGTGGATGCATGCCTGTGTGTGAAAATGCATGTATGTGGGATGTTCATGCAAGGTGTGGGGAGTGTTCATGTGTGTGTTGTGTGGCGGTGGTAGTAGTGTGTGTATGTGTGTATATGTATGTCTGTTTTTGCTTTCCAGTATATTCGGTGACCCAAAGTCTCTGGATAAACACAGAGCTTTCCAATATAGCCAGTATATATAGCTAGCTTGCTTTGGGTATCCCTATCTGTCTTCTGAGCACCAGAATCACACATAGGCTGCCACAGTCACTAGCATTTACTAGGATTCTGGATATTTGAACTCGGTTCCTCATGCTTATGTGGCCAGTACTTTACCACTGAGATATCTCCCAGCCCCTCTCTCACCACTTTGTACTCAGTTTTCACAAAGGGCAAGACCAGCTTCATTCATTGTTTTTACACTGCTTTTATGCAACAAACCCTTAGAGAAAGAATAGAAATCTATTCTAAGGCTGTGGTGTCAACTTTGTAGACTTTTCCTTTCCTTTCTGTTCATGTACTCTGGTCATTCCCTGAACAGATGCTATAAGTATAACTGCACAATGCCTGGAAAAAGGACAGGAAGGGTAAGAGATGGAAAATGCACTGAAATGTGTATGAAATTACCCGGGACGTCAGTATTACAGCACTAAGGTGGTTTGACTCCAGTGAAAGGCAGAACTACTATAACACTTTCCACTTCCAGGTTGCCAGGATTATATAACGTTTTTATTTTCAACAGTTACATTTTCTGGCATTTTGAACATAGTATTTCTGTCAATAATTGACAAGAATTATGGATAGCTTAGCATAATTTTTCACATGATTCTTTTCTCTTGGGTTTCCTTTTCACTAAAGATAGTTAACTAAACTTGCTCTGTTCTTGTATGTGATATGATTGTACTCAGTGTCTGAGTTTTTTTTTCCCAAGGTCATGCAAGGAACGCTAGTAGGAAAAGTCTAGAAAGGCAGATAATTGGAAATTCAGAGTCACTAAACAGAACATGAATCTAGTCTGTTAAGTAAGACCACATGCACATCTTGCCAGCAGCCCATGCCTACTTTGAACACCTCTAGCTAAAGGTGCTCTTTTGTAATGATAAACACTTATCTTCTAGGGATTTCTGGTTTCAGAAGTCTAGGTGGTTGTTTTCAGGGTTTATGTCACTCTATTCCAACTACTATATCTATGGGTCAGGGTTGGGCTGGGCAGATGGGTGGTGGGCAGCTCTCAGTTGCATTGGTGTTGCTGGTCTAGGAGTCTTGTTGGATGTAAAGTTTTCAACTGGTCACCTGTATTTGACCCGGTTTCTAAACTTTTGTCTCTGCCACTGCCATGCTACTAAGTCCACACCACACACCCTTCTCACTTACTGAGCTAAGTTTCACTCTGTAACCTCATCTGTTATTGTTAACAAGGGCCACCCTGGCTGACCTACTCAATTGAGAGACAGAGGAGAGCTATGACTGATGGGGAACAGGGAGTGCAATCTAGAAAGTGAGGCTGGGAAAGGCAAGAAGTGACATTTGCTGAGTGCTTACTATTGACTGGGCACTGTAAGGTGCTTCCCATGCATCAAGTGTACATTTTGGCTATCAGTCAAAGAATGGTAGTCAGCTTTAAAAGGTGGGGAACTGACTTATATTGCTATGCTAGGTGAGATGAGCTGGTGTAAGGGAAGGATTATTCCATGAAAAGTAAGGAGTCTGTGGTGAAACAAGTACATGATTATAAACAAGCAGTTTTCTTCACTAGACTTCACTTTACTCCTCTGTAAAATGGCCATATAATCTTTGATCAGTTTATCACATGCAAGTGAGATACAAGTGTTACAGATTATAGTACACTGAGGAGTATAAAATCTCATGTAATATCAGACAAGGCAGTGTGACGAAGTATTGCTGCCTGTGTGACCTTGGACAAAACATTTATCCTCTGTAGGGATAACTTTTCATATGTAAGTGACAATCTGGAAAATCACTGTTCTTAGGGATTTTGTGAAGAAAAATTTAGATCATATATAAAATATTAAGAAAAGTGTTGACACACAATAATGCTCTGTGAACAATATTCAGTAGTAAATTTAATGAATATTTTATTCTTCAATTTTCTCAGATTCACTATCTTTATGTCAATAATCTTTAATGTAGCAGAATTTAGCTAATGTTGCAAGTGCACGTATATTGTATCTAGCTCTTTACATCTTAGGGCATGACACATAACTTGACTTAAGAGCATGCGTATTGATATAACACCTAGCCATGTAAGGAAGTGGAAGTTCAGTACTCCTCATACCCTGGTTGATAAGAAGCCTTATTAACACTGATGACTTCTGATGATTGGTAACACTTTATAAGCATGTTTCCTGTATTAAGTGTTATAGATAGAGGAAGGATCAGAGTTATTCCATTACTCTATATTTATTGAGCACTTAACTTTATGCCATGTGTGAGTTACAAAGAAGTTCAATCCATGACCTAAGAGATTTGATCTTTTAGTGAGGGAGATAAGGCCCATGCTCTCGAAGTTATGTAAGAAAGGATAGCTAAACACTGCATGTTCTCTCTCATCTGCACATCTTAGCATTTAATGTTTACAGGTATATATATTTAGAGAGGGAATGAGAGAGAGAGAGAGAGAGATAGCTGTGAGTGTGGGTATTGGGTATTGGTCATGAAGTTAAAAAGGGGAAAAGAAGTATTAAGGAATAGAAACAGGGCAATAGAACACATGCGACATAAAGCAGGAAAAAAGCTGCTAGGCTGGAATGGTACAAAATGCCATTATGAAGCTTAATGCTTTGCAAACTAAAAAGTAAAAAGACTAATAAAATAGTCTATAAATTCTTTATCGTCTGAGAAGTCTATATGCATGACAATGCTGGCAGCTTCACTTTACAAGCCATGCAAATTGCCAAAATAGGAAAGGAAGAGATCTTTACTTGATGGAAGTACCGTAAAAGGCACCTAAATACAAGAACTGAGTGAAAATGGTACCAGTTAAGTACTCATTGTGCTTAAGGATACACACTGAGTATGAGAGTACCAATGAATGCTTTCTGTTGGCTTCCACTTTGAGTATACATAGGGTCTTGCTAAGGCATAACAAAGCCAAGAAGATTGGTTGGAATTATGGGCTCTCACTTTGTGCTGATGATATATACAGTCTCTAGCTCTTCCTATGGTAGGAGGGACAATGGTAGGCTACAAGGTTAGGCTTAATGTATTAGGTAGTGTAGGAGCCATGAGAAATTTGGGAATGGATGAATTGCATCATCCAAACTTAAAAAAATGTTTTATTTATTTTTATTTTATGTGCATGAGTATATTGCCTGCATGTATGCAAGTGTACTCTTCTCATGCAATGTTCATGGAGTACAAAAGAGGGCATCAGATCCCCTGGAACTGGAGTTAGAGACAGTTGTTAGCCACATGTTATTTGATGTGTTGGAATGAAAAATGAAACAAGGAACGGAAGCCACTTTGTGTAATGAAGAAAAGCCTTTAAGAAGAGGTGTCATCTTTGTTGAGACCTGATGACAAGACGCGTGTCACATGGAAAGATCTAGGGAAAGAACATTACAAGAAGAGAGAAGAAGTAGTGAAAGGGCCCTAATTGGCTTATTAACAAAACAGAAAAGTCAGTGAAACTACTTTTGGTTCTGGGATTTGAATCCAGGTCTTCTGAAAGAAGTCAGTGCTCTGAACGACTGAGCTATCTCTCCAGGCCCCTGTACTTTTTTCTGAAGATCATTCTGACCAGAAGACAGAAGAAATGCCATCTCCTCTGGAAACCTGAAGGACTCTTCTCTTACAATGGTATCTTTATCTTCTGCATCATTGGTCTTTTTGTCTCCTGATTTATTCAGTGGTCGCTGGCTACTTTCAAAAAATAAACACACAAATGAAAACCTTAGACCCCCATATTCTCTTCTAATTTCTTTTCTGTCTCTCTTGCCTACCAGCATACCTTTTAGGAAAAACCAGCTCCTCCTTAGTTCTTTTCCCTTCCTCATTTATTCTGTTCTCAACTTGTTCAAAGAAAACTTTCACATTAGGAATGCTATAACCACTATTACCTCCATGGGGTTACAAGCCAATCATTTTTTTTCTCCCATCGTTTTCCTGAAGCACCCTTCTTCAGGTTTTCTAAGCTCCATGCTGTCTCAGCTTGCCTCATGTCTCTCAATACTCCTTTTCAGCTTCCCTTGCTGTTTCTTTTATAGCTAATCTCTAAATGTTGCTCACCCATGGCTGTGTTCCAAATCCTTTACTCTTTATCAGTATTATCTCTTAATGGTTTCAACCAGTTCCTTTGCTTGAAAAACTCAACTTACCGATGATGCTTGCACTCACATTTTCAGCCTTTACCTCTCCACTGAGCCTCAGACCTTTTTTATACTATTATCTACCTAATATCTCCATGTAGAGGTCTTAAAACATCTCAAAATTTTATTGAGGCCTAAAATATCCTTTTGATCTATTTCCATGCCAAACCATTTTACCTCAAGAATCCTCTTGTAAGTAAATAGCATCATATACCAAAGACCGAAATACAAGTCTCATTCCTGATCCTACACTCTCACCCAACATGACCTCCTAATCTATTGATTAATTAATTCCATTAACACCTATTACAAATTATAAGAGAACTCTATGTACGTTCCCTCCATTCACTTCTTTCACCCTGTTCCAAACTATCACTGTCTCTTGCTTACACTATTGCAATACTCATTTAATTGTTCTGCCTGCTTCTTTTTTACTCTTTTACATTATTATTATTATTATTAATTATCATTACTCCTACCAACTTTAAGGCCTGTGATCAATTCATCACAGAGCCTCCTGAGTGAACTTTTAGAAATGTAAGTCATAAAATATGATTCATGTTTTTTACCCAATAGCTTTCGGTTACACTTCAAATAAAATCTAACCTCCTTCTGATAGCTTACAACAGTCCTACAGGATCTGGCCCTATGTATCTCTTGAGCCCTGTCATGTACCACACACCCTTCATGCTCATAGTCTAGTTTCACTGACTTTTCTGTTTTGTTAATAAGCCAATTAGGGCCCTTTCACTACTTCTTCTCTCTTCTTGTAATGTTCTTTCCCTAGATCTTTCCATGTGACACGCTTCTTGTCATCAGGTCTCAACAAAGATGACACCTCTTCTTAAAGGCTTTTCTTCGTTACGCAAAGTGGCTTCCTTTCCTTGTTTTCATTTTTCGTTCCAACACATCAAATAATTTTATTCCTAGAACTGATAGCCATTAAGTTATCTTCTTCTTGAAGTATTTGCACTCTACTCTCCAACACATGCACAATTAGAGAGTTAGCTTCATTACAGCAGAATTTTCCATTGTAGTTCCCAATGCCTGAAACAGTGTCTTGCGTATGGGAGGCACACAATAAATATGTATCAAGTGAATGTTGAGAAAATTAATTGATAGCATAGTGATTCACTGCAGAAATACAGACAACAGTCACTAAAGCATTTAATTAAATTGGTGGCAGTCAGAAGCAAAATGAAAGAGAAAAAAATCAATATTAGACTAATCACACCCGGATTTCATCTAAAGGTATTTAATCTTGCAAACAATGGAAGACTACTCCCGGGTCACTATTTTTATTGCATCGTATCAGAGCTGGCAACATAAATCAATACTGTGATAAGTAATTATCCCTTCATTCATCAAAAGCCAACCAACCTAAGAAAGAGCTTGCTAACTGGTACTTACAGGAAAGGAAGGAAGAAAAGAATGAAAATTCTATAAATTCTTTCCATTAAAATAAAGTCAGAAATTTCTGAGAAGAATTGGTAGTGAATGGCAAAGAAAAGTACAGGTTTCATATAGACTATGTACATTTTTACCCAATCTCTGAAATGTCTGGAAGACAGTTTCCATTTGGGTTTAGATGTCTGCAGGAAGGACAGAGGAGGATGTAGAAACTGTGGATTTCATCAGCAAAAAGTGAGAGTTCAAAGCAATGGGAGCAGGATCCTATGAGAAATACAATCCAATAGAAGGGAATAGGAAATCTTTATTTCAAGGAGTTTATTTATGACAACATTTAGCTTCTAGACAGTACAAGTAGATAGAATGAATTATAATTATCTCCCATTTCCCGAACTTCATACAGACAGTACACACGCTCCCTTGAGCAACCTTGTAGAGCTTTGCCCAGGCAGAAGGCCCTCAACATTGGCTGTCAGGAAGCATTTTCATCTTCCTTGCCATCAGCCTCCTAAAATATGCCTTTCAATTCTCACTGGAACAAATACCAAAATAGGCGATGAGAGAATGCCTTTCACTAGCATTGCACTCTTTGAGAAGATGGGGGAAGCCTAGCTATGAAGTCCATATTTCACTTTCCCAACACAAATGCACAGTCTGAAACATTAAACACACCAGAATGAATGCAGTCAGCAACAACCATATAAACAGTTTCACCCAGACATCTGAAACTGTTTGTAAATCTGATTTGTTCCTTAATGTTATCAGTTGACATACTGCCATTTTATATTGTACTCACTGCCAGCCTGTGGCTTGCTTGGTAAAAGAGCTCATCTGGATTAGCAGAAGAGGCTGGCCCTCAGAACTCTAGACTCAGCTCCTCAGCTCAGAAGGTGCTGTTGGCAACAATAGCCTGCTATTCCATCCTCTCTCTTTGGCAGTAGTTAAGGCTTCCTCCTCTATGCTGGGCTTCATTCTGGACTGGTAGGATCCAACAGCCCCATCAGAGACATTGTTTAGCTTCTGTTGGCAAATAGGTGTGAACCAGTGTCAGGGCTTGTATATTATATGGTCTCCAATGAGGACATGACATTGAGGGTTTGGTTTCAATTCAAGGGTTCATTTTTTCTATGTTTATGTCTAGATTCCAGAAGGTAAACCTGGTGGCGGGAGAAGGCTGGAGGGGGTGCTGCAAAATCAACTGTGAACAAAATGACAAGTGGTCCAAGGCTCCCAGCTGCCACTAGAGACGAAACTAGAGCTTACTTATGGGCCTTGGGTTTGACCTGGAGAGAGAGGGGTGGGCTTGGGTGTTCATAGAGCTTTCACCATCTGAATAAGAAAGCATAGTCTCAGGGCTGGAGAGATGGCTCAATAGTTAAGAGCACTGGCTGCTCTTGCAGAGAGTCCAGGTTCAATTCCCAGTACCCACAGGGAAGCTAACAACCATCTGTAACTCCAGTTCTAGGAGATCTGACACCCTCTTCTGACCTCTGTGGGCATTTCAGGACACGAGTATACTTACATCCATGCAGACAATACACTCATACACATAAAATAAAAATAATAAATAAAATATTAAAAAAGAAATTGGATTCTGGAAAAACATGTAACTTCCAGTGGAGAAGAAAGAGAAGTTGCTCTGTTGGAGGAGTAACTTCACCTCTGCATCTTTAGGGTCTGTAATAAAGTCTTGCAAAAAGCACATGTTCAAAAAATAGGTATTGAATATGGCAATGGGTAAAGTCTCAAAGATAAAGTCAGCTTGTCTAGTGGAAACCTTTCTTGGCATTCCCTAGAAGACTATATCTTGTATAACAATCCAGGCAGTATCTAAAAAATAAAAAGAACACTGCAGTCATTTTCTTTAAATGAAATTGTGCCCATTTGTTTTCTTTATTTTACTCTACACCCAATCTTCATATTGAACATCCTGAGATATTTTCCCCTTGAGCCAATAATCATCATAAAGTACCATTTATACTGTCTTTGTCACTGAGTTGCCAACATAATCTGTAACTTAAAACAAGTTGGATTTCTATTTGCTTGCTGATCTTTACTCCTGCTTAGTGTGACCCCAGTAGATTTTATAGAAAATCAGAAAGTGTGTTTGTGAGGGGGCTGCAGAGAGAGAAAGAGAGAGAAATTTTCACTATTTGGAAGAAGGAAAAGAACTAAATAGGGTAATGTAAGGTGATGAATCACATTTGAGTTAAACTGAGTAGGCTCAGGTACCTAATACATACTTTTTTGTTTGGCTTTATTTTGGAGATAGACTCTCATGCAGCCTAGGCTGGCCTCAACTTCAGTATATAGCAGAGGCTGCCTTAAACTGCTGATTCTTCTGCTTCAATCTTTCATGTGCTGGGGGTCACAGGTGTGTAGTACTATGGCCAGTGCCATGATCACTCTTAGAAAATACTCTTATTAGTGAGCAGATATTAAATTGTCACCTTGAGGTCTTCGGTTCAAGGAAATGGTGGATCTTCCCAAAACATGCAGGTGGTGATTTTACTTATTCTCAGCATCCCCAGGTCATAATAAAGCAAGAAAGTAAGAAACTCGGTAGATTAGCAGGTCCCTGGCTGGTGACAATGCTTCCCTTTCATTTGAAGAGGACTTAAAAGCAGCAATCACCATCTCGACCTGGCTTTGCCTAAGTCTCACCTAAGTAGCCTAACTCACAGCCTATATTCATGTATTCCCAGGCCCTCTCAGCTTTCTCATCATTTCCAGAAATTACTGAGGAAGGGAAATGAATATTAAATCAGAATGCTCGTGAAATGAAGGAATGGGCCAAATGTCAGAGGATATGAACATCCTATGGGGCTGTAACACAGATCACTGAATCACAGGACAAACACTGAAGCTCAGGGTCTTTAGGAAATGCTGTATGCAGATACAAAGCTTAGAAAAAACTGCAGTTTTTTGTAACAGATAGTACAGAATAATATTCAAATTTTCTTTTATTAGTTCCTCTACCTCACTGTTAATAATAATGACAAACAATATTTACTGAGACCTTACTGCCCCCCTAGACATGATCTTAAGCATTTTATGCCCATTACCTCACAACTCCATTAACTTCTTACAACCATTCCCAAGGGTCACATTCAGTTATGGTTACCACTACCTTACACATGGTGAGGCTGAGTCTCACATTAATGATTAAGTTTTCCTGGGTCACACGGCTACTGAGAGATAAAGATCCAGTTTCAATGCCTTTATCTGCACAGACCCTGGTGGCTAGAATGATGTAGGCACTAAGTAGCACACCATAAGCAACCCTTCTAAGTACTAGTTCTCTATAGGCTATAATGGGTATAATTTGCTCAGAAATGCATTCCAGGCCCAAGAACATATCAAGCAAGATCTTGCCAACACTGAGACTGAAGACTGAGGCCACATCCAGTGGGGTAGCTTTCATCCCATGTAGGACACACCTGAGTATGTTATATAACAGTGGGAAATGTCAATCCAAGAACCCTTTCCTTTTTCCTTAACAGTATTATCCATTAAACAGGAGAAGCCCAGATAGTACATTCTTAGAGGAAGCTCCACACCAGTACTATGCATACCCTAAGGCAAATCTCCTGATATCTGCCCACACCCCAGATACCAACAGGCTACCCTTGCTCACATTAGAAGCTATATTCTAGCTATGCATGGTTAAAGAGTTTTCTTTTGCTGTCACACCATTGCTTCCTATACACTGAAACAAGTCTATTCTCCACCAGAGTGGCTCTTGAAATTATGTGTCCTTGTCATTGGCCTCTTTACTCTGTCTCTCCTCTGTGTGGTCATACTAACTTAGGTGAACCAATCACTGAACTTTCCAATGAAATTAAGTTGCTCCCGCCCCATCTTCTACTGTGATGTAATTGTTCATGTTATGAGGTTAGTCCCTACCACCTGCCACTATGTTGCATAGTACAAACAAACCAGAGACCTTCTGATTACTGGTTCATTCTGAGGCTGACAGTATCTTTCACCTACATGAGGGCATGACGATTGTTTTGCTTACAGAAAGGCATGCTCTCCAAGTTCAAGGTCTGTGTGTCACCATATGTTCAGTAAGTCCACTTTTTCGGGGCGCTTCTCATTAGGGTTGCATTATCCAAAATGCCAAATAAGCTTGTGTTTATACCATAGCACTTCAAGGGCATCAACCAAAATCTGAAATAGTCATGATGAGAAAAATCAGAACTTTATTGTGTTTTTAAAGCATCTGTTGTTTGATTAGAATTACAGAAAGGAGAGTGAAGATCAAAATTTTCATAGTGATTAGAGTTTCAAAAGGCCCTGTTTGGGCCCTGCCCTTTTGTTTCTCCACATGTTGTGAGTCAGCCATCTGGTACTACTCAAAATTTCTCACACTGCTAGTCAACTCTTGCTCAATGTGCTAATCTTACAGTCAAAGAGGATATTCATCTTGTCACTGGTGTGGCCGTGTCGGTTCAAAAAATCCTGAATCCCTATCTGTTGATAAAAAGTTATTGCCCTGAACTGTCCCCATACTACCCTCCTCCCCACATCTGCCATCACTCAGCTGTCCTAGTGTCCTGGACCACCTCATAATCTAACAACTAAAGGGATAATGCCTGCTGAAGCATCCTGTTCCATTGTTTTTACTGATGGCTCAGCAACCATACAAAATAAGTTGCTAAGTATTTTAGATATCATCCTTATCTGTAATGACTACCTATATATTATATAGCTCTCCAGGACCAATTGCCTATATGCACATTCCACTAGATAAATATCATTCAAACCAGGAAGGACTTCAATACTTAGGTACACATTGTGGAGCAGCCACTGGTCCACATTGACACTATATATACTTGTATGGACTCTTTGTCTCAAAGCAACCTTTTAAAAAGAGAGGTATCACAGTCAAACGCTCCATGAGACAGATCTGCAGATAATTACCAATCTCTGCATACAGTATGGCAAGTTCTAACCATGTCTTCTGTATTGGCTGTTTTCCTCATTTCTATAACAAAACATTTGATAGAAGGAACATAAGTGAAGAAGGATATATTTTGATTTGCTTCAAGCTACGAAAGGTGGATGTGTGTAACTGTTTATTCGGATATAACAGTTAATGTAGACTCTGGTTTGGAATTAGTTCATGCCCTATGAACAGTAAGTGTGGTATTTCTCCAGTCATTGTCCTGAGTGGTTTCATATGTCTGTCAAGGCTAGGAATTTTTGTTGGGGAAAAATGGATTTATACCTGACTGTTTAGAAGTAGGATGACAACTCACATTAGGAGTAGGATTCAGCCCATCAAGATGGGAAGACATGGTGGTGGGAACACGAGGTGCTGGTCATACCTTGTATCCACAGTCAGGAAGCAAATAATGGATACTCATCTAGTACTCATCTGGCTTTCTCTTATTTTCACTTTTCAGTTAGCCAAGGACGTCAGTCCATGAGATAGTACCACACATACTGAGGTCTTCCCTCCTCAGTTAAACCTCTCTGAAGATTCCCTCACAGAAACACCTAGAGGTATGTCTCCTAGGTGATTCCAAATCCAGTCACGTTGACACTGAAAGTTAACCACCACATCTTCACTTCATGTGTTGATAGCACTTGCCACTTGCTGTGGCCCCATACCTTAACATTTTATCATGGCCAATGCATAGTGGCCCAACATGAAATTAAATGACAAAGCCACTAGATTCATCTAGCCAATATCAGTTTTTGCAAACTAAGATCAACTACGACCAAATACAATTCTACCTGAGAGGTACTGTCCATCCTTAATGTGGGTTCCACCCCAACTCTTGGAAGAATATTAAACAAGACTTGAAAACAAAATCCATAATACCATGTCCAATAATTCAAGCAACCTTCTAAACACAGTCAGAAAAATCTCTAGTCTTGGTAGGCACATGAAACCAGTAATATAAGAATGAATGAAGAAGTGAACTGCAGCACCACACACGGCATAAGCGAATCCCTGAGTGGACCAGAGGCCATATTGACCATCAAAGCTGACTAGAGAACTTCATAAAGCCACTTCTCACAGTCTGAAGCAAACATAGCTGGCAAGGGCATAGACATAACCATGATGCAAAGTTTAAGCTGATGAAAGCATCTTGAGGGACCAGCTAAGATGCCCAAGATCCCCAGAAGTACCCTCTAGTTCATGAGATAACCTGGAAAGAAATCAGGCATATATTGACCCAGTCCTCTCATTCATTTCCAGTGCACACATCTTCCCTTTCTTATATTCCCTCCCAGTAACTTCCCTCTTCAGCCCCTTGCTTTTTCCTTACCTTCTTCTTATTCCTATTCTTTGATTCTTTATTCTCTTTTTTTCTCAGGCCATTCACTGTCTTATTATTGAATTATTACAACAATTTTATTGTTTTCCCAGTCACATTTAGGGCAGAGGAATCAAAATCAGAAGTTTCTCTAGGATAGATATCAAGAATGAGAAATTCTGGATCATAACAATGTCTCTTTTTATTTTAACAAATACACCAAAATTTGCCTTCATATGTGGTTTTCCAAATTTAAATTCCACTAAAGTATATGAATCATGTTTCCTTAATCATTCTAAGATTTATTTTGAGAATATTCAAACATAAAAGTTGTAATTTATGAATATCCACATAATTACCCTCTAGATCCAACTATTAATATTTTCTATGATTGCTTGGCCTGTCTAGTTATCTATCTGTCTGTCCATATGTGTTTATGAATCCAGCTAGGTATCCTCTGTCTTTCTATTCATCTAACTTTTTGACAAACCATTTCACTTTAAGTTGCAGTCTATCATGACTCATTTCTGTACTACTGGGGCTGGAAACCAGGGCCTCATGTATGCTAGACACAAGTCTGCTACTGAGCTATATCCCTAGCTTATTATCCTGACTCCTGATCCATAGATACTTCAGCAATCATCTTCTAAAAATAATGACATTCTAATATATAAATGCAACTTACTTTCATACAATATCTTATCACATGTAGAAAAATAACAGTAATTTTCTAATTCTTATATCAGTTAATATCCACGTCACATTCAAATTTTCTTACGTGTATACAGTGTCCTTTTAATGTTTTATTTTGACAATCAGAAATCAGTCAAGATTAATTAATTGAATATTTTATCAAGATAAATTTGCGATACCAGAGGAATTCACAATTTAAAATGGAATAATTCTGTGGTGTGGTTTTGTTTTAGACAGGGTCTTGTGCATCGTACCTCAGCCTAGCCTTAGGCTCCTGATTGTCCTGCCTCAACCTCTCCAGTGCTAGGATCACATGTGTATGCCACCATAACTAGCACTGTGGTGCAGCTAGCATTATTATTTAATTCCATGACATTTTCATTACCCCACAAAGTGGGCATTTCATAGAAATGTAATTATATAGTTTGAGACTTCTATGTGTGTCTTTTTTTTGCTTACCCATAGTGTTCTCAAGTTTTATCTATGTCGGGTTATATATCAGGGCTTTATTCATTTTATGGCTGATTAGTAGCCCACTATATGGCTATACTAAATTTGGTTATTCATACATCTGTTGATAGACATATGGGATGCTTCCAGTTTTTGACTTCTACAAGTACTGACTATGAGCGACTTTTAGAAGTTTTTGTGGAGCCATATGTTTTCATTTCCATTAGGTACACACTGAGGAGAACAATTGCTGTTTTCTGTAATGACTGCATCATTTACATTATTAGGATCTACTCATGAGTATGACAGTATGCCCAAATATTGGCCAACAGTTTTTTTCCAGACCAGTAAAATGGCTCAGAGGCTCAGTTTGGTGCCCAGAACCCCCAAGGAGGAAGTTGAAAGCCGAATCCTACAAGTTGCTTTCTTACCTCCATGTGTGCTTGTGGCACTTGCATATGTAAACACACACACACTAAACAAATAAATAAAAATTAAAAACTTATTTATATCCATTAAAAATTTCTCTTATCATGTTGAACTTATTCATGTGCTTTTTGACTATTTGTATGTCATCCTTGAAGAAATATTTACTCAGGTATTTTACAACTTTTTTTTGGTTGGTTTATCATTTTACAATGAGTTATCTATGTAAGATATTTCTAGACCCAAAGCCTCATCAGACATGTGATTTATAAATATTTTCTCCTATTTTGTGGGTTATCTTTTTGTTTTCTTTATAATGCCTTCTAGCATGCAAAAGACACAAAAGGATTTTAACATTTTTGTGAAGCCTTATTTCTTTTTTCCTTTGATTGTAATTTTGGTGTCATAGCCAAGAAAATGTTGAACTCACATATATATTTTTGTTTTATAGTTTTGGGTCTTTGAACTATTATGAGTTAAGTTTAGTATATGATGTAAGCATTGGATCAAAACTCTTCCTTCATGTATTGATACTCTATTGTTCCATTTGTTGAGGAACCATTTTTCCTCCTTCGGAAGATCTTGAAATCTGCATTGTATTCGATAGATAGACATGGATGATATTCACGTTTCATACTTGGTTTCACTTGGTTACTGCTACTTTGTAGTAAGTTTTGAAATCATGAAAAGTGAGTAGCTTGACTTAGTTCTTTTTCAAGATTATTCTATTATTCTGAGGACTTTTTCTGTACATATTTTGGAATCAGCTTGCCATTTCTTCAGAAAATAAAACATTAGATTTTATGAGGAACTGCATTAATTCTGTAGATTAACATAGGTGTGTTGTCTTCTTAGTATCAAATCTCTTAACTCATGAAGATAATTTTTTTTCATTTGCTCAAGCCTTTCAAAATTCAGTTTAACAGTGTTTTATGATTTTCAATGTACAATGATTGTATTCCTTCTGGTATAATTTATTCCCAAATGTTTTATTCTTTTTGATACCATTTTAAATGGAAATGATTTCTTAATTTCATTTTTAGAGTGTCCATTGATAATGTATAGGAATACAATTGTTTTTATATTGGTCTTCTGTATTCTATAATTTTGTTGAGCTTGTTTATTTGTTCTACTACTGTTTAATTTATTCCTGGGAAATTTTCTAGGTGTAAGATTGTGTCATCTATGAGGAGGGTTAGTACTACTACTTTCTTTGCAATGTGGATAGCCTTTATTTTTCTGGCCCTTTGCCTTACCTAGGACCTCCAGTACTATACTCAAAATGAGTGCTGAGATCAGGCATTCAGGTTTTCTTTCTGATCTTAAGGGAATTTGTTCTGTCATTCATCATTGTGTTAGCTGTTGGATTTTCAAAGATGGGAAAGTTTCCTGCCATTTTTACTTTTTGATGTTTTCAAAGCCTAAATGAATATGGAGTCTTAACAGACGCTTTTTCTGTTTCTATTGAAATAATGATGTAAGGGTTTCTCCTTTATTCTACTAACAATGGTAGAATAGTAAAAGACATATTGCTTGATCTTCATGTGCTTCAAGAATCTTATATTCCTGACATTAGAAGCATATATTCAATGTGCATAATCCATTTTATACGATGCTGGATTTTTCTCTTAAAATATTTTTTATCAATTTAAGAATTTCATACAATGTATTCTGATCATCTTCAGACTCCCACCTCCCCCCTATAATTCCCTGAACTACATCCTCTATTTTTGTTTGTATTTTTAAAAAGCCTATGAAGTCTAATCTATATTTTTGAAATGCTCTTGGGTATAATCTGTCCCTTGGAGTTAGTATCTGTAATTATAAGGGGCACTGACATACAGTTTCCTTTTTATGATCTCTTTGTCTGGTTTTAGTATCAGGGTGACACTGGCCTAAAGAAGAGGAAGAAACCAGTCTCAGTGGTCCATGCCTGTAATCCTAGCACTCAGGAAGTGATTGCAGAAGGATCAGAAGTTCAAGATCATCTTCAGCTATATAACCAGTTCAAGGCTAACCTGGCCTACATGAGCCCTTGCCAAAAATAGAGAAAGAAAGTGAAGGCATAAGGAAGGAAGGAAGGAAAAAAGAAAGGATGGAAAGGAGAGAGGGAGCAAGGAGAGAAGGGAGAAAGGGAAAGGGTTCCTTTTTTTTTGATAGTTAATGATTAGTGTGCATTAGAACACTGTAGAATACATCTGTGAAGAGTCCATGTCTTTTTTTGTAGGAAATTATTCAATTATTTATTCAATGTCTTTATATGTCTATTTACATTTTCTAGGTCATGAGTTAACTTGGTAATTTTGTTGTGTCTCTAGATTGTATTGTACTAGATCAATATTCCCATGTTTCCCCCATAACTTTTATTTATCCTTTTAAATGGCTTCCACATACTGTGTATTGAATAGTCAAGATTTTCATTGATTTGAGATGTTAGTTATACACTAAATTTTGAAATATGCTTGCACAGACCTTTTGTAAAACTGTAGTCATATATTCTTATCTAGTCCTATACAAATATGTTTTAATTACTCAGATGCATAATAAGATTTTATATCTATCAGAAAAAGTATGTTATCTATTTCTTTTTAAAGTGATCTTGGCTATGACTGTACATTCACTTTTCTCTCAAATTTTATAATCAGCTTGTCAAACTTATGAAATACTTCTTAAGATTCAGAATCTCATTATGTTCATCTTATAAGATTACTTTTATGTGAATTTATAGCCTCAATATAATATAGCGAATCTTCTATCCATAAACAGTTTCTTTCTTAAGCTGCTCATCATTTTTTTATAATTTTCTCTACCAAAATTTTGACCGCTTTCAGTATGGGTTATGCCTATGTGTTTCAGAGGATTTCTTACTGTTATAAGTGATATTTTTACGACATTTTCTAATTGATTATTGTTACTCCATAGACATTTTTAACTTTGATACGCAAACCTTAAACCTAGACATCTTTTAATTTAAAAATTATTGAATGAATTCTTGAGAATTTCATACAATAGATTTTGATTGTATTCAGAACTCTTCCCCTATCTGCACCTTTGATTTATTACCTTATTACCCACCCTTGATTTCATGTCCTGTGTTGTTATTTTTTAAGGCCAATGTAGTCAAATTTGTGTCTCCAAATATTCTTTCATGTCTATCCATCACCTAGAGCTTGTTTAACCTAATCAGCATCACAGCCTTAAAGAAAATTACTTTCCTCCTCCCAGCAGTTAGCAGTTGTCAATAGTTCCTCAGCTAGGACTGGGAATTTTTATCCACCTCCCCTTTCCCATCCCTGCTATTCTGGAAATTTGTCTGACTTTAGCTTACATTGGTCTTGTGCATGCTGTCACAGTTGTGAATTCATACAAGTAACTGCCCTGCAGTCTGGAAAATAGTTTTCTTGTTCTCCTCTAGGTTTTAAAATCTTTCCACTCCCTATTCTGCAATGATCACTGTACCCTGGGAGGCAAGGTTTGGTATAGGTGTCTCATTCAGGGCTAAGCAGTTTGCAATCTTTTATTGTTTGCAAGTTGACCAATTGTAGGTCTCTGTGTTAATGACCATCTGCTACAAGAAGAAGCTTCCCTGAAGATAATTGAGAGATTCATTAATCTATGGATATAGCAATAAGTCATTAGGAGGTAGTTTAGAAGAAAAGTAGTAATCCATTTGACAGAATATAACTGGTTCTCTCCTATGGCTTGTGACTTGTCTACCCACAGGTTCCCAGACCTGATATCAGTGCCTTAAATCCAACCAGAAAGTGATTGGTTACTCTCATAATGCTAGTTTTACTAGTGCTCCAGTGGACATATCTTCTCACACCAGTTATTGTTATAGCTCACAAAGTTCAGAGCTTTACATGGTTAATAATTACTTTTCTCTTCCAGTAGCATGTACTGCACTTTCTAGTGCCATGAAAGCTAGATAGTAGAGATGAAGCTTTTAGTTCAGTGGCTGCTTGGTTTTTGTTCATTTGTTCTGTGACTCACTTAGACAGTGTCTTCAGCAATGGGGTATTACCGTTGAGTTCTACTGAGTAAGCAAGAGCAAGGCCAATATGCAGTATTGTTTGAGGGATAGTGAGACGCCTGCTCAACCACTGCAAAAGAGAGAGTCCATTCCTGACCATGGGCATTTTATTTGCTAGCCTATGGTATCTGGTAGGAGTATTATCCTTCATAACAGGGCACCTCCATTTAAAGTCTTTTTTATGTTGTATATGTATATACTTTAAGAAGTTCTCTATAGTGGTTGATTTCCATATGATATTTTCAAAAAGCCTTTGATATTGGTTATCCCTCCCCATACTCCCTCCTCTGCCCTGCCCTCGCATTCCCCACCCCATCGAACTCCCCAACATTAACAAATTTAGTAATGTAATTCACAATAATGACAAAGAAATAAATCATATAGTTGTTATATAATCAAACAGACGCAGAGAGAACATTTGGCAAAACTTAATACTCATCTATGTTAAAAATATAAACATAGTGAACAAGGATTAGAAGAACACTCCATTAACAATTGTTCATAAAATAATGAGGAATAAAGGGGAGCAGGGGAGGAGGAAGGGTTCAGTGGGGTGGGGAAGGCGAGGGCAGGCCAGAGGAGGGAGCATGGGGAGGGATGACTAATATCAAAGGATAAACCCCACTTTGTTTAATGTGTCATTTTAGGGAGCTTCAAAAACAAAGGAGAACTTAAAAATCCTATGTTATTCTCTTTTAAAAAATATTGTTGTGTGTGTATGATGTAGGGAGGGGAGGTGCAAGAGATCAGAGGGCAACTTTATGGAGTGGTCTCCTCCTTCCACCTTCACCTGGACTCTGGGGATCAGATGCAGGTTGTCAGGCTTGTGCAGCAAGCAGTTTACCCACAGATCCATTTCTCCTGCCCTCTTTTACTTTTAATGTCACTTTGGTACCTGCGTTTATGACTTTATCTTCCCGGAGATATTTAATTTATCTACTGTCTTTTTTCTTAATAGTGCATATTGATGGTATGACTTTTTTACAACAATTTTGATTTTATGAATCAACTCTAACTTATTTGGTTTCTATTTCATCATTTTCTACTTTTATTTTTATGAATCTATGCCCTCTCCTTTACCCAGCTTTATTTTATTGTGCTTTTTATAACTGATGAAATAGAAAGCTTAGGTAATTTATTTTCCATTTATTTTTGTTTCCTAATAAGTGAATTCAAGGCCGTATGGCTTTCTGCTGAATATAACTTTGCCTCCATCTAAAGGCACTTTTCTTATGCACTACTCTTTCACCCTATCAATCTAAATGTCCCTTTAGTTCAAGAGTTCTTCAGAAGTTTATTTGTGTTTGAAATTTATAAATGTGTACTTAGATGGAACCCTGTGATGACAGTGGCATAGAAGGCTTATCTTTACTGCTGATTTCTAGTGGTATTTGAGTCCTTCATGACTGATTTCTTGGCCTGTATTTTCAATCAATACAAATGGCAAGATTTTGTCCTGTGTGTGTGCTTGTGTCCTAATTTGGAGACTGTACGCGAGTTTGGAGTTTTATATTCAGCACCACCTAGAAGTGAGCATTTTGAAATGTAAGAAATGAAGTGGAATGTCAGTGTGAAAAGGTCAGCTGGCGCACTTGCAGCAAGATAGCCCTTATGTATCCTTCACCTGGGTTGGAAAGAAGTGATTTGCCTTTTGAGCCCTCTTTACCAGGCATCACATTCACTGATTTAGTCCTAAAGGTTTATGGCTACCTTCCTGAGTCTAGCTGGTTGTTTATGGTGATATTTCATGAGCCATAAGATTGAGGTAGTAGAACCTACAATACCATTCCAGATTAATAAAACAGCCTATCTGTGGGGAAAAGAATTCATCAACGATCTAGCTCATAAAGAGACTAGGAGTTCTGCTTAATTATTCTTACAGTCAATGCCAATAATTTCTTGCTCTTCAAACTTCTGATGTCCATAACCCAAGAGATAATTAGTATATGCTCTCTCTCTCTCTCTGCCCCCCCCCCCACTTTTTAAAGACAGTGTAGTGTCTCCCTCCAGCCCCAGCTGGCCTGAAACTTGCTATATAGACCAGGCTGGCCTAGATGTCACAGAGATCTGCCTGCATCTGACATCTGAGTGCTGAGATTAAAGGTGGGCGCCACCACCCCCAGCTAGTATATGATCTTTTTGTAAAATATTTTTATTAATTCTTTGAGAATTTCATTCACTGTATTCTGATCATATTTATCCCCTCTTGGAACTCCTCCTGGACCTATCCTCACTTGCCTCCTAATCCAAGTTTGTGTCAATTTTAAAAATCTTATCAAGTACAATTTGAGGTACTCATATATTCTTGGGTTTGTGGCCATTCACTGAAGTGTGGTCAACTTACCAGGACCACACCCTTAAAGAAATTCCGCCCCCCTCTCCCAGCAGCTATCAACTGCCAGTGGCTCCTCTGCCAGAGATGAATTTATCCCAGCCTCCCCTACCCATGATAGGATTTTATCTGGCTTGAGCTTGTGCAGGTCTTGTGCACACTGTCACAACCACTGTGAGTTCATATGTACAACTGCCCTGTTGTGTCTAGAGAACACTCTTTCTTGTAGTCATCCACCACCTCTGGTTCTTATACTCTTTCTACCTCCCCTTCCGACTTAATCACAAAGCCTTTGGGAGGAGAGTATGATATAGATGTCCCATTTGTGGCTGAGTAATCTACAGTCTCCTATTCTCAGCATGTTGACCAGTTGTGAGTCTCTATGATAATTGCCTTCTACTACAAGAAGAAGCTTCTCTGACAAGGGTTGATAGATGGACTGATATTTGAATATATTGATAAGTCATTAGGAGTTGGTTTAATGCTATGTCCATATAACACAATAACAATAGTAGGGTTACCATTTCAGGTCTATGATCTATCCCGTCACTGGTTCTTTGCCCCAATGTCTGTTAGATCCATGTGATTTATGATGTAACTTAATTCCAGTGGCTCTCTGGTGATGAGCTACTGGTAGGAGTGGGATACTGTAGTCACCCACTATCCCTGTGCTATCCCTGTGTTGGGACCAATTTGTGGTTTTAGATCTAATATTATTTTTTATGAAATTGGGTGCCTCTGTGTTTAGTGCATAGATGGACAGAAGTGTAATATCCTCTTGGTGGATTTTTCTTTTAATAACTACAAAGCGTCCTTCCTTATCTCTTCTGACTAGTTTAGAATCAAGTTCTATTTTGTCAGATATTAGAATATCCACCTTCTGCTTGTTGCTTGGTTTCATTTGTGTATAACTTTTTCTGTCTTTTTGGTATCTGTCTTAGGCTTTTCTTCAGAAATTCTATTTCTTATATTAAGTTGTATTTTCATATCATGGATTATTTTCTTTATCCACTCAACTCTTTTATGTTTTTTTTCAGTCTTCATCCTGGAATTTATATATAGCCACTTTGAGTTCCTTGAACATATTTATACTTGCTCTTTTGAAATCATTGTCTTGTGCATCAACTAAGTTGATCTTCCCGGGGAAAATTGAGACAGTGGTATTAATTTCTGGAGTAGACGTGTTGTCTTGGTTATTTATCTTGTTCTCTATTTTGTAATAGGACCTAGGCATCTGGAGTTAGGTCATTGGGGTGTTTTGGGGTATGGCTATTTGATCTCACCTTCCTTGTGTGGGAATTTGGGGCTTTGTTGTTATCCCCACTTGTCAGGTTCTGTTCCAGGTGAATGGTGCTTGGGGTTGTTTTCAGGCAACTCTGTGCTGACTTGTGAAATGGGTATCAGATGTGTTCCCAGCACAGCTAGGGATAGGTGTACTTCTTAGTCCAGGCAGAAACTGTAGAGTTAGAATATTCTCATTGCTGATCTTCAGAATTCTGTGGAAGGTTCACTGGGTTCTACAGGTGGACCTTGGATGGCAGGGTGAATAGTGCTCCCTGGAGACCAGTTACAGGCTGCCACACTGACCTCAGGTGTAGGTCAGTGGGGTTGACGCCAGGCATGGGGGTCTTTACCTGGAGTTGAGGTATAGCTGTAGGGAGGGTTTCAGCTAGTATATAATCTTACATAGTACCATATACTTATAGAATTTTAGCCAAATATTAAAAACAAGCAAGATTCATATTTCTCCTGCTTAGGAATCTAGTTAAGTACATTCCATAATACTTTATACCAAAAAATACAGTGCTGGAGCTGGAGAGATGACTCAGTTGTGAAGAGCTCTGGCTGCTCTTGCAGAGGACCCAGGTTCAGTTCCCAGCACCCACATGGTGACTTACAACTGTCTGTAACTCCAGTACCGGTATCCAATGTACACTTCTGGCTTCTGGGGGCATTGCACACTTGTGATGCACTTACATATATGCAGCAAGACACTCATACACATAAAATAAAAATTAGTAAGTTGAAAAAAGTTTTTAAAAAATTCAGTATCATTGTCTTGTGACATGGGTCTGTGGTCATTGCATTTTGCAACACAGCTTCTGTCTGATTTTCTTTTTCATGTTTTCTACCTCTACTGTCATTCCCTCCACCGTTGCCTTACACACACCTTCTGAGATGGTGGTCTTCATTTGTTTTCCTGATGAATATGGCTGCTACTTCTCACAACTGGACCCCAAGCACAATGTTTCATTTTCATAGCTATATTCTTTGTGTTTAATTGTCCTGCTTCCTTGACAATTCTTAATTGGACTCTTGAAAACTGAAAATAGCTGTGTTTTCCTTCTCTTTTGTGTCATTAATGACAATGCAAAATAAAGTGAGACCTATTATCGTGTTCCCTTTCTGCCAGATATTTCCATATAATGTTTTGGATTGTCTGTTAGCTCTTTCCCTTTTATGGTCAATTTTCTGCACATTTAAGTCATTACAAAATGACTTCACATTACGTGAATCTAAGGTAACTCCCAAAGAAACAGACATTCTGCTGAGATTTCAGGGTGGTTACACAAACCTAGAACATTTGTGAAGTAGCTATCTTTATATAGCTGATTTTGGTTATGTATATAGGCAAAACAAGTTGATCTTTAACTGTATGTGCTTCCACTGTTTCTGGCTTCCAAAGGCTTTGGTCATATGACTAAGCTAGGACGTGCCTCAAATTGAGACGTCTAGTCCTTTCTGAAATTGAGTCATTTTTGCTACAGAAATATTTTTCCAATTCCTTCGCAGCAGGAAAGGTCACCAATTTTGGATAAATTAGTGGAAGGAATGAGAAGAAGAGACTTTTTGAGTTTAGGACTATTTGAACCTATTGTTAAGGCCTTTGGATACTTGAAATTATCACTTTAACTCACAAATAGCTCTTTCAAATGAGTCATAAATGGCTGGAGAGATGGCTCAATAGTGAAGAGCACATACTGCTCTTGAAGGAGACCCAAGTTAGGTTCCCAGCACCGATGTCAGGTGGCACACAACCGCTTATAACTCCAGTTCCAGGTGATCTGAAACAACCTCTGGCTTTTGCAGGCACTGCACTCACATACACAAACTCAGTCTCTTACATACGCATACATATAGTTAAAAAGTAAAATAACAAATTCTCAATTGAGTCATAGGGCTTAGAGATGAAAGGACCTTTAAGCAATCTAAAGGTCAGTACTTTTTCTTTCTATTGGGAATGCCATTTTATCCCCATTTTACAGGTGAGCCAACAGAGGCTGACAGAAAAATCATGTCATTCTGTGGTTCTGCTTTCATGTGAAAATACCACACTTCACTTTATCTGTGTTCACACATATCCCATCTTTGTACATTCTGTCTCAGTCACTGCTTTGATCTCAGAGTATTCTCAGAAGAGCCTAGCCATGTTGTTACATGCTATACCCCTGGTGGGGAAAATTTTCATTCCCAGTGCACGTAATTGAGAGCAGCTCTGACTCACTCCTACTACCTGTAGGGAATTGTTTTATCCTTTAATGAAGTGATACTTTCCCAAGCCTCTGGAACTGCATGCATTTCTTTCACATATAACCTGTCATTTTCCCAACCCCTTGATGTCTGTATTAAAATACACTGTCTAATGATATTTCATAAGGCACATGTAGTCATCGGATGATTTTCATTAGTTAATGGTGCTTGCATATTAGACTCTATAATCTGTAAGTAGTCCAATATAGTAGGACAGACTACTGCGTGTTTACATCATTTAGCTAGGTATTAAGAATGGTTTCAAAGAATTCTTACATACGAGGCTGGAAAGATGGCATAGTGGATACAAATGTTTGCTGTTGTTGCTGAGGACCCAGGTTCATTTCACAGAATCAGTGTGGTGGCTCACAGCAGTCTCTAACCCCAGTTCCAAGAGATCTGACACCCTTTTCTGGCCTTCACAGTCACCAGGTACACACATGGTACATATAAATACATGCATACATACATGTAGGCAAACACTCATGCCATAAAATAGAAACAAAACTTTAAAGAAGAACTCTCACATACACTGTAGATAAGATCAGTTCAGTACAGCCATATTGTTCTTGTAAACAGAAAGAACTGCTCAGCTTGACTCTACTATGAATAGTGAAAACTAGTTTCCTTGCCTTGAACACATTACTTCAAGAATTTCACTATCACAATCTCAAGGGTTTCTTTTGAATATGAACATAATTCACAAATGAATTTAGCTCATACAATGCCCACTGCATTGTTAGAATTTAATGCATTTCTATTGTTATATTGCCATCGCCATCATTACTATCTTTCTAATTACATTTCATGCTTCTTATAAGATTATTAAATGAATGATGTAAGTTACATAGAAAAAGTTATCATTCCCTATTAGCGTTTCAAAACTATCAAGGATTACATCACAGTTACTGAAGTGCTGGGACTATGCAAGGAAGTTGTTACGTTTTTGGTCACATAAGTAAGTTATCTTTACTTCTGCTTTTCTTATTTTAGTTTTATCTTGTTTGATATTTATATGGGCATGCATGGAGGTCTGAAGACAACTTTTTCTCCTTCCACTTCTACATGAGTTCCAGGGACTGAAATCAAGTAGTCAAGCTTGCAGAGTAAGGGCTTTTGGCCCCTGAGCCGTCATATTGGCACAATTTGTCTTGATCAGATAGTACTCTCCAATTTTTTGATTCAAGTTCACATGCTGTAGCCACAGTGTAGGGTGATAGACACCAGGAAACACTTCAGAAAAGGAGCTTATCAATGAGCTTTCACATTAGCTCTTTGCTAGTTTTCTGAAAACAAGATTAAAACATACTCCCTTAAAATAATTTCTTTTGGAAGGTAGAATTGTGACAAATGATATTAGCAAGGCAGCTAAATAAGAGATACATGTAGTTTATGAGCCTAGATTTCTACATGTGCTCTGATTACATAGTCTCAAATTTTTTTTGATGTCAGCATCCATCTCTACATTCTCCCGCTTATATAGTGACTCAGCCATATTTATTAACAGAAGAACAGAACAAATAGAATGAGCATTTATTATAAAATGGAAATCACTAGAGTGGCTTACACATTACAGGTGGGTAGTCCAACAGTGGTCATATCTGTATCCAGAAGAGACAGGGAATATGGAGGCTGCTCAGTTCATGAAGCTCTACGGCTGAGCAGTCCCAATCTTGTGCTGAAGGCCTAGAGGTCATTTGAGAAGCACTGGTACTGAGTCTACATTAGAAGGCAAATAATTACAGGCTGTTGTAAACAGAGGGAGGCAGGAATAATAGATGCGGTTGCTAAGGAAGAAGTGAAGGCACACACTCCTCCCCTCCTCCTCCTCCTCCTCTTCCTCCTCCTCCTCCTCCTCCTTCTTCGTTCTATTTCTAATCTCTCTTTATATTTGGACAGCCAATTCAATGGTGTTACCCACTATAAGGGCAGGTATTCCTCCCCCAGTTAACCCTCTCTGTAAGTCTCTAAGAGACTTGTCCAGAGATGTGCCTTCTAGATGATTCTTAATCCTGTCAAGTTGAGAATCAAGACCAGTCATCACAACTTGCAAGGAATTTGACATCACAAAACCCTTTATTCTGCTACAAACATCACCACATTTTATCTCCCTGGCCTTCGCTAAGTCTCTGAGTATCTCTGAAGATCAATATCTTTATAAAATTGAAATGGAAATCATTTTCTATGCCATTATTCAAAAGCCTTGGGGATAAATAAATTTCATAATTCAGGCTTTTAAATAAATTATGAATATGGCATGTTGCATGATAATTTCAGTGGGGTTAGAAACAGTATTCAGTAACCAATCACACATCACTATTTTTGAAACAAAATGCATGAGTATTTACACTAAGAGAATCTCATGTTAATTTATGACAGGTTTTGTTATCAAATTTGGCAGGAAATTTATAAAAGACTAGTTTGGAGAGATTCATGGAATTTGGAATTATTGACAATGAAGTGTAAATGTGTGCTTGAACACATGCATTATGTGTAATAAGGTTCCCTTCTCAATGTAAATTGAAATTCAGATATTGTAAGGATTTAATACCTATGCTTGTTTTGAAGATTCCTCCAAAAGTCCATCTGTTTGAGATGGTATGTGGGTGTCAAAAGGTTCTATGAGAAGGAGAACTATGTCAGAAAAACAGGGCTGTGGGGAAGGAATAGCAACCAGGCAGCACACTACTGTGCATAGTCTCCATGAATAGGAACCAAGTCTGAAAGTCTGAGCTAGGGCAGAGGGAGTGAGGTGTGCTGGCAGAGGTGGTAACACAGGAAAAGCTGAAGCTGTGCTTCTCACTCTGGTCCCACTGAGACATAGAGTAACAGAAATGATATGTCACTGTCCAGGTGACAAGGTGTGGCAAAGAATTGAAATGGACATCACCACTATTATGAGTTGGATCAATTAGTGACTTCTATCAAAGGTGCCAGATGGAAAGGATGCAATATTAAGTCCTCTCAACCCCCAGCAGAAGCCTCCATATTACCAGAGCTGAGGTGCCAATTAGCTCCTGGAGTGAGACAGAGAATCTGGCACTGACTCATTACAAATATAAGCTCCATCAAATGAAAGTAAATATACAACATGCCCAAACTTATTGCACACAACAAAAGCAGTTCAAAGAGAGAAGCTTATATAATAAATGCATTATAAATTAAAGATCTCAGGCAAACAACATCACGGCTCAGGGAAATAAAACAGATCAAGCACAAAGTTAGCACAAAGAAGCAAATAATAATAAGGGGAGAAGAAATAAATGAAAACAATAGGAATGATCAACAAAGCAAAACAACTGCCTGGTGTGGTGGTGAGCATATTTAATTCCAGCACTCAGGAGGCAGATACAGGCTGATTCTCTGAGACTGAAGCTAGCCTAGTCTACATAGTGAGTTCCAGGCTGGGGCTACAGGGAGAGTCTGTCTCAAAAATCATTGTTTTTCTTCCTCCTCTTCCACAATGATCTCTGAGCCTTGGGAGTCAGAGGTCTGAGATAGGTGTCCTATCCAGGGATAAGCACTCTGCAGCCTCTTATTCTCGGCACATTGGCCAGTTGTGAGTTTCTGTATTAATCACCATCTGGAAACCTCTCTGGTGAGAGATGCATTCATCCTGTGTGGAGAGGTTGCATTGCAGATGTGTCACTTAGGGTTAGTCATCTCACAGATACTTATCTCTGTGTTTGACCAGTTGTAGAACTCTGAAATACTTTCCATCTGTTGCAAAAAAGAAGCTTCCTTGATGAGAGGTGAGAGTACCCTTGTCTGTAAATATGAGGATGAGTATCTAGAATAAAGTAAGAAGTTACATCGTTCTAGGGATGTGACGAAAGTAGGTTTTACTCTAGGATCTATGACCTCTCCAGCCATGTGTATTTGGCTATGTTTACAGCAATGGTGACTGTGCAAGTCCAGTGCAAGCTCAAACCAGACACAATCCTAGACATAGGAAAGTAGACAAGAAATGCCAAACCAACCTAAGGAACTTCTGGCAATTGATGGCTGCAGTGTCTTGCAGAGATAGGACTCTCACTTGGCCCAGTGGGTGAACCCACACTGAAGGACATTTGGGGACACAAATCATACTATATAGGGTGTAATATACATATACATAGATAGACAGATAGATAGATGATAGATAGATACAAAGACATGTTAAATTGGGTGAGGGCAGTCGGGGGGTGCAGAAGACAGGGTAGGGGATGTAATCAAACTATATTGTATGAGAAACACAAAAATGCAATAAAAATAAGGAAAATTTTAAAATAAACAAAAAATTTAAAGTAACTTTTTAAAAAGAAGTAAAAATTTTAAAAATTGAAAAATTATATTTTGATGGGTAGTGAGTGACTGGCATAGTTGTCTGCAAATATAAAGATCCCTATTTAGCACACAGTAAGAAATTACATTTAAAAACTTTCGGTTTTCTCTAAGATCTATGACCTATCTAACCATGTGTATTTGGCTATGTTTATAGTACCACACATTTGTTCCCTCCCATTGAATGGGCTTTAAGTCCAATTAGGTAGCTGTTGATTACCCCCCCAAAAGGGCCACTATTGCCCCAATATAATTTGCTGTGCTGGTTATTGTTTTGGTTATGAGGCCTTAAAACAGGGTTTGGACTATCAGTTGATGTTCTCCATTAGAAGCTTGCATAGTGTTCAAAACTGTGAGAGTTAGCCTTCTGGCAAATGGCTTCCACTGTCAATTCCAACTCCATTGCTCCAAGTCCTGCGTCTAAAGTATGTGTTATCTTCAGCAATAGGGTTTTACCTTCAAGTTCAGGGAGTCTTTTTATTGTCACACAAGGACTGTGACAATAGCCTGTGTAATTTTGGGAGTCTCAGAGATTAAGTGTTTATGAAATGCCCAACTTTAAGTGACACATCTACAATGGAAGTTCTATGCCTAAGGCTCACAGAACATAGTAGAATATGGAGTAGAGAGAATACTAATATATCTCTCATCTCTCATCAATGAAGGTCCTTCATGCAACAGAGGTCCATGAACACAAGGGTCACATATGGCCAAAGCATAGGTCTGCATAATATATATATATATATATATGTATATATATATAATGCATAATTCTTCTGAAATATTATATACATTCCATTCATTAACATTTTGAAATATACCACCAGCCCCTTCTCCTGTTCCTCATTTCTTACCTGGCCCATGAGCTTCTTAAAGGCAGGGGATATAGCATGCTTGCTGATGATTTAAGAAAACAAAAACTTCTTATTCATTGAATGAATGAGACATATTGATAATTAAGACCAGGATTAGTATACAAATTTATACCATAGAAATTATTAAGAGAAATTCTCTTCTCTCAAACTGGCTAAATCCCATCTACTATAAATATTAACAGTTAGCATAGCAAATACTTATTCTGTTGGAAATGCAAAGAATAACTTTATTCCACCCTGTATCTGGAACTGTCACAAAACTGAGTAGGCGTGATCCAAATGCATGAGGTTTTCCTTGTCGTGGCTTTTGATGTTCCTTACTCATAAATCAGAATACAGCACAGAAAATATAACTACTCATTTTCTGCTTAATGCTCTGGTATGTCGCAACTCACACTGATTCACATTTTGTAAATAATCCCTCGGCTTATTCTGGTTGATGGCTATTTTTATGATGCCTTCAGGACTTGCTGCTCACCTATATTAGTTCATTCACTTGTCTGCAAGCTAACATTTAGAAAGGCTGCACTATTGTATTCTGGGATCATTCTTCATTTCATATCCTCTCTCATTTGTTATGAGACTATATTTGGGTGTGCTTTGTGATGTATTACCCCAAATTTCTTTCTTTCTTTAACCACTTCTTTAAATGGCACTTTCTACCTCCACTTGGCCACCTGAAAACACTAAACATTTGCACCAATTGATTAGATTTTTGACTCCCTCTTCCTTTTTCTTCTATTGTCATCTCAGTCAATCTTGGACTATTTGATCTACTTCTGCAAAAGAGATATCATCTCTGACTATTTCATTCCGAGAAGTACAACCCTATGTGTTTGAATGTAAGTAAAGGTGTATGTCTCTACCAAGAACATTCCTATAGCTTCTACACTTCTTTCCCTATGTGCTCTAACTCTTTGTACAGCATGACTTTCACTTGGTGCATAAATACCAGACAACTCTAGATGTGATAATGGTGAGTGTCTTGCACGGCTTAATAATGGAGATATATTCAGAGAAATGCATCTTTCATTGTTGTGCAAACATATAACCTCATCATATAGTTACATGAAGTTAGACAGATATGACATCATAAGATGATATAATCCTATATGACCACCATTTTACATGTAGTCTGTCATTGGCCAAATATTATTGGGTGGCACATGGCTATATTACATTTGTTGGCCAACAACTCTTGTAAGTTATACCCTGGATAAAGGCAATATCAAAATCAATTTCATCATTTAAATTAATTTATCCTGATGCATCTTATATTGAGAAATTTGCACTTTTTCTTCTTTTATTTTTTTACTTAATTTTTATTGTTTAGTAATTCCATATATGTATATAATGTATTTTCATCATTTTTACCTCCATTGTCCTCTCTCAACTCCTTCCTACTCCTCTGGCTGAACCTCTTCTTCTTTCCAACAAGTCTCTCTCCTACTTTCATGTCTTTTCTGTTTTGTTCTGTTTGGTTTTGTGGCCCACTGAGTTTAATTAGGGTTGCTTGCATTAGCATGAATTGGCAGTTATAAACTGGAGCTAGGCCAACTTACCTTTAGTTACACCCCTGAAGATAAATGACTCTTCCCCAGCAGCTATTAACTGTCAATAGCGACTAAGCTAGGGGTGGGGCCTCAAGAACCCCTGCCCTGTCAGTGCTGGAATGCTGAAGGACTCTACCTTATACAGGTCTTGTGCAGGTAATCACTGCTGCTATGAGTTCATGAGAGCAATGACTGTGTCATATCCAGAAGTCAGTGTTCCACAGAACATTTTCCCATCCTCCAACTCCTACATTCTTTCCATTCCCTCTTCTGTGATATTCCCTGAGCATGGAAGCACGTGATATAGATATCCCATTCAGGGCTGTACACACAATAGTCACTTGTTCTCAGCACTTTGACCAGTCATGAATATCTTTATTAAGTATTAACTGTTGCCTCCTGCAAAGAAGCTTCTCTGACCAAGGCTGAAACTGGCACTAATTTGTGGGTATAATAAAAAACATTTACAAGGTACTTTGACATATCAATTTAGCAAAACAATAGTAGTCAGTTACCCACTAGGCTATATGGCCTCCCCAGCCATGGGCTTTTGATCAGGTTTACAGAACCAGGCATTAATTCCATCCTGTAGAAGACCTCAAATCCAATCAGATAGCAGTTGGTTATCTATATTACCATCATACCAATTTTGCACCAGTGGACCCATGTTGCCTGACAGGCTTGCAGCGTTCACAGCTGGATAAGATCATTGATGACTTCTCTTCCCCAGAAGCCCACATAGCAAGTTCCAGCACTATGACAGCTAACTAGCAGGGAGGAAGCTTCTGGGTTAGTTACTGCTTGATTTTTCTGTCTTGCAACTCAAGTGTGTGATGTCTTCAGCAATAGCCTTACTATCTAGTCCTGATGGGCAAGTAACAAGAATTGTAATATTCTGTATTATTTTCGAGGCATCTGGGGTCTCCATGACCAACAGCTCATAGAGAGGTATTCCACACCTGGTAATGAGATTTCCCTTTAATGATCCATGGCTTTTAGGAGCAACATTATCCACCAGTGAAAGGTACCTCTATTAAAACTCTCTTTTAAATTGTACTTTTAATTAGTGTATAGATGTTTGGTTTTTTTGTTTGTTTGTTTAGAAACTGTCTCACCACAAAGCCCAGACTGATTTAAAACTGACAATCCTCCTGCTTCCACTTCCGGAGTAAAAGAATTACAGATGTGCACCATCATACCCAGCTTGCATTTTGTTATTATATTCAACAGCCACAGTAGACTTACTGGTGCATTCAAATATGTCCATGAAATATGAGTTGGAGGACATAAAACTGCACAATATCTGCCCAATATGTTTTACATGTGTATTTCCATTGTTTCATGATTTGACATTTTATAAGCATCTGAAGTGCAGGAACTGGGCCTATTCGAGTTGGTTTGTTGGGAAACTAACTCAGTGCCATATCACTGTAGCACATATGAACTAATATACTGAAGATGATATTGATTCACTAGATCTGATGCATTTTCTAACCTTTCAAAAGGAAATTATAACTCTTAAAAGAGATGAGAAAAACTAAGCATAGACTAAATATTCAGCCCCAATTGTGAAGCAGCTTCAAACTTGCATTACACATCCTCTGCATCTTCTGTCCTTATTGATTTCATATTACACCCCTGACTCAAATTATGCATCAGATATTGTGCATCAGATATTGCCTCTCTTCCAGGTTGCATCCTTTAGTCCTGCCTTTCTTTCTTTGATGTGGATGGATGGTTCCCAATTGTTTTCTAGATGAGCACAGTAACTGATAAGCTCTGATGTCAAGCTGTGAATGGCTCACACTCAAACTAGTGTGGCCTGACAGCTGAATCCTCCCATCTCTAGGCCTTTCTGAAATGTGTTTGTCTTGAAATTGTATCTCTTTGTGAACTCAGGGGAATGTGTGGTGTTTACATTCTATTTTACACTATTTGGGGGTCTTTAGTACAGTAAATTATTTGGAAAAAATACTGTCCCTTTCTTATTGGGAGTTTTGCAAATGACCTATCAAATAATTGACCAAGTCCATCTTTCTGGACTACTGTAGAAACACCATTCACCTAATATTGGCCAGGGAGAGAATCTCTGTAGAAGAAAATTCATTAGATTTTATTTTATCATGCACAGGTTTCCCAAAAGTTGCAGAAAGCATCCAATCTATCTTTCATGTATGTTATTTTAAAAACAGTATTACTATAAGGGAAAAGGAAAGAGACCAGTGAAAAGGAAACAAATGATAAATGTGGGTAATTAAAAGGGGATATGCTCAAAGATCCTTATACACATGTATGAAAATGTAATGAAATTCACTATTTTGTGTAATTAATATGCACTAATAATAAACAAGAGAATTTGGTTATTTTAAAATAATATTCTTTAAAATAAAGCAATAAATCATAGCCCATCAAAATCCCCAGGCTAGAAAAATAGTTTTTCAATTTAGCAAGTCTGTTTATTCAGATACCCAAGGACAGAGATATAATAGGTATGAGATTCCTCCCTACTGCCACTGTCACACTCATCCTTCTAAATGGGAAGCTATGGAAATTCATGGCAGGAAAGACAGATGCTCTGAAACAGGACTAGACTACAGTATGTTCTGACTACAATTAACCAAAAACCAAGGGTCGTAAGCTCTGCTTGGCACCTTAAATTTCAGTTCAATTAAAAGCCATAGCTTTGTTTTAAAGTTCTTGGAGTTAATGAATATTCTTCCATACATATGTATAAAGGCAGATGCCTGATTTGAAACATGTAGATGACTCAGTAGGCTGTTTTATGCTTTGGAACTCTTGTCTGTTTTTTTGTTATTTTCTTTGCTTTTAAATCCTAGATTTCACTATGTAGCCCAGGCTAGCCTCAAGCCTTCAATCATTCTGCCTTGGTCTCCTGAGTGCTGGTGCCAGCAGTAGTAGAAATGGAGACACAGTTCTACACTGTTGCCCAAGCAGCCTAAGAAGTATCATTTAGAGACTCTGACTGATGTAAAACTAGGTCCTTGGTTTCATAGTAGGAAAGACTTTTAGGGTGATCCTGTGTTAAGCAGAGTGGGGACTGGAGTTTATTAAGCAGACTTTTCTTTTTTTCAAAAAGTGTATTAGTATTATTTTTTAACGAATTTTTGTGTATTTCATACAAAACATCTCATTCTATCTTAATCACCTTTCACCCTCTTCCTCATTGGCACCTTCCCACAGCACACACCACCCCGTATTCATATACTCCGCCATTTGTGTTAAGGCCTATTGTGTCAAGTTAGTGTCCCTGGACATTCCTCAGTGTACGTCCATCCACTGAGGTCTGGTCAGCCTATTCAGAGTCCCTGGCTTTAAGAGGAGAAGCTATTCCTCACCCAACAGTAATCAGTTGCCAATATTTCTTCAGCAAAGATTGGGGGCTTGTGTCCATTTCCTCAGTGCCATGCTGGAGTTTTGTCTCCTTGAGTTTTCATGGGTCTTGAGCATGCCAAAACCATTCCTGTAGGTTCATATGAGCAGGGTCCCAGAAGCTTGGATGATTCTATTTCATATGTCCATGCACCTCCTCCCTGGCTCTTACTATCTTTCCACCCCCTCTTCCACAATGGTCCTTGGGGCCTGGGTGAGTGAAGTTTAATATAGGTGTCTGTGTCAAGGGACCCACACTCTAAGCAGACATTTTCAACATACATCTTAAGCATGAAGTTTAAGAGAATGATTTGCATAGGGATGAAAAGTCATATCCAAGCATGTGTATGGGGCTTTCTTTCTAAAGGAAAGTCACATCTCATCTTCTTTACAATAGGCATATATAGGATTTTGATGGCTTTTGAAGTCTTTACATTCAAAGGATTAATAAAGAATTTAAATAAGATCATACGATAGCTCCTGAGAGTACCTGACAAGATTTTAATTGATAAGTTAAAAGTATAGGGATGCAGAAAGTTAGGCTATCTTAAGGGTAAAGGCAATTAATAGCCTTGAGAGTCTCAGAAAATATCTTGGAAAAGAGTAAGGCCATACTTGAAGGACATATGGGTTTAAGCCTTAATTCCAGTTCATTGCTGCTGTTTTAATATAAAATATCTATATATAAAACAAATTTTACCTGTCAGAAATACTCCAACAAATGTTAATTGGGTTGGAATTCTGGATTCTTAGCTGGTGAGAGGCTTTCCCCTAACTCAGGCTGAAGAGCTCTTCATTTCCATGTCCCCATAATTTTTCTTGTCTTTCTATCCTACCTCACTGGGATTACAGGCATGTGCTTTCATGTCTGACTGAAAAAGATCTTCAGTTGCATCAATTGTCACTTTTCTTTACCCTCCCCCCCAAAATCTCTTATCCTCTTCCAAAATGCCTGCAGTAACACCTACATTTTCAGTCTGTACAGCCCATTTCTTTGACTCAAGCATTGTTGCCCATTCCAGAGGGCCCTCAGAAAATAAGCGGATGCCTGAGAAAAACAAGAAATGAAAGCTGTAAGACCATACAGAAAAGAAGTCAACCAGATTACCTCCTTCCCAGACCCAGAAAGTGGCAGCCATTCATTGGGCCTTTTGGTACCTGAAAGAAGCCCCTGAAAAGAAGAATGAAACCCTGACAGGGAAAAAGCATATTAGAGGAGGCTCATTTTTTTAAAAGAACAAATGCATTGTGATATTTTCATAAACTGTAGAGAGAAGACTTTGATGTTAATATGCTGTGTGTATGAGAGAAAGAGAGAGATGTGAGAGAGAAAGAGAAGGGGTGAGCTAAGGGAGAGCTTCCTAAAATGTAGATTATAGTAAAGTAATACATTTATTATTTAAGTTTTCAGATAGTTTAGATTTTACTAAAAATCTGATAAAGGAAAAGAATTTGAAGGTAATGTGTTATATAGAACCTAATACTTTCATCAACATCTCATCCCTTGAGGCACATCTAAATAGAGTGTGGAGAGAGTGATAAATCCTCACTACCTCTCACTCAAAATATTTCTGGTAAGTGCCTGATCATTTCAACTAGAGAACTGTGTTCTCTCTACCTCTCTCCTAAGAACTGAATTAAGGTGCCTGTGCTTTAAATTACAAAAATCTGGGTTAAGAGTGCTTTCTGGCCTTACAAGGGTGGTGAAAATTAAAAAGGGTGAAAGACAATCCCAAGATTAGTGAGAAAGTACACCCTTTCCACCCCCTGCCACCTACCAATCTCATTTACAAAGACGCCCCATGTCTTTCAAAAGAGACCCGCAAATTACCATGGAAATCTGCCCCAACAGGCTGTGCTCCAGTCAGAAGTAAGAGCCTTTGTTAGTAGGGGGGTGGGGGGGGACTGCACCATAGTGAACACAGTTAAGCCTCACTAATTCTCTGAAAGGGGGAAAGGCCAATCTTGATTTGTAAGAAGCTTGAATTTGAAAATATGTTGAAAGAAATGCCATGTTATTATTTCTAAAAACCTACAGTCAAACTGCTGGCTGGGGTCTGTGCATTGAGCTGCTGAGACTCTTAAGGCCCAGAACAAACAGATAAGGACTATAATTAGCATATTGGTCATTTGAATGCAAAGTGCACTTAGAGTGGCGCTTAAAAACCATATGTTAGCATACTCCCATAGCAGGCTGTCACTTTTCTATGTTTATAGTATTAATTTGCCTAGCAACCTGCCCTTTTTCCTTTTTGGCAGTAAACTTTAGCCTAGCATGTCAGAATTCGTTAAATTTCCTGTATCAGTGGCAGGAATGAACAAGGAATGTAGAGAATGGAGGGCAATGGTGAGCCATGTTGAAAAATCATCATGGACGTATTTGAAACGTCCATCTAAGTGGTCTTTAATATTGACCAGTTACTTCATATTTACTATGTACTGACTAGAGAATGTATAGTTTCTTGGATGATTACAAGAGGGGGAGGTGCAAACTATTTAAATGCCCTTTCTCTACAAGTGAACTTATCAAGTAAACACCAGAGAACATTAGCTGTAAATTCTTGCATTGTAGCAAAATAAGGATTGATTAGGAGGTGCAACAGGTGCTTAATTATATGGCACACCAGCACACTGAAATTAGCATTCATTGGTCAGTCAACGCTACGTATATTATTAACTTTGTTTTTAAAATTCACACTTGAGATCACTTAATTTGAAGTAGGGCTGAGTTATGTTTGGGAAGAGGGAAATGGAGAGATGAATACAACTCTGATTTTACCCAAATATTCAATGTCCTCATCACTTTGCTAAAGACAGGGAAGAAAAATGCTGTGTTAATTTTCAACTCCAACAAGCTATCTGGTAGACTCAGGAAGGAAAAAGCTAGTGGGGCCTCCCAGAGGACTGAATTTAAATGCCTGTTCCTTGAGAAAAATCCCCAATTCTGCTTCTTTGTCCTGTAAAATTCAGAGGCCCTAAGAGAGATGGGGAAAGACTACCCATAAACCTTTTAGAGGAAAGATCAATCACACTCAGGCAATGAAATCCCTAGTGTACTGGTAGCCAAATTTTGTTTCACGTTAGGATCTGGGAAGATTAGAACCTGAGAGGATTTTTAAAAACCCAGATGTCCAGCTTTATGCCATCAAATTAAATCAGAATATTTAGTACGAGGGGCTACCTTTAGAAAGGTAATTTATCCTGAGTAACAAAGTTGGGAACCACTGCCCTAACACTTTCCCTCTTTATGACCATTTTTGTTAATCTTTCCAATTACCCTAAGGAGGAGGAGCATATTTCACAGGAGAAGAAACGTTTGAGGGTGGCCACGTGTGTTGTTTGAGGTCTCAAAATTATAAAACAGTGAACCTAGCATTTGAATCCATCAATTTAATTACAGTCAGCATGCTGAATTTTTGTGCAGTGTCCCCCTGGATTCTGGCCCACATATCAGCACCACTGCTAATCTCATGTCAATGCACTGAGAATGTATTAGGTGTCTGCCATGTATGTCACACAGATCTAGTCAAACTGTACCTCTAGGCAGATTCTAGGAAATATGGCCAACTTCTGATAATTCTGATAACCCTTGTTTGGTAATCATATAATTTGTTTTGTTGAAGTTTCATTAGCCCAAGACTACCAGACCCAAGACTACAGTGTGATAAAATCATGTTTACTGTGTTATTTAGTCATTGGGCATCCCCACTAATAACTATCAATACAAAAGTAGGTCTGATTATCATGGGTATGAAGGTAGTAGTCAGCTAAGAGAAGACGGAGTCCCTGCACATTTCACAATGGCTATGGGGCCTTGGGAGAAACAGTGTTTTCCTGCAAAGGTTACAACTGGTTTATGTGTCTGTCCTCCCACTTTGATTAATGCCAGGACTGTTTATGCTTAATCTATGCTAGTTTTCATTCTTTCAATTGTAGGCAGACTTTGACTCTTTGAGGTCCTGACCCTTTTCAAAAATGGGTGTGCCCTGAGAGACAAGGCGACATTCATACAACCTATGAATAGCTTTACCTCTTTTCAGCTGACTTGATAAAATATTTCACAGAAGAGAACATATCAAAACCAATGACATCTGAATAAGATTTGTATTCAATTTATTAGTATTAGTCCAACATCAATTTCCACATTTTAAACAGTATACAATATATCAAATTATTGGAGAACATTTGATCAAGGATACATGGAGATGCTATACTCTTTTGTAACTACCTATGAGCCCTATGCCATTTCCAAATTTATGGAAAAATAAAAAGTGTCTAATGGCAGTATAGTTTTCTGTTAGTTATATAAATCACACCTTTTGGGGCTGGAGATGTGTGTCAGTTGGTAGAGTGCTTGCCTATCAGGTACCTGGTTCTGGGCGCCATACCCAGCACTTCATAAACATGGCATGATGGTGCGTGCCTGTAATCTTACCACTGTTGAGGTGTAGGAGGAGGATAGGAAATGCCAGGACATCCTAAATACAAGAGTTGGAGGACAGCCTGTCTAAATAAATAAATTGCTGAGAGATAGATGATAGATAGATAAACATAAATGAATCTTTCAAAAGTAGTCTGACTTTTTGTCCTTTTGAAAATAATCTGAAATTGATTATACCAATGTTTTTTCACAAAGGTCCCTGGATTTGAATCTTGGCTGCAGTTGTGTTGCCAGAGTACCATGTTTACCAGGTATAGCTCTCTCTAGGGTTATAGGTAAAGGACCAGTTTGTTCATCAAGATGCCATTTGAGTAGAGACATATGAAGTAAATATTACCAGGTAGAAGAGGAAGAGAAAGCAGGAGGAAAAGCACAGAGGTGTGAAAGTGAAGGCGTACGAGAGAAAGAGAATAGTTTGGTCAGGCTGACACTTAGACATATCAGAACAGCGGTAAGAGAAGAATCTGTAAAATCAGGAGCCGGAGCAGGCCTGTCTGGGTGTGATTTTCCTCTTGCTGAAATCAAGGACTATGGATTTCCTTTGTATGTACTACAAGTATCTTGTTATCTGTTGCCTACCTAAGTATGTATCTTCTCTCTTCACCTAGATTCCAAATTTCCTGGGAAGATGTTCCAGGTTTGATTCATTTGTGTAACCTCTGTAGTGGCTAACTGTATGTCTGACACTTGGTATGTACTCAGTGAATGTCTCATAGAAATGACACAAATTCAACTGATTTTCCCCCTCAAAGTCATCTGGAGCCCAGATATAATTCAGAGTGGGGTTTGCGTCCTGGGAAATGAAAGTAGCAGGCACAAAAGCACATACCCATCCCCACTTAAGTTCTCTTTGTGTCTGTCTTTGGTGACTGGATTTAGCCATGTGCTCCCATCTCTAACTCTGGGTCATGCTCAGGATAGTACCCATTGAACCCAGACAGTGTGGCTTAGCCCACTGAATTTGGCATTCCACACACATCTCTGCTTATCATTACTGGAGAGTTACAGAGAAGCTTTACCTCTTCACCACCTTTTCCTTGTTTCTGAATTACAATAAACATGTGAGGACAGGAGGGACCTGGTGATGATAGGTGAGGAACTGCTCAAAAACTACATTGTCCCCAGGATGAGGCAGTATATGTTATCCGAGGGAGTGGTTACCATTTGCCCATTGACAACTTTGCCCTTTCACCTCCCATGGGAAATGCTCCACTGCTCACCACTTAGAGGGTTGGATGTGAGGATGGGGGCAGTTCTGTTCCTGATAACCTTATTATGTGTTTATCAGGAGCAGACACTGCCCAGGTTGTCACGACAACCAGCAATGATTCAAAGCTTCCCTGAAAGGTCTGTATCTCTGGCAAATAATCAGCCTTTAGCTCTCAGCAGATGCTGAACTGAGCAGCCAATCACAGGTGAGCTGAGAAAACATGACATCATAGTCCAGCTTGTCTAAAAAAATAAGATTTGGGTTTCTATTTTCTCTTTGATATACTCTGTGTGTTTGTGTGTGTGTGTGTCTGTGTGTGTGTGTGTTTCTTCTCCCCCTCTCTCCCTCCCTCCCCTTTTTAAGTGGGAGAGCACAACAAAACAAACAACAATGGGGGGATGGGGGAGAGGGAAGAGAGAGAGAGAGACCCAACTTTCAAATTCAGTTCACTCTGCAGTTTGACTTGGGTTCCCCCAGTGCAATAATTAGGAGATTGGGAGTGTGAGGAAAGGAACGTATAATGTGATTCTCTTGGGAGAAAAGTCAAACTGAGCATCAGCTCAATTAAATAATGTGGTTTGATATGTAGGACCGTAGTGGAGGCAAGGGTAATTAACACCAAGTCAGAGAAGAGAAACTGCCTACTTCTCTTATTAATTCACTCCAAGCCACCTGGATTTAATTGTCTTCTGTTTTTCCTCACTCCCTCATGGAAGGAAGGAGGGCAGAGACCCGTGAGCTTTTAAAAACTCACAGTTTCTGTAAGGCAGGCCTCTGGTGGGGGCTAATTATAATGAACAAAGGTTAGGACAGAGTCCCCATTCCCACGTGCACATTTAGATAGAGCATATAATTGTGGGCTCATCAATTTGATTAAGGAGATGTGTGGCTCTGAAACTGTTAGGTTTGCTCTTGTGTCATTATCCATTTGCATCCATACAGCAGTTCAAGGAGATGGGCAGTGTGAGTTTGACAGAAGACAGATATAATGAGTGGGGAAGCCAGACTCCTGCTCAAAGTTTCCTTGAGCTTTCCTTGAAATCCAGATTTCAGGGTTAAAACTCTGTGGTCTCGAGAAGATATTGAATTTCTAGCCATGAGATTTCCTCTCTGTATCCCATCTCCGTTCTTTCAGAGGCACTTCTTGGCATGTCTGAAGCTTCTTGCTCACTGTGTAGCACCCACAATGCCTGCTTTAGGTTACCTGCCACCACTGATTAAGGGTGAGAGAGGCAAGAAGGAAGGGGCCCAGCTGCACTGATGGCCACTCATAGTAGTAACAAGACACTGAGTAGAGGCAGTTGGAGACTTTGCTCCTAGCCAAAGCCTGGGTACCACTTGTTGAGCAAGTGGAGGTCAGGGGTAGTTTTTAAAAAGTATATCTGGTTTTGAAAATAATGTGAAGGCTGAGAGCCACACAGACTCTTAAAGTCCATTACAGGAAACAATTCCTGGCTGTGGGACTTAAGGTAGGAGTAGAAAGACGACTAGGAAATTCTGGCTATTTCTAGCTAGTGCAATACATGTTATTGCACCACATTCAGTCTGTGCCCTAGACTGACTTAGCTCAGTTTGGCATAGCATTGCTCTGACTACCCCACCTGAACCCTTGGCCTAGCATTCAGATCTCTTTCAGGATAGTTGGGTACAGCTTGTTTTTGTCTTAACCCCTCACCTGAATTATATTTTCCATTCTAATTCTGTTTTTACAAGCAAAATACAGTATGTGCTTCTTGTTTGAAACCATTCAAACAAAACAAATCATAGTATTTCAGGTTTGTGATCCCAACACTTGGGAGGTGGAGGCAGGATAGTTAGGGGTTTGAAGTCATCCTCAGCTTCATAGTGAGTTTGAGGGATTGTGTGGCTAACTGGGATTTGTGGCCAGCTAGGGGCTTCCCACCTCTTCAAGAGAGTATCGTACTGCATATTACTAGCCTGGTAAAGGATCCAAATACAAAGTTCAGTTTCTGTTCAATGCATGCCATGTTTCCATCATAATGAAGTAAAAAAATTAAGTTGTATTATTATTATAAATTGAAGATTGTCTATATAAAAGAAACACACATATCCACACGTCTTCCCTTCATCCCTTTATTCTCACAGTCACCCCTTTGACAGTGTGGTGTGTTAATTCCAGCTTTAACACACATACATACACAAGATATTTAATAAACATAAATGATAGGCTACAGGCTGTCCTGCAATTGTTTTCTCACGGAAAAAGTGTGTCAGGGTGTTGCTTATTTTAGTATGTGGGAATACACTTGATTCTTCTTAACTGTTGCATAGTATTTTCAAATATGTGCATACTATACTTTATTTGACAATCTCCTTATTGGAGCGGGGGGGGGGTGTGATTTTGGAAAGTGGTTAATATATCTAGGGCCTTGATATTGGTGATAGTTCCCAAATGTATGTTTCTCCAAAGTTATGAAGTTGTATTCATGAAACCTGTACATCTTTTTCCACTGCAGTCATATTTTAAAAGAGTTCTTTAAAAAAAGTCAATAGCTGAACGTAGCAGGATACATCTGTAATCCCAGCCCTCGAGAGGTAGACCCATGAGGTGGAAGGATCAGGAGTTCAAGGCCATATTTAGCTGTATAGTGACTTGGAGATAACGTGGAGCTCATAGGACTCTGATTGAAAAAAAAAGTGAAACAAAAAAGATAATGAATCCCTACTTGAGGGACATTACTTCCTTTTTTAAGTATGACTTTTCACTTTTATATAATATTCAATAATCACTAAACAACATATCACGGTATGTTGTTATGAGGCTATCTAGAGGTAATTTTCTTGAGTTGGAATTGCTGGGTCAAGTGACATATGCATTTTAAAATTTGGTAAGTATCACCTACCTGTCTTCCAAAAATGTATCATTTTTCACCCTCATGAATGGTATACAAGAATGAGCAATGTTTCTTTTATCTAGGATTGGACTGGAACTGTTTGAATATGCTCGTTTTGATTTATTTCTAATTGCTAAAAGCCCCATTCCAGATGTTTCTCTTCTCATGTGAATCAATGACCTGGTTTGATTGGTGGAATCCAAAGTAGAAACACAAGTAGAAAACTTAAGTTTGAAAGACATTGGCATCTGCTAAATACACATGACTTTATGGACACCATAAAGTCCAAAAATTGCTGCTTCATCGTAAGTTGGAGGCCATCTCCATTTTTGTATAAAGAAAACACTGCATGCTCTCATCCCCCACACATACTCTGAAGTTGTTATATAGAGTGGTAGAAGGAATGCAGTGGATGGAGTAGGCAGACTGATTTCTAGGACCATTTCTATGATGCACTGACCAGATAAATTCAACACCTTGTGTATCCACTGTCTCTTCTATGAATTGTACATCATAATACTTGCTGAGATAAACTGCTGTGGTTGTTATGAGGATTAAACTGAGAGATACAAAAGAGGTTTGTAGTTTGAGAAGTGTGATATACATGCCAAGTGGGTTAAGGTTGTGTCTTTAAATCAGGGAGCTCCCAAGCAAAAGAGGAAGAGATAGTGAAAAGCCAAGTGGGAAAAATTACACAGAAATGAAATCTTTAAGCCTATTCAGATTAGAGGACTTTCTTATTGCCCTATATTCTTGGAAAACAAAGCATGCTGGCAGTAAAGACTATATTTTGATATCAAGAATGCATATGTTTAGTACCAGGTTGTGTCTTAAGTCAGGTCCTGTTTGAGTGACATCACTCTGCTTCAATTTATCAAGTAACTAATACGATTTTGGTCCCATGCTTAGTTTCTGTAATCACTAGGGAGAGAAGAAATACACACATGACATGTTTAAATAACCATGTGAAGTGACTGCATAAATAGCTCGGAGTTATAGCTGAGGTATATGTGAAGATTAGAGTAAATCAAATACCTTTTAATTATAATTTAAATCAATAGCCTAGACAACCCGAGTTAAATTATTACCAGGAAAATCTAGTTATGGCTTTCTGGTTTTTTTAAAGGCATTTATGTTTAAGATAAACAAATAAATGCATTTTACAAATAAAAGATGTCCACATTAAGTAAATGACATTTAGATCAGTATATTTTAGATTACTTTCACGATTGTGTACAAAAAAAATCAATGAGATGTAGTTACTTTTTTAACCCCAAAGTTAATTAAAAAGATATCTGTAAAGTCATTGGAAACAGAACCATCCTGATTTCAACCTATTAATCAAGAAATTGAGAGGGAGAGTGTTGCATTAGAAGGTAACCACTGGGATGTTTTAAAAAGCTATTTTAAAATGTCATATTTTCAAACAGCACTTACCTTGTATAGTTTTTCTTTATTAAAGCAAGTGTATATTTTAGCAGCCATCAAAATTATGTTTAATTCTTATTAGAAGTACACTTTAGTATAGTAGAAAATGCATGGACTTTGGACTCAAATTTAGATAGAAATCTGAGCTCTACTCTGTTCTACAATGTTCACATAATACTTGTCTATACATAAATATATATTTATTTTAATGAAGGAAAGTATTGTAAAGGCATCCATAAAAATGATTTGAATTGTGGAATTTACCTTGTCCCCGTCTTCCTCTTTCTTCTTTTGTCACAGGTTTGTTTCTCATTCTTTGTCAGTTTCCAGTGTTACTTAAAATGAATTGCTCCCATTTTCCAACTGCCTGAGAAGTTATCTCTAGTGAATCTGGGGATCTTTTGTGTGACTCTTCTTTGAAAGATCTGGGAAAACAGATTAAATTCAGTCTTGGTGTTGAAATTTATTGTGTTGCCATTGTGGAGAAATGATTGCTGGTTGTTATGCAGCATTGAGAAAATTGAATCAAAAGGCACTGGAAAGGGTCATTACCCATTTTGATCATGTATGTGAGGATGCATTTATCTTTATAAAAAAGAAGTGTGAAAGTAGAGAAGAAAATCACCTATAATTGTGCTACTGTAACCCAACCATTGTCATTTTATTTTCTCTTCTAACTGTCTTTGGGAGGCATATTTACATCACTGTAGTTTGAATGTACTTACTATTTAGCATTAGAAGTCTTTATTGTAGTGTATTGTCTCCTCACAGGGATTTGCCATAATTTACATAATCTGGCAAAATCCGTTTGGATTTTGGAATAGGAAGTGTTGATTTGTGGAGGTAGATTTTAAAAGGTTTAGGACACCTGCCAAAATTTGAACCTTCTGGTAATAAAACAAGATAAATAATTAAAGGTTTTAGAGAAAAGATGAAGAGAGAGCTCTGTATGAAATTAATACACACAATTGGAAATACAGTAATTATTCCTTTTCTATAATGTTGCCTGTTTTGAAATGCATGCTTCTTGTGCAGAAGACTACTTTCCTAATCTAAATTGCTATCTCTCTTAATTCCACTGCGGCATCTCCCTCTCTCAATATTCTATGTAACCTACGAGGCTGACAGGTGGTGTCCCAAATCCTGACCATTTTCCTCAAGAAAGTCTGCCCTTGTAGCTGTTTGGATTCCCTCCTTGAAAATTCCCAAAGCCTAGTCTACTTAAGGGCGGCAAGTAAGAAAGATGGGTGAAATGCCCCCTCCCCACCCTCCTGCCTGGTGCCTCTTTCTGGATGGCCCCACCTTCTTCTTTAGACAATCCCCACAGCGCAGAGAAGTTTCCATCTCCTTTCCCATTCCCTCTTCTTGTCTCCCCCAACCCCCCTTCAGTTTCTCCCCCCTCCTGGGTGCTTCCTGCCTGGAAACAAAAGATTGGTCCCCAGTAGCCCACTCAGGGCGATTTTAGTTTTATGCTCACCATCTGATTGGCCTAGGTACGGTGCAGAGCCCAGGTGACGTCATAGAAAAGAAGAGCTAGGGAGCGGTTGCCGAGCAGGGGCTGTATCGCAGGCGGGCAGCTGTGGCCGCGAACGGACTTGCCTCTTGTGCGGGGTCTGCTGCGTTTTCCCTCTGGGAGCGAGTTGAGCTAGGGCAGTAGAAGAGCCTTGGCGGGGAGCAGGCTGGGCCTGGGGCTGCGGCTGCGGCCGCAGGGCTGCGGCTCCCCTGCCCCACCGGCCGGCGCGCTTGGAGGTACAGAAAAGGTCTTGACAGGGTGGCTGGACCCGTGGCAGGTAAATCCCTCGACTTCTTTACGGTACCAGGCTAGCTCCGTGGAGGGAGGTTGCTGGGTAGATGTTCCTTCTCGGGTGCCCCTTCCGCTCCCGTTGCGCCCTGGCTTCGACTCTCCTACGTGGCTCCTCTCTCCCCAGCCCTGGGACCCAGCGCACGGAGCTTGATCCCCGTTACGCTGAGGCGGACAAGTGGGTGTGTCCCGGCTGGTCCTGAAGGACCCGGGCTCTTTTGCTTGGCCAAGCACCGGACTCCCTTACTCGGGCTTGGGCCGCTTGGGGCAAAATCCTCCCTGAAAACTACGTCAGAGTGTAAGTCTCATACCACCTTCCTGCTCATCCCCGCACCCCCCAAAAGAAAGCCACAGTAGGGGAGACATGAGTTCTCCGGGAAGGGGAGGGGGTGTGGCCGCGGCCCGGCCAACTAGAGCAACCGGACTGGAACTGAAAAGTGACAATTTTCTTTATTTTCTTACATGGGGACCTTCCTTTCCTTTAATTTTTTTTTCTTTATCCCCTCCCCTTTCTCATTGGGGGGATGGTAATGACAGGAGGACTCTTTTCTTCTCCGTGGGGACTGAATCAGTGTAATAAGGTCCTTAGAAAAGCCTGGGGCCGTTGTCTTTGTCTGGGGACTGGGGTCATTGGGTTTACTGCCTCCTCTGTTCCCTGTCCCCCTCTGCTCGCAGGGGACACTGCCCTCAGTTTTGTGACCTGGCTCTGGCAAGATGACTGGCAGACTTCTGAGTGAACAGAACATTTTAGATTCTGGCTCTGGCAGGTTTTCCTGTCGTAGGTGGTGGCTGGGGGGTAGGATGAGGGTTGGAGGGGTATGGAAGGTTCCCTCAAGGAGGGAACCAGAGGCCCCATTGGTTTTTTGTTGTCTGTTTGCTTGTTTTTTGGGTTCTGGGTTTTTTTTTTTCTTTTTTGGTCCCACCTGCCAGAATCCAGTTCTGAGTCCTGGACTTGCGGGTTCTGTGTGATCTGTAGAGGCAGAAGAGAGGAGGGTGAGTGGTTTGGGAAGCACGGCGGGGGTGGTTGCAGTGCTATTTTTGAAAAATGGCTTTCAGGAGGGAAGCCCTTAGCCATGCTAGTCTTGCTCCCCCCATGGTTTTGCAGACTCAAATCCAGGCCAACTGTGTGGCAGTCTGAGGTGTTGGAACAGAAGGAGGTCCATTCCTGTTGATGACAACACTGTTCTGGGATGAGCCAGGTATAAAGGTCAGTGTGGTTTTCACTGGGCCATTTGTAAAATTATAATTGGGCAGGATCTGTGATTTGGCACTTGAACTTCAAATCAGGGGCACTTTTGGGTAAAGGGGCTTAATGTGGTAATGGAAGTAATGGATGATTAATAGGCTAGGGCCTGGGAAGAGAGCCAAATAAGCCTCTTTCTGGATACAAATGTCCTACTCCTCTGTGCCCATGCAAGATGCAAACTGGGAAGACTCTGGGAGGTTTGATGGGTTAAAGCCTACTGCTGGTAATCCAGAACCCAGAGACACCTCAGGATGTGAAGAACAGATCCTTGAAGTCTACTGAAAGGCAGATGGACCTAGCAAGAATACAAGCAGTGGGCCACCACACCCTATGAACATTCTAGCTGGGCATCCATTTCCACAGGTTGTACATTATTTTCTGTTCAGAAGTAGAAATGGTATATAGAGCAAACAAGTTCGCCGAAGGCTTGGAGGAGACTGGGTAACAGAGTTGATAGATGATGGAAATGCGGGACAGATGCAGAGATGGAAGGGTGCTGCCAGCAGAGACCCTGCTGTCATGAAGTTAAGACTAAGTACAAGGTCAAAGGGGAGAACCAAGACAAAAAGGAATTCAGATCTTTCTAGGTGGAATAGGTCAGACCTGATGGAATTAGGTAGGAACAAAGTAATGGAGAGAGAAGAAAAGGCAGCATCTTACCAGGAGCACAGGGGCCTTGGTTTCCTTGATGAGGTGGGAAAGTTTTGGTAACTGAGGCAGCTGTGCTTCAACCAAGAGTTATGGGGACTTCTAGCCTTTTAAGGAATTAATAGCATTCCTACCTGCACAGCTAATCTTCTGGAGCCAGTAGCTTTATCCAAAGACATGAGAAGAAATATGATGAACAGCAGCCTCAGCACTCAGCTCTTTCCCACTGTGTAAGGATAGGGCATGGCGGGGAGGGCAGGAGCAGGAGAGCAAGTATGACTGAGGCAGGAGATTAACTGTTTTACATGGATGGGTTAGGCTTAGGTTTGAGGCAAAAAAACCCAAATCAACAAAATCCTCTTTCCCAGGGGCCCCTGGGACCTTGTGTCCACCAGGGACAGCAGAAAACCTTTACCCTGGAAGGTAAGTCCAGCTGTTCACACATCTGGAGCACAGTTTAAGCCTTAGCTACTACCCCTCCCTCCAACCCCCTCACACCTTACACCTGCCAGGAGCTAGGGGGTTCCCTTTGCAGGGCCAGGCTGGACGCTGAAGCTTCTCCAGCAGGGGGCAGGAAAGTGTGTGCGGAGACTCAAGTCCTCCATTTCAGGTGCAAAGCCCAAGCCTTGGAACAACTAACAGTCATCTATTTAAAATCTGATTTAGGAGTGCCAGAGAACTAAATGAATCTCCAGGTCAGTCTGTTCCTACTTCGTCTCAGAAATGTGGCGCTTCCTCTGTGCTCCATGGTGTTAGAAGGCACCCACATTTACATATGCCTTGGTGATTACTTGAGTCACTAAAACAGCCTAATTCGGAGTTTAATTGGAAATGTTAATCAATGCAATAGATCCGTGTCTGATTTGCACATTTGGTCAATTATCTGCAGGTTGGGGCAATCTGTGCTGCACCCAGGGGATGCAAAGAGGGGGGTAAAATGGTGCAGCTACAGCTGAGACCCGGGGCCAGAACGAAAGAGGGGAAGTGGACCTTGATGGAAGATGCAAAAGAAATTAACAGCTTACTGGTGGGGAGGAGTCATTCCAAATCTATTTTCACAGAGGCGGAATCCTGGGGTGGGCCACACAGAAACTTACCAAGTTGAGGGCGAGGCGAGATTTTTCTGTGGGGTATGAGGTGGTTGAATTTAGAGAAGGATTTGGGGCCCAGGATAGAAGCAGGGGTATATGAACCTTGGGAATCAGAAGTCAGATGTTCTTGACTGAATGTCTGGTACTGTGTGCCTGTGTCCTTGTCCTTCAAAGAATGGAGTTAGATAAGGTGTTCTCTAAGATTATGGTGACATTTTAGGCAGCGGATACTTTTATTCTTGATAGTGAAGACAGCTGATAAAGCATAGCCCTGCCCAACAAAAGAAAGAAGCCCTTCTACATCATGCTTCTCTTTGTGTGCCCTTCAGCTTGGGGTGCGGGAGGGACAAAACAGTTGTCTTCACACTTCATCTTTAGTAGTGTGGACTTACCTTTCTTTCATGTGGAAGTCTGTCTGCTAGGGGCCTGGAACCAAGCCCCTGAAAAGCTGGTCTTTATAGACAGAGTTCAGGAGAAGTGGACACTGATAATACTACTTTTATTCATCAATTCAGTCTCAAAACAGAAAGGCTTGGGGGTGAATGGAAAGGAGAAGCCTAACTTGGAGGTGTCTATCCTCTCTTCTTTGGTGTCTTTCCCCCTCATCTCTCAGCTCAGTAGATTCTTAGGGATTCTTCACCTTAAGCAGACCATAATCCGTAACAGTTAACACAATAGTGCCCCCTAGTGACTCTGTGGAGACATCTTTGCTGAGCTCTCCTTTGCTATCCCAGGATCTCACTTAGGTGCCAGTACCCAGATAAAGCTGTTACTACAAGCAAGCAAAAGCTCTAAGCCTTCCATTGAGTCTGAAGGAGAAACTCAGGGAGCTATTGATTTCTCCAGATCATTCTTCTCCAGTGTGGATAGGTTTAGAGAGGAGACACCTACTCTTCTCCCTCCTTTGTGCCTGAAGAAAGGATCCAGGTGCTTTTCCCAGAAATATTCAGGGCAGGGTAACAGACTTGCCATGAAAGATTCTGTAGAAGGAAGCATAGTTGTTGCAATGTCTCTTGACCTCCTTTCCAAGCTGGCAACCCTAGTCCCGAGACAGGCATTCTGGCAAGAAGTTGAAATGCAGCATGACAAGATGGGAAATTTAGGTATATACAAGATGCGTCCTTCATCTACAACAGGAGGCTGAGCTATAGGCAGAAAGCAAAGCAGTATAAAGGCACAATGTGATACAGTCATGCAGCACTCACTACACAGTGAGACATACAGCATGGCAGGGGCATACATGGCACACACTACAAATTAGACACATGCTATATATGTATATATGTATACATAGGTATGCATATATATATATATATATAGCATGATAGAGATGAAATCACATGCAACATATTACAGAAATAAAATACATATACAACAGCATACTGACAACATGGTATGTACTGTACTACACATACCATACAATACAGACTTAGTATAAACAACATGATATAGATTTGACACATCATACACATATAACAATGTGTAGGGAGCAACACAGATATACATAACCCAGCATATACATGTCTTCACATACTGAATATTCCCTCCAACAAAAAAATATACCCTGGCAAGAAAGGAGTGTAGCCACCTGGTGGGGCCCGGTATCTCACCACTTGGCCTCTGTGCTGGCTAAAGCAATGCAAGTGATGGGTTCAAGGCAAGCTGCCATGAAGTTACTATACAGTTGTTCCAGACAGGGTAGTTTGGGGAAGGTGGATGTACACTCAAAGAAAACTCGGGAAGAAGTACGTTCTTGGTTAATACAGACTGGTGCATCCACTCCCCCTGACTTCCACATCTTCATAAGTGAATGATGCTTTGCCAGTAAGCTCCCAGCTTCAGGACTGGGCCACTCTTGATCGTCCTAAAGCCTTGCCCCTCTCAGGAGTTTTGGCAGCTGGTACTACCCACCCCTCCCAACCTCACCATCTGGCAGGGTGAGCTCACATAGAGAAGGAAGAGGTGGCACAGCACTCAAAGATGCAGTGGGAAAAATTTGGAAAGTCTTCTAGGGACTATGCATGTGGGAAGTACACAAGTAAGGCTAAGGATGCTGGGGTCAGAGGTGCTCTGGGATTTCTCCCAGAACAAGAGACAGATGCAGGGTATGGCATTGTCCTTTTACTTAAGAAGTGGAATTAGTGAACATGGGACTTTGCTCCCTAAGGTTTCAGTTCTACTTTTTCCAACCTTAGATATCTATCTATCCATCTCTGTCTGGGATAGAACTCTGTATGTTGGTGTCCTCTAATAAAATGAGTACTAGCCTGAATCACGTTCCATTTGAATTAGCAAATAGTTACTGCTTTTCTTTCAGAATAAATAAGCCTGAAAGGAGTGGAGGGGGAAACAGGATAAGGTCTGTAGAACTTGGAGTCCTGCAAAGGAAAGATAAGCCTTTCCCTGGAGAGGCTCAAGTGATTGTGGGAAAGGCAGAAAATGGAGGTGTTAAAGAGACCCTATCTCTGACAGAAAATGTAGTTCAGTGGCAGACTGCATTGCCTAGCATGCAAGGCACCATAGTTCTGGATTCAATCTCCAGGATAAGAGAGAAAAAGGGAGAGGAAACAAGGGATTGAGGGGGAAGGGAAGGAGGAAAGGAGGGAGAAAGGGAGAGAGATAGGGGGGAAGATAGAGATCCTATTTGTATCACAGGCATAGAAACTTGTATAGGTAAAACAAGGTAAATTGTTACCAAAAGAACAGTGAGTAGTACATATTCACCTAAGGAATCTGGTAGATGGTGGAAGACATTCCTTTGGTGAAAACAGGAGGACAGTTAAAGTTAATCAAAAGTTCAGGGCTTCCATGATTTTCAGGTAATAGGGACCGGACGGTGCTCTTGTCTGAGGGATAAGACTGTCCTCTCCACCTATCTACCAGCTGAAAGAGGTTGGTGGCAGGAGGAATTGAAATGAAGGTAGAGACCTGGAGTTGAGGGCTGAAAGAATTGAATAGCAGTGTCGTGTTAGGAGGCTAAGATGTTCTCAGAGCCATCTTTACTGCTCATTACCTGTCTTTACTGTTGTGCACTGGACTATGCCATCGTGAATTATTATACAGATTCATGAATAATTCTGAAAGTTATATAAATATTTCACATGTATCTTATTTGACTTAGCCTTCTCAGCATTTGTCTAGGTGACTAGGATAGCAAGTCTTTTGCACTTTATAACAAATATACCCAGAGTGGTAAAATGGCAAGCAGCTTTTAACCTGCAACCTGTAACTCCCATTTTCTAACTCCCCAGTTCAATATGACTTCCAAAATCATAAGTAACACTATGTTTTTCTACTTCTTACCTCTCTGATTCTCTATCCTTCTTAAAGAATTTTCCAAAATTCACAGCTTGTGCATATATTACGTGTTTATGTGTGTGTGTCTAACAGATAACAGGTCTGGGGGGTTAGATGATGGACTAGTAGCAGGTGAAGAATGTTTCCATCTCCCTACAATGCTTCTCTTGGCAGGTTTCCCCTAAGAAAGTGCAGCAGAGACCTGGCATCTTCTGACAGCTGTTGTCCCCAGTACTGAGTCTATCAGAGCTGAAACTAGCCCAACCCCTTCTCATGGGCAGAACTCACCTGTGCTAAGGTCCTGCAGGGGTGGCCTGGTGAGGTGAGTAATGGATTTCAGGGCAGGGAGTTAGAGGGCCTTGAAATCCAAGTAATTACTGCCTTCTCACCTGAGCTCAGGCCTCATCAGTTAGGCCTCAGGGCATGACCCCCTACTTTCTGGAGAGTTCAGTGTGTTTTAACTGTCCTTTGTCTCTTGGTTCCTCTATCTCCAATATGAGAGTGACAGCCTTGACCTACATTTTGAGGTGAAGAGGAGAAACAACATAACAGCCATTGCCAAGTCCTTTGCAAATGTCAAGCACCATCTAAGAGCTTCAGTATAACACAGAAAATGCTTCCCATCAAGCTGTCATTTCTTTTTCTCCTTCCCTGGTGTTTCTAAGTGGCATTTCAGCCACATATTTCAAATCTGCCAATCAGTTCCTGTGGTTTACACTGCCCCATGATCTTAGTTTTACCCTTCATATTCAAATGTATTCCCATCTCAGTTTCCCTTGCTTCTGAGGATGGCAAGCTCACCTAAAACCTTCTGGAACCTTCACTCTGCCTTCTCACCTAATAAGGTGAGAAGGGTATTCCTCCTTCCCCAGCTCCCTAGCTTGAGTCTGCAGCATACACTATAGGCGTACACTCCTTTTTCTCTCACATTAAATCATTCTTGAAGAATTTCTGGAGCATTTATCTGAGCAGGTAATTCATATTATAAGCACCTCGAAGGCAGGGACTAAATCTAACAGGTCTCTATTCTGTCTTGCAAGTGTTCAACAGCTCCCTAGCAGCTTTGCAGATTGGACCTGTCAGTCTTCTCTTGCTGGCCCTGTGTCTCTCTGTCTGCTCCACTGTCAGTCTCTTTGTAAGCTACTTAAGCACCTCCCCTCTTGCCCAGAGGGAAAAAATCAATGAAAATAATAAGTAAAAATCATATCTGACAAGACCAACAAACAAGGACTGCACAGCCAAATTTCTTTTCCACTGAGCATACCTTGGGCCTATAGAACAGGGTCAGGCTACACCTCAGCAACAGGTGTTTCTCTGATGCCTCGTTGTGAAAGGGAAACGCCGGAGTTTCGGCAGTGGAACTGAAGGTATGAAATTACAGCCTAGCCGATACTGGCGCATTCAACTTTCTAGAGATGTTCTGGTCACCATCTTCTGTAGAGTTTGACTGACAGAAAGTAACTAGAACTGATAAAAATAAAAAAAAGCAAGCCTTGGGGAGGAGGTCTCTCCTGGGTTTTCTGTCAGCTGTAATAATAACTTTTATTTATCACCTAGATATCCCTCTCCAAGATAATCCCATTGTCCTACATGTATTCACATTGCTTCAGCCATGTGGAATAGTGACCCACATGCACATGTTTACCTTCCTACAGATTTTCTGCCATTGCTAGCTCTGTGCTAGGCACTTTAGTTAGATGCCATTTGCCCTACATTAACCCTATAAGGTAGATATTTTGATAAATAGTTACTGTTTCTGTTTGTGAATCTATAAGTGACATGTCTTCAAGTTATTTTTATCATTGCTGGTACAAAGGTTGAGGGACTTAGTAACTTGCCTGTATCTGGAGGTTATAAGCTGGGGTTTTAGAACGAAAGACATGTCCTGGAGAGTTTCCTAGCATCACATGCTATTGTGGTCCTATTCGGTGACCACACAATCACATTTCTCCCCACTTCAGACTTACCCTCACTCATCACTAATACCCCCTCACTCTCACATGCACTCATATTTGCAAACATGCTGCACGCAGGCATGTTCATACTGTCATATACAGGTGCATACTCATGTTCATATAGTTAATATTCTTACTATGATACACATACACCACTCACCCCATGGCCAGGCTCTTCCCCACTCATTACTTACATTCTTAGAGTTGTATACATTTTTATTTTCTCTTACATTCATGTAGATGACGTAGTCAATGTTACCCACTAAAACGCCTACATAATCAAACTCAATATTCAGAGACATAGCCTAACTTTCCCCTTGCTTATTCTTAAACTGGTTCTCATTCACAGCCATACACATGTCCAGTTTCATATACTGCAGAATGCTTGTACTGATGTTATCAGCATTTCCTCCTCACAGTCACACTCATAGAGCTCAGGGACACACAGGTGTGCACATTAACATTTAGAATTTCTCTGTGTACATGCTTACAAGCACCATCTCACTCACTTGATATTTTATGTTTTCAAGTGTTGCACTTTCTTGCACTGTTACACTCAGAATTTCAGTCTTTCACTCACATCCATAACACTGAAGCTACCTTCCAACTCTCCCACTATAGTCACGTAGAATCACACATGCTTCATGTGTCTTCACATGGAGACACACATTTTGACACATTGGCTCCCATGATATGTAATCCTCATATTTAATGCCATACTAGTAGACACATGGTCTGAACTACAGTTATACACGTACTTATTTTCATAAACATAGCCATTTCACTGGAAAGGCACCACTTTTCCTCATTCACAGTTACCTCCACACAACTGTATCCTCACTGACAATGGCACAAAACTATGCTCATATTGATCTACCCTTACATTGCTCTATACAGTTACACCAGCGCAAACATAGCGACATGCCTTGTATTTATAGTAACTGACCTGCATTTTTACTGTTGCACACTGCACTGATACACAATCTATATTGCAGCATTCAGTTCACATATAGGCAGTTACTAACACCACACATGGTAGACATTTGCTGATATTTACAGTCATGCAGTCTCCCTGACACACTGATTCATTCACTCATATTGACCCATATGTATTCACAGTCACATACTCTCCTATAAACTGCCCATACTTTGACTCAGACTCTTACATAGATACATTGACAAGGATGCATCTTCACTCTGGCACCAAGCTGCACTCCCTCTCTAAGATAATTCCATTGTTCTACATCTATTCACATTGATTCACACATATGGATAGTGACCCACAGTCACATGTTCACCTTCCTACAGATTTTCTAAAAGTCTTATACATGTTCACAAATGGATAGTTCTGTAGTTACACACTTTCCTGATGAACTACACCCTAAAAGGACCTTAACCATTCCTGTGCATGCAGCAATCTTGGGATTTACATGATGTAATTAGTTTTTCAATGTTTATGTCTTAACTTTGTCACCTTGCTTCTCAGGGAAGAGGGAAGGGGAGGGAAGAATATGTCCGCTTATGCATTCTTAATGCTTGACTATGAATAATTTCATGTCTCTTATTTTTATGTGTTTGATATAAATTACCTGTTGGATATACACATGGGAAAGGCAGGTCTGTTCCACTTAGGCACCTCTAATCTACTCACATATATGTAATACCATGTTAACCTAGAACATGACATTCAAGAATGGGATAAAAGGCAATTCTCCTTAAGAAGTTTATACCCACTCTTGGATGTGTCTTATTCTTTACATGAGTGCCACTTTGTATTAACCCCTGTGCTTACGATCTACATTAAAATATACTTTAATAAGCACTTATAAACAAAAAAAGAGAAAGAGAAGGTTAATGAGCTAGCTGGATGATAAAATGAATTTCAACTGCAAGTGTGCACACACATTTGTAGACCCCATTGAAATTTCAACAGCTGTTGCTAACAAGTTACCAGAGGAGATTTCCCTGTAGGCGTAGGTAAAGGCAAGCTGACGGAAGTTCCTTGCACTCCAGACAGACTGTAGATTTGAAAAGATTGTAGAGTGAAAAGAAGCCCAAGCCCAAAAGTGAGCCAGTGAAATCAGGAGCTATGTACTACAAGATTTAGAAATCCGAGAGCACCCTGCAGTAACCTCTTTCATGCCTGGTTTCCTACACTTGAGTCTCTCTGGAGTAAAAGTGAGTGTGAAATATGTCTCCACCATCACTTTATATGGTCCTGTGTGCCATGAGGAAGAGCCTTCACTTACTCAGGAACATCATTTAATCCTCTGACTCTCATCATTAAATTGAGAATGTCTTTGATAGCAGACATTCCATCATAGCTACTTGTTTTGGATTTTTAATGACAGAAGGCTAGACCTAGAACAGCTACTATGTGATCCAGTTAAGGAACTAAAAGGAATAGGTGACCAGCATCATGTTGTCAGTACATATCTAGTCTCTGTCTTCCTCAATCCTGTAATTCCTTTTGGCATTATCAGCTCATGTTGAAGATCTTCTATGAGCTCTACATGGTATCAGACCCAGAGGGTGATTCAAATGAGTGAAAGATACATACTCTGCTTTGAGATATTTTTTACTTCTCTAAGAAGATACCATCCATTAGAGAATTATACAAGGCAGTGGTCTTTAGCCTCCAAAGGATTTAAAGAAAGTCTGACAAATGGTTAAGAACTACAGGAGAAATTTAGAGAAGCCTCTTACCAAACTAAACCTTCTCATAGATACTTTGCCTAACACAGGGCCGTGCAATCTTTCCATATTGTGTAATAGAGGCTTTTGTCACTGGGTCTAAAGTAGAAGACATGCGAGTACAAAACTTTAATGATAATATTGTAGTTAAACAATATTAAGCTACTACCTCCTTCTGGAGACAGATTTTGAAAAAGAGCCTGGCAATTTTATATATGATAGTTTCTTGTTGATACCCAAACCTTGCTAAAGGCAGTTTATATAATTTTTGAAATGGGCTAAATTTTAAGAAAAGAAAAAAAAGTGCCAGGCTGGATTCAGTTGAATTTAATGAGAAGCACTAAGTGAGAATATCTACCCTCCTGTGCCTAGGTGATATTTTATACTTTTCACAATCTTAATAAATCATTCTTCCATTATGACAAAGGCATTAGGAGTACTTGGTCGGGACTCAGTAAGGCTAGCATCCTTTGAATCTTGTTTAAGCCATGTCCTAGGTGTGTAACCTAGTTTGAGCACTAACTACCCCCTAAAAGACAATATCTTCATCTATATAATGGGAGTGATGCTGATGTAAGCTACTTCATGGATTTCTTATGAGGATGAAATGATGTACTTAAGAAAACAGTACACTGTCTACCCTGTAATAAATGTTCGACAAATGATAGATCCTATCATTATCTTTCTACTGCCTTTTAAAGGCACCATCAAAGGGACAGAACTCTGAGATAGCAGAGAAATGGTGTGGAGCCAAAGACTGTTTTTTTCCAGGGCTTACTTGTCTTACTTTAAATCTTTTATTTCAACTTAGCTAGAAACTAAGTGTCAGTGTTATGCCTACTCTACAAGATGATTGAAAAATAAGATTGATATTCAGTTTCTCCAATTCCTGTATTACTAAGGCTTGTTTATCTTGCCACGTCATCAACATTCATTGTTCTTGTACATGTCCTCTCTAGTATATAACTTCTCCCTAGAAGTTTGTCAAGCACTAAGTGATGGCATCTTCATTTGCTGTTACAGAAACTGAGGAAAGTGGAAGAGACTCCTAATACTGGTAGGACGGCACTCAGCGCTCTCTGCCTTTCACTCTAATGTTGAAATGTCTCCTTTATGGATAGAGAATCTACCCTTTTCCAAGGTGTAGTCCCAAATACCACACTGCTGGCACAGATTATTTACCTTGAAACTATAAGAATAATCATGTCCAAGAAAAAATGGTGACTAGCTGAGAATACACAGAATCACATGGAATTTCATGTGGCTGAGGAGTTATAAATAATAACATATTTATAATAAATATAACATATATAATAAATATAATAACATATATAAATAAAATCAATATCCCTTGATTCAGGGATAGGGTGATTGCCTAGTGTGCATGAATCCCTGAGTTTGAACCATCAGTACCATACACACACACACACATACACACACACACACACACACACACACACACACACAAAAAGAAAAACAACAAAAAGACATGGGCTTCAGAGTCACACAGATGTGGGATTGTCTAGATTTCTTCTTTAGTTTATTAGATGAGTGACCTTGCACAAGTGACTTAATATCTGTAAATGTCAATTTCTTCATCTTTAAAATGAAAATAATATTAAAACCTCATAATTATACAAGTATATGTGAACTTGTATATGAGTTGCCTTTGAAAGAGTACCTGGGACATGATAAGGTCTCAGTAAATAATGGTAATTTATAGTTTATGAAATCTGCAGCAGAAATTGCAAACACGTTCTATTAGTAGAGTGTCTATTTCAAAGCATTTCTCACTTGAATCCTTATATCCTTCTGGTGAGGTGGTTCCCTTTTTCTTATAATGAATTAGATTCAATAGAGCTAAGAAATGTACCCAAGGTCATGCAGATCACTAGCAGCAGTATAGACTGAGCAGACTGCAGGCTGGACTGAATATGTGCATTTTCACTTGGAAAAAGCCTGTTGGGACTACAGTTACCAAATAAGAACTATTTCAACAGAAATTCCTTTCTATGGAAAAATATCCGAATGTGAACTTTGGTTTATCTATTAGCCGAAACCTACTGTATGTCTTGAACAATGCCCAGCATACTGTAAGAATGCAACCAGTGTGACATCATCATTTTATTCCGTAGGACAGAGAGGAGTATCAGTCACAATGGCAACATTCACAACTAGAACATCTTTCTTGAGGCATACTGCATAGTTTCATTATACTGTTCCAGTAACAACAGAGTCCAGTGTGTGAGAATTCTCAAAATATATTTAAGCATGTCCACAGGTCTATGGTAGCTTTATTGCTTGGAACATGAAAATTACAAGAGAGGAAGTTTAGTAAACTTTGCAGAAGAGATAGGAAGATAAAAGGGGGCACTTTTGACCTGTCTATAATTTTGCATCATATCAGTGCATTCACCTTAAGACATTCTTGTCTTGATTTTCTCTGACATCATACACTTCACCTCTCTGAACTTCTGCATCAGTGATCAACTGATTTCTCCTCTTCCAGCCCCTCAATGTCGGTGCTCTCCAGAGGTCTTTTCTCTTATTCTATACACTTTCCCAACAGTTACGAATGTCTTCAGAATGATGGCCTCCAACTTAATACTTTGACTATATATAATAATTCCCTAATGCCAAAGGAATGTGTCACAACTATGCTACCGCTGTAGTTCATGTTTTAATCTTGGTACCTCGACTGAAAGGAGATGTAGCTAAAGATATATTTTTCTACCATGTGCAAATTTCAGTTTCCTTCATCTTCTTCATATTTGTTATGTGATATGCACCTCTCAAGAACAAGATGTTTAAGTGTTTGTCTCTTGCTTCCCCCAAACATTTCTAGTTTCATTCGTACTGAGATTTTGAGTTTGTCACAGTTTTTGTCCTCTTATCTTTGTGTATTTGAGGTCTATTTATGTTGATTTTTATTTCTAGAATCATTGTGTTTCTTTAAAGAGTCTATGTAGAAGTTTACATGTATTTTCTTTAAAACTCATTAAAAATGATGGCCTACTTGCCAAAAACTTTCATAGAGCTTGCCGTTTTCCTAAGAGTTCAATTATTGCTGATAGGCCAGTTGTTGCTAATGAACAGAGGACCTCCAATGTAACCACATGTTATCTTCACACCTAATTCATTATTTGATTTCACACCACTATAGCAGGTTTATTATTTTTAGTTTACAAATATAAAAACTGAAATATAGTTCTGTTTAAAATCTTCAGTACAGACTAATGGCTACAAAAGCCAGTAGGCCTCCAGTACTCTTTTGTTCCTCTTGAGATAGTAATATATATTTACTCAGATTCCATTTGGGGCATGGGGATAGAAAACCAGGCTGTGACTGAGTTTTTGAACTATCCAGTATTGACATTCCACCATTCCTGGTATCTGCCACATTTGATCAATGTCCAAAATAGATGCCCCTTCTTGAAATCTCTTGTTTCCTGCCTTCCTTTTCTATATGGCCTTCATTTCTTCTCCCGGACTCATTATCATAGTGTCACACCTCAGAAGCTTTTCCCTTTTTACTGCCTGAAGTTGAAAGAAAATATCAAGTTCAACTTTTAATCAGCGACATTGTCACTTGAATATTACTTCTAAAATTTAAGCTAAACATGCTATTCCCCTACTTGAAGTATCATACACTGAGAAAGAGGCCAAACCAAATAGAAAGGCCTGTGAGAACATTCTTAATTTCTCTCTATTCATCTTATTTTTCCTGTTCTTTCTTAAATCTGCTCTGGGCATTTAACATATAGCACCAGTGAAAATTTGTTGTTTGAGTAAACGAATGTACATAAGATGGATTGTTTAGAGGTCCTTAATAAGAAGATCATAGCATTTAGCTTCTCAGAAGGTAATATATCCTTATTTTGGTCCCAAGGTTTTCTTTGAAATGAAAGTCAGCCCCAAATAAAGCATTGGTTGGTATATTTCTGTTAAAGAATATGTTCTGAGTTTTTTTCCTTTCAATTTATACATATGTGTAACTTATAGATTATTATTATTATTAAGCTGTGCTGAAAAGGACTAGGACATTTGTAGGTGATCTGCCAAAGGCTATCAACCCTAGCTAGTACTTGGCTGATACGATTTTGAGTGCTATGCCACAGGGAAGTTGGCAGGCTCAATTAGAAAGGTGATAGGACATCTTGAGATGAGCATCACTTCACTGAGTTGTATATATTTGTTCTGAAGATCCAGGTTTCCTCTTTTTATCCCCAGTACATTTATTGGGATGCATTCTAGGCCATAGTCCAGCATCTACAGGACTAATTTGGAAACTACTGACTGATTCCTCCTCAGGCTTGCTGACTGTGGTTCTTTGCACTAAACTCTACTTCTGCTTTCTCCACAATTTTCCTCCCCAAATACTGTATCTTTTCTTGGAGATGAGTGCTGAGCTTTACTACATCAGCTTGGAGCCTTCCCTGGGCCACAGAAATGCACATAATACTCTTCTGTTCATATGTATTTGGGAACTGAGGATGCAAAGCTGAGAGTGTGCTGGAGTAAGGATCTATTCTAGCATGAACTATTCACAAGCCATATGTTTTATAAGAGGACAGTGTCAGCTCTCACCTGCTAATAGAGTAATGATGAACATGGGGAGCAAGGGACTTAATGAATCTGACAATTTGCAAATGAAGAATATACGTAAGTTGGCCATGGGGAGGCTACAGAGAACTCAGTATAGTCAGTTGTGATGTCATCTTTCAGATCAGACTGTTGGTTTCAAAAGGATTACTTTGGGTGGTGTTGGATATTTAAAGAAAACCATTGCCAGTTTTCTGTATTTGTCTGTGTTGTTTTATTATTGTTGATACAGGGTCTCATGTAGCATGGGCCTTGAACTCTTTTTAGTTTTTTGAGACAAGAGTTCACAGTCTAGCCCTGTCTGGCCTGGAACTCTCTATATAGACGAAGCTAGCCTGAAAGTCACAGATCTGCCCACCTTTGCCTCCCACGTGCTGGGGTTACAGGAGCAAACCACCATGCCATGCATGGCCAGTTTTCTTTAAAGTAAAATACTTGTCTTTCATAGGGGTCAAAGCAGGGCTATGACCAGCTGAATCTTTATTTTGGGATTGATGACAAGTAGACCTTGTCGCCTCTTGTTCTTCTAGTATTTAGTGGAAACATTTTATTTATAGATAATAATTTACCATTTCCTTATATTTCTCAAATAAGATGCTAAAGCAGATACTCAACCTTTGAAAACTGTGGGCATGTTACCTTTGGTTAAAAGGCCAAGCTAGAGGAAGAATTCTTAAATTCTATGACAGATCATATTCTTTAACTTCCAGATCTGATAGGAAATGACTTTTGGGTGAAATGTGAATTTTGCTAAGTTGATCCAAGTTCCTGGTTTAGAAATAATACCACGACTCAGCAGGTTGCATGCTGATCTTCTCTTTATGCATGCCATGGATATCTTCTTTATGACTAGCCAACCTGGGTACAGAGAAATTAGGAATAAGACAAGTAGCAAGGATGGTGAGCTGTGATTGACAGATTATAAAAAAGTATCTATGTTTCTTGATGACATACAAAAAGCCTTGGAAATTTTAGGAATTGTAATTCTGAGCTCCAATTTGAGGAAATGCATGGATGTTTCACTGTGGTGAATAATTATCATCCATGCATAGTAACAGATAGCAGCTAGAACTCTAGAGACTTTTGACATTGGCTCACCATACCCTGCTCCTTTGGGCTATTACTCTACATCTAATTTGTTCCATCTGAATGTTTCCAAGGATATTACATTCTCTGTCTAAGAATGAGGAAATATTCTATTAGTAGGTTCTGCTTTCCTTTTATTTCCCCCACCTATTCCTTTGCAGTATCGTTTAGTATAATTGTTTCTGTTCTTTCATGCTTAACAATATCTCTACCACTGTACTTTATGCATCTTTCTCCTCGTAAGCATATTAATACTAGAAATGAAAAGCTGAAACCTGAAATAACATATTAGTTTGTAAATATAAATACACATCAGACAGTCATTAGCATTTTCTTGGCACAGCTCATACAGCATATGCAATAAATAATAAAGTCTGGTGTTACATATATTTAGAAACTTAAGAAATCATTTGGAGAAGAGTTGTTTGTCCCACATAATATATACAGTATATGAGGTCCAGATGCTAGCAGTATACTTATTGATTTCCTTATTTACAACCTGACATTGAAATTTGTAACTATAATTTACTGACATCTTAGATATTAATGTCAGGTTCCTGCTAAAAATAATGGAAGCCACTCATAAGAATGCTAGTAGAGGACAGGATTACTGTATTACCTCATTTGTGTGTGTGTGAATGAAAGAGAGCATGAATGTATTCTGTGTGAGTGTGCTTGTGCTTGTATGTATGTCAACGGTGAGCTATCTCTTGCATAATCTAAGATTGAAACTAGGCAGCTGTAAAAAGAGCTAGTGACTCCCTTGCTTGTCTGGCTGCTTTTGCAAATCTCCTGCCTAACAAGTAGTTCAGCTCCTCCTGATCAAATGATCTTACAAATGGCTTCCCTCCATTATACTCTGTAATGGTATCTCCCTGTCGAGGCTCTCTGAAACAGCATACCCCTGTCTCTGATAGCAGAGTTCTCTTGGTGAGTGCTCCAGAAGAGGCAAGATCCAAAACAAGGCCATCTAAGAATTTGTACAACTTGCCAACAAAACCTTTTGGAGTTCTATCAATAAACCGTGTAGCCTTGGGCCTTTGGATGGGTAAAGCAATTGAAATCAGTAAGTACCAGCCTGAAGTGTGTTGAAATGAAAAGGCTATATCTGCTATGTTAATATTTTAAGAGGTTAAAATGAATATATGAAAAGTGTGTACATTGTTGAGTTTATTTGGATACACATTGTATTGGTGCAGTGCATTGTTGAAAGGGAATTGGCAAGAAATTAGAAGTTAAGGTATTCTAATCTCAGTTTTTGTGACCCTGGCAAAGCCACTTAACCTCTATTCCTTGTATGTTCCTCATATTGGATAAGGAGATGGTAATTCCTTCTTCATTATATTGATGACAGACCCAAATAAGAGGAAAGCATGAAAGTGTTTTAAACATTACAAAGTTAAATATTTTTAAAAATGAGAAATTGGTAACCAGATGCTAAGAGCTTTCTAATTGATGCCCATCTGCTTTGCAGTTAGGCTATTGCTGTAATTTTTAAGTATGCCTTCTTGGCTCAGGCTTGCTGTAAGGTAGGCATGGACGTAGACTTATGCGACATTATGAATGCTTACTAAAGGCTGAAACCTATGCATAGAACATACAGAGCTCCATTTAATCATCTCGCATGCAGTGCTTGTTGAGAAAAATGTACTGTACATGCAGTTATGGGGGAGGGGCTCTTCCACTCAAGAAGCTCATGATCTATTGAGGGGAGAAGACACGCATGATTCTGTGCAATTTGAGACAAAATCATAGAAATGCAAAGTTAGGCCCTATTGCTGATAGATGGGCTCTCCCTTGTTCACCTACTCTGGGAATGCCAGTGTCATTAAAGAGCAACTTAGAGAATCAGATTTAGTTTATTCTCTTCCATAAAAATACTGTCATTGACATCATAACATATAACTGGATTTAATATCTGAAAACTGTCTAGAAATATTCACATATGATGAATAGGTTTTATAGACTGCAGAAATGCCAAGTAATTATATATTCTTTCTCTCAGATCATAAGATATTGCACAGCTATGGAAGGCTCCATGGCATGGTTTTTCCATTTTATTGGGGGGAGATTTATAAGTCGTTTATAAACTTTCTACTATGTTTGTTTTATATTGTCAGGTAAGTTTACAAACTGAGTAACTTCATTTGCTAATAATACATACAAGATAAAAGTAGATTTGATATTATCCTAAGCTAGTTAGCAAGGTATGGTTTGTTTCCCAGCCAAGTTTATGCAGGTATGCCTAGCTGGCCATTTTGGATTGTATAAGAGAGCATAGAAAAAACCCAGCAGGTAAAACTCCTGAATTTCCTTTTTCACCAACAAGTCAGTGTATACATAGTTCTAATAAAGGCAACAAGCTCATCCTCATATACAAATAGCTCAGTATTGATATAACTACCTAAGGAGACATAAGATGACTTTATGCTTACTTAAAACCTTAAAGTATACAGACAGTCATGAAAATTTTAATCCTTGATCTACAGAGCTAATTGGTGCCATATAGAATCTCCCTCCCTGCAAAGAACTTCAGACAACACACTCATGTTTTAATAGGGTTCTGTGACCAGCTCACCATGCTTCCATAGTCTTAAAATTCATTTTCTTTCATGTGTTCTTATGTTCACTTGCTATTATAAAATTTTCATCAAACTTTCTTAATATATTCATAAGGGATTGAGATACATCAAACATTAGGAAATTTGCCCTGGATTTCCCTTTATTCTTTAGGTTCCAGCACTGTCTTTCATTATATACACTGGGTTCATATGCAGCAATAGTAAAAGTGTTGGTAAGCATATCAATGTCTGATAATGCACTTACACTGCCTGAGGTTTTTGAAGCTTCAACTCTGCTTTAGTTAAATGGTGGCTGTGTATTTTCCAGGCTGGGCTTTTGGTTCAAAGACAGACAACATATGTTTCACTGAGGAAAGTACTCACATGAATTTTGAAAGTACACAGAATAATACATTTATTTATATCTGCATGTGTCTCGTGTATCAGATCTGATTAGAATATGCATTTCATTTGTTTATGGTTTAATAAATAGTCTTGCAAGTTGTAGGACCAGATTTTCAGGCTTCTCATCCTTCACATAGCCAGGTTTAACACTTGTAACAAGTGGGTACGGTAGGCACTTTTGAGGTTGCATCTAATTCAATACATATGCCTAGTGTGAATTTTGGTCATACTAGCTACAACTATTTGCTGATCTTTCTCCTTGATTTCTGGGTGCATGCAAGGTGATGGCTTTCCTTTTTATTTAACCTACAAGTGTTTAGATTGGTACTGCATAGCCGAAGAACTTTTAGGAAAAACATATTCCCAAAATGAGGGAATAATGACAGATTAATGATAGTTGTTGAGTATTCCTAATTAAGTCCTCTATAGTTGCCCTGCATCTTGCTGTATTTTGGTAGTCATTTTCCTCCAGAAATGCTTTGCAGTAAATCTCTGTGTCAAAAGGCAAGTTAGTGAAGGACTGCGTGTGTTCACATAGTCACCTGTGCACACATGCCCTTATATGTGTGTGTGAGATTGAGAGGAAAAAGGCATGAAAAACAGAGAGGTACTGTATCCTAGTATTTTACAAATGGGGTGTTTAGAGTCCTTAGTTATAGTAAAACAAAAGCCATTTTTTAATTACAGGTTAATATTTTTTTCAGTTGCAATTTTGTCAATCACTAACTCTGAAAGTCTGGATCAAAACTACATTGCAGCTACAAAAAATTTTATATTTTTCTGAAAAAAATACTAGTAGCTAAGTATGAATTCAAGTTGTGAATAGATATAAACCGTGGACACTAGTGGACAACTACTTACCAATTACTTATGTCTCTATAATGCTAAGGGTCAATTTTTGAAACTGAAACAAATAGCCTGTGGCTAGATCTAAAGTGCCCCTCAGTTGCAAGTTTCTGCTGTAGAAGTGAACACCAGTAGTTAAACTTTAAAAATAAAGAGGCTATTTTAAAAACTGGGATCCCAAACAATGATGGTACTTTTGTACAATTCTTGAAATACAGCCTACAGCCATTCCAAACAAAATAGTCTCTTTTAAGTTCTTGGAAATAATGACATCATAGGCAGATTGAAGCAGTAATCCATTAATATCCTTTGTTGAAAGCTGTCTCTCAGAAGAGGACCTGACTTAGTAAATTGGTATTCTTTACAAACATATTAGAATCTCCTTTTTCTACATTTGTTGAAGAAGACATGACACTTCCCAGTTGGGAAAAAATTATATTAGCAGTAAGGCTTCTTTTTAAATACCTCACCTTTCTCCCTTGTTTCTAAAGCATGCTTTGAAGCACTTTATTTGAAGGTGAATTAAACATGCCAAGAAGGTAATTATTGTTTGTACCATATAAAACATAATAGAGAACTGAGGTAGTATTAGGGTAATTCCAAGAAAACCAAATCTGTAATGAATATGTACACAGTGGAAATATTTAGGCCATGTTTACATTTCTAGTATAGAACTGTACATACATTCTTCCATTTCATTTCCATGTCTGTGAAGGTTTATTCCTACACCTCTGATGATTCAGTGGTGAAGGTGATGAAACTAAAACAACTCCAATTTGTTGAGAACTAGAAAGCCTACCATATAAGCTAGGTTCTTTACAGATTATGATACCATAGCAAGTTTGTGTGTGTGTGTTTTTAAATTGGAGTTGTAGATTTCTAGTGTAAAAGAGTATAGTTTTGGTTTTATGTCTCAATTAGTTCACTCTCAACAGGTCAGATAACATCTCCAGGGTAATCAGACAGCCTGGCGAGAAGCAGGGCATCTACTTGCTTCCCTGTTTAGACAGTGTAATTAAGAATGAGAAAAGGCTACTGTGTCAGTAACCACACCTATATACCAAGAAACAAAGGAGCACAGAATTTTTAATTATGTCGTCCTAGAACTGTTGCTATCCTAGACTCTTGCCTTGTTATACATGATCAGTGTTGTTTTAAAGAGGGTGTGCTTGTCTCTCTGACATCTGTCCTCTTAAGGATGTGTCATCTGGAAAATGGTGGCTCTATAGTCCTGTTAGATACAAAAATCTTCTTGGTGTTTTTATTTAAATACTCAGGTCTTTTCCAGTAACTTTCACATTTTGTTTTTTACCTAGACAGATGTTGCATATCTGAGATTTTTCCAGTAATCACTTCATATTTGGACATTATTATTGAACCCAGAACAGTCAACCTCATAGCAAATTTTTCTCAGTGGCTAAATTAAAATCTTGAATCGGATCAATAAAAAGTAATGCCACTCTTAAAGGCAGTCTCTTCTAAAGAAAGAGTAATTTGAGAAGGGCCAAAAATCAAAATGCAAAAGAATATATAGGTACATTAGCTCTGGTTTCATATTTTTGTAAAAATATTTACTAGTATCACTAGCATGTGTGCATAAAGTTAACCTTGACATCACAATTACTTTTTTCATTGTACCTCGTGCTGTAGATTCACCTATACAAGAAAATGTGAGTTGTTGTTAGTGGTGATAAGACATTTCTTGCTGAGTACTTTCGCTATCATGATTACTGAATAGATACAAAATTGGTCTTAATTCATTAAGATAATGCAAGGTATGGCAAAGCAAAAGAAAATACATCTCCTGTGCAAATAAAGATCAAGCCAATCATTGTGAGTTGGGAGCTGCCTGGCAGAAGAAGATATTAACTAATAGTAATCTATTATTTGTTTTCTTTTTTAATGTTTGACAGTTTCGTTTCTGTAATGAATTTTAGTCATTTTCACCTCACATTTCCTTCTGATCCTCCTCCCTCTCTGACTGAAATTCTTTTTAACAAACCCCCTTCTCTCATTTCTTTGTGTATGTGTGTGTGTGTGTGTATGTGTGTGTGTGTGTGTGTGTGTGTCCGTCCCACTGAGTTTAATTCCAGTTTCTTGCCTGGGTGAGAGTATTTACTAGACTAAGGGTAACTTACCAGTTGAAGAAAAGGATACCCCTACCGATCCAACAGTTGTTACTGTCAATTGTCCTTTAGGAAGGACAGAGGTCTCAGGAATAGTTCCCAGGGTGTGTATATTGACTGAAATCAGCACATAGCAAAATCGTTTGAAAATTTTATTACCATATATAAATTATATGAAAATAATGGATTTTTTATGATTTTTGGTACATGTATATAATGTACTTGCATCATATCTCCTCCTCCCTCTCTTACCCTGTCTTTTCTTTCCTCTCCCCTCTTTCTGGTCCCCTTCCTTGTCCTAAAGCCTCCATTCTACTTTAATATATTTAAAAAAAATCTCTGTCTTGCATATGATACTTGTATTTTTGGAGTCTGACTTAACATGTAGCTTTCAAGTTCCATTCATTTTCCTGCAAACAACAAGATTTCATAAAATATAAATAAAAAATTTAATTCTCCACATACTATGCTATAATTTAAAGGTCAGTATTACAAATAATAAATGGTGTAACCATTAAAGGGCTAAAAGGAATTCTGGTAGAGTATTTCTATTCTAACAGTTAATGAGGACTCTTTCTCAGTGTACTATGTTTATTTATAGCAGATGTAGTTTTTATAGTTATATGCTAAGTTGTACTTGAAGAGTTCCTATGCTCTTAAATTAGTGCCAAGTGGTAGTAATACTTGATAAATTTAGAGAGATGTCATTGTAATTGAATTTTATTTTTCTCATGCTCAAACCAGGGATTTATTCAAAAAATGCCCTAAGCACTTGACTTGTGCTTGCAAGAGTCAACATGTAAGTGGAGGACTTGAATTAGAATAGGAAGAAATCTGGGGATGGAAATTTCCTTGGCAAACCCACACTTTGCATTTCACACCATCCTCTGATTTGTATGGAACATGAATGTATTCAGCTATTGACATAAGATCTTAAATAATAATAAAATTCAGAGCCAAAAAATCCCTTAAAGCTAGATAGCATTTAACAACCCAGGTACCTCTGTCAACTCTCATTCTTCCCTGTTCTAGGAAATAAAATATACAGGGAGTAAAGTTACAATGTCTTGTTAGTGCACTGGAGTTCTTCCTTTGGTCATGATGTCATTCAGTCCATCTTTATTATTTATCTTGTTTGGAAAAGACAGGCAATGTCTTCCACAGCAGTATACCTAAACTCTCCTGAAACTTCCACGTATATAAAATTCTTTCCCAATTTATTTATTCTTAAAGTTAGAAGAAATTATTTTGTAAGTCAGGTACATAGAGGTAACAAGCAGGCAACAAAGACAATCCAATGTTAAAGCAGCTAAGAAAATATGGTTGTAGGCCATTAAAATCAACATCCAAGCCTGTGTCAATTCAAAACTTGAATGAATTTATGACATTTGATCATAATCATCATGAAAACATCTTTTCAAACAGTACTGTGAATTGTTCACTTAGAGATTATGTATCAACAGCAGAAAGGAGGGTTTCAGTGTGGAATAATCAGGGGACCTTATGTGTTTGCTTGTACATATTTACATATTAAAAGCCCTCACTTTAGCTTCTCTTGGAAGGTACCTGTTAGCTTTTCAGAAGACTAGTTTCTTCCTTCTAGGGGAACTCAAAACGATCTACATAAAATCAGAGTGAAAAAATGTAACTGACATTGTTTCTGAGATGGTAGACTCTCTGTATTCTGTAGGCTTGCATTAGACTTGCATTCCTTAACTCCTGTTTGTGACTCCCTTTCTTTAGGAGCTGTGAAATCAGCTGCACCTGAAAATGTCTGACAGCTTGGATAATGAAGAAAAACCTCCAGCTCCCCCACTGAGGATGAATAGTAACAACCGCGATTCTTCAGCATCGAACCACAGCTCCAAACCTCTCCCCATGGCCCCTGAAGAGAAGAATAAGAAAGCCAGGCTTCGCTCAATCTTCCCAGGAGGAGGGGATAAAAGTAAAGTATCAGTGGCCGGGCATTGAAAAAGGGGATAGTTTACTCTTTCACTGTCACTTTCTTTCTTGGGTCTTCAGTTCTTGAGCATTGGCTGTTCAGGGTCTTCCTTATCTGACATCCTCAGAGGTTGCCTTTTGTCAGAGAATCATGTTTGATTGACTTCCTGTGGGATAACAAAAAATATACATGCTATGTTTGTGTTTCGCATAAAATGGAATTCATAGAATTAAGTAAAGGGAAACCATGGCAAGAATACTGTCTTGAGTATATAAAGATTTACGTCATTTCTGATGATCTATGACAGAATTTACAGCAATACCTTCTAACTGTAAGTTATCCATTTTGAATATTTGAGTATGTAGACAGATTTTTTTCTTTATACCTTTTTGGTAACTGAAGATTTTGAATTGACTATCTAGGAGTCAGTTCAAGTTGCCACAATGTTGTCTGTCTGACTGTATCATAAGGTGGAAAGGAATAGTCATTTGTTCCCTCTGTTATTCCTCTACCACTTCTCACCTACACAATCAATACGTGTGCATCAAAATTACAGCATATCATTTACTCCTGTGGTGTTCATAATACAACTGTGCTTTAAGTAGAATATGCTACCACTTTGTGACACTTGAGTCTATGAAATCTCTATTAAGCAACTATAAGGTTGTATTAATTGCTAAAAAGTTGAAACAGGATACAGCTATTGAACAGGATGTGAGTAAAATAAGCACAAGGTCACTGGTATCACAGAAATTGACTAAAAGGGGAAGAAAGATAATGTTTTTGGAAAAAAAAGACATTGTTGATCTGCATCTTCAAGGTAAAAGTAGTAGTTTGGAGGTATTTGTATGGTGTGAATGAATCTACAATTTGTATTATAAGAAAAGGTGCACTTCCTATTAGTAACTGCATAGTCTCTTGTATGCTCACAAGATGTATTTTCCCTCATGACCTAAAGATTGAAGACAAGCAAAAGAATAATGAAACACTTTCCACACAAGGGACCATATAAAAGGAATTTTTCAAACATGTTTGCCAACAAAGTGGATCTTAAACTATTTTCTGAGAGCAAGGGCTGGTTTGAGAATTTAAGGTGCGCCTGTATCTAGAGTCCAAAGAAAGAATCCCTGTAGTGTATTTGCTGCATTTGTAGACAGTGATTGAAGAATGGGATTATGGATGGACCTGCACAAATCTTTGATGCTATTAAGCCTGCATGCTCTTAGAGTCCTTGAAAAGTCCTACGTGTGCTTTTGAAGAACATTAGGTCAACAAAATTGGAGAGCTTGACAGTTCTGTTTTGTGTCAATAGTTCAAGTGACTTCATAGTGAAAGAACTGCTGTTCTCTAGAGAACTATGCTCAAATGTTCTCAGGGGAAATAAAACTGAGCCAAGTTTTTCATGAAATGGCATGCAAGCAGAAGAGCCTGGGCGACTCCATCTCTCCTTGAGAAATGGCTTGAGCAGTGCTTTCTTAGAGAAGTTCAAGATTACCTAAAAGAAAACAACCTTGAATTCAAATGTCCTATTGATTGATTCTTCATCATCCATTTGGTATTTCACATGCATTTGCCAATATGCACTGTAGGGGAAACACTCTTTATAACCAGCCACACCTTGAATCCTTGAGCCCTCAGATCACTGTATGGCCAAGCCATTAAGGAAGACATAGTAATCACATATAGCATTACTGTTCAAAATTTTATAGAGGTTCTGAAGATCCTAATATGAGGTATTTTTACACCATTACTAATATTGTCTCCTTAATTAAAGTGGCATTAGCTAGCTTAGCAGGGTCTGCTATTAATGCAACCCAGAAGATTTGGCTAAAGATAGTGAACTGTCTTCTCCTGAAGGCAGTGATTTTGGGGGATCAAGAAGAACCCAGAAGTGTTGCATTTTCTTGTAGGAGTAGTGATTAGCTAACTTGAATGTGAAATTGTTCACACTAATTTAAGTGATACTGTATAGGATGATCCTCAGGACACTTCTAGTACTCCAGAAGTGATTATCATAAGGGACAATAGAGAGATGTAGGAGGTTATAAGACTGGAAAACAAAGTTAGAAGTGAGGGAAGCCAATTTTTTAAAGAAAAATATTTTTAAAATCCCAGGAAATTAATGGACATTGGTATCTTTTCATTTCAAATCCTGCCTATTCAAACCTTGAATGATTTAGCAGAATTCTGGTATTTGCAAATACCAGAGAAAGAGGTACTATGATGCCATTGAGCAATCATATTGAGCAGAAACCATGTTCAGTAGAACTTTTAAGTCATCAGATACCATTTATTGCCATTGTGGGACAGCTGACAAGCTACCATCAGATAAATCCTGGATGATTTAATTGAACTTAAAAAGAAGTGTTATGAGAATATTTTTAAAGTAATGAGAAGTTTATGTCAAAAAGTCCTAAATTATCAAGTTACTCGCTTTAAATCTCCTTACTGAACAACTGATAAGTGGCCTTCAAGTTTAATTGAATTCTATACAGAAGTGGTTGGATTTCTTCAAAAAGTACTTGAGGAGACAAAAGGCATCTTAACAAGGGGACAAAGTCAGTAAGTAGTGCCACTTACATGTACAGGCTTGATATGTATATAAAACTAAAGACTCAAGCAATATTTTACAGCTTCAAGATTGGATTTCAGTGACTCTAAGAGCATTGGCACCCAGGATTTGAAAATGAGCATCTCATCCCTGTCTATTGCTTCCTCTTCCTTTTCACTCCCATAATGAGTGATTCATACATCTATCTCACCACTGGAAATCATCTCAAGATCTAAATGAGACTATGTGAAGTCAATCATTCTTGCTGTTTTAAACAATGTAAAATCATTCTTTTTATTTAATGTATTAATTGTTATTATTTTATTGCATATAAAACATTTGAAAAGTTCACTTGTGACCTCATTTCTCCTGTCCATTTTTTCCATTCCTAGCTCTAGAGCTTCCTCATCTAAACTTTGCTAACATGGGGTTTGTCTGGGACTCTGAAGTTCCTGGGTATATAGGGAGTATTGTTTTGATGTTCCTGTCTCTGGGTGACTGCTTGAGTACCAACACAGTCAATTTTAAACTAATGCAGAGAGAACTGAACTTGGGTCCTAGAGGCCCGGGTTCTTGCATTGCTCTGCTTATAATGATTGTGATTTGGGGAACCAGTCAAGTAGCTTCTCTGAACCCGAGTTTTTATCACCTGTTAACTGAGAATGCCCATATATAACCAAATCTTTGTGATAATCAAATGTAGTTGCAAATACCAGACTGCTACAAGAAGCAGATGAACTACTGCTAGGTAATTGTGAAGTATTATTGTGCTTGTAGCATGTAAAAGCTTACAGACTACCAACAAACTAGGGTTTTTAATATGTAGATTTTGCCCTTACTGGAATCTACATGTCAATTATAAAAAAAAATTAAAAGAAAATAACAATTGCTTGTAGTTGAATAAGCCAAAGGTAACTAGGTTTGTATACTTCTCCCTAGATCTTCTTTTTCCATCATCTAATTATTCATCAACATCAACATGGAAAATAATAAACACACAAAAAATAAAAATTATTCATAGTCACAAATCCCAGATGTAATACTGGCACGTTGACGAATTTCGTTTTAGAATGTTCCAATGGGTGTATATTCACGTACTTCAATACATGTGTACATCTTTACATAATTTAGATCACAATGCGTACAGCTTTGTATTCTGATTTTAAATTTAGCAATATTTTCATGACTACCTTCATTTTTAAAAATCTTGAAAAATGTCATTTTTGTTGTTGTATAATATTCCAGTATGTGATGTCATCATGCTTTATTTAACCAGTTCTCTTTTGTTAGATGTTTGGGGTCTTTTACTAATTTTTACCGTTATGAATAATGTCAGAAAGTATATTTCATTACTTAAACTAAAATATTTGATTTGGTGATATGCAGGGATTTAAAAAAGCATTTTGATATGATAAATTTTTGGTTATCGAGAGAAGTGAGCATCCCTTTGTTATTTGTTTTTTAAGAAGTCTCATTAATAGCTACCTTTCATTGACCAAGTGGAACAAGAGACAGGTAGAAGAAAAAATAAGAAGCAGAAGATGTAATTTCATGATTGAGAATATGTCTCTGTTGGAGACTGTCCCAGGATTTGGCATATCTCACCTTTGGTGTTAACACAATTTAGGAGGCACTGTCTGGTACCATTTTATAGAACTTTTTCAGGATTTAGCTCAGGAAAAGAACATCGTAAATAAGTGATTTTATTTTATTTTGTAGACTCTATAATCTGTGAGACGGATGATGTTTCTTGTTTGTTGACTACTAGAATGCTTGGAACCAAATGTATGGTCCAAACATAGCAATTATCACAAGACTCCATGGCTGTTTGCACTTCGTACTGTCTGTCTTCCAAGCTTCGGTCTATGTTGTTGATCCTTCAGCTGTTGTTTTTTTTTTTTCTCATTTACATTCTTATCTATTTTGAATGGATGGTTTTATGTTGCACTTTGTGTATCCTTGTGAGCCACTTTACATTTCTTTTGGACCAAGTTGATCATTAAATATGTAAATGAATAAATACATTGATGAGTACATGAATATAAATAAATCAATGAGGGAAAGGCAGAGAGGCAAATAAATGCAGGCAGGATAATCTGAAAGTGGCCTAGCCCCCACCCCCAGTAATCAGTGTTAAGGACCTGAAGTTAGAAGAACAAATGAGAAAAAAGCAAGACTGTGTTTGGAGGTGACAGGCTCTATGTGCCATCCGTCTCATGTGCTCAAATGTTTTGTGTGTTATACTGCCCTTGAACATTAGGTATGGCTTGGAGGACTTACACTGCTGTGTGAAGACCTGTGTCTTTAGAGAATACAGTTCCTATGCAGTTTGTGGGAAAAATCTTAAATTTTGGGAGTTAGTGAGCTGGGGAAGGATGTGATGGCCCCTTTCTCAGGATGTATAGGAAGGAATGTTTGGCTACTCATCAAATTAAAAAAGGTTGAAAGTGACCAGCCATTTACTAACACTGGGTGCCAAGCTATGTTTCAGGCACCACGCATGTACATTCCTTGTAGTATCACCTTCTAATAGACATGGCAGTATACATATAAACCTTTAAATATAGAGCCAGGGCTACATAGCAAAGGATGGAAATCAGAATTGTCTCAGGTCTCTCTACCTGCAAACTGTGTTCTACATTAACCTGCCTTTCCATGGGACCAAGAGACTCTGTGGTAATCTGTATTCCTAGCATCAAAAGCCAGTATTGGCTTCCTTTTTTCCTTTAGAAGTCTGTAGTATGCTTTGAGCTGTATATTAATTTTGGGAAAAGGGAATTTGTTTTAATTGTCACTTCGAAGGAAATTTCTGAATTTTTAAACAAATCTTAGTGAGATAGTATTACTGAAAAAATAAAGACATGCTAACATTTGATTTGGGTGCTTTAGTTTATCATTTGATATGTGTACCTCACAGCTTTACAAATTCCTTGTTTTAGAAAAGTGAGGCTTTGAATTGGTATTCATATATGTGACTAAGTTCTTAAAGTGCTATATATTTTTGTTATTGTATTGAATATATATTATTCTAATATCTAGAGCATTTCGTCATCTCTATACCCTACACAGCAGGAGGCACTACCATACAAGAAATATATTAAAGAAAACTCCCAGCTATTATTAATAGTCTGGCTAATCAAAAGTTTTGGTCAATGGCCATTACTAATTTTCATATAATACACAATAAATTATACTTAATATGCTAACATTGTGCAATCTTTCTTCAGCAATGCTAAAATCCCTTGAAAATCGTGCAATAGCTCCAGGTGATTATCATTTCACGAATGTGTGGAAGTGTCAAACAATAGGTGTCATAGATCTCTGCTTCCTGAATAGTGTTTGCATTCTTCTTGGTTCTCTGAATGTAGTTATGCAGCTCAGTAAGGAGTCCTTTTCAGAGATCACTGGCCTATCCTTTGGGGAGGCTGAAGGATATAGTTTCTTACTTGTCCTCTAGGGTCAGTGATGGTGTCCCAGGAGAAGCACTTGCTATTTATTCCTTCACTCCTAGAAGACCTTTGTTGAAAAGGAAAGAAACTTGGATAAGGATGCACTCTTCCTTTCTACTAAGACATGTGTTCTCACTTCAAGGCTATTAATAGAAAATTGGCCAAAAAAATGGTAGTCCAATAAAACCACTATTCAGATTAAAGAAAAGTATGGAATATAGAATTAAAATTAGGAGGTTATACACTGAAGAAAAGAGGAAGTAATGTGAGAAAAAGGGTAGAAGGGAAAGAAGATACAGGAGATGTATGGGAAGAGAGAGGAGACAGAAGCGTAGTATATTTAACATTAAAATCTGTGCAAGGAGAGAAGCTGATGATAGCCAAGTGTTATGAAATTACTTCCCTTCTTAAAGCAAATAAGTCTTTTTCATCCTTCTCAAACTTGTACCCTACATAATTCTCCACCTGACCAGAACTTTCTAGCTAGGACACTGCCCCATGTTTTCCTTTTTTCCCAAACATTTTCCATTGAAATCATTGTTTGTGTGACTTGAACAAATATTTCCTACCTGGAAGGAAATGAGAGATAACTTCCTAATTATTTCCCAGAATGACCATTATAGTGGAGTGTTTTGGAAGATGAAACCATAGAAAGTGATAAATATCTACATACGTGAATGGGGCTGACTAGAAGGCTCATGCAGAGCTGTCATTTGCTTTTTCTCGTCTGTTCATCTTCATTGAGCATCTAGACCATGATGTGAGCTTGCAACAGTTCTTATAGAATCAGGTACCACCTGGAGGTTTTAGTTGTAGATAGACAGTTTTTATAGCCCTGAAGATCAGGCAGAAGGAAATTGGCTTAATGTTTCTACCTAGAAAATGGAACTAGACATAAAATTCAAATAGGCTTAGGAATACTATGAATTACTAAGAGTGAGATATCTTCATTTCTCCATTGTGTCCCTCTGGACTTTAGCAAGTTCTGCCTGAAGACTGGAGAATAGAACTTCCATGATGGACCTTCCCAAGCATATGCTTTTGAAATTCACTAATAAAATAAAAAGATATTATTATGACAATAGTGAATGCTTGAAACAGCCCAGTTCAGTTGTCTTTCTTGATAGTTATATATTTCCAAGGACATCAGTCATAGCATGGGCAGCTATAGTTTAAATAGTTGCAGATTACTTAGCTTTCCAATAAGCATTGTTACCCTGGTACTTAGTATATTACCAATGAAACTGTATTTTGCAAGACCAGTAGAGGGATATTATAACGTTTACACTCACCTTTTTGAAGCCTGCTCTGATGGTGGTAAGACTTTTATGGAAGTCACTTTATACAAGAAGGCATTTCAGAAACATCAAATGACACCCACAAAGTTGAGTCACTACTTCAGCGTGACAGATCTAGCATTTAAACCCCCAACCCTTAGTTCCATGATTGCTTGTCAGAAAGGGAAAGTAATGCACCTTTTTCTGAAAATAGGTATTACCCAATGGAATATGCAAAATGGAATTTTTGAAAAGAGGAAAAGGACAGGTGAAAACCTAGGTGAATCAGCAGTAATGACCTTGGCTATTTAGTTAGTCTTTGTAAATGATTCCTCTTGGCCTAACTTATTAGCAGGAAGTAATTAGCCATTTTAAAAATCATTATTTTTCTCAAATTCCTTTGTCCTTCTGAAAAGTTTTGAAATGTTCCTATTGCACAAATAAGAATCGATCATTATGAAGATGAAAACATTATTTGCAATAGAACAGAAGAATCACTGATTGTTCCTTCCTCTTGCGTTCATTCATAATCCAGCACCTTCCTCAGTTTGTAAGCACCTGCCTTTTCTACTCAGACTCAGTCAACATTTTGCCCAATATGGTAGGTTTAATCTAGAAATAGTTAAGTGGAGTCTTTTAAATTTTTCATTTTTTACCCTCCCTTCACTGTCAGTTTCTTTAAATAATTGGAGCCAACAGTAAAATTTGTGTTCTATGTCTGATTTTCCATTACAGTTACCACATAGTGTTTAAAATATTTTCAGTGGGTCAGGCCCCAAAATGTGAAACCTAGACAATTATTTTTCCTACTATGCTAGGAAATATTTACAAGTCATAAATTCAGGAGGCAAGAAATTCCTATGGGTCTCCTCCAAATAGGATATTTGTATATAGAGCAGGTGTGTTAGAGTTTAGAACCTTGGCAGAAATCAGTCTCTGTGGGACTATTGCTTTCTCAAGTTGTGCCTGCTTCTTTGACACCCCCTGTAGGACTACTGTTGCCATAGGAAGAACTATTCTGAGATCCTTATTCTTAACCAGGTATAAAACAGGCTTTCCTCTTGAGAGAAATGAATGGTACAGTGTGCTCTGTGATCCACAAATCAAAGGATGGAACCAAATGATAGTAAAACAAAACAAAAACAGCATCTACTCCATGTTTAATTCACTGTCTTGGTAGTTATTTAGAAATTAAAGTGTTTTAACATTTGCAGGACACAAACACAATATTTTATAGATGATCTTTGTGAAGGCACTGACTAGCTACTTCTTACAAACAGAGACATCAGTAAATCACCACCCAAGAGTCATCAGCTCACTAAAGATTGCCTGTCAGAAGAAAAATGAAAGTTGTTATTCAAAGAATGTGGATAATCTTTTCAAAATAGTTTTTATTTCTTCCACTACATAGCTTTCCTGGACCAAAACTTAGGAACATTGATATGTAAAACAGGCAGCTTAGTACAGTGACCCAGTCATGCCAACTTCTCACACTGCAATCCCTATGCCTGCCTGCACAAGTTATTTGGCTTCATGAATATATAACAAAACAAGGTGAGCTTCTGGCATGATGCTATGGGTTGTAGGATAAGGCTGTTTCTTAGGAAAACTCAAACCTTCAGCATCTCTAATACAAATATTTGCTTTATTAGATCACAAATTGCTTTATTAGATCTCCTTTATGTCAAAGAACTTCATGGAAGACCATGAGATAGATATATAAATGCAAGCAGCAATCCACAGGTCTAAGTTGCTTGCTGACTTTGAGTACAGATATAGTTTATTGGTATCTTACTCAGTACAGAAATAAGATAACATGCTTAATTCTTCCTTATTTGTTCTCTGGTTTGTGTATGTAGTGTCTTTAGCAACAGGGTCTCATTATAAAATTCTGGTGTGTAACCAAGATCAGGGGCAATGGCAAGTTTTATTTGGTTGGTTGGTTATCAGCTTCAAAAGTGGGAGTCCACTCCTGGTATTGGGATTTTACTTTACTAGCCTATGGTGTCTGCTAGGGGCAATGTCCCCCTGTTGTAAGGTAACACCTCTGAGTATGTTATTATAATGTATATGTATATACTTTAAGTAGATTCTATAATTGTAGATTCCCATATGCCTTTTCGAAAGGCACATAATGTTAGTTTGTCCTCCCCACACTCTCTCTTCTGCCTCCTGTTCCCCCTTCCATTTAACCCTTTCTGCTCTATTATTTTCCTCTTTATATAATTGCATTCTACCTCCTCCCAGGGAACCTCCCTCCAGCCCCCTCATGACCATTTGTTAGGTTTTATTTGTTAGGTATTATTGGATTTTCAAATTGAAATATACATATCTAAGATTTCAAAACTATCATCCAGCTGTGAAAGAGAGCACATGATATTTCTTTTTCTGGGTCTGTGTTGCCTCGTTCAGGACGTTTATTTCTACTTTCATCCATTTACCTGAAAATTTCTATTTTGGGAGTTTAAGAACTGAATAACAGTCAACAAAATTCAAGTATAGACCTGGAGAAATAGAAAATCCCAACCTTATTTGGGAAACTACTGGCCACTGATGACTTCTAGGAAAGGAGATTAAGTTTCACTTAAGTGTGAGACTCTTAGCATGTAGACCAGGCTCCAGTGGATAAACTCATACCAAAGGGCATTTGGGGACACAAACCAAACTCTATAGGCACATATATATGATACATAATACAAAAATCATATATATATTAGAGTATAGAAATTTGTTAAAGGATTAGAAAGGGGGAGTGCAGATATGGGAGAGAATCTAAATATCAAAATATATTATATGAAATTTTCAACAATGAAAAATAATTTAGAAAAGAAATAAGATAATCTGGAACATGTTTGAGCTGTGTGCTTTACCCGAAAAATAGTTGTGCTGTTTTTTATGTGCCTATCTCTGTGCTGAGAATTGTGAGAGAGAAATCCCCTTGTATTCAGGTAATTTTCTAACTACAAAAATAATACATACATGTATTCACACAGCTTGTAGAAAATGCCTCCACACATACACAAGAAGTAGAGGGATGGGGGAGGAAGTGAGAGGACGAATAAGAGAAGGAAGGAGAAATACTATAGGAAACGTCCAATAATTGACCTTACAAGCATCAGATGCAGTGACAGGTAGATCCTTCCCATTTCATCGTTGCACAGCCCGCATTCATTCCCAGCTCGAGTAAAGCCTGCCCCTACTAAGGCATGTGTACCTTAACAGCACATACCTAAGTAGGTTGCCTTTAGGAAATTTCCGTTGTGTCATACACCTGTTTGCAAACCTTTCCCACATACTCATTGCCACTTTCTCCAGGTTCATCTTTCTGTCTTTTTTAATTATATATTTTTATTGATTTTTGTGGATTTCATACAATACATCTTAATCATACTTTAGATATGCTCCCCATCTGCACTCCCCATAGCCTGCCCACTAGTGACTTTCAAAACCCATTTCCTATCTATTTTCTGTTTTTCTCTTAAAAAATATCTGTTTCCTGTTTGCATTCTTACTCCTGACCTTTTGCTTACTGTCTTGCCTACTTCTAATACCCTACACTTTTCTATCTGTTTGGTATTTATGGCTCATCTCTCAGGTCCTATTGCCAGTAAGTTCAGACTGTCCATAATGGACATCTATGATACTCTTTCCTATGGCATGCGTATATTCCCTGTTACATCCAACTAAGCACTGAATTTTCTGTAGTCTGGTAGTATTAGCTGCTGTATATTAAGCTCATTCTTCCAGTTAATTTCAAAGTTTAAAATATTGCTTAAGTTCCTAATTAAACGTCTGGCAATACATGTAAATACATTGATCCTTAATTTAATGGCCACTTCCCAACAGATCCCATTGACTGGTTGAAAGAAAATGAAAACAAACCGAGTCAAAAGTAAGAGGAAATTGTTCTTTATTGTGAGGACTGTGAAATGCTTACTACATAGAACTACCCAATCTGCGTCTTCACTTTATTGGAAAAACTATTTCTGTGTTTTAAAATATGCTAAATATCATATTTTGGGTTGGGCTTTCTACATTAATATGGTTTAAGTTTTGTCTTCTAAATTGTGTCATATGTACTGTAATATTTTGTAAGCCATCCATTACTTTTAAAAATGATTTTTTTGTGTGTGTGCTTCTAGGCTGAATTTATGTTAAGGCTTTCTTTGTGTCTGTGTTCTGCCATCTTTTGCTTGCCTGAATGCTCTGATTGCAGGGAGCTAGCTAGAACGTATTCTCAAAAAGTAATTTTGGAAGTAGGTATATGATATATAAGGTTCAACAAAATTCTGGAATTTTAGGGGAATATGACAAGTGGACCTCTTAGAACAAGTAAAACTTAGGTGATAGTGTTTTAAAATAAATTGTAGAAGATAAACAGCATTATCCAGGGATTTCACCCAAGGGAGTCCTGCTTGTTTTCTTCTACCTTGAACTCTGCCCAGCTGTGTTACCAATGTTTGTCTTTGACACAAAAATGGCAGTTGGCAAGAGGTGTGCCTGAATGAATGTAGATTAGTCCCCATCACTAACCCCATCAAATACAAAGATAATTCTAAAATGTATCGCTCACTTCTTTGGTCTTCTTGGTGGACTTAGGTCATTGTTTCTTCATCCAGAAGCACAGCAAATAAGCACAGTCTGGCTCCTTAATGTCTCATTTCATATACTGAAGGCCATCTATTTATTCCTTCCTTTCCTTATTCATTTTCTTACTTATTAAATATTCACTCTTGTATTCTGGGGTAAAGAAGGACTAAATTCCACTCTCTGCCTTTTAGGAAACTGTTGGCCTAGTAAGAGACACAAACTAGCTAGTCTTATTATAATTTATTGTGGTAAGTAAAAGACAGAAGTGAGCACTGAGAAGGGACATCTGTTGAAGACTGAAGGGAAAAGCAGATAGGGAAGGCTTCCTGGAGGAAATAACCACTGAACAGAGGTGAGTCTTAAAACAAAAAGTATAGAGCAAACAATGTAAGGTGTGATTGGCATTCCTAGTTAAAAACACAGCATCATGAAAGCTGTAGGCATGAAGCACTGCTCCTTGAGTTTCTATGGTTATAACTACAAGAAGTTCAGACTAGTTAGTGCAAAGAATCAGAGTACGAGAGGAAGGAAATGAAGCAATGGAGGAAACACGTAAGTCTGAATTGACTAGTTTAGCAATCTGTATCATTAGAAACAGGATAGGGAATGCAGATGCAGTATTTAGAAGGGAGAATTAATAAAAGTAGGGGATGAATTAGGTTATGAGAAGAAGGGTTGGAGAAAGATGAGAAAGGAAACAAAGGAGATAAAGTTTCATGTTGTTCCAGAAATATTAACACTGAGGGGCATATGAGGCAACCAATCTGATGTTCAATAGCAACTTAACCACATTGGTGTTGGGATACAGCCAAGAGGGAGGGCAAAGCTAAAAGTGCATTTGAGGGGTCACTAGTGTAGATGGTGATAGCAAAAAAAGGCATGTGGAAGAGATGACCCAAGGGAAAGTGTACTGACGAGGAAAGATGACCTAAGACAACTTCTATGTTGTAATTTAAGCAAGAAATACACAATGACTCCTATAAATGAGTCTGAAAAGGAAAGACCGGAAACAAAACTGGATTCCTACAAAGAGCTATGCATAGGAGTTTCAAGAAGTGTATAGTTAACAATATTAGTTTTGATTAAGAGGACAATGGTTGTAAGGACTGAAAAGTGGCACTTGGGCAAAAAAGAGGTTAATTTGTGTCATTACAGTGGTTTGGGAAGTGAGAAATAAAATGTAATTGTTTTTTGAAGAATTCCTTAACTCACATAAGGAAATGGTGAGAGACTATAAGAGCAAGGCACAGTTGTTAGGTGGGAGAAGAGTTTCGATTTTTAATGACTAGAGAGGTCTCAGCATGTGTTTTAAGACTAAAGGGAGGTTCCTGGAGAGAGGGAGCAGAGAGTGGGGGTGACTGAAGAAGCAAGAAGAAAAGGGACATAACTGACAGAAGTAGGAGGTCCCTAGGGAGGTGAGAGGACCTAGGATCCAGAGCACCAGTGGATGAATGAATCTTAGGTGTAAGGAGGGACCTGCTTCCCATGGGATAGGAAAAGGGAAAATGTTACTGACACCCACAAATGCATAGAAATGAGAGAATTTAGCTCAAAGACCTCAGTAGATTACCACCATTTTTCTTAGTAAATTAGAAGGAAGATCATAGGTAATGGTAAGGTAGGCTGGGGTAGAACACCAATTTGAGTGAAGTAGTAGCATTCTGGTGTATTTAGTAAAGGTATTGTGGAATGAAGCTGACAAGAGGTGAGGAAAATATTGCCAAGAAACATTAGTGTCCCAGTTAGGGTCTGTGATCCTAATAATAAACACCAATCCACATTAGCCTGTGAGTCCCCCTTCCAGAAATGCTCAGCAACTTTTTGATAGAAGTGCACAGATTTCACGGTCACATTCTGCCAGGGTATGATTTTGTTGGACAATTGCAAGAGGAGATCAGGGGGTGAGAGCTGCTAGAACTGTAGCTTAGGATCTGTTTACCTGATGCAGCATAGGATCTAGGCCAACGAGGTGAAGAAATTGGCTTAAAATGGAGAAAGCCTGAGAATAGAGGTTTTCTTGGCATTAAAGGACAAGTAGTTTAGGCATAAAGGCTTTATAGAATTAGAAAGCTAGTAGGATTGGAGGCTGGGCTTAAAGCATGAAAAAAACAGGATAGACTATTTCTGGCTAATGAAAACACGTGGAGCATATGTTCTCCACTGTAGCTACACATGTCTCTGAACTTTCAAAAATTATTTGTCCAGGTATTGTCTACAGAAATCCTGACAGCCAGTTCTTTGTTGACACTAGACAGTGATGTTTTGTGGAACTCTATATAGTATTCTGATGTTCAACCTCAATTGAGAATTGTTAGTTTAAAAGATGACCTCAGAAGTGGGCAAATCTGGAAGTTAAAGTTGATCAGAACTGAGGAAGGTCAAAGATTCACCTAAGGAAAGGATATGAAGGAGTTATCCACTTACATCTTTCATTTCAGTGATAGCAGTGTCGATATTATTAAGACTGGGAGTCAGAGTCCTCAATGAATAGGTGCATGAACAGGAAGAAAAGTGGCAATAATCTCAAAAGAGCTTTGTAGGCAAGTGTAGAAGTACTGATCCCAAATAGAGTTTGGAGTAAAATGGCAGATTGTAGCTTCCCCATTCTGCCAGGTAAAAAGACCTGACATAGGGAACAATGGGACAGTCTCCGCCAGTGTGTCTGGGGAAGCATTTACCTTCCTTGGGTAACTGACACCTCTAGGGTGGGGCTGTAGCATATCACCTTTAAAGCAGAGTATCCAGATAAGAGTGATGTACAGCGAAAGCTGAGAACATAAGGCAAGAGGTAATGAGAGAGTTTAATGAAAAGTTTGAAGGTGAAAGAATTTTGTTTTTCTTAAATGGACAAGTTTGAGGAACCAGAGACTATTAGGATAGTTATAGAGGAGATGATAGACTACTAGAAAGTTTTCTCATTCTTCACATGGTGATGGAATAGAGGTAGATGTCAGCATAAGAGTTTCTGAAGAGTTTAGCCTTAAAGTGATAAACAGAATTTATTCATATTTAAAAGGTCCCAACACCAAATGACATTTGCAGTTTGTGGTCCAGCCAGCAATCTGGCCTTGTTCTGTATTCTAGAAGAATATGGGAACTACACTTAGAAAGTGATGCTCACTTGAATATTTGTTCTCTGCAAATAATAATCTTGAGCTAATTTAGATGCTGAATCTTTGCCCAATAATTGGTTTAGGAAGAGTTTTAATATACATGACCAATACTCACTGAGTGTTAGGGGAGGGAAATTATTTTAGAATTCCTAAAAAATAAAGTAAAAGAAAAGTCAATTCTTACCTAAGTTCCACTTAATCACTAAATATGTACTAAAGACCAGAACAGAAGCTGTTTTTCTTTAAAGTTCCACAGAGTAATGTAGTCATTATTATCTTAATGTCTTGAACTAAGGACTCATGTGAGTAGTCTATACAGAGTTGGCAAAGGAGGTAGAGTAGAACTATTCAATTTTTGGCCTAGCATGAATAAAAGTTTGGAGATAAGAGAAAACCTAGACATTTAGGAAGCATCAGATGAGTGTGACTAGTGGGGTCCATGGGAACAGAAGAGACTGCTTTGATCAGATCATGCAGGCTCTGGTATTTCATGCTAAGGAGCATCACATACATGTATGTGTAATGAGATTGTGATTTAAGGATCTACAAAACTAGAGACAGTAGGGCCAGGAGAATAATACCGGTGCCTTGGGAAAAGCTAGTGATTTTTGAAGATAAAGGAAGAAGGATGGATTCAAGACTATTTTTGAGATGAAATAGAAAATAAAATGGTGACCAATTAATATAGTTAAAATGTAGAAGTCAGAGATATCTCCGAAATTGTTTTTGTTGGCTTTGCCAGCGTAGGATTACTTAGTAGCCAGAATAAGCATATGCTTAGAGCACCTAGGAAATTAGGGGTGCCCCAAAAGTGGATACATTATTATTTGGGATATATGGCTTTTTAAAAGACTCAGATAATCATAAGAACATCAATATATTTTGTATTGCCTTACTTTTTATGCTTTGGAATCATTCGTTTCAGTCATCTATTGATGGGGAATAGTAAAACCCTTTCTTTGCTTCACTGCTCCCAAAAGAGGGTTCTACTGTCTTGCCCCTTCTAATCTGGATAATCAGTGGTCCCATTTCCTTGAGATAAGAAAGCCTAGGGGAGGAACAAGTTTGGGCTTCTTCGCTCTGAAGTGAAGACAAAAGTATGGCTGTCAAGCAACCTTCTGGGAAACACTATTAAGCTAAGTCTATAGATAACTGTTCAAGTGTAGTATTTACGTCTAAGGCAATATGTTATAAATGTGTAGCCAATATGAATAGAACAGTTCAGAGACTTTACTCACCGTCAAAAAGGCCCAGAAAGAAAGCTGATATAAAGATCAGAGACATAAAGTAGGGGTTCTTCAACTGAATTCCAGGGGAATTATCAGTTTCTGAAAGTAAATGCAAAATTGTGTATATATTCACTAAAATTTCTTAGATAAAAATCCTACAGCTTTCTTCAGGGTTTTCACAACGGAATTGACCCTGTAGATATTACCATGAGCTTGTTTCCTGATTTCTATGAAATGATTGAAGTTGTTTGAACAGGGTTTATTGTTGTTACTGCTGTTGTTATTTGTTTCGTTTTGGTTTACTTTTGGAGATAGGGTCTCACTATGTAGCCCTAGGTGGCCCACAACTCACTGTATAGACCAAGCTGGCCTTGAACTCACAGAGATCTGCCTGTCTCTACCTCAAAAGTGCTCCAATTAAATGCATGCGCCACCATACCCAGCCTCCCATAGGGTTTTTAATCCAACTCTTTCAAAACCCTGGGGGTGCTTTGACAATTATATGCTTCCAATTTTCTATTGTTTTTTACTTTAAAAAAGCCTTCCTCCCAGGATATGTACATAATTACACACATATATGTATGGGGATATATATATATATATATATATATATATATATATATATATGTACTTTTTTCTACCTTTGCCATTTACAGATTAAGCAGTTACTTTACTAGGTTAGGATATCTGGGAGTAGATTAAATCCAAGAGAAATAAATGTGCCTAGAGAATACATAGCAGAGGGACAAAGGTTGCACTAGGAAAGGCCCAAGGAATAAACAGTGACATTCATAGAAATAATGGCTACTGTGTAAGAACTCAAACCATGTTGTCAAGGAAATGGACAGACTAGTGTTTAGCCATGTTCAATGAGGATGGAAAATCAGGAAAAACAGAAAAATAAAGATTTACAGGAGTTATTTTAGTGGAACAAGGACAAGCAAAGGCTGTTCCATTTGCCTTCTGAACAAATAAAAATGATAGTTAAACAAGTATAAATGGTCATTACAGTACACATGAATGCAGAAGAATTCAGTTACCTACTGAAATCTCAATTCACTGTTCACTTAGGATAATACTGACCAATAAAGCAAACTTGCTGTTAATGATGGACTTTTTGCTGAGGTTAAGGATAAATCATATGTAACTGGGAAAAAAAAATCAGTCCTAAATATGTTCTATGACCAAATAAAAGCTTTAAGTGACTTGTCGCTTCACTTCATCCTTTCTCTTCTGATCTCATGAAGCCCCTCTCACCATTTAAATTTGCATAGTTATCTTTTGTTTCTGTCCCCTGACTGGAAGAAATGAAGTAGTGAGATGGAATGGAAAGAAAAAAAGAACCCTGAAGAACAGCATTTAAATGTGACAGGTTTTGAATTTAAAGTTGAGTGTTGCCTAATTCCGGCTGAGGAAACACCTAGTTTCAACTTCATAATCTAGGGTTATACTAACTTGCTCAGTATTGACAAGGTGGGACTTCTAGTGTGAACTGTAGTTTGATTAGAGGCGCATGCTCAAATATGTTTGTATATTTTCTATGAAACATGCTAACTGTAAGTTATAGTGTTTCCATCATGTTTCCTCTTTGGGATTATTTCTAGGTATGCTAATTCCGTTATAGTTCCTAATTTAATCACTTTACTAAATATGTATTTAAAGGATTTGGGCCAATTAACTGTCAGTACATTTATTCATAATTATGTCACCATGAAAAATCTTACTTGAGAAAGGCAATGACTTTGAGTGGGTATTAAGATAGAATATAATGAAGATATAAAAAAAAATCAGCCACAACATAAAAAGACTAAACCAAAAACTTTTTTGTAGTTTCTACAAATTATTAACTTTATTTTTCAAAAGCACAAATTTGTAGTTTTTAATAGTAATCTCCTTGGTTGGAAATGGTTAAAATGGTTTCAAAGAGAGATTTATAACATCAGTGATTTGTATCTTCTTTGAAAGAATACCATAACATAAGCACGTAAATTAAGGAAGATCCAACGATCTGATACTTTGCTAAACTTGATATTTAAATGATTCATCACACTTTTTTAGAAGCTGAGATGCTTTTCTTTCTAGTGGAAAACTTTAGTCTAACACGAATGTAATAAGTTCAGCATTTACTAAGTGATATTTGATTGAACAAAGCCCGTTAAACACAGCATGGTCAGATACTTGTTGATTGTATCATTACAATGATACCTAAGAAAAATGCATTTGAATGACAGTTTTCTTTGAGGTTTAGGAATTTGGGGGGTGTAGGAGAGACATTGTCTCACTATGTAGCCCAGGGTTTCTTCAAACCTGCTAACAACCTACCTTAACTGGCCTTGTCGGCACACATTACCGCACAGGGTAGATTGTGAATATTTTTTACTTACTTCAACATAATGTTTTTCATTACATACATAGCCACTTCTGCAAATAAAATGCAAAATTCTGGAGTTAATTGTTGTAAAATTGTATTGGAGTCAGTTGTTTTTGTACCTTATAATTGTTTTGATGAACCTATGGAAGCCAAAACTATACCTTAAATAAATACATGTTAACATTTTGCTTTTAGCCAATAAGAAGAAAGAGAAAGAACGCCCAGAGATCTCTCTTCCTTCAGACTTTGAGCATACGATTCATGTGGGGTTTGATGCAGTCACCGGGGAATTCACTGTAAGTAAGATCCTTATTTTGTTTTGTAAGCCATGAAAAAATAAATTCCCTTTGTGAAAATAGATTTCAAGTAAGAATTGCCATGCTCCAAAATGTTAGACTATAGATTGAATTTTCTTGGATAATCATAAATGGAAATAGAAAGTGGACAAGAACATTGGCAAAATAATTTTGTCCATCTTAAAAAAATATCTGATCACACTATAACTTCAACCTACTGGAAAATATTTATTTGGTAAGGCAAAGAAAATATATATATATATGGTAAGGAGACCCTGCCTGAACCTGTTCTTTAGTCACTTGAAGTGAATCAAAGAATCATGTATTCAACTTGGCCAGTGAAGGCAGTCCATCTGAATAATTCAGGGTTTACAGTGAGACCTGAATTACCCAGATCAACTAACTGCACCAAAAAATTCTCTGTAACAATTGCCTATTCTTCCCTTTGATTTTAAGAACATAGATTATTTTTTAGGATTATGTTGTAGACATTCAAACCATAAATCCCATGTTTATAAAGAAACACTGATGGATATGTATGACATACACAATAGTAGTTATATGATTATATATATACCTATTATATATGAACAATCTAACGATTAACAACATGAATTATCTGGATACCACATAGTTGTAGATCTAGCCCTTCTTTGAATCCTTGTGCTCAAATAGCACAAGATTTCAGATCTATGCCATTTTATATCTGTTTAGAAAAGTATCTGGCACCTCCTTTCTTCCATGCGTGAGGGAAAAAGATTTTGCTAGAAATATAGTCCCATATTTCAACCAAAATATGCATTCTGAAATATTAAGGAGCTTTAAATGAATTTGGAAAATAAAAACTTTGTTAAGAGCTTTCACTATCAATTATTGAATTATTTAAGCCAGTGAAACATTTAGATATTGAAGAGTTAAATGTCCTGTTTCATAGCATGAAGCCTAGTGAATAGACTGTGTCATATAATTAAGTTTTTGAGTAGGAACAAACCAAATTGAATTGGAAAACTAAACTACATTACTGAATTGGCAGCCGAATTATCTTATTTGTTCAGATCTGGGAGTAAGCAATATGAGAATAAAATAAAAACAGAGCAAATGTCTTGACCTCTTAAATCGGTCTGGGCTGATTAATTTCTGTTCTCAATAACAAACAGAAGACAACATTAAGTAACACTGACACTGCTAAAATTGAAATAGATATGATTTAACTAATTTTGTTATCAGAGTCAAAGACAGTGTTTAAATGTCATGTAGTTTGAGCCCAGCCATTATTTAATTGCCAGAATATTATCTTAGATATATTTAGAAACTATAATCTCACTATCAACACTAGGATCACCATTTCCCTAGCAGAGAAATGATATTTTCATAACCTGTTCATTATATGTTTTAAAAGATCCAAAGAGATTGTAACCAGTTCTGATATTGGAAACTGGAAAAGCCCTCAGACTTTTTATTTTTGACTAATAATTTCTCTTTTTTGAGAACTTTCATTTTTCCTGTCCCTCAGTGTCCCTCTTCTGTTTAAACTTCTCTTAGTTTTGTTGCTGTTATTCCATATTCTCCTTCTCTTCCTCTTCAGGTTCTGTTGTGAAAAATTTCTCCATTGTTTATCTCATCTGACATTCTGGTTCTCTTCCAGTTTTTTATTCTTCCTACTTTTCTACCTTATTAGACATGCTGTAAAGTTTCCATCTTTGGCTCTTTCTTTATTCCTTTTGGGTTCTGAATGGAAATAAAAGAAAACTAAATCACCATCTTGCTGACTGCAACACCAGCCATTTTCCTTTTGGTCTGAATTAGAACCCAGTGAACCAATCTGAGAGGGATGAGCTGGAATACATGGTAGATAGCCTTACCAGTCCTTTATAACTAAACCAAAAAAAAAAAAACCCTCAGTAAACATTAGTTCAGATGAAATAGCTATTTAGAGGGACAGCCTGCTGTTAGAAATTCATTCAGCATATTGACAGACACAGACTAAATTCATTGTCATCTTAATGATCCTTAGAACTGCTTGTCCACACATTTTTTTTCAAAATGCTAAATTCTGCCTTTATCATATTAATGTATGATTTATATTTACTATATTAGTTACTGTTTAACTTTTAAAATACAATGGTAATAAACCTGAAAATTATTTTATTGGTAGGATTTAGAATTGGGTCTGAAAACTGTTATAGATACCATTAAGTCATCTTTGGGGGAATCATATTACTAAATTCGATTATTATGATTGTGGAGGTTAAATTTTGAGCAATGTGCTGAACTGTAGTCCAGTAGTTTTACAAGAGTCTACTCTTTTGAATAATTGAACATTTGTTTGATATGTTGCTTGGTGATGACCCTAATGGCTAATTGGCTCATATAACATTGTATACCTGGTATACACTTAGACCCTAAGGCTAAGATTAGGTTGGGAGGTGAGATATGGGGTACTGAATTATTACAAGTCCTTACCCTTTATATTGCCATTTTTGTCCCAAATACTTCAGAACTCCCCTTTCCAGACCTCTAGACCTGTGACGGTCGCTTCAAGTCAATCAGAGGGAAAAATGGTATGAGTGATATAAATTATCATTTCTTATGATAAGATAAATGCTTGGCCTGTTATATCATGCTGCCATTCTCCTGGACACCCCCCAGCTTGATGTACATCTCCTTGTTATCGTATATATGGTCAGGCCTCACTATGTGCTCCTGCTTCTGATGCTCAGACACTTAGGTCTCCACTAGCTGCCTAACTTTTTTTGGATTCGCGCTTCAATTTGGAGTAATGACATGACTTTTTCTGACTATGTGCTACTGTGGCATATTTTCAAATTTAAGTAATCAGGTCTCCTTGATAAACTGGTTTGTCTCAAGTTAGCAAAGAGAAATTATGTCAATAGTGTAGTCATGTGGTAAGTAGTTTTCTGGAGGACCTTCTGCAGTTGGCAGCATCTTTTTCTGCTCTCTAATGATCACACAACTATTACAAAAGATTAGAAGTGCCATGGGAATGTATAATACATGGAAATATTCTAATGATTATGGTAATGATCATGCCAGTGAAGTCTGCTTTAGTGGTTATGTGCACTGCATACCTGGACATGTAACACTTAATAACTCCTTTGGCCATTACAGTATTAACCAAATGCTATTAATTGCACTTAGAATCAGAACTGGGATCATGCATGGGCTCCTGAGTTCCAATTTTTGGCTTAAGGCTTTAGCATCAATATGTGTGATGAATGCATGTAAAACTGTTGTTTCACTGTGCTTGGAGTAACCCTAAATGCCAGGAATTAGGGACATCATATATTCCAAACCAAAGCAGCTGGGCCAAAGCATGTTTCTCTAGCATTTCAGATATTTTAAATTAGACAAACCTGTTAATTTTTTTAAAGCTGTTAATTTATATCTGATCTTATTTGTGGGAAGTCTGGTATGGGAACTATAGCATTAAATGGACATTATTCATATATGGTTTGAAATGAAATGTTTTCCCTTCTAAAATCCCTAATCTAAAAATGCTTAATAAACCTAATCATAGTGTCTGACTGTGTGGGAATGGCTTGCATCTCACTTTCTCTAAGCCACCCATGACTTGAGCTACAAAGTACAAAAGAATCATATCATGGAAGACAAAGTGCCAGATAGCCATCCTTTTTTTGAATTTTAGCCACAAGGACACTTCCAATGTGAAACTCAAATTGGTTAAGCAGAATTGGGAACTGAAATTTGTAAGTTCATCACATGGCCATTGGCTACCTGTGATCACCCAGTTATAAAAACAACTTACAAATTATTGTCAAAGCTTTTCATGATGCCATCCTTCGTCCCTCCAAATTCATGTTACTGCTTTTAGTAATTTTTTCCAACAGTCTAATGGTAGTTCATATTATTGCTTATTCATGGAGGATGCATCTGGCCAAATGTGGAATTATATATCTAAACTTTGGAACACTATTATTTTCTCTGTTTCTTAAATCTGTTGTCGTGTAGCCTGTCCTGTCCCTGATTTAGTCAATACCTCCCTATTTCCATAACCGCCCCATTTTAAAAGGGACCCTCCCCATTCAGACCCATTGATTTCATCTCCTCCCACCTTCTAAGTTGTCCCACATTCTATTTTAACTTTCTTTTCTTTCTTTATTTACGTCCATTACAGCCAGATCTCTATGGCTCACAGATGTGCCCAGGGAAGCTCCCAGAGGTGCGTCACAGGCCCAAAAGAAGCTTGCATCAAAGTGCTTCTTTGAGATGTCATAGCACTGCAGCAGCAGGTTCATGTGTGTGCAGTAGAGTTGTTGCTTGGCTTATCTCACTTTTTTGTTGTCATTCCCAAACTCTGGAGGCCCACGTCACACATTGTTTTGCCGAGACTTCATAGGACAAAGCCACATAAATTGTATCTGGATGCACTTCAGGAGTAGTGTGTCTGTTTCTCTCTCCAAGTTGTTCTTGGAGGTTGGAAAATTATCAAATGGGGACATCTGCAGGTTGAACATGCAGTAAAGAATACTGAATGTTCAGCGCAAAGCTAACTTCTAAGTTTTTCTAATTCTCCTTGGTTAGATTTCTAAGTATTCCCTCCTATCTGCTCTAAATGTTTTATAGTGTTCATTGCAAATTCTCACAAGGCTTTGGCGTAGTCTTCTGGTCCCCACATTCTATGTGGCCAATGAATGAAGTAGGGAGGAAGGCAGAGAATGAGGAGAGGAGGAAGGCATGCCCTGGAGAAAGCTGCAGGGAAAATGCCCAAAGCAGCATTCATGTTACTGTTTGGTATCTCAGTGGTTATTGCTCTTCCACAATTCTACTTTTGTCTCCTCCCAATTTGGCCTCCCCTCAAAGCCCTAGATCCCCTAAATTGCACTTTATAAGCAGAAAGTGTAAACTGACCAAGGGTGAGGCTTTCTTTTATTCTAAAGGATAAATTTATAGCATACTGAGAAAGAGCTTATGTTACTCCAGTCATATAAAAAGCCATTGATCTGCACTATACTATGCTGTGCACAAATTTAGAGAAGTCTTGCTATGTCTGCCCTGAGTCGCCAGAAAAAAAAAGCTAAGCTGTAAACACCATTTCATGGATGAGCAGAGTCAATATGGAGGTGACTTTCATGCGCTTTTTTTTTCAATCACACTCATACTCTCACCCACCCTTTTTAAGTTGGATCCTAGTTTTACCTATGTGTTTTAATTAGAGAAGAGAATGATTGCATTATTAAGTTACTAACGTTAAATCTAGAATGTAACTTCAGTTTCCCGAGTGTAATCCTACAGGTAGCATGGGCTTCTTGGTGAAGAACTTTACTGGAACATGCAGATGCTACTGACAAATATTCTGAGGTACCATTCTTTCCCTTTGGTTGTCCACAGGGAATTCCTGAGCAATGGGCACGATTACTCCAAACCTCCAACATAACAAAACTGGAACAGAAGAAGAACCCACAGGCTGTTCTAGATGTTCTCAAATTCTATGACTCCAAAGAAACAGTCAACAACCAGAAATACATGAGCTTTACATCAGGAGGTAAGAAAAATTCTATGGCATCAAAAGGTGAAGAATATATTCCAGTTCTCAGGAATTCGTGATTACAACAAAATATCGGTAGAATATTGAAGTCAGTTTAGTAAGTTCTGCAGTAATTTCAGTATTGTAAGTAACCCAACAGATGGAGTACTAGCTTACGGTTGATATTAAAAGCTTAATTTTTGATGGATTTTGTTACACCACTAATGAAAACATTGCTCAGTGAAGCAGTAGTTGTTCACTTGAATCAGAAATCATAGTTGCTGTGTTTCTTCACTGGTTTGAATCTGGGCAGTCATTAAAGGTTAAGCCTTGTCTTCTGGTCATGAAATAAGAGGTATAGGGATCAAGCAATGCTCTCTAGAAATTAATTTTGGCCCTTAGATTAACTGATTTGTACCATGATGATACAGAACAAAATTTTTGTTGTCAGTTATTTTGATGGGATTCTCAAATTGGGAGTAGGGGAAGAGTTGTCTTGCTATTTTTAAGAGATTCAAATAGTCATGTGAATGCTAAATTATGGCTTTGTTTTCCAGGGTATACTCATTTTATTTTGTTTGATAATTTTATTTTTTGAGAAAAGTAATCTGAATTGTCTCTGTAGAACAAAATTATCTAACATTTGAAGAGAGAAAGAAATGCTCTTATCGTTACAGCTGTAATAAGGTCCTTGGATTTAATGTGTAAGACAGGGTTGAATTGTCTTTGAAAATGGTGTAAGGATACAATTAGAAGGGGAAGAATGTCTTAAGCATGAAAACTCAAATTTGAAGACACAAGCCGTTCCCATGCTAAGTGGAACTTTTTGATAAGAGACTGTTAACTCCCCTCCATTGTTTAAACTTGGGGGAAAAAACAAGCACCACAGAGATTTGTTTATGCTATTTATTCTTCCATCGGGATGAAAATGTCAAAGCGATATTTCCATGTAGGCCAGACTGGCCTCTGTCTCTCAGAGATCCACCTGCCTCTGCCTCCTGACTGTTGGGATTAAAGGTGTGCACTCCAGGCTCCAGTGCCTTATCAAATAGTGCTTTGTGTGAGGACACAGGCTTCTAAGTTAGAACTACAAATGGCCAGAACTGAACAGTCAAGAAATCATTTCAGTATCACACTAATACCCTGTTTTTCTCAGTTTGTTCTTTTACTTGAGGTAGCCATTGCTGTTTAATACTTTTATTATATGCCAAGTCGTTTCAACTTGCAAAAATGAACTCCTGAAAATTACTAAAACTCAACAGTATATGGATTATTTCCCTGTACTGAGCTAAGTAAAGTTCAGTTTGTTTTCTGAATGTTCTAGGGTTGAAACTGATTGGATCAAAGGGGAAAGGGAGGAGAAGATAAGAATCAAAAGAGAGTGCAAAAGGAAGGAATTAAAAGGAAATGAGGAAAAAGGCAAAAGGGAAAATAAATCCTATATATAGATGTATAGAATCATGATACTCAGGAATAGGTTATATTGGAATTTTTCCATATAGACAAGATATAATGAAGGCCTTCATTGTTTTTATAAGATAACTGGCTGAAAACATGGTCAGGTCTGACTGAACTATTTTAGGGAGGAAAAGAACCATGATACTTGTCATAGACTTAATACTGAAATTTTTTCATCAAATGCATGCATTTTTTATGTAAGGTTTATGAAACAAAACTGACACATTTATTCTGACTTTTCAGATAAAAGCGCACATGGATACATAGCAGCACATCCTTCGGTAAGTGGAAAATTGAAAATTATTTCTCATGATCATTGTAACCTAAGATCGAAGAGAATGTAGTAGTATGTATCTAGCTTCATATGCCCAGGTTTTTTACATAAACCCTTTTAAACAGTTTTTAAATTGTTTTAAAGCCATAATTTAGATATACAAAATTTACATATTATTAAAGCTACAATGGACTTTTTAGTAAATTTATGATCTCTTGTTATTTTCATTACAATCAATTAAAAATATTTATTTATTATTTTTATTTTACATGTATGAATGTTTTGCCTGCATGTGTGTAAGTGCACCTGTGTCATGCAATACCTGTCAGGATCAGAAGAGTGTTATGGATGGTTGTAAGCCGCAATGTGGGTGCTGGAAATCGAACCCAGTTCTCTGAAATAGCAGCTAGTGCTCTTAACTGATGAACCATCTCTCCAGCTCCACAATCAAGTTTTTTAACAAAAGCTCTCATTACTACTTTCCATTTTTCCCAACTTTTTCTCATCATACCCCAACCAATCATTAATTTGATATCTACTTTAAAGTTTGCCTTTATACAGCCAAGCATAGTGGCATATGCCTTTTATCTCAGCACTGGGGAGGCCGAGACAGGTGGATCTGTGCAAAATCAAGGCCAATCTTGTCTACATAGCCAGTTCCAGGCCAGCTGGAGCTACAGGGAGACTGTGTCTCAGAAAAACTAAAAACTAAAAAAAATTCCTTTATATACATTTTGCATTTCATGCAAGGGAAAAATGCCCTATGTATACTTCTGGAATTAGCTTTTTCGTTCATTGTATTTCTTCCAAGGTTCATCGATGCTTTTGTGTGTATTGTTTGTTCATTTTATTGCTAAGCAGTATTCCATGACATAAAATGCACTACTGTTTGTTTAACCATTTACCCACTCAAGGCTCTTGTCTTAGTTAGCTTTTTATTGCTCTGACAAAAACAATGAATAAAAACTAACTTTTGGAGGAAAGGGTTTATGTGGCTTACAGCTCACAGTCCATCATGGAGGGAAGCCAAGGCAGGATCTCAGGGTAGGAAACTGGAGCACCAACCGTGGAGGTATGCTGCTGTTTACTGGTTTATTCCCCTGGCCTGTGCTCAGCCTACATTCTTATACAACTCAGGAACTGCTACCCACAGGTGGAACCACCCACAGTGTGCTAGGTCCTCCTTCTTATATAGCTCCACAATCAAAAATATGTTGTGGTGCCTGGCAAGGTGGCACATGTCATTAATTCCAGCACTTGGGAGACAGGTATGTAGATCTCTGAAATTGAGGGCAGTCTAATCTACATAGTAAGTTTCCAGGCAGGCTGGGGCTAGGGCCGAGGGGCTAGGGAGACCCTGTCAAAAAGGAAAATACTCCATAGACATGGCTACAGTCCTGTCCAGTAGAGAAAATTCCTCATTTGATGCTCCCTCTACCCATGTGTGTCAGGTTGACAACTAAAGCTATCCAGCACAGGTCTCTAGACTATTTACAGTTCTTGGCTCTTACAAATAAAGTGCCTATTAAAATTCATGTTTATTTGTCTTTATGTAGACAAATATATTTGTATTTCTTACATTGAGAGACTTGAGAATAATCATATTAATAGCATTTTCTATTTATTAAGTTCATTTAATATATAGTTGCAATGCAGAATATGGTCTAATACTATTTGTTTATTCACTTAATATTTTCTATAACCCAGTTAAGTAAGAATTAGCATTATCCCCTCTTTATAGATAAAGAAAATTAATGTTCAGAAAGTTGGCATCATTTGTCTAGAGTCACAGCACTCTGTTTATTACTGTTATTTACTTTTGCCATTTGATGGCTGCAGGGAGGGGGGTCAGTGTTGAAACTCGTGGGACCAGTGGATGGATCCACATTGAAGGACATTGGGATACAGAAATCACACTTTATAGGATATATATATATATATATATATATATATATATATATGAATTCATCTGATTGGGGATGTGGGGGCAGGTGTAGAGAGGATAATGGCTCTAAATGCCATCAAACTATCTTTTATGAAAATCACAAAAATTCAATTAAAAATGCAAAAAATACCCGTGAGATACTTTGGAGGATGTGACCCTTCCAAAATTCAGAGTTTTTTCAGAGAACTAACTTTAAAATATGTCACCTATTCCTTCGAAGTACTGTCATATGAAAGAATACCCACATACATTAGACAGAAAAATGATCATAGGCCAGACCACTTTTTATGTGAATTTTCATTTTGATGTCATGACAGGAATTATTTCCTGCCTCATTTGATTCCTTAGGAGTGAAATAATTGACATTAGTGGAAGTCTTCTAACCATTTATTCAAATCAAAAGTTTATTTTCCTTTTTTGTAGCATCAAATGCTGGTGTGTTTGTTATCATCCTAGTTAGCCTGTGTGACAACAGTAGATAATAAGTGGTAAAGTAAAGGCTTTGAAATAGTATGACCATTTCTCAAAAACTAAAAATAGAATTGCTAGATAATCAAGCTATTCTACATCTAGGTATAGATCCAGGACTGAAAGTAAGGTCTTTAAGAGATTATTCATCCACTTGTGTTCATAGCAACATTATCCACAACAACCAAAATGTGGAAGCTACACAAATACCCATAAGCAGATAAAGCCAAAAATATGCATTATAAACATTAGATTGTTGTTCAGCATAATGAGTGGAGAAAAACTGAACAAGATACAACATGGTTGAATCTTGAGAAACTAAATCTAAATGAAATAAGCTAGTAATAAAAAGAAAAATATCACATGATTCCACTCATATGAAGTATATAACATTCATAATGACATAAAGTAAATGGTTGCCAGGCTCTGTGGGCAAAGATAATCTGAAATTGTTTAATGGATACAGTTTCAATTTTGGAAGATGAAAAGGTCTCTGGAAATGGATGGTGGTAGTAACTCTGCTGTTATTAATACTACTGAAATGTACACCAAAAATGGTTGAAGTGATCATTTTTATGTTATAAATATTTCACTACAGTGAAAATTAAAATGAAATGAGGAATAGAGATGTAGTTCAGTCAGCGAATGTATGGTTAGCATCTATACACCATTGGTTCAAGTCCTAGTGCACACTTACGCATATCCACACTTAAAAAGAAGCCAGTCATGGTAGTGTACCCTTTAATGCCAGGGCTCAGGAGGCAGAGGCAGGCAGATGGCTATGAGATTGTGGCCAGAATTGAGGTGAGCAGGGGCTATGTAGTGAGACCCTGTCTCCAACAAACAAAAAAAAATGGAAAGAAAAGAAAGGAAGAGAGAAACAAGAGAGTGAAGATTTGAACAGTGTTAATCTTATTCTTTTACTTACTGACTGTGCCTATGTGGGAAAGTAACAGCTTCTTTGAGCTTCCCTTTGCTCAATGTTAAATCTACTTCCTAAGACTTCTGTGGATATTAAATAATAATGACTATATCATACTTAGATACTCTAGCATCTACTGTATACTATATGTAAGCTACTATTATTGCTACTAGTATTTTCTTATTTAATATTTTCCTTATTTTTATTTAATGTATATGAATATGTATGCAATGCTTGCAGCGGTCAGAAAATGGCATTGGATCCTCTGAAACTGGAGTTATAGACAGTTGCTAGCCCCCACGTGGGTATTAGGAACCAAACCTGAGTCCCCTACAAGAGCAGCCAGTGCTGCTCCATTAATCACTGCACCATTTTCCCAGTCCCTTATTGTTAGTATTTCTAGATGGTAACAGGGAAAACTGAGTATATCTATGCATGAGACTTGTATATGGCCATGTTACTTGTGCCCTGTTTACATTCCCCAAACCTAAATAATGCTGCTATTACATCTGACCAACCGTTTCCCCACCTACTTTGACATGATAGTTTCCTGGGCCACAGTGAAAATAATGCAAGCAGGAAGAAAATACGAAGTAGAAAATAATGGCAATATCTCATAATCAACACTTATTTCACCTTCTTTGAGAACTCTGGCACAGAAATGAGTCTTATGTTTTCAGGTAGGTTAGTTATTTTAAATGATAACTTGCTAAGAGGATGTATATATTATATGTTATTTTCTCTTGAGGTATAAAAAGCTTCTTTTGAGATTATTTCTATTTGTTTTTTTTTTTCTTTGTAAAACAGTGACTATATTTCCAACTGTTGGAAAGTCCCTGGCTATATAACTATATGTTAGTTTCTGGCTCATTTCTTAGCCATACACTCTGTTTTACTTTTTTTTGTAATTTTTATTTTTTGTGTACTTCATACATAAAACCATAATCATCTTCATACCCCCTCTCCCTGGAATTCATGTACTCTTTCATTTATATTAATGCCTATCAAGTCAAGTTAGTGTTCCCAGAGGTTTTTCAGTGCAAGGTCATCCACTAGGTCTAGTCAACCTATCTAGAGTCCCTCTCGTTAAGAAGATCAGAGCTTCCTCACCCAGTAGTAATCAACTGCCAATAGTTCTTTGGCTTAAATTGGGGCCTGCTGTACATTTCTACAGTTCTGTGCTGGGTTTTTGTCTGAATGAGTTTGCATGGGTCTTGTGCATGCTGACACCATTGCTGTAGGCTCATATGAGCAAGGTCCCAGGAGCCTGTGGGACTCTATTTCCATATGATCATGCACCTCCCTGACCATTACAATCTTTCTGCCCCCTCTTCCTCAGTGGTCCCTGAAAGCACAATACCATGTGGATGATGTCACATTCTATCAAGTGTCCATTTGCTATGAGAAGAGGAGAGCGATTGTCTTTCTGTGGGAAGGGAAAGGGAAGCATATCATCGCTTTCAAACGTTTAAGCTTGGTGATTGGTGTCAAATACATATTTGATGGATGTTGAGTTAGCAAATGTATCATATTCAAGGTAGCATTTAGACTAGATCCTGAAAACCAAAGGAAATTTGGATCTATGAAAATGGGTTTATAAACAAAAAGCACAGCTGGGTATAGTGGTGCATGCCTTTAATCCTAGAACTCAGGAGGCAGGGGCAGGGGGATTTCTATGAGATCTAAATCAGATTGGTATATATAGCAAGTTCCATGCCAGCTAGGGCTTCAGGAAGACCATGTCTCAAAAACAAACAAGCAAACAAAAAACAAAAACTAAAACTAGAAGAGAAATGGGCACATTTCAAGGAGAACAATGGCACAAGTGATAGTTTGAATTATGTAAGAAAATGAATCATGAAAATTAATCTTTGAAAGTTAAATTGCAGTCAAATCACAGAGATTTACCATGGAATGCTAAGTAATCTAACTTTTCCAGTATGTAATAGGAATCCTTCACATGTTTTGGAGCAGTCTGTTAAATGATTAAATATTATGCTTTAAAAATATGTTTTGAAAAATATTTAATTATTTTTATTTGTATGAGTGTAATGCCTGTATGTATGTAAATACACTTGTGTCATGCAATGCCCTTGGGGGTCAGAAGAGGATGTCGGATTCCCCTGAACTGAGATTATGGATGTTTGTTAGCTGCCATGTTGGTGCTGGCAACTGAATCCAGGTCCTCTGCAGGAGTAGCCAGTGCTCTTAACCACTGAGTCATCTCTCCAGCTCCAAGTCTTATGCTTCAATGAAGAAGAATTTAACAGCAAATTTACAAAATTAATTAAAACCGGAGGTAAGGGTAGACTACTCAGAGAAATAACTGAAAATAAAGGTCCATGGTGAGTTACTGGAGATAGAAATTCTTTGAATTCTTGAGATGTTTATTGTTTGGACAGTAGAGGAAAGGATGAGGTGAAGCAGAGGGGGAGGGGAGGGGGTGCAGATATCACGTGTTTCTCTCATGTAGACTCTGGATTTAAAAAGAAACATGAAAGTAGAAGGGGAATTGTTGAGGAAGAAAGGAAGCTGGAGGAATGGAAGAGGACAAGAGAGTGTTTGGGTTGAATATGAGCAATAAACATATTACACATGTGTAAAAATGCCATAATGAAACACATTATCTTCTACAATGAATATATGCTAATAAAAAACTTACGAAGATGATTGCATGCTTAAAGTGATATGTGACTGGATAAAAAGATTAGAATACTATCTTTTGAGAAAAACAGATTTCTTCTGAAAGATGTTGGGTTTCTTATTAGATCATTTGACAAGAAGGGCTTATAGGCCTTTTAAGTAGCAGTATTTGACTAAAAAACTAAATTATTTCAGTTTTTTTTTTGTTAGGGAAAGGAAAATTTTCTTTAATAATGTTTATCAGATAGTCCAGTTGTTTGCCATGGGAAAACTATTGTTTTTTGAGAATTTCAGACATGAATATTGTCTTTACATTATTTTCATCCTTCCTAGTCTCCCACAACTCCTCCCATGTTCCCTGTGTACTGAGTCCATTAAGTGGTGCTCGTGTGTACCTGTGTTTAGGGCTATACAAGAATTAGTGTCCGGAGAAAATGGATTCTCCCTCCCTAAGCATTCATTGGTTGCCTGTAACTTTTCATCTTGAAGTGGGATCCTGTGAAATAAACTTTTTGATTAATGCTAGGTTCCTGTTGATTGGATGAAATGAACTGTACTCTATAGGTCAGTTGAGTTCACTTGTAATGGCACCCAGTCACTTAAAAATGGAAAATAATACTTTGCATTTTATTATAATTCTAGAGAAAGATTACACTTTACATTGTATATCTATATAGATCTAGTTACCATGTAGGATCTGAGCTATCATACTGGTACTGAATACTCTGTATATAGCCTAAGCTGATCACAAGGACTGGCATCCTTTAGTAGCCTGGATAGGAATTAGAAAAGAAATACTGCTGTATTCTCTGTTTAAACTGAAGGTTATATAATGAGTATTGAATCCAGTAACATCTCCCATCGTCTCATGACCTTACCTTTTCAGTTTTTTTGTACATGTGTCTTTGTTATATATGTACAAATATATTTGTGTATTGTAGACTTGTGTGTGTGTGTGTGTGTGTGTGTGTGTGTGTCCATGAACACACATGCCCTAGGTTGACATTAGGCTAATATATTGACCAAGGGCCACCTGGTTTTTTGAGACAGGATTTCTCACTGAACCTGGATATTGTCATTTCAGTTGGTCCAGGGATCCATATATCTCTGATTCCTCAGTGGAGATATCAGGCATGTGCCACCATGCCAAGCTTTGTATGTGCATGCTGGGGATCTGATCTCAGGTTCTCATCCTTGCATGACAAGCACATTACCAATTTATCAGTTCCCCATCATCAGTTCTCCCGGTTTTGATATTGATATGTTAAATTCCAAGTATTTTTCGTAGATCTCATCTTTAATTTGTAGCTAATATTTAATGTTTTTTATTGTACTGTTCATAATAAAATAATTCATTTATAATCCTGACCTCTTATTCCAAATAGAAGGCTAAAAAAAAACAGTACTAGCAATATGCCACAATTTTCTCCTTAAGAATCTGAATGTGCTGTTGACCGATGACTCTTTTTTAATTGTAATTCTGATTCCTTTTGTTAATCTTGACTCATGGATCTTTTTCTTAAGGGTACATCAAAGTTGCCTGGGAATTCTGTTAAAATGCAGTTTCCAAGGCTATACTCCCAACACAGGTCTTAAATAGAACTCTGAAATCTGTTCTTTAGACAAGAATTTTAAAAATTCAGGAACCCACCCACATTAAGAAGTACCTCCAACGCTGCAGTGTGTGATTTCATAAGAGTATAAAAAATACATAATTTGGATAAGATTAAAACATTTCTTACTCACTTTTTACCTAGATAGCTTTTCGCAAGTTTAATAAGGAAGAAAGAGCATTAAAATATTGCACAACTGACTCCCCAGAAGAGACCAGTACAGAAACCTGGCTGTTTATTAAACTTGCCTTAACATGAAAAAAGTACTACCTGTAGAGTTTTAGTGGTGTCTTAGGGGATATGAGAAAAGAATACGGGCCTCAAGGGCTAGGCTCTCTGATGTTTAGGCAGGTTTTGGAATGGGTTAATACTGTATATTGTTTATTTAAGAAATAGCTTTAACTTGGTGAATACAGCAAGACAAGGGTCTTGAGGCGAGTCTTCGTAAATTTTTAGTCTTAACAAACTACTTTTGAAAGTTTGCACTAATCTTCCCAGAGCAGATACCTCCTAAATTATGAAGTTATGTTTGTATACTCTCAATATCATTTAACATAAAAAGAATATATTATGTCCATCCCAATATTAACACAGAAAAGTGAAAGTTGCCAATATATACAAAGTTGCCATCAATAAATAGGTCTATGGACTGAATAGTCAGTTCTCAAAAGACAAAAGAAAAATGGCCAATCACAAAAAATTTATTCAACTCGGGCTGCAGGGAGACCCTGTCTCAAAAATGACAAAAAATAAAAACTTAAATAAATATTCAGCATTCTTAGTGATTAGAAAAATGTAAATTAAGACTACTTTGAGAGTCCATCTCATCGCATTCAGAATGGCTGTGAACTTCTCCTAGTTAGGAAACAAATGACAAAAAAATGCTGGCAAGGATGTGAAGAAAGAATAACCCTTCCTTATTCATTGCTGGTTGGAGTGTAACCTGGTCTAACCACTGTGAAAATCAGTATAATGGCTTCTCATGAAAACTAAAATCTTAGCTGTCATATGCCACTCCTAGGCATATACCCAAAGAACGTTACATCCTACCATAATTGCACATCTATTTATTGCTGCTCTTTTCACAAAAGTAAGGAAATGAAATTGGTCTAGATGACCACCAACGGATGAATGCCTAGTGAGAATACAGTACATATGCACAATGGAATTCTACTAAACTGTATTGAAAAATGAAAGTATATAATTTATAGGACCATGGAACTGGAAAATGTTATAGTAAGTAAGATAACCCAGACTCAAAAAGAAAAAACAACATAGTCTCTTTTGTATGCAAATCCTAGTTTTTAAATGTTAAATATGTATATTTAGGTAGAGGTAAGTATGTGATATGGGGAAACTACATAGGCAAGAGCCCATAAGATAGGGAAAAGGATTTCAAGGAGGGAGTTTGAAAGGGCAATAAAATACATGGGTATGAAAATAGAAGGGGCAAAGGTGCCGGCTAAAGAATACAATAGAGCTGGGAGGTGGCAGGGAGGTGGGGAGAATGGAGAGGAGAGGAGAATTAACCAAATGTATAATTAACTTATGTACAAAAATGTCATCGGGAAACCTGTTACTTTACAAGCTAATTTTCAGAAATTTAAATTTTAAAAGAATAAATATATGATGATCAAAATCAAGTAAACAAATTTTAGCCTGTAAACTATTGGACATCTGTCTACATTAGAGCAGTCAAATGATCTTTCACATACATATATAAATTCTACCTTGTTATCACAATAGGTAATTCTTGCTGGTTCATATCAGATATGTGATTATAACTTATTACTCTGTACTCAGGAATGACAAGATTATAAACTTGAGCCTGTCAGTGTAATACTTTGTTAAAAGGATGCCTATAAATTCCTCAGGAGTTCTGTCCTCAAGAAATTAAAATTCATATATCAGTATAAAAAGCATTGATGAAATAGTTTACTTTTTCATATCGAGTATACAGAATCTGGGATGTGCTGTGCTCTTATAACCCATCTCAATTCAGACCACCTTTATTTTGGAATGTTCAATATCCACATATACCTAATAGCTGCCATATACCAAACCTTCACTTGTAGCTCATGCTTTTTTGCTTTGTTTTGTTTTTGAGATAGGGTCTCCCTGTAGCCCCAACTGACCTCAAACTTACTATCTAGACCAGTCTGACCTCAGACTCTGAGATTTACCTACTTCTACCTCCCAAGCACTGGGATTAAAGGCGTGTACCCCCACACCTGGCTGGTTCATAGTTTTAAAATGTGAGCCTGCATCAGAATTACCTGTAAGATTGGTTGTCACACAGATTGCTGGGTGCAAGAGTTTTTTATTGATAAGTATGGGTGGAGCCTGACAATTGGCATTTCTAACAAACTTCTTGATGATGTTGATGATGAAGAGCTGGGAGCCATACTTTGAGAATAATAACCCCACTTCTTTAAAACAAATTTGGAACCATTTTCCCATTACATTAACATAAATGATCAAGAATCGACCCTAGGTATTATGGTTGATGTTTTTAGTAGTATTATTTTTTATACATCATTGCAAATCATCAATAACCTATTACTTAATATTGAATAATTATTCATGTGGGTATTTCTTGACTTTTCATATCTATTACTGAATCATCCTTTATAGGAAGCTAAACAATTGGCTTCCTTGCTCTTATTATTTGCAGACCTACATTTATATTCGTGGTAATGCCCTTATCTTTAGCAGAAATTAGCCCTTTTCAAACTTAGCAAACTGTCAGTGAGGAAATTTATAATCCATTCTGTACATATTCAAGGTATTAATGTCAGTCAATTTTTATTTTTAATGTATTCATTGATTTCAAAAGCATTGTACTTTAAAATATTAAGTGAATAAGTCACTAATTTTGACCTTATTGAAAAATAAAAATAATAATCCACACTTTCTAATGCTTTCCACTATGACATTAGTTTATTTCTGAATGTGAGCTAGTCCTGGCTACTAAATTGTAGATTTAAAGTGTAAAAGATGAAGTTCTTTCCTGTCATTACATATTTAAATATTTCATCTTCATTCACATGTCTGAAGAAAACAATGAAACTTTAATACCTGCCCTTTAAACATTTTTTGTCCTAAGAGTACAAAAACAGCCTCTGAGCCTCCTTTGGCTCCCCCTGTATCGGAAGAAGAGGATGAAGAGGAGGAGGAAGAAGAAGATGACAATGAGCCCCCACCTGTCATTGCGCCAAGACCAGAGCATACAAAATCAGTAAGTCTAAAAAACCAGTGTCATATGTGTTCACTCATTTATCATTTCCTGTTTTTATACAGATATGTGAAATGATAGATAGATATCCTGAAAGTAGAAGTAAAACTATCTAAGGAGAACAATGGAAACTAATGGGGGACTGGAAGACTGAAAAAGTGGAGGGTAGATACTAGAATATATGCTTATGCCATTCCCAGGAATATTTCAATAGATCCAAGCATTTGTATAATTAATGTCATCGGTAAAATCCTCACTGGAGAAAAAAATATCAACTGTTATATGATGACTCAAAATCTGCCTTAATCCCATTATGCAGGATGCTGAGGGGATAGGATCCACAGTTCCAGGTCAACTTGTGCTATGTAATAAGACTCTTGCTCAAACAAAACAAAACATGATGCTATTTAAGTGCTTGGGAGATGGCTGAATGAGTAAAGTGCTTGCTGCACAATCATGAGGACCTGAGTTCCATCCCTCAGAACCAACATAAAAATGTTGGTCCCACTGGTGTTTGATTCAAATCCTATTGCTAGGAAGGCAGAGACAGGAGAATCCTGGAGCTCGCTCTCTCTCCAGTCTAGTCAGCTTTAGGCTTAGTGAGAGACAACGTCTCTGAAAATAAGGCAGAGAGCAACTGAGTGATACCAGTTTCTGGCATTCACATACAGACATGGACACACACAAAAATATACATAAACATGTACACACATACACACAAATGATGCAATTTTGAATATAATCTTGAATATTGTTAATCAGCTAGTACCTGTTATACATCTCTTATGTTTCCATAAGAGATGTATAGATGTATAGATGTATAGAGTGGAAGACATGAGACTATAAGCTAGAGAAATGGCTTAGTGTTTAACATTACTTACTGTTCTTCTAGAGAATACGAATTCAGAAACCAGCACCCACGTTAGGCACCTCACAACTGCCTGTAAACTCTAGCGTGATCCTATGTCCCTTTCTGGCCTCTGTAGGCACCTGAACACATGTGACAGACGCACACACATTCATTCACACGAATAAAAATAAATACTTTAAAAAAATATATGAGGCTGGAGAGATGGCTTACAATTAAGAGCACTGGCTGCTCTTGTACAGGACCTGGTTCGATTGCCAGCAACTACATTTCTATCAATCATTCATAACTATACTTCCAGGGGATTCAATGCCCTCCTCTGGCCTCCATGGGCATTGCATGCATGGGTGCATTTATACATGGAGGGAAAGCACTCATACATATAATATACAAATAAATAAATAGAGTGTGAGGCATAAGCTCATCTCATTAAATGAGCGATGCTAACAAAAAAAAACATGTATCACGGTTAAGTTAATAAACTGGAGATAGAAATAGGGAAAGAATTCTATGTGAACCAGGTAGGAAAAATTATAAAGTCAGAGGTACCAAGACAAGAATTAGCAGTGTCATGTGCAGGGTCTTTGAAAGCTAGCTCTTGAAGTCTTTTAGAAAATGTGAAGCTCCTTTAAGTTCTTTAGTTGACAACCACTTGTCTTTAAAGATACAATGAAATGAAAATGTGATTCTATTTTCTTATCTGTTGTATTAATTGTGGGACTTGGGGGGATGTTCTTGTCTCCCAGATCTATACACGTTCTGTGGTTGAATCTATTGCTGCACCAGCAGCACCAAACAAAGAAGTAACCCCACCTTCTGCTGAGAATGCCAATTCAAGTACTTTGTTTAGGAATACAGATCGGCAAAGGAAAAAATCCAAGATGACAGATGAGGAGATCCTAGAGAAGCTAAGTGAGTATTTTGCCATCATACAAATGTTTCTTGTAAACCATCTAGAAGAATTGCTATTTTAGAATTCTAAATGTGCTCTGTCAGACTCCAGAATCCATAAAGGCATGAAATAAGTTTAGGACTTACTGTATATATGAAGGTACTCGTACCTCTGTACTCCTAAGTCGCACAGAAACTAAGTGTTTTTACTTAGAATGGTTAATGAAAGTGTACACTTGACAATAAAAATTAGGTACTAATTTGAAAAATTGCACCACCAAAAAGGAATTAAATTACTCAGATTAAAATATTTTATGCTCATACCCTAAGGGCTCCATTTGATGGACCATGATAGAAAAATGAGCCTTGAAGTCCACCAGAGTCAGTGAAAACTTGCAAGCACAGTTAATGTAGCCTTTTCCTTTAACTCTGGGGAGAGAGACAGGACTAGCCAATGGTAGAAGTTGATGTCATCAGTGCACACATTCCTGTGCATACACACTTATTGCCACAGTTTGACAAAACATTGATGAATGAAGAAGATTAAGAAATAGGCTCTACATGTTATCCTTGAATAGGACAATTATATCAAACTGAGTAAGTTTTTCTTTGTATGATAATCTTTAATACCATGATGTAATTAAGAGTAGGTGGCTAGACTTTTTTTTTCTAAGAACTAAGAAAAAGAAGAGAGAAGTGTTATCTGTTGGCCACAGGGAGGCTCTGTAGCAGTGAGGTTAGGACCATTTTGTGATCCAGGAGCTGTTTGATTGTGTGGAGATAGATTTGTTTGGGGTTTTAATTTTGGTTTGGGTTTTTTCGAAGCCATGCTGTCACAACTCTGATAGGGCTAGTGGAATCTAAAGAGTATAGGCTAAGGATGCTTCTAGATATCCTACAAAATGCAGGACACCCTAGCTCTTACCCTTCACAACAAATCTGATATTCCTCCACCTAGGTCAAAGTGCCTTATCTGCAGCAGAGTTGATATTTGAAGTAGAGATGTTTAGGAAGGCCAAGGTTGAAGTTCCAGCTGTCCGTGAGTCCTCCCAACTGGAATTGCTACAATTCAGCAAACTGATTTTGCTCTACATAATTAAATAGGGTTCTGGCACTGGTGCCAACCATTTGCTATAACCACCATAATAATTCTCACATCATGAGCACTTTTTGAGTGGCCACTTTCTATACATTGTCAAGGTTAATTTTCCCTATAATCACTTGATGTAGATTTTAATGTCTTCATTTTACAGATCACTGAAAGTAAGCTTTAAAAAGCTTAAGTAACCAAGTCAGCAGACTAATGAGAGGTAGACTCAGAGTTCGACCTTACATCTGCATGCCTTTAAATCTTGCACTTTTGCCATTAGCCGCTCTGTTTTTGCATTGCCCAACTACTTGTCTATGAAATGGAAGGGAAAAGAAGAACAACCTAGAAAATGAAGTTCAATTATTCAGATAATTGCCACAGTTTCTTCCTTTGTTTTGTACACATGACATGAATTGTGAAATTATATTGGCTTTTTAAAATCATGACAGTCATGCATTAACAAAAAGGACTATTCTCTGGTGTCTGGTTCAAATCTCAACACATTTATTGTCTTGAACATAAAATTTATACATTTTAGTGGTACTTGAGAAACAAACACTATCTTTCTGAGCTGCAATCTTGCTTTGCTTACAGACTGCAACAGGACTAGGGCTGAGGGCTTTATGACTTGTCCTTTACTCTGTTCCGCCCTGAGCAGCAGGACAAGAGGGGAAACCTAAGTTTAAATTTTTATCACGAATTAAGTGAGTGATTTTCTCTATTAGACTTTATATGGGGCCCTAGTGGTAAGCATTTTCCCTCTAGCAAGCAGACCGCCTGAATCTGCCAGCTTTGCCTTGTGCTTGTGAGTCTTGGCAGGGAAATTCCATGAATATATGGGCAAGGACTTCTTAGGAAGTATGTACTTCAAAGTCAGGTATCCCAGCCCCTACTCCATCACCCCTTTTGTTCCATCTCTCTGTATTTGCACATGAGGTAACCTGAGACAAGTATTTAACCCTTCCTAGTCTAAATGCTTTACCTGTGAAATGTGTGTAAGAATCATACCTACATTTTAGATCTGTCTATAGGATCAATCCCAAGGTTAAGAGAATAGGTATTAGAAGTCATAAACACCTAGATTCAAATCACAGACCTGTTGCTACTAGCTGTTTCAATTTGGGCCACTTATTTAGCTTATATCACATAATATTCCTCATGTAAATAATTGAGATAATAATAATACCATCTTCATAGCATTGTGATGATAAAATGAAAAATGCATGAAAACCTTGCTCATAGTGCAGGATCAGCAAATGCTCATTATTTTATTAACAGCATAAAATTTTAATATGATAATATAATAGGACAGGGTTTGAAATAATCGTAACATACACAAACGCTGTATGTCCCTTGGTAAATTTCTTAACCTCTCTGAACTTAAGATAACAGTTAATAATAGTTCCTATATATAATGAACGCTTTTTTAAAGACAAATTTGTTCAAGTAGGTAACACATCCAGCACAATAATAGTTTTATGCTATTATTGTTGTTATCATTATGCTATGAGGGGTGACTTTTAAAAAATATTTTTATAGATTCCTTGAGAATTTCATACAGTGTATTTTGATCATATTCAATCCCCTCTCTCATCTGCACTCCCATCTTGTGACACCCGGTCCCCGTCTGACTTTATTATGCTGTTTTTACAGAATAGTATTGTGTTCCACTAGGACAGAACATTTGTAACTCAGGGAGATCTCATAAGTTCTACCTGTATTGAATCATTGAGATCTTTAGAATCAAGGGTAAAAATGGATCTGGAGGAAGGAGTAGAGGACCCCGTGCTGAGAGACAGAGGAAAGAGGAGGAGGCAGGCGAGTACAGGGATGGCCTCCCACCTACAACAGAGTGGACCCTAGAAGCGTGCAGAGGAAACGGCAGCTTTTACTTAATCATTCTCATCTTCAACCACAAGAATGTGATTTTTAGGAAGTGGGCAGGCCAAACCGCAGAGTTGCCAGGAGATTCATCTTGCACACAGATACTGATGGTACGGGCCAGACCAAGGGATCATTAATAGCTGAAATGGACAGATCATCTTTCAGTTTTACCCAGACAGATAGCTTGGGTCTGGCTTCTTCATTGTGGTTTGTCTGGATCTGTTGGAAAATAAAGAAACCCCTACATGCTAGTGAATATTTTCAACCGACGGTCAGCAAAATTATGGAGTAAAGAAAATTTCTTTTTAACCTCCTTTCTCTAAGACCCCCAAAGCACTCATTCCTCTTTTACCCACAGCATTCTCCACTCAGAATGATTTTTTCTCATTCAAAGAGAATCAATATTAATTTAGAGAATTATTATCCTTTTCTCAGGAATCAAAAACTTTCTTTATGCTAAAGGAATAATCTTTCAATGGTGGGAATTCACCTTAGCTTAAAATGTCAGACAATATATCGACGGGCCTTTTGTCACTGAAACCACACTGTGGATATGAAGCCCATTTTCAAACACTACCATTTAATGATTTCTTAAAATTGTGCACTTTAAAATGAGTGGTTTATTTTCTTATTTTGGGAAATTGGTAGGAAATGGTTATTGCTATCACCTTTTTCACCTTTTAATGTTATTTGCTGATTTTTTTCACTTTTTACTTTTTCATTGTGTCCCCATTTTTTCCTTTCTTTTATTGTAATTTATCCAAGTAAATTATAATGGATCTGAGGAGAGAGATCACTTTACCAGCTTGGTTTGTGACTGGAATTATAAACAAAGCCTCCTGTAAACTTGCCTAACATCAGTAGATGGCAGCACACACTCTCCAGTGAAGATGGGTAGACTCCATTTCAATTGAACAGCAGTTAAATTCTGGAGCACAGTCTTGTCAAAATGGTTGTCTCCTGGTAATCCTCATGAAAGGACTCATTTCCAGGATTTTTTTTTTTAAAAACCCGCATACCATGGAAATAATGGTTGAATAATTTATAACCATAAAGTCTCATTAACTGAACCCTGCCAATTGGAATTGGTCATAATTCAGAAAGTGGTTTGGGCTAAAGCTTCTTTGCTTTTGATCAGTCCATGGAAAAAGAGTTTGCTCAGCAACTCACAGTAAAACTTTCTTAGAAAACTATAAACTATTTAATAAAACAATGGTTTCAAGTGACTTTAAAATCATCATTTCATTTGAAAGAAAGAAAAGGAAAGAAAAGAAAGAGGTCCAAATACCATTAATAACTGACTTGCAGAAGGATGGATTTTGGTGATGTGGAAATCTGTTAGACAGTTTGTAAAATAGAATAGCAACTTCATAATCACTAAGTTGGTAACATTCTATAGATACAATTCAAATTAAATATATTCTTTAGTATGTCTGGATGGTTTTATGCAAAAGGAAATGCCTGATTTTACTTGAGTTTAATTCCTCAATCATTTACCTAATACTTAATATGTTCCATGAACAGTGCTTTGTGGGGCGGCACTAAGGATATATAGATGAATAAATCTAGGCTCCTGGCATTAAGACAGTCTAAAAAGGGATGTCAAAAAGATACATGACACATTAAGGACATCAAGAGTTAGTGCTAGAGAGAGAAAAGGAAAGTTATTAACTTTATTCAAAGGGATCCAGGGAAGCTTTCTAGAAGTGGCATCTAGGCTAAATTTTGAACAGGAATAGGAGCTTGCCATGGAGAAAACATAGGAAGGCCATTACAGATAGAGAAGAGTGTGTAAAAACTTGAAGGCACATGCCTAGGAACTCTAACTTATTCTCTGTTACATGAATAAAGAATAAGTGTTAGCAACAGAAGACTGTTCTTCTAGAGGATCAGAGTTCAGTTTCCAGCACCCACATCAGGCAACTCACAATCCACTGAAAATACAAATCCAGGATGTTTGATACATTCTTCTGGCCTCTTTGGATGACCATACTCATGTACACATATCCGCACACGGACACACATGCATACACATAATTAAAAATAAGAATATTTTTTTAAAAATCAGAACTGGACGTTTTTACTGGATTTGTAGGAGAAGGAAGTTAACTGTTAAGGGTTAATGAGAAACTACTCTTAATTTGCTATAATCTGAACATAAGGGTCTAGTGGTAAAAGATGCAAGGGGGAAAGAAATAGGAGGCAGATCATGGGGATCCTTGCATTCTATGCCAACTTCTTTGGGCTTTATCCTACATGTGCCAGGTATCTCTGGATTCAAAACCAGACAATCATATGATCTAACCAGATCTGTACTTAGAGCATCCTGAGAGAGGTGTGGAGCCTGGATGGACATGACAGAGCCAAGAAAAAGTAAGCCCAGTTAGGAGGCTGTTAGAGCAACAGATGAAGAGAATCTAACAGAAGCAGAATTAAAAGGCAGGTGTTCAAAGAACAAAATGCCAGCAGGCTAGGGATATAGACGATTTGGTAGAGTGCCTATCTAGTATTCATCAAGTTCTGGGTTCTTATAGCAACAATATATAGATCAGATGTGATGGTGTACACCTGCCATCCCAGCACTCAGGAGGCAGAGATAAAGGATTAGAAGCTCAAGGTTATCCTCCGTCAACCTAAAATACATAAGGCTCTGCCTCAGTAATAGCCCCCTCAAAGTCCTCCCTCCCCCCAGAAAAAGTCAGCCATGATCAAAATTAAATTATCTACCAGGCCAAAGAATAGATAGTAGCCTAGATTAGCATCAAGTATTGTCTGTAGTATATTGTATATTGTTTGGATATGGAGTCTTCTTTTCTTACTCAATTGTTCAGTGGCAACCACTGTGCTGGCACCAAAATTAAAGGGACGAGAAGACAAATTTTCTGACCTCAAGTCAAAGTATGTCTGTCTCATTAGAAGGCTCATAGAAGACCTTGACAAGGAGGATGTTGCAAGATTACGATTAGGTGGTAATTAGGAATTCATAATTTCAATAGGAAGAGGAATGAGAACGCATATGCACAAAACTGTGCCCTGGATAATGAGAGTATTATTAAGATCTAAAGTATAAGGGATAGAGATGGGAAAAGAATAATATAAATTTACACTGGGTCAGTAAGAACCAAATGGGGCTGGATGGTGAAGGGCCTTCTAAGCTAAACTAAGGAATCTGTCCTTGGCCATATAATAAGGAGGAACTTTTGAGAGATTATTTAGGGATGGATAAGAGTAACTGGTAATACAATGAAGACATCCTGCTTCCTGCATCCCTGTGATCTGGAGTTTTATCTTATCTATTATAGTCCTATCAGATGCCCCTTAGGAACTTCTCTGTAGTCTCATTTAGGTTTTTTAAGAATCATTGGAAGACAATAGCTTCAAAACCCACTAATTCTACATTTGACTATGACAATAAAAAAAAAAAGTGTGACACTCTTAGAGAAATGCTCTCAACTGTGTCTTTGTTTCTGCGCTTGTCTTTTCGTTCCCTTTTAACCTTCATGCTTAAACCTGCATTAAACTATCAATATATTCAATCCCAACTCTGCTTTCAAACCAAAAAAAAGTAACAACTAATAACATGAAATAACATGAACAATGTTTCTTTGTGGAATATTTATTATCTTTGTATGTATGCACATACTGTGTATACATGTGTTTGTATGTCCACATGTGTGGGACACAAGTATCTGTAGGTTATTATCTGTAGTGTATTGTGGTTATACCACTGAGCCATCATCTCCTATGTTCCAGAATGATTATTATAAATGATTATTATTTTTTTAAGTATCATAATGATGTTTGCACAAAACTTAAATACATTTTGAAAAATGAAAACATCCAAGGGCTAGGGTAATGTCACAGTTTATAAAATGCTTGTTGTACAATCTTGGGGACCCGAGTTCAGATCCCCAGGACATGTAAAAATCTAGGTGTGGTAGTGCATGCCTGTAATCCCCGTGCTAGGGAAGCAGAAGCACGAAGATCCATGGAACTCTCTGGCCTGCTAGTCTTGCCCCAATTTTTGTGCTCTGCATTCAGGGAGCAAGCTTGTGTCAGTAAATATGATGGAAAGCCATAGAAGAAGATACCTAGTATCAACCTCATGCCACACATTCACACACATGTGAATGCAACCACACATATATGAACATCAACACATGTGCACACTCATAAACACATGCACAAAAATCAAGCATTAAACTCTGCACCTCAAATTGATAAACTTTATGGTATGTAAATCATGCCAGGAATGCTGGTCCAATGTTTGAAGCAACAATGTAATCCTAAATTCAAGGGATGTGTACTTTTGAAAAGCATGAGACTTAATTATGATCAGATATATTTATTAGAACCATTTCTGTCCACCTTCATCTTAGCACAGAACTGTGTGAAAAGTAATATTTAATAGACATTCATCTTGTAGAACTGAATATAGTGTAATTCTTATCTTTACTCCAGCTTAGAGAAAATTATTTTATTAAATCGGTATGAATTTTTAGGTGCTTTAATCTCCTAATATACAATATCTTATGAGAATTTTTTTATAAATGTTGGGTGGTGTTAAGTCTATTTTTTGTTTCCCAAATATTAATTATATGAGCAACATGGATCATTATTACCACTTTAATTAATATATCAGAATGCATTTTAAACAAATGAAGCACATTTTTCACATATAGTGTAAAAATCATGTGGAAGTATTTATCTATATTTTGTAATTGTGTTTGGTATCATAATTTTCACTTACAGGAAAATCAGCCAGTTTCAATTGTTTTCTCTCTCTTTCTCCCTCTTTCCACTTCTCTCTCTCAGGAAGCATTGTGAGTGTTGGTGACCCAAAGAAGAAGTATACAAGATTTGAAAAAATTGGTCAAGGGTAAGTGATTCTTATTTGAAATATCAAGATGAACTCCAGTAATATACATTATGATTCACTAACAACTTGGAGATCCAACAATTTATGCATCTTGTTTCTTTGATTCTTTTGCGTTTTGTATTCTAAATGTTAGCCTTTCCTTCTGGCACTCTGCATGATAATTAACCAAGGAACGCATGCTGTTGGACTCATTGCTATCACTGAACTGATAGAGAGTGTCACAGGGGGATTTTGCTTCCCATATCATTTGCACATTCACATCGATTTATGGAGAGAAGCAATAGAGATATAGACATTATCTAGCATAAGAGAACTCCCATCCTTTTGTCCCTGTTGCACCAATATGAATGTGTGGATAAGATCTTGTCTCTGTCAAACCGGGCATTAATGGAATGAAGGTGAAAAAATTCTTACTAAATGCTCCAGGGATGGGTAGAGTTGAGTATAAACAAAACAGGTAAATATTCCCACAATGAGATGAGGTCCTTTGTTTTCACCTGATGTGGTCAAAGGTATAGATTTCCTGACTGCCAGAGGTTTGAATTGGAAGTTGGGCACAGACTCTAAGAATGAAAACTATAAATATTCCTCAGATGATCCTGATGTTTAGGGAACCAAAATGTTAAATCATTCATTAGTGCGAAAGGTAGGAGTCACCTGTTCTGCAAGTCAATTGGAATTAGATATATGGCTGAGACCTAAGTGTACAACTAAACCAGAATGTGGTACGTCATAACAGTATTTAGAACAGGGAAGTGTTTTGTTTAAAGGGTTATACTTTCTCAAATATAGAAATTTCAACATTCTTCATTCCCCAAAGGAAACTACTCCAAGACAATTTACAGTATACAGATAATATTACACAGTAAGGGAATTCGGAAAACTTGGTTTTTAGATTTTGTTTTTAATATTTTATTAATTCTTTGAAAATTTCATACAATGTATTTTGATCATATTCAACCCTCCTTCCTTAACTCCAGCCAGATCTACCCACACCTCCCTACTCACCCAATTCATGTCCTCTTTTTTAAAAAAAATTATTTTATTGATCTTTTATGTATTTCATTCAGCATTCTTAATCAAGTTTAGACTCCTTTCCTCATTCATGCTCCCACAAATCCCCACCAGGCCTCATGCATTCTACCATACATGCCAAGTCCCCTTCGGTCAACCATTTTACCCAGATGACTTTCAAAGCAAGATCAGCCTAGCTAGAGATCTTAAGGAAAGTCTACTCTCCTTCACCCAGCCATAATCAGTTTCCAACAGCTCTCATGCTAGGGCCTGCCCACCACCCCTTTCCATAGCACGAGTCTGTTTCCCTGTTGATTGAGTTGACATGGGTCTTTTTCTTTTTTGCCACAAGTTCATGTGAACAAGCTTCAAATGGCCTGAAAGTTTCTGCTTCCCTATGCTCATGGACCAACCCTGATTCTTACAATCTTTCCACCCCCTCTTCCCAAATACTCCCTAAGCCATGGGTGGGTGAGGTTTAATATAGGAGTTGTATCCAGGGACTCTACTGTCTCTTACTCTCTAAAACTTAGCCAGTTGTGACCTGTGTGCATTACACTCTGTTGTATAAGGAAGCAGTGCTGTTGAGAGTTGAGAGATGTACCATGTCCTCTTTTTTTCTAAAGCCCATCAAGTTCAATTTGTGTTGCCCAAATGCTACTCTTTGGTGTGGATCTGTCTCCTTGAGCATGGTCAACCTACCAGAGGTCATACCCTTAAAGAAAACTGAAAACTGGTTAAGTGTCCCAGCAACTATCAATTCTAATAGTTCTTCAAGTAGGGATGAAGCTTCTTTCCCACTCTTCCCTCATACTGGGATTTTGTCTTACTGAACATTAAACAGGTCTTGTACATGCTGCTACAACTGATGTGAATTCATATGTGCAACTGCCCTATTCTGTCCAGAAAATGCTGTTTCTTTGTAGTCATCCATCATCTTTAGCTCTACAGTCTCTTAGTCTGTGTGCATTGGCTAGTTGTGGATCTCTGTGTTAATCATCATCTACTGCAAGCTTCTCTGATGAGAGTTGAGAGATGCACTCTCAACTATGCAATCTATGCATATGGCAGCAAGTCCGTAGAAATTGGTTTAAAATTATGGCCATTTAGCAGAATAACAGTAGTAGATTCTCCCTTAAGGTCCATCTAGCCACAAGGTCCTGGCACCAATACTGGTAACAGGAATCAGTTCTATCTTCAGGAATGTGACTTAGATCCACTCAGAATGTGCTTGGTTACTCTCATAGCATTAGATTTTATTTTGGTATGTTTGGTTAAAAATAAGGGAGAGTGGAGGCTGGTGAGAAGGATTGGTGAAAGCACGTACCTTGCTCCTGCTGATCATATAGCTAAGTCCCAGGACCCATGTCAGTTTACTCACAACCATTTATAATTCCAGTTCCTGGGGATTCAACACCCTCTTCTGGCTTCCTCAGGCACTGCACTCAGGTGCACAAACCCATACCTAGGTACATATACATACAAAAAAAAATTTAAATAAAAATAAATAAAGGAAGGAAAGGTATTTACTGCTTGGAAATAGCATTCCAGATCTCTCTTCATTTTCAGTCATGGTAGGCATGTCCTTTAGCTGTTGAACATTTGGAGTGTTGCTAGTACAAATTGGAATGTGTTCTAAGTATGAAGTACACAACTAATTTCAAGAGCTTTGTGTCAAAAAAGAATGTAAAATATCTTATAGATATATATTGATTACCTATTGATATTATTTTGAATATATTAGTCTAAGTAAAATATATTTTTAATTTCACATTGGAAGGACTTTTAATATGGCTCCATAAATTTAAAGTATGACTCACATATTCTTTTTATGATTTTAAATATTGGCATTTTAAATTGACACATAATAATTTCACCTGTTATTGGGCAGTGATGTGATATTTCTCTACTTACATTACATGATGTGAATTGGTGAGCTGGCTGGGGTGGTAAAAACACTTGGCATGAAATCTTGATAACCTGAGTTCAATCCACAGAACCCACAGTTGAAGGAGGGAACTGACTTCCCAAAATTGTCCTTTACTTACACACACACACACACAAACACACACACACACGTGCACAAACACAAAAACACAAACACTCACGCATACATACATACAAGGGTAGGGAAAAGAGAATAGAGACAGGAACAGAGGGAGAAAGACAATAATAAAATAAAAATTTTAAATACATTGCATGATGTTCAAATCTGAGTAGGCATAGCTATCTCCATAGACATTTATCATTTCCTTGTGATGAAAGCATTCAAAACCCTTTCTTCTAGCTTTCTAAAAATATGTATTTTCATTACCATTGTAGTCACCTTGTTTTGTAACCACACACAGGAGCTTCTTGCACCGATCTAACTGTGGTTCCATACCTGTTGACTTGCCTTTCCTCATTCTTCCCTCTGCCCTACTATCCCCAGCTTCTGGTAACCATCCTTCTGCCCTCAGCCTCTATCAGACCAGCATCTTTTCCACTTCACATGTGAGCACAATTACATGGTGCTCCCCTTTTTGTACTTGGCATACTTCACTTAATATAATGATCTCCAGTCTATCCTTATAGTCTCATTGTTCCAGATGACATTTCATCCTTTATGTTCTTTCAGGAGTATTCTGTTGTGCATAAGTACACATTCTCATTATCTGTTCATCAGCTGATAGACACTTACTTTGATTCCACTTCTTAGCTATTGTGTACAGTACTGCAAAAACCTGTGAGTACGGATGCCTCTTAGACATTCTGATTTCATTCCCTATGAATGTGTTTACCCAGCAAGGAGATCCAGGGTTTTGCTTTTGTTTATAGAGTTCACAATGTAGTGCTCATGAACAATACCTCTTTAGTTGTAGGTTTAAATAGGACCTATTTATTAACAAAGTACATTGTTACAGAATTGCTTTTTGAGAAGTCAGAATGGGAGATATTGTGGTTTTATTTTGATTGATTGTTGCCTATAAGATATACCTGTACCAAAGACAGCATTGAATTGAAAAGATAAACTCCCCAAAAAAGAAAGAAAAAGAACAGAAAGTAAGAAATGATTTCAAATATTTTAGTAAATGAAGCAACCTGACTAACTTCAAGAACAAAGATTAGACCACCAAGTGACTCTGCACACTAAGGAGTCAAGAAGATTTCCCTAATGTCATTGTTACCCATGCCTGGACTTCTAAAGGAGGAAAGGAAAGTTATTTTTGAATATCTATCTGTCATTTAAAATTTATATAAAGACTGTGCATGGCAGCACACACCTGGAATCTCAGCATTCATGAGATGGAGGCAGGAGAATCAAATGTTCAAAGTCATCCTCAGCTGCATAGCAAACTTGAGATCAGCTTGGACAACATCAGACCCTATCTAAGTAGAAGATCAAGAAGAAGGGGAGGAGAAACAGGAGCAGTAGCAGGAGGAGAAAACATAAAAACCAAACAAAATTTAAAATAATCAGAGTAGAATCTTGTTTGCTGTCGGAGAAAAAGCTATCTTCAATTTCCAGACAGTACATAATTTTTTACAAACATGATGAAGCCAGCTGATAGTTCAGTCATAAGCAGAACAAAATTTTAATAAGTTCTTGGAGATTAGGAAGCTTATTTTATTAATCCTTTAGTGTTTTGCACACTGCTGAGCTATATGGTAGCAGGTTTTTTGTACTTAATGGACCCTCAATTTTTTTTGTATGATTATGATCAACCACCAGACTCAGTGTCCCTTGTCTGCTGCTTCCATCTCTCTCAGACTCTTTCTGCTTCAAAAAATGATTTGTTGAACTAATGAAAATGTTTGTTTTTCTTGCTCTCCTTTTCTCCTCTCTTCTTTTCATGTGTATGCACGTCTGTCCTGCTTTTCTCGTTTTTATCTGTCCCTCATTTTCTGAATGTGCTTTCACAAAGCACTTTGTCTTTGACAATGATGTGGTTTTCCTCACTACATCGTATTATGTATCCTTTAGGTGCTTGTGTATACAGGTGTGCTGCACCTCTATCTTTTTCATTCATGTTCGCTTTACTTTTGTACTGCCCATTTTCACACACACAGTCTAAATGGTCATAATATTAAACCAACACTTTCAATCAGAGTATACTTTAAAACTAGCATTTTAAGGCATAATCTAAGAGCTTAAGATTATAGAGATTTTAGAAATTATTTAATTTAATCATTTATTTTGTTTTGTTCTTAACAGATTTTTGCTCCCAATTGTTGTTTGAGGGTGAAAGAGCAAAATATTTCTTTTGTCTCTTAATAAAAAAAGTCTGTATTAACTTTGTTTTTGCTTAAATGGTGTTCAACTAATTTTTCCATGAATTATTGCCTTAATCTAGGCAATCTAGTTTCTACTCTTAATACATAGAGGTTTTATTTTCTTTTCTTTAAATCTTATTTTTTTTATTGTTTTGCTTTACCTATTGTTATGGTGACATTCAAAATTCTGTCACTAATCATCTAGTGCTAGAATAATCAACCCTAGTATTCCATTTTCACCTTCAGGGAACACAGCAACTCAGTCTTTGGAGCTGGATTTGAGAAAAACCTCTTCATTAATCACTCTCATCTACTTGGAAAATGAAAATTTTCCAGTATGTGTTTCTGCCATCCCAGCATTCAGGCCTAGGGCCAGAGAATTAGGCTCCATTGCACATAAATCAAACTCAGAAATTTATGTCTGATTATTTGAAGCCGTAACTGTGAGCCTAAACTTAAAAATGATAATATTTCACTAGTTTTGCTGTGTAAAGATTCTATACTTGGCCACCAAATCCAGGCATTTTGAGCAGATGTGTGGAGAAAGTTGGGACAGGGAAAGGACAGGGGAAGAGAAAAAATCAGGTATTCCCCAAATTGTCTTTAACTCAGCAACAGTGAGTGCCAGTGGTACACACAATGGAAGCTAAAGACCCTTCCTTCTCTATGATAGTTATATAAAAGACCTGAAGGGGTAAATGTGGTAGGCTAAGACAAGCAAATCAAGTATTTCTTTTCAGTCAACAACTGCCATTGGAAGGCAGTCTACTTTCTGAATAGACAGTAGTAGTGCAACAAAGGGAGAAATTCACAATGCTAGCAGCTGACCAACTGAAGACTCACTAATGTGTTTGATTTAATTTCAGTGGTTTTCCTTAAATAAGAATGCACTGAAAAATAAGTCCTGTTTTATTTCCGGTGCATATTGTCTTTTCCCCTCAACAACTGTAATAGATTAGATTGTTGTAAGGAAACATCTCAAAAGAGATGGTTTAGATCCAGAGTAGTAAATATTTTGGGTTCAGTGAACAATGGTTGAGTGCTCATTATATGGAAGGCGGAGTTGTAATTAAGATGCAGGTTCCAAGAATCCACAGTAACTTATGTTCATTGATTTCCCTGAATATGTGACAGAGAAAAAGGGACAGTTGTTTTAAGAAATAATGGAGTGGCTGTTCCTATAGCTCAGTGATGGAACACTTGTCTAGCAAGTAAAAGCCTATGTTGAATTCTCAGAGAACAAGAAAGAAAGGGGAACAGATTCATCCCTGGTCATGTGCCTTTACACTATATTTTATTTTCGCTGTCATCTCCCCTTGAATCTCACTTGAACTGCCCATATTTTCTGTTTTCCTTCTTTCTAAATCCTATACCTGTACCAGCTTGTATTTAGTACGTAGAGACTGACCAAAAACTTTGAAAACCATAGAGGAATAAAGGGAGAAATTCTGGAAGGGGGAGAAAGGCTACATTTTTTAACTCAGAAGGCTGTGGACAGATTAATTTTTTTGTGTCTTTTTTGAAACAGCATGTACCTGTAGTCCCAGCTGTCCTGGAACCTGGTATGTAGACTAGGCTGACCTTACAGTCACAGACATCTGCCTGCCTGCACATGCCCCGCCCCAGGTGCTGGGATTAAAAGCGTGTGCCACCATGCCCAGCTAGATTAATTTTTAAGCATGAGTTTTATTATCATAGTAAAGAGGAATATGCATACTTGCTAAGTCTGAAAAATAAACAAGAGAAGACATTTAATGTGCTTAACCCAGCACATGCCACATAATTAAGTACTTCATCAATGTCAGTTATTATTTGGGTTGAAAGACTTAACCTACATGCTATTAGGAATGAAGCAGAATACAGTAAGTATTATACTGCAGTTACAAAAGAGCTAAGGGAATAGAAAGGATGGTTAAGTGATTTATAGCCAAGGAGGGGGTTATGACAAAAGATTCTTAAAAGAGAGTCCATTTCAGTTGTGATTTAAAAATGTATAGAAATTAAACATGGCAATTATGGACCTTTCATTTGAAGGAAGCTATATAAATATTTACTTAAGACTCCAGGTTTTATGTACTTTTGTATCCCTGTGTCTACAGCTGACACAAATACTCAGGATTTGTGGAATCCACATTGAAAAATGGGTAGAATGGAATGAACAGCACCAGTTCTGTGGGCAATCAAAGTTCAATGGGGCAGGATAGTTAACAGAAAAGAGTGCTAGAATGATAGGTAGAGGGAAGTTAGGAAACAAATTGAGAGCTACAGGTTGTGATATGTATGAATTATTATTTCTTTGCTGTGGCAAAATAACTGATGTAACTTTCTGATCTGGCCATTGAAAGCTGATCACCTCATGACAACCAGAAAGGAAAGAGTTACAGTATGGGCCCAGGAACATGACCGACCCTTCAAAGGCAAACTTCTAGAGACCCACTTCCTCTAACCCATCATTTAATAGTCCAATCCGCTATTAACTCATCGGTGTGTAAACCCATTGGTGACACTAGCATATTCACAATCTGGCTACTTCTCAGTAGTTCTACCAGCTGGGGACTAAACCTCCAAGACATAAATCTTTTGGAGAGATATTTCTAGGTAAACTACGGCATTATGATCTTCTTTGTGTACGTTTAATTTTTTTTTTTAGTAGATACTAGTTGAATGTATTGGTTTAACAGTGAGACTGTGCAGAAGAATAGACAATGAAAAATGTGTTACTAGGACATGGGTCCCCAGGTTTCCTGCAGAAAGTAAACTTCCAGAAAGAAACTACTATTGGTTTCATATGTAATATTCTCACAGATTCATTTGTGCACAAATTCATTCAAGCACATGCTCACACATATCCAAAATAAATTTGACTATAAGGTGATCCATAAAAGAGGTTTTAAATTGTTTTTTGTTTTAGAGTCATTTAAATATATATGCTGAGTGTATATATATATATATATATATATATATATTCACATACACACATATATATTAGACTAAATGACTACTTATGTTGGTTACCTTATTCATTTACTTTCATTTACATATTTAAAAGCACGTATTTATCAAATTATATATTTATTTGATAGACTTTTCTGCCTTTTCATTTAACGAACAATTCAACATCTTCCTAGGCGTCTTTAACATTGTTGTTTTCATAACCAGTAACAGCCCCTTTTGAAGTCACCTGACAGTTATGTAAACATATCATCTGACTTCCATGTAAGATACTTATGATTTTGAGTCCACATATGTTTCTTCTATGGATATGTGAGATCTTTCACAATTACACAGTCTCATAATGAAGATGATTGTTTTCTGACCTTGCCCCTTCTGTGTAGATTCATAACTTCAAAACTGTCTAATATATCACTTTTTAAAATTTTCTGTTACAAATATACAAATGTACACAAAAAATAGTACAGGAATTCTGTATTCACATCCCCAAAATTTAACACTTGTCAATTATTTTTGTAATCTCAAAATGCCATTATAATTCCTAAAAAAATAATAATTGCTTGATGTTATCTAATTCCCAGTTGTCTCACAATGCTGTTTTTAAAATTGGTCTGTTGAAATTAAGATCAAGGATCTGCACATTGCATTGAATTATTTCTTAAGGTTTCTGTACTGTAAAATCACTTTATTTTTTACTCTTTTCAACTATCATTGACTTAGTAAAGAAACTGGCTGTTATCTAGTTGAGTAGACCACTATCTGGGATTGTCTGTTACTTTTACTTGGTGTTAGTTGAATTGTTCATTTGTTCCCTCTATTTCCTATAAATGGAAATTAGCTCTAAGACACTTAGAATCTTATTCAACTTTTGGTAAAAATCTTCATTAGTGGTGGTGCTGTTTCATATTATATTCCTTCGGGATAAAGGATCTGATGTCCCATATTTTACTGAGAAGCAGACTAATAGTAAGATTCAAGGGGTGACTCTCCCTTCCTACATAAATTTCACCATAGCCTTTCATCCAGCAGTTTCATCTATTAATGGTCATTGCTAAAATCAATTATTTTATTAAGGATTATAAAATAGTGATTTTCTAAATCTGTCCTTTCTTCCACTTTCATTGGCTTGCATATTTTTGTTGAAAAGAACTATACTTCATCATATAAGACTCTTCAGTTACCGTGAAATATATAAATAAATCAAGATAAATTCTTTTTTAAATATATATTTATTTGAGTCAGGGTCTCCTTGTAGTCCCTGCTCTCCTGGAACTTGCTATGTAGACCAGGCTGGTCTTGAGCTCACAGAGATTAGTCTGCCTTTGTCTCCCAAGTGCTGGGATTAAAGTCGTGTGCCACCACTCCTGGCTTTTTTTTTTTAATGTGTGTAAGTGTACTGCCTGCATGATGTAAGTGTACCCATGTAATGGAATGCCCATAGAAGCCAGAAGATGGCTTCAGATTCCGTGGAACTGGAGTTACAGATAGTTGTTAGCTGCATGTGGGGACTGGGAATGGAACCTGGGTCCTCTGTAAGAGCAACCAGTGCTCTTAACCACTGAGCCATCTGTCCAGCCCCAATTTCTTCATTTTTCAAATTGCTAACTTTCAATTTGTACCCAAGTTACTTCCATCAAGAAGGCTTCCTCTAATATTTAAAAATATTATTATAAAATCAAGGGGTATTATGTTTCCACTTTGCTTCATTAATTTACACTCATTATTTTCAATGGTCAGACTATATCTTTGGCTAATGGTAGTCCATTTTTCTCCATCATTTTTGAAAGAGTTCTTTAGAAAGCGTATTCATAATATCTAACACAAGTTAAAGGCCATAATCTGTGAAATAATTCATTTGTATCCTATACTCTCTAATATTGACTGATAAATTTTCAAACTAATATGAACTTCTTAGACTATATTTTATGGCTAAAAGAAAATGCCTATGGAGAATTTTCACATTATGGATTTTTATGAGGATTTGAATATAAGACAACTCTTTCTGGGGCAGAAACCTTTACATATTTGTTAATGATATATTTTAGTACAAGTGCTAACATCTATGTAGCTCATTTTCTGTTACATGCCTGTGTTTAAGAGGTAGTTACATATAACTATCTTCCTTTTCAACATAGGGTTTGTGTTTTGTCATTTTGATATGCCATAATTTAATTAACCAAGCCTTCATTGATGAGAATCTATTTTTTCCTCATTTTGCCATTTTATGCAAGGCTTATTCAAACATACTTACAAATAAATCATGTCATGTATATGCAAAATTATTGGGCTAAGTTACAAAAGCTACATGAGTTTTTCATGTTCATATTACCCTCCGTGAAGGTTGCTCCATTTAATACTCCAACTGCATACATAAGTGTGTCTATTTGCTTGCATCCTTGTAAATGTAGGTGTATTGTAGCATTATAATAAAACTTGTCCCAAAAGTGACTTTCTAAATAAAAATTTATATAAGGAAAAACTCTAATAAGAAAGTGAGGAACAAAACAAGGGTCTATCCTGAAGAATTTATTGACCAATGTCATATGACTATACAATGTTGATATAATACCAATGTCAGTCCAGAGTTCCATATAGATTCTATCAGCCATGCATCTATGTATGATGAAAAGTCACAGTGGGAGCATTTTTTTCATTTCACTCCTAGACATAAAGGAATACACATAACCAAAGGAATTTTATGTAATTTCTGAATATTTGTTAATTATATTATTATATAGAATGATAATATGATCAATTAATTGATGATTACAAGCAAACTGTATTACTAGTTCATGTGGAATCAAGCACTCAGCACTAGTCCCTCTAAATTCATTTTAAAGCTTAAGAGTGTAAGTATATCATGTTAGGTATGTTTTTAGATTTATCCCTGATCCCCAATTAGGAGTCCTCTTCATACTCTGACATGAAGTCTCCTATTGAAGATGAATAGATCTGAATCTTATTTCTTTGGAGGGTGATTTTTAATTAAAGTAATGGGTTTCATTATGACATGGTCCCTATATTTTGCCTTTATTTCTTAAAGGATATCATAAATAGTAGCCTGGTTTGAGAACATGACAGTGTACTGCTTATATTTGGGGAGAGGTGCTGAGAATAAAACCTCTTACATGGTTTTAGTTGTCAGTTGGGGTAAGAGCAGAAATGTTGTCTAGTGTGTTATCCTTTGGGTTGCACCACGCACCCAAAAGGGATTTGCTTCCTTATTGGATCTCTTTTGGACCACACAAGGTAGAAGACTGCTATGAAGCAATAAATAGATATAGTCTGAGCTCAGTAATAGGCCTTGTGATATAGAAATACAATGTTTATAGAGCAAGGGAAGATACTCTTTGTTCTACTTAATGCTCTTAAAGGCACTGTCTTTTGTGCTGTCCCTTGTAAATATAGATGATGCCACTCAATCAGATACCATTAGCCAAGTTTATACATTGTTTTTTTCTTTATTCAGCCGTAGTAATAAGCACATATTAAGCCACTTGCCACCTTTTTCCCTCCGAGCCCTTTTGAAACCAGTGGCACACCCTGGAAACAGCTGCTTAGACTTAATGTTAGAGTGAGTAACTGAGAGTTATCTGGCATTTCCAGGGATTAAGCTCTGTAACTTCGGCCTCATTATCACTGGACAATAGCCCACTGAGCTTTCTGGCCTCACACCCATAATGTGTTATAGCTTTATTTAGAAATAGATGACTATGAATACTCCAGGAAAAGTTATGCCCTAGCTAAAGGACAGAAAATCCACTGTTAAAATTTATAATCTTACTAAGTAAAGATTATACCACCTGGCACTGGCTGCATTCTGTGTTCTAAGGTAGTCAGGTAACAGGGCTCACATAATTTTGTTTAACCTTAGAGACACATTTTTGAGAAATAAATTTCCCCAAAGAAAATATCCTGACACCATCTCCCTTTTAAATATCTTTACACACAGTATTAACATTATTCTCCACCAATCATAAAGGATTCTTAGGCCATAGTCAAAAATTTTATCCCTGTTTAGGATGATTAAGTTTTACATCTCCTTTCATATTGCTACACAGCAAAGATATGTATGGTATTATCAACCAATAATCATACTTGTGCACCTTTATGTCAGATGCATTAGTATAGTAAAACAAATTCACATAGGATCCTCCAAGTGATAACTTTCTTGAATATTCAGCAGAAGAGAAAGTCTAGTCCTCAAAATTAATGGTAGTTCCATTCTAGTCTTAGCAGGATGATATTTAAGTCAGACAATGTAAACTTTAGTAAATGCTACATTTGCACTTAGTATTAATGAAAACGCTGAACACCTATTTTTAAAATGAAAGGTATTCAGCCTTAAATAAAAATGAAATAATCCTATTTGTAGCAAAATGGATGCAACTGGAAATCATTATATATGTTGAACAAAATAATCCAGACTGAGAAAAACAAATACTGCAAGTTTTCTTTCATATGCAGAACCTATATTTAAGTGTGTGTGTGTGTGTGTGCATGTGTGTGTGTGTGCATAGGTCCTGTTGGTGTTGAAAGTAAGAATGGGTCCATGATTTGGGAATAAGAGATCTTAAGGGAAGGGAAGGAAAAAAAAGGAGGAGGTAATGAGCTGTATGCGAAATGAAAGCAGAAGATGGGGCTATTGGAAGTGGAAGGACCGGGACCAGAGAGACAGTAAGAAGCAGGCAAGGTGTGGGGGAAGGCAGTACGGGGTGGGGAGAGTATTATGAATATGTTATATTGAAACTCATTAATATGTATGCTAATTTAAACATTAATAAAATGACATATGCAGTAGCATTCAAAAAACATAGTTGAGAAAGTAATCAATAGTATCAAATGAATATATTTTTAAAGTCACCAATTACTGTATAACCCTAGACAAGGTACTCAGCATTTGCGAGTTTCAATTTATTCATTTGTAAAGTGAGGCAAATAGAGTTGCACAGAATGGGAACTAAATGACATCATCCATTCAGAGAGCTGGAGGAGTAAGACCTCAATAAATGATAAAAATGATTTCTACAAGCAGCAGTAGAAAAGTGAGAGTCAATATAGAAAAATTATCCTAAATGGGGATTATGTTCCTGACTGTGACATCATTAGCTCCACATTCAAACTTGTAAAACATTCAGAGAATAGCACCTATCCCTTGGGCTACGTCACTCCCTTGCACTACGTCACTCATTCCCATCAGATTCACCTTGGACCTTGTTGAGCCCTCTTTCCTTTTTCTTTTCATGCAGTCCATGAAGTTTCTCCTTGCTTCAGTTTCTGGCTCTTCTTTCCTGTAATTCATTTTCAGGCTGAAATCAAATTGATTTATCCCCATTAGTCCTATCATGGTTGCTGCCCTGGCAACTGTTTAGAATCATAGTTTGACATTGGTTCTTTGAAGGAAACTTTAAAACCTGATGAAGGATGCTGATAATTAAACTGAGTTTGTGAGGAAAAGTAAAAAATCATAAGTTGTTTGTTCCTTTCTAGACTCTTCAAGCTAGACTCCAGTGTTTCCATTTGAGAATTATGCACTTGGCCATGCCAAGGAGAGACTGCTGATAAAGCAGCTGTGGAGAAGCCAAGAGCCCAATAGTACTTTTAATCATACTGCAGCTGATGAAGCCCTGTGGTTGAGCATCTCTTGATTAATATTCTTTAACCATGCTGTAGGTTAACAGAAAGATCTCTGCTTCCTACAACTTAGGAGACCTTTATTACTGAACCATTTCATATATGGCATATCCTCACATTTTGGACTTCAGGTTTCTCATCTGTAATGAGATTAAATGGGATGATCTGGATTTTTCTGTGAGTTCTACTAATGTAATTTCTTTGTACAATCTGAGGAACTGAGATTTGTACTAAAAAAAATTCCCAAGATAAACAATTGTTCTTAGAGTGTTCTGCCTTCAGTAAACTGAGAATGAAGAGATAAGTATTGATGTAATTAAGCAGCTGGCATAAAATCAAATTGGTAGTGTTGATCATTTTATCATACCACCCCCATATGTCAGAGAAGTCAGAGTGTAAATGTCCATCTTTATCAGTCTGCTTTCTGCCATCTTTACATTCTAAAATGCTGATGGTCTTACTTTTTATGCAAAACAAAGATTTACCTTGTAAGGATTTACCCTGAGATACACCCTAGAACATCGCTAGAATCATTTTCTGGGAATCAATGTGGCATGCAGTTTATATAAAGTTTATTTTTTGGCAGTATATATAATTCTAGTGTACTTTGGTTTTTACAAGGGGAGAACTTGTCAGCTTTACCACCAAGAACCACTTCCATTATTTGTCTGTGTGAACTAAGTTTTATATATGGGGATTTATAAATAATTGAGTTCTTATACTTTATTAAGCAAAAATAATTAAACATGCCTACTGCTTAGTGCTTTCGATCATAATATGGCTTCCAACAATGACATTATGATAAATCTAGACCAGGGAAATTTGGATGAATAGGATTGAGGAATACTGTTCTCAGCCTAGCAGTAGGCAATGGAAATTATTTAACAGATGAATCTTAAAGGAGACAGAGATCTCTTGGAGGAGAAATTCCTATTTAATTGAGTCAGAAATCAACCTTAAATTGTTGGAATTTAAAAATAAAATAGAAGTGGGATTCAGAAAAATGTTAGGAATGCTAAGATGGAGTTGGGGGTGTCAGTAAGTTTCGCTCTACAGATATCTGAGTTTGTGCATTTTACTTGAAGGTTCTAGAACAGGAAGTTGAAAAAAAAACAATACTTTTCTCATCAGTGCGGTGCAGTCAACTACCTAACATGCTTTGGTTTGGAGGGAAGTAATGGGGTATGTATCAGCGTTTTAGGACAGGATCAGAGGTGAAGGAAAGGGAACAATGGCTCCACTGAAAAGCTACATATTTGTAGTAAGGTGGAAGAAGGGCAAATGGAGGGGGACTGCTCATTTTTAGTTAACTGCCAATGCTCTAGACTTTCAGTCTTTAAATCTCGGTGTATTTGTAGCGATTTTATACCCATGAATGTTGTAAAATCCCGGATGTTGGTATTTCAGGATTAGAACTCGAGCGATTTTAAGACAATAAAATGCTAAAGGGAATGAGGGACAAAAAAAAAAAGAGTAAAAGAAGAAAATAAAGGATTTAAAGGTAAAGCTCCTGAGATGTTCAACACTAATCCCTCCTGCCCTTCCAGTCAGTCATAGTTTTATACCCTAAGGCATTTGAAATGAGCTTCAAGGTTGGAGGGACGCCCATGGTGAATAAGAGGAAGAGCCGCCAGGTGGGCTAGCATTTTGGTAACCTTCCCAGCTTCAACTAGACGAGCTCCCAATTTTATTTATTTATTTTTTTTTTGGTGTTGCAAGTGTGTACATGCAATTTTATTTGATGCACTCCAAGCTTCAAAGGAAAATGCAAAGCTATTTCCTGAGTGGAAGGTGAAACTTCCTTAACCTCTGCTCTTGAAAAATAAAGATATATGCTATTTAGGTCATTTGGGTTGGGACATTAGGAGAGACCAGCCAACAGTTCAATAAGTCACTTGTCCTTGCTTTGAAAGTAATAACTCCTGCAGCTATAAGGAATAATAATAGCAGTTACCATATTAAGCTTCAACACTGATTGGGATCAGGGCCAAATGCTTTTTTAGATTGTATCTCCAGTCCTAAATGAGATTTGTTGCTACAATCCCATTTTGCAGATCTCTCACTCTCCTATTTTGAAAGTGTTGTGGAAATACTCTAAAAACCTGGAAATAAACCAAATAAAGACATTTTCAAATCATAGTTTGTAACAAGAGTTGATTAGGTACTTAGGGTTTATTATAGCTGAAATACACACCAGGCTGATATGATCTATTCTTTTGAGCCTAAAATAATTCTGAGTTCAGAAGGACAAATCACATACTGGCCCCAGAACTGAGGAATGTCCAATCACTTATTCCAAGAAGGAAGTGTTTTATGCAGATTGAAATGGAAGAAGAAATACTTTCCTTATTGAAAGGAAAAGTCTTACTGCAATTGAATGTTTGCCTAAGAAAAGTTTTTATTAATGTGTTCATTCAACAAATATTTATTGGGCATTAACTATGAGCTCTGAAATATATAATATCAAAGACTGATTTCTTTCATATATGCCTAAATTTTTTTTGAGAATTGCTAAGTCTTGGCCCAGGTAACACTTAGAGATTAAGTGTGATATTTAGCCTAGTTTCAGTAGCTATTTTTAATGCTAAGCAGAACGTCGAGGGCAGTAGAGTTGCTGAGTATAGATCATAAAGTTAAATAGTTTTAGAAATAAAGTAGCCCACTTCCTCAATATTATAGATAAGAGACACAAACATGAGTTATAAACTGTATAACCTTAGACAGGTTACTTAACCTGTCTAACTCTCAAGTTTCAGCTTTATGAAATGAGGGTAATAGAACTGCCTTGTGTGGAAATATACTAGGCATTATAGAATTAATTATCCGAAACACCCAACACATGCAATATTTACTTGCTGTTATAGTGATCTCTTTTCTGTCTGAGGGAACTGAAATTCACTTAAGGAAAATGACTAGCCCAAGGTTACATAGCGGTGATGGTAGGGTAAATATTAGAACTCAAACCTCTGACATTAGTCAAATATACCTGATAGTACATTATCCATTTTCTTTCCTGGAAGTAGATAATATGAAATTACTAAGCCTGAGAGAAACATTTTAGTTCACCAAATAAGAACAATTACAAAGAAATGCCTCACGTAAGAAAAGTATTCCTGAGTGAGCCTGGTATTGTGAGTCATGCTTCTAATCCTAGTAGTTGGGAAGCTGAAGAAGGGAGATCAAAGCAAGGCCAGCCTGGGCTGCATAAGGTGTTGCAGGCCAGCTTAGGCTACACAGTGGAGAGAGAGAGACAGAGACAGACAATATATAAAGGAATATTAATATTCCTGGATGTAAAAATCTAAAATCTAGAGCCATATAATACTGAGTAAGCAAACTGTAGTGCTGAATTGTATCCTCAATGCTTTACTTACTAAAAATGAAATTGAGGTTCTTATCTGAAAGATACTGGAAACTCTCGTAGACCACACCATTTCTACTTGCAAAGCAAGGAATAATGCAATAAAATTATAATGGAAACATCAGTACTACCAAGACTTAAGGAATGATAGATTTTAAAAGAATCTTTTACTGGAGTGAAAACTCACAGAAGTTGTTGTTGAGAAATTTGACACAAAGAATAAACACAGACAGCAGCTCTCTAGCAGAGGCATATTGTTGCTGCTTTGTGCAGCTACAGTTCTGGTATAACACTGAAAGTGACCAATTCATTAGATGAAGAGAGTCTTAAGGACTAGAAATATATAAAAAGATATAATCTGTTCATATGCTAAATGTGACAGTTGCTTTACAAGCGCTTAAGCAAAAGATGATATATTCTTTTCTGAACCATACTTTAATGAGAGGACTGCAATGCTGATTGTAAGATAAAAGGAATATTAAAAATGCTCCAAGTCTCCTAAGATGAACAAGTCCATTATGCTAAATTCATGCATGTCCCAGGAACTGGTGCCAGAAAGTCTGATGGGAGTTCCTACTACACCACAAGGGATTCATTGTGATTGTTTCTGGTGCAATTACGATATAAGGCAGTCCTTTCAGCATTGTGAACCTATAAATTTGCTGAGGGCAGATCTAGAATTAAGTGCTCTTACCACAGTAACCTTTAAGTGATTGCTCCTGCTGTACCTCATCACTTAATCTTCATCTTGCTAACTTAACTCTCCTGAAAAGGAATCATATTTTCTTGCAAGGGAAATATATTGGTAATACTTTGATTGCTTATTCATTGGATAAATTTCACCTTTGCAGGGCATCAGGTACTGTCTATACAGCACTAGACATTGCAACAGGACAGGAGGTACGTTCCCATTCGATTCTTACTATTTTCCTCTGTGTTTATCAAGTTTTCTTGTCAAGGGCATGTATGCCTAGTGGGTAACACTAGGTTGACATAGTTTTATAGTTATTGACCAGAGAAAAAGCACAGATTTGTAATATAGAAAATATAGTAGATGAAGAATTTGTGCATTGATGATTATGTTTATTGTAATAATTATAATAATTTCATTTCCATATTTTAATCATCATTCAGGTGGCCATAAAGCAGATGAACCTTCAACAGCAGCCAAAAAAAGAATTAATTATTAATGAAATCCTGGTCATGAGGGAAAATAAGAACCCCAACATTGTTAACTATTTAGATAGGTAAGTACTTTATTATTCACATATTTTCTTTATAGGATATCATTTTCTTGTCAAATTGTTTATTAACAGTCATTCTACAAATATTTCTGAATAGTACAAAGAAATAGAGTGTGACATTGATTGTTTAACTTGCACCCCATATCTTTACCTATCCATCACACACTTGAAAACATGTTTTGTGGACCTGGTTCTAAACATAAACAGCTTGTGTGATTTCCTTTTGAGGACTGTGGCTCCATCTTGGCAGCAAATGGACTACTAGGAGGCTGAGTGAAGCAGGCAGACAATAGCCCTGCTTTAATGGATGCTTTGTGATTAACTGACAGGTCCAGGGAATTGATACTTTAATCTTAAACCTTTTTTTTCCTAAAGCAGGTAATTAATGTCTCTTTCATCACTGGTGTGTTATAAATAGGCACTTAAAGACAGTGCTAACTCTTCTCTCTCTCTCTCTCTCTCTCTCTCTCTCTCTCTCTCTCTCTGTGTGTGTGTGTGTTAACATCTGTATTTTTGAATTTTAGTGTTTGTTTAGCACCACTGTGCTGTGTTCTCTCAGGGGATACAAAGAAATGAAGGCTAGGTCTTCAACCTCTATGAGTTTACGTTCTTGCTGTCTGTGTTTTAGGCTAATAGCGATAAGTAGGAAAAAGGAGGAAAAGAGGAGATAAAAAGAACAACTGAATTTTTAAGTTTTAATCAGTTTTTCTTATAATGTCCTTTAGGGCCTATCTGCAAGGGCATGCCCTGGATTCAATTTCTACATCTATAGTTTGTAAAAATTGCATTTGTACTTTTAAAAAGTGCATATTCCTAGGCTGTTATCCATAATTAATGTAAACACAACCTGTGAACTTTCAGTTTTAAGAGCCTTGCCAAGTGGATCTATCAAATACTCTTCTTTGAGCCCCACTGCAGGAAGTCTTGCTTCATAGTAAGGTGGGGGTTTTATTGTTTGGTTGTTTAGTCTCCCATTAGCTCAGGTTAGACTGAAACTCACCATGTAGACAAGACTAATCCTAAACTTCCAATCCTCCTACTTCAGTCTCCCTGGTAGATGGGATTACAGGTATGTGCCACCACATCTGACTTAATGATATGGGGATTAAGGCAAGGCGGAATCATTGGGGACACTCTTCTCTGTAATTCCTCATTCTTGTTTAGTAATGGGGAAGAGACACCTGAAGATACCGCTGGTGTCCTTAGGTGGTGCTGTTTGGTTTGAATAATCTAAAACTCTTTGCTTGAATTGTAAAGCTTTCATGACCTTGGTCCCCATATTTTAGCACTGAAGTTTGTTCTGCCTTAACTACTTAAAGATAATAAGCATGGTCCTCTTCACAACTGATTTTTATCACAACTAAGGTAAGAATATTAGAGTTTCCACTTCCTTAGTCCCAAGTTCAAACTACTTTTCTTCTCTTCTTATAGCTACTTAGTGGGTGATGAACTATGGGTGGTCATGGAATACTTGGCTGGCGGCTCTTTGACTGATGTGGTCACAGAGACTTGTATGGATGAAGGTCAGATAGCTGCTGTCTGCAGAGAGGTAAGAAAAGAGAATGTTTCTTGCTGATGAGAAACATCAAAATTGTCAGTTCTTTCTTTCTGGTTATTCAAATGTTTATAACATTAAAATAACAATAATATATTTTTTCTCCCAAATAATAAAACAGTTGAAAAACCTATTTAAACCATAACTTAACAGTGTGTCCTTGCATCCACTCTTGCCAGACTTTCCTTGATTTTCTGTGGATCTTCAAAGCTCCATTATACTATTGAGGGGATGCTATTTCTAAGATTATGTGTGGTAGTGTTGGTGAACATGGCCTATTGTGATATTCACATGTAACTTCTTTCTGGTTTAAGGGAATTGTGAAAAGATGCTCTGCCTGTGCAATACAAGTCCCATAAAATATATATTACATTATATTCCTATCATTTTAAAAAATATTTTTTATTTATTATTTTTATTTTAAGTGTATGAGTATATTACCTGCATGTATATAACTGCATCCATGTTGTGCAATGCCCGTGGAGGTCAGAAGAAGGCATTGGATCCCCAGAAACTGGATTTATTGACAGTTGTTAGCTATCATGTGGGTGCTGGGAATTGAACCTGGGTCTTCTACAAGAGCAGTCAATGCTCTTAACTGCTGAATTATCTCTCCAGCCCCATATTCCTATCATTTTTCTTGAAAGCAATTTAAACACTATCCTTCCTCAGCACAGAAAGCAATTTCTTTCATAGTACCCTGTGACTATTCCTTATAGTCATCCAGTGAATCTGAGGATGTCATTTAGAAGAGATATAGAGGTTAGTGACTGTAGTTCCTAGCTAATTTAAGGATGTTTTATTCTATTATTTGATCGATATTTAAGCATACACTCTTTAATAGAGTCTCATATTGAACATTCTTTATCCACCTGATTACTTATTGTGGTGAAGTTTTCTAAAAATTGAAGTAGGAACTTGAAAATCAATGATAGGGCAACAAAACTAAGTGATATTGGCTCATTTTTGCATTTAAATTGTTCTCTTGGGGCCTGGAACGATGACTCAAGGGTTAAGAGTATTAGCTACTCTAGCACATTACCTGGTTTCAGTTCCCAGAACCCACATGGTGGCTAACAACTGTCGATAACTCCAGTTCCAGGGGATCTAACACCCTCCTGACCTCCATGGGCATTGTACAGCACAGATGCAATTACATCATGCCAGTAATAAACTCATACATATAAAATAAAAATAATAAACAGTTTAATAGTTCTCTTAAATTTCTTCTTTCACTATCACGTCTCCCTAAACATGCATACATAGCAACAATCATGGTTTTTCCTTCATGCCATATATCATATTTATATTGACTCCAGAGGATATTTTTCCCTGAGCCTATGCTTTCCATTTTTTAGTATTATTAGACAAAGACATTTCCAAACAAGTACCTATAGTTAATTATAGCTTGGAGCCATTCCCAAACCTGACTTTCCATTAGAAACAACCTATGGAACTTGTTTGAAATGCACATTCCTATTTCCCACTCTAGATTTACTAAATCAAACTTTACTATGTATACTGAAGCTTACAACATCTGTATAAGACCAAGCTGAATCCAGATCATCTAGATAAGTAGGCCAAAGCACAATTGTTTTAATTGGTCTGTTGGACTGTATTAATGACTAGTATGCTTTTATTGCATTATCCATATTCATGGCTTAGTCTAATTTGGCAGCCATCAAAGAAATATATAAGGTTAAGTAGTGACACTGGTGTAAATGTGGTTTGAAAACGGTGTTAAAGCATTCAATAATCTAATTTACTTACAATATCAAATGACAAGCGTTCCTACAATTTGTCTAGAAATGAGATGTAAAATTAAAACTAATATTTGTGATGTAATTATAACTTTTTCTGATTCAATAGTGCCTCCAAGCTTTGGATTTCTTGCACTCAAACCAAGTGATCCATAGAGACATAAAGAGTGACAATATTCTCCTTGGGATGGATGGTTCCGTTAAATTGAGTAGGTATTTTGATTCGGATAATATTTAAGAAAATGTCAGGGAATTTCTGCTGTAATACTGTCTACCTTGAAAAGATAAGATGCTCATTGAAAATGATTTATCTGAAAGCAGTTTGAGCCCAATGTGAATTAGAGAATTTCTCTGATAATCTGTTCCTGTACATTGTGACTAGATGTTTTGGAATTAATATGTCAGAATTTCTAGTGGCATCCAGAATGGATGGATGGCAAATAACTTACTAGAAAAATGGAAAGAGTGTGTAAATATAGGAGAAAATATCAGAAGGGAATCACACTGATGACTATTAAAAATGGCATCACAGTTGTCAGTTTTTTCAGATCCCTTTAAAATCAGGACCAGCTGAGAGATCAGGTAATACATATATGAGCTAGGCATTTGTGGAAATGTAGCTTAACATTAAAGGATCAGCCACATGAAAATGTAATTGCAGGAAGCAGATACTTTGAGCTTCTTTTAACTGACTTTTCTTCTCTACAGCGGATTTTGGCTTCTGTGCCCAGATCACTCCTGAGCAAAGTAAACGAAGCACCATGGTGGGAACTCCCTATTGGATGGCGCCAGAGGTGGTGACTCGGAAAGCTTATGGTCCAAAAGTTGACATCTGGTCTCTGGGAATCATGGCAATTGAAATGGTGGAGGGTGAACCACCTTACCTTAATGAAAATCCACTCAGGGTAAGTCAGAAGAGCATTCAGATCCTTCCTACCCCCAAATGGGGGAACACCACATTTGAGATTCTACCAAATTGGCCAGAACTGGCATTTCCTTGAAGATGGAACACAGAAACACCAGGTTACAATTTTTAAATTATTGACAGCTTTTAAAAATGTTTCATAAGCTATCTGGACACTTTTCTAAAAAGTGCTTTGTTCACAGTACTTCTACTAACAAGGGCCTTAAAAATTCTTTAGTTAATAGCTTTCTACTATAGATGTATAGAAATGCATCAAAGGAAAAATGTGGGAGGAAAAAGACATTTTATCCTGTGCCATGGTTAAATAACCTACCTAGGAAACATTTGTTTTATAAGTACTTTAACAAAGTTAACCAATACGTTTCCAGAACAGCTATACTTTTTATTGAATTTTTCTTCATTATCAGTAATGATTCATTGAGCAACAACAGCTTGGTAAACATTGGAAGGAAGAGAGATAGAGTGCCAGCCTGATGAAATCACAAACTAAATCATAAAATGTCATATAGAAACTTGGCTGAAAATAGTTTGGGTTAGGTAAGACAGTTTGCCATTACCCAGTTATAGATTTGATCTGCAAGTGGCCCAGTCCTCTGCAAAGGGGAAAACCCCTCCATTTTCTAGCCTAACCCCATTAACTTTATTCAGAGATGTGATACTGATAATGAGGTTGAAAAAGAAAAGGAATATCAAAGACATGCTTGCTTAGTGGCGAAGTGAGCCAGGAGCTGTTCTGTTGTCTACAGCTTCACAGTGAACCAGAATCTATTTCATATACATAAAAGGCATGAGATTGTTGGTAAAAGGAAATAGGCACAGATTCTAAACTACTCTCAAAACTCATACATAGAACCAATACCAAATGCATTGTGTGTGCCATTACCACTAAGAGTCTAATACTGACTTTTATCCTTTGTATACAAAAACCATTCTCCTTAGTGGATAGGTAAAGGTATGCTCATTATATTTGCAAAATCTGTATTCAATTCAAATACACATGGCTTTCTAAGCATACAAAGAAATCTGTGAATTGTCTAGGTTTTGGAGTTGAAAATTTTGTGATTGTGAGCCGTATTCCCTTTCTATTTAGGGGGTAGGCTCCTCTAATTCCTCCTCTTTCTAATTCCACTCTGGTACTTTTCCTCTTGTCCTAATCCCTGCACTGATTAGTAAACAACAGATATGAGTGAATGCCCTAATGAATGTTATGGGCTATTACTCTGGTCTCAACAAACAGTCTAGAAGTGAGATGTGTGCATAGATTAGCTGCCTACAGGGCTGAGTAGAGGAAAAGGGGGCATTTTCCCATCATTTGTGGGTCAGCCCTCCCTGCATTTAATAAAGTCCATGCCTGATCTATGGGCCAGTGCATCAGGATAATTACTTGGGCTTTTCCTTATTGTTTAACTGCCTTTTGCCTGTTAAGAAACAGCAGTGAAAGAATACATCAGGTTGATGTGAATTTCCTCCTCTAAGTCTTCAGACTTTAGAAGCACTAAATGAATTACAGCTATTTTGCTCTCTAATTTCTAATTAGTAATTTACAACCTGCAGAATTTAAGAATTAAATAAATGACTCTAAGACAACTGGTATCAGTAATATATTTATTACCTTCTTCTGTTCCACAATTATATTTGATCTCTCTTTACCTTGGCTGCTAATTGCTAGAATAAAGGAAACAAATTTTAATCTCCATAGGGATCTTCTAGCCTGAGATCAGAACTCATAATTAATAGCTTGTCTTTTAGACTCCTTAGCCTTGTATCAAAACAAGTACTTTCAGATTAATAAGCCACATAGTTCAGGAAGCCTACATTAAGGCTATAACAAAAAGACCTGACAGAAAGACCACTTTGTTGAATTCGACTGATAAGGAATTTCTCTAACTTTGTGTATTATTATCCTTATGTGATTAACTTCTAACTAATTAATCAAGAAGTCCATACTGAACCAGTCTGATTCTGAGGCTGTTTGTCTAGACAACATAAATACTTTAAAATTTTCACTGTAAATAGGCAATCCTCAAGTTCTCTTAGAGAAAACATAATGTCTTGGGCCAAGTATCCTTATTTGGGATTTGAAAAATGTATTCACTGAAGCCACATGGAGAGGAGATTGGAAACAAAGATACAGCATGAGACTATAAGGAGCTTACATTTTCTTAGATCCTGGTGACCAGACACTTTGTTGGGAACTATATAATTGAGTAAAGCCTGAGTAGAGGAGGGGATGAGCTGGATCCTTTCTCTAAAATCTTCCCAATACTACCACATATTCACCATTTATGGCTTTTTGATAGTAAGAAGCGGAAGGAAGAGAGTGAAGTAAGAGAAAGGAAGACGAAATGGTAGAAGGAAGTGTGGCACACACTTGGGAAAGAAAAGCAGTTGAGTAGTCAGGCAGACCTGTGTATGTACTGAGTGTGTAATGCAAAAGCTCGATAACATTTTGTAATTCACTGAAAACCTTCAAAACCTGTTTCCTTTCTATAAAATAGGAATGATATCCATCTTGTTGATTTGACATGAACACTAAGTGAATAATGTGTGTAAATCACCTAGCCCCATGGTCTAGTGCATTGTAGAAAGGAAGGAAATTGAGAAAAGATTTAGAGTAGTTTTTTTTTTACTTGTTCATTAAGGGAGATTGGATTGACCATTCTCCCAATAACTTATTCCAAGCCCCCGATGAAGTGGAGGATTCCACAGAGTTCACTATAATTAGCATAAATAGGTAACATTAAACAGGACAGGTTCAAGGTGAAGTCTTAAACTGTACATTTTATTAAAGTTTTTGCATTTCACTGTGGCTTGTATCTTTGTTGCAACCTTGTCAACTGAGCAAACTGTCTATAAATATTGTTCATTGATTTAAATTTGGTACAAAGATTTTCATTACTTCTTTCCCCAAGTAATAAAATGATTAGGATTTTTTTAGAACAAAGTACTCTGTAATAACTAACCTAATTTGCTCATAAAATGTCTTTTAATGGTCAGAGAATTATTAACCGTACTGATGATATGAGGTTGATAACCTTTCCAGAGACAGAGAGGAGACAGGCTGAAGTCTTTACACTCTACATAACTGGCTTTGGAAATATTGTTCTGTGACCCAAGGGCGTTTTTATGCAACCACCAATAATAAAGTGCCTCATTCCTTCTTTTTGCCAAATTTATTTGGGCTTAAAAATCCAGCTTTCTTCATGAATACAAAGATGTTGGTCTTTTGTTGATACTATCTTTCCTGTTAATTGATAGTACACTCTGTTAAGCCTTATGATCACAAAGACCTGGTTCTAAATAAGGACATAGAATTATTTCTGTCAAACAAAACATTGCTTTGCTTTTAAAAAGTATGAGGTTTACATTCACACACAATAGAGGGGATCCTATCGAGCTCTGGTAGATTTTGGTTCTTGTGGCATGTCTCAGTTTTATTCACTTAATGTCCATACTAAACCTTTTGTAATCCTGTTTTATGTGTAACTTTCCAGCTGTCTTTTATTGTTTACTTTATGCCCTTGCTTTAAAGCATCCTTGAGGTTCTATCAAACATGGAGCCACTGGAAGACAGTTATTGGTATCATTGCTAAAAACAGTATGTGGGATAGAACATGAATCACAGAACCTACAGTAATGGTTTTCCTCCTTGTTTTCACATTGGATTCAAATGTAGAGGTTAAGAACTAATGATCCTAGATTAGAAACCCCAGGGAAAAGCAGTAATGAGAACCAGGTCAAATGCACTGCAAAGCTGCATAGCAAGCTTTTTATTGAGCACTGTGTCCATACTGTGTTCAACCAGAAAAGAGCACAATATTATCCCTTCACACTTGTCTGTTTCATTTACAAAATCATAAGGAACTGTGTAAAAGCCTAGTTGAAATATTGCTCTGCTCTGTGTTGTTTTCACACTTATAAGTTCAGTAATACTACCTGTTTTGTTTTCTTTTCTGTTGCTGTGATAAAATGTCATAACAAAAGCAACTTAAGGGAGAAGGGTTTATGTGCTTCACAATTGAAAGTCATAGTCCGTCATTGTGAGGAAGTAAGGCAGCAGAAACTTGAAGTCTATGGTCACATCACACTTGCAGTCAAAAGCAGGGAAGTAATGCATGCATGCTAGTACCCAGATCATTTTTTTTTTCGATCTCCAATAATCCAGAATTCTCTAGCAGAGAAAGATGCCACCCACAGTGTGTAATCTTCCTACCTCAGTGTTATAAAGAAAACCCACCACAGACATGTCCACGGGTCGACTTAATCTAGACAATGCCTTATCGAAACTCCCATCCCAAATGATTCTAGATTGAGTCAAGTCGACAATTAAAACCAGGCATCACACTATCAAAAGGAGCAACATTAACTAAGCATATTTCCATGATATGTCACTTTGGCTTCTCATTTTGCCTCTCCTGAAAATGGAGTTCATCATTCTGTTACTGAGAGTGAATTGCCTGTATGTTGTTCATGGAGAAGGAAGTGCAGCAACCTAAATTAAGACCTGTTGTTTGCATTAAGAGGCTTTCTACCCTCCTCCTTTCCTGCTGCTCAAAGTACTTCACAAATGTTAGTTATCTTCTTCTTTGTCATATGACCAGGGAAATTCTAGGGTCTTGTATATCTTAACAAGTCAGTTAGGCAGGATAAGAGAAGCCCTATCTACTGAAAAACAACTGCTAAGAGCCAGACTGCATCCCATTCCCTCCAACCACTGGAACCTGTGCTGTGGATTGGAATGTCTGGGTTTGATGGCGCGTGCTCATTTGGAATTAAAGTCAGACATAAACTTCCTGAGTACCAGAGAAGCAAGCATACTTTTCTAGCACTCGGTCAATATTGTTTTGAATGTATTTCAGGGAGAGCTGGGAGCATTCCCTTCTTTTTCCATAAGCCTCTGTAGAACAGCAAGCTTTATTGATGGGTTGTTGACACTCCTCCTCCTTTGAGAACTAATCTATGCCTAAAAGGAGGAAAAAGTTGGGATAACTGCAACTAAAATAATTATGGAACCGTAACAGGGTTTCTTTTTAATCAGAAAATATATTGCCTGTCAAAAGATAGAAAGCTCTTAAGAAATCACTGGTTGTCAAGAATTCGGCATAGGAAAATGGGACTTAGCCATAGGAAAGCTGCAAGTTTCATTAAGATTATACAGAAGCAGACAGTTCAAACTAGTGAATTATGACCCAGAAAACAGCCAAGGGAGAAATTGATTCCATAGCAAACTAAACTCCAAGAAACCAACCAGGCAAAGGGAAGGGAAAGTTAAAATGTGGTGAGCAGGGAATCATTGTTGGCTCAGATTGAGATTCCCTTATCCTGTGATTTTCTTATCATTCTTAGGCACATTTACAGGATAGAATGGTTTGGCTATAACCAAGGGATGCATGCACATATTGCTCTAATAAGTACAGGATAGAATGGTTTGGCTATAATCAAGGGATGCATGCATACTACTGTAATAAATACCATACCACTGGCTAAGGAATTAAGACCCCTGAAATCAAAGATCATTGTACAGAGACTAATCTTAGATTTTGGTCACACATTTGCTCAGTGAAATGTCCATTTGTATGTTTTATCTTATAGCTTTTGAAAACTTCAAAAAACTTGCTCACTACATCTTCTTATAAATCTCTTTGCACTCTGATAAAATATTCATAAATTTCTTAGCTAACCCTCTCAACAGACCCAGTAATTTTCATTATATGCAATCTCAGTTCTGTACCTGGGAAAGCCAAAGTTTAAACCTTATTTCAAGAATTAAGATGATCTTTTTGCTGTAGCTTTTCACTTTATTTTCCTTTCCTTTCTTTTGGGGATGGGAAGAAAGCATTCCTTTCTGAGATGGCAAGATTCATTAGCAGTTTTCATCTAGGAGTTGCTGATGAATGTGAGAGCTTTCCAGTGTCTCTGGCAAACTTATTGGTTGTGTCAGTTGAAGAGTGAATTCTCCAAGCTTTGTCAGTCAAAAACTCCATGATCTTGTGTATCTTGCTGACCCTTCCATTTCCTTGCTGCTTCAGATGATTAAAATTTACCTAAGCTATTGCTTCCTAGTGTGTGTGATCCATAAATTGCAGAGTTCTTTGGACTAGTAAAGGGAACAAGAAGGAGGCCATCTGGTAAGGTTCTTGTTTCCACTAGAATATTTCCCCTTTAGTTCATTCCTCTGTTGAGCTACCAAATGGAACTTCCTTCTTAAAAGGCACAAATTAATGAGTCTGTTACTTTGACTCTAGGAGCTATGGTTACAAGTAGCTATAATATTTGTTGACCTACCCTGCTTTCCGGGCTGTAGTGTTTGTTGCCTTTAAGTGAGCTTCCAGAGGAGTGAGGGTCAGAACGTGACTCAGACATTCCTTTCTCATCATCTGGAGACTGAATGGAAAGATCCCCGCTGTCTTACCAAGCAGACATTGAACCATGATGTGGAATAAGCTCAATGTGGGACCTGGTAACCTCACACTGATAGTAAACTTGCTGACAAACCTGTGAAGAGCACTGCAGTGATAAGGCTTGCACAGGTGTATTAGTCACTTTTCTGTTGTTGTGATAGAAACGCTGACCAAGGGAACTTATAAAAGGAAGAGTTTATTTAGCTTATGGTTCCAAAGGGGCCAGAGTCCATCATGGCGGGGAGGCATGGCGGCAGAGGTGGCTGGAGTAGATGTAGCAGCTAATGCTCACGTTTTCAAGCAGGCACAGGATGCAGAGATTGACTGAAGATCTGACAAGGCTTCAGCTCTAACTCTCTAAGCCCATCTCCAGTGACGTGCTTCCTCCAGCATGGCCACACCTTCTAAGACCTCCCAAAACAGCGCCACCAACTGGGGACAAAGTGTCCAAGTGCTTAAAGCCTATGGGGGACATTCTCATTCAAACCACTACAACAGGGAGATTCTGAAATAAGAGGCAGACAAATATATAATGTTCAAATATGACATGAGCCAGAAATTAGGTGTGAGCTGATCAAAAAATGAGAAGCATGGAAGATAATATAATAAATATAGATATTTTTGAGTAGTAGTTTTTTAAATTTCATTTAAATTTCTAATGTTCTTTGCATTTCTATCTCCTTGTAATATCCTCCTTCTATATCCTTATCTTCAGGATAAGAAAAATGGAGCAGTAGCAGAATTAAGCCTAGAACACATGGCCCTTTGCCTTCAAATATTTTCTAGCTTTCATATTTCTCTTACTCTTTATTCTACCAACCACTTTCCCTTCTATTGTCCTTTGGCTCAGGTCCTTGAATTATTTTTTTCTGTTTCTGCTGCTTCTCACAGCTTCTCTCCTTGACTTCCTGAACCATTCTCCTTTCCTGTTTTCTAAATTAAAAAAAAATTTTGAGAATTTCATGCATGAGTACTGTATTTCCAGTTTCCACCTCTCCTTCTCCCTCCCTCCCTCCAACTGAGGAAACTAAATCATAATGTATCAACTGTTTGTTGTCAAATCTTGCTCATAAAACACACCCTAAGTAGAAAATTCTGAAATGAGAAAGGAATCTGGACAGCAAGAGGTCGCAGGCAACAGCCAAAATGCAGGCTGTATGTATAAACCTTCAACACGTGCATGAGTACAAGAGCACGTGCACATGCACTCACACACGCACACACAAAAATATACTGCAAATCTCCCACTCCCAGCTATGTTATGTACATGCCCTTTGCTCTCCACTTCCAAGCTAGTGGAGAATGATTGACCTCAGAAGGGCCCATTTCCTCCACATAGAATCAAGAATGCCATGTGTTCATGCCTAGTATCCTTAATTTTGTGACTATACTTGTCCACCTCTGCCAAGAGACTGTGAAAAGAAGGAAAGGGAACTGTGAAGCACTGTAGCTAAAATTCCTCTCGGAAGGGGCTTAGTTTAGTCCCTCCCTCCCCGGGTCCTGCCTCAAACACAACAAAAATTCCCCAACTCACAGGAAAATTCTAGCTAATTTACTTGGACTTACTAACAGTAGAGCAGTGGGTCGGGGGTTAGTTACAGAACATGGGCGCCCTCCCTCCCCTCCATAAGTTACACTAATAAATCAACAACCAGGCTTGGATCTCGAAACTTCCTGGTGGTCCTATCCAAAATGGCAAGGAGGGGAAGAAAAAAAGGGCCCATCTCGTGGCGCCCTCAGTTTAAATGCTTTAGCCCCTCCTCTTCCTACATCCAAGACCAATGGACTGGTTGGGAGGGGTATAGGACTTTCCCAGCTCCTTGTCTTTTCTCTGCAAAAGATTGTCCTGGGTATATACCACCCAGCCTGGGAGGTGGGGTGATTGTCCACAGCTCGTCTGGTTTGTCCCTCGGAGAATCAATTCACTCTGCAAGCACTTAAGAGCATTGTTTCTGAAATCATACTTCCTGAATTCAAACTTTATTTCTAAATTATTCTAAGTATGGTGTTGGGCAAGTGATTCTCAATCTCTGACTGGATGGATTCTTTGCCTGTCAAATCATAATAGTCTACCTCAGGAAGGTGAGTGTGTGTGTGTGTGTGTGTGTGTGTGTGTGTGTATGTGATTATGTAAGCTTATAATATGAGCTGATAATAATCAATTTTATGAATTCATACTTACCATGAATGTATGTCTGTAGATATTGACATATAGATGAATAACCCCTTGGCTTTTATTGTTTAGTTATAGTGCATATGCAATAGACATTTTGTTGAGTAAACTGGGAGTCCTCTCACCATTTCCATGGGAAAATTTGTTTGGAGTTCTAAGTATTCAGCCTATAAAATTTCTCAACCACACCCTATCCCTTTTTTAAGTGTGTCATTATATTGGTACAGAGACCTCTCGTAGTCGCTAACACATTTCCATTTAAGTCTCCTAGCCTTCTTTCCTTATTTTTTTTAACTGTCTTAACATAAACTTTATAAACAGTTAAAATGAACTGAAGTAACATGCTAAAGCCTGCTAATTAAGTGGTTAGTTCTGTTGTAACACTGCCTTAATGAAAATTTATTGAGTACATATGGATTGCTTTGAGACTTCTTTGGAGAGATGTGGTAACTTCCACGATGAGGGCTTTGAACTTTCTTAACTGAGGAAATTGGCAATAGGGTAAATTCAATTATTCCTCCAACTAGATACATTGGTTTTCTCCTATTACTTAGGTAAATTTAGTTGCACACAGAGTTAGTGAAAACTTTATGCAGAATTCTACAATATCGGAAAATTTTAGGTAATGTGTTTATTACAGTGAAGAAAGCCACCATTTTCCTTTTGCTAATTGTATTGCTCATACTATAAATATTCTATAAGTCATGGGGCCTGTATTGCCTTGCCTTAGGAAGAAAACACACCTTGCTTAATGATCTAATATATTAGATTAGCAGGGCCTTCTCTAATTTTCATCAGCTAAAGACATTTTTGAAACTTAAGTTTCTTGAAACTATTTTTTCAAGTTCGATGGAGCACTACTCTCTCCCTTTCTTCTCTGAGCTTATCTGTGGACATGTTTTGACTAGCTTTGTCCAGCTGTCCATCCCTTTAATGGCATCTCTTTATATACACTACTCATAGAGCTTTCGAATTTCTCCCTTAGTGTATAGTAGACAAATTTTATTACATGACAGGCTTTGTCAAGTCTGAAATTGTACATTTTCATTCTTTGCTTATCTCGTAATTTCATTAAATATTTCATGTTCTAAATCTTAATACTTTGTATAACAATCTATTATATTTCCAGAGCAATTAAATTAATAATCTTTGGCTCTTATTATGGAATAGAACATTCTTTGAAAATCTGTTTTGAGCAAATGACTACAAAATTTGGAAAGGATCATGATATATTTCCAACTTTCTGCAGGCTCACAGTCTAGGAGGAATGACAGATCTATTTATTATGCAGTATCCCAAATATATTGTGAAAATAAACATGTGAACTAAGGGCTATGGATGCTTAAAAGAGGACAGACGTAACTGTCTGCAGGGTGACCAACTGTCCTTGCTTACTTGGGGGACACATGAGTTTCAATACTAAAACTGAGAGTACTCTTCAGGAAACTAGGTCGATTGAACTATATCTACTTGGGAGAGATGCTGAACACTAAAGAAGAGAGATAGTATGTGAGCTTTGCTAGTTTATGTGGGTGGGGTAGTAAGAGAAAGTCTTTGGGTGAGAAAAGAATAAAGGAAAGCTGGAAAGGCAGGCAGAGACAGAGCCATGCTATCTGCCAAGCCAGTCTTTACTGTGTTTTGTGGACCCATGATTTTTAAGCCACTAATAGTGATTCTCTAGATCTAATGAAATGCTATTTGCAGTGATAAATAGAGAGAAACCAAAATTGATTCTGGTTGAAATATATGTATGAAGGTAAGGCCCTAACGTCTCTACTACCTGTCTGTACCACCTCCTTTACCTCTTAACTGGTTTTAAGGACAAATTTGGGGGTAACATGATTTGAAAACCATTATCAGTGGACCACAGGAAACGACCAAAACCTTTGGAGCAGATAAATGAGTGACAAGGTGAAATTTGTGATTAGATAAAATTGTTAAGGGGGATGGACTTAAAAATAAAATGGCTGAATAAGAAAAACCTATTAGGAGAGTACTAACACTGTCTGAGAGAAGCCTCAACATTAAGCAAAGACAATGGGCATAGAAAGAAGTCGATATGTATGAAAGCCATCTCTAAATGTTGCACTGGTCAAATAATTATGTTAAGTGGGGAAATTCCTTCATGTGAGGAAGGAGAACTCAGTGATGGTTCTATGCTTTTTTGCTTGCATTAGAAGGAGCCAGTTATATGCAAAAATCTCTAGTCCAATTTCTGATAGATCATTTTCTTTGAAATTTCAGTAACTTGTTTAAAACCAACATATAATCACTCATGCCTAGATTTATTTTCCACACTCTTCTTCATCTAAGACTTGGCTTTACTGGTAAAAACTGTTTTTACTGCCATTGTTATATTGGCTACAACTATATTTGTGTCTCATTAGCAAGGCAGTGGGTAGCAATTTTCTTTTTTATGAAGACAGTCCCCAACTTACACACAGGATGTATTCCAAAAGTTCATTTTTGAGTTAATTATTTGGAACCCAGAGTGCATTTTCTCATAGAAACAGCCTCATATATAGTGATTAGTTTCCCAGGCCAGTCCACAAAAGCCAGTTTAGCCCAGAATGTAACTGAAAGTGTGGATTTTTTGCAATGGAAATTAGGTAGAAATAATACTGTTGCAATTAAGATGAAAACAATAATTGAAAAAGGAATAGTCTGAGGTTTTTGGTTCCTTCAAAAGGCAGTGCTTGATGAAAAGCAAGTTTAATCCCAGGAAAATAAAGGGAAATAGATGAGGATTGGACACCACGGTTTTGTAAACGTATCTTTAGCTAATGTTTTTCAAGGTATTTTTTTCATAGTAAAATTAGCTCTGTTCATTGCAGAAAAAGTTGAAAGTTGGAAAATATATTTTAAACATTAAGTCAACAATAATCCAACCACTAGAGAGAGCTGCTTTTTTATTGAATTGTGTATTTCATATAGACTATCTCAATCAATCTTAATCATGTTTACACCCCCTTCCCCATCAGCCCCGCCCCATAGCCCCCCAACTGGAATCTATACATTCTTTCATCTCCATTAATGTCTATTGTGCCAAGTTAGTATCCACAAATATTCCACAGTGCAGATTTATCAACTGAGGTCTAGTCAGCCTATCTGGAGTCCCTCGATTTAGGAAGATTAGCTCATCCTCACCCAACAGTAATCAGTTGCCAGTATTCCTTCAGCAAAGTACATGTTGATGTGTCTTAACTTTGTCTTAATATATGTGTTTTTATTAGCATATGTTCATTGTACAAAGTGATGGGTTTCACACAATCACTTTGATTCGTATGTAGCATCTACTTTGAGAATATTGATCCCTATTATTTTCTCTTGTCCTCCCACTATTAGTCCCATTCCTTATCCTTAAGATATTCCATTCTGCTTCTATGTCACATGTGTTTATGTATGTCTATATGTATGTCCATGCGTGTTTATACAGTTTAGATTTCATACATGGGAATGATAGGATGTTTGTCTTTGTGGTTCTGTCTTATTTTGCTTACTGTCTTCCTGACTTCTATCCATTTTCCTATACATGACATAATTTTGTTCTTTACATATTTATTCATGGGTCCAAAATAGTAGTTGAGGTGCAACCATATGAACTACTGCTACTACAATTATTGTTGTTGATTTTGTCATTGATAGAGAATCAGATCAGTAATTATCAACCAGGTCAGGACTTAGATATTATGCCATTGACGAATACACCCTATTCTTAGTCCTAACCCCCAACAGAAAGCACAGTGAAACAATACAAATTCTTAACAGCTCATGTGTGTTCTTTACAGTGATAGAGGAGTTTGTGGCACTGGCTCTGAGTTTCTTTCAAACGGAAGTGCTTTCTCCTGCCTTGATGCATTTTTTCAAGTTTAACAAAGATGGTTGAGGTCACTTTTTATTTATAAATGGAATGGAAAAAAGGCACATGCATTTCCTGAATGTTATACATGGATTTAAGAGTGATGTGAAGGACTTGGGAGGCAAGCATATACGTGTGCTTTTAAGGGAGAGGATTGCACGATGTCAATTCTATTAAAAGTTATAAAAAATGGGCAAATGACTATAACATGCATACAGAAACCAAAAGAGAGGGGGGGGGAAGACTTGAGGAAAGGACAAAACAGCTATGTTTATGTGGAGCTATGTCCGGCTACAGAACATGAAAAAAAAGGTTAAAAACAGTGGGTTTGGGGACTTGTAGACAACCAAAGTAAGAGTTTAAAGAGGTAATAAACACGTGTATCAACTGATATTTGCTTAGTTTTCATAAGTGAACAAAATTGGATTGTAAGAATAGAGGCTTCAATCGCTACTCATTAGGAAAACTCTTTGAGCTTTCATTTAACATATTTGCTCTAATTCAAGCCAGTTCAATGACTTCTCTCACTTTTTGGTCAAGATCTTATTATGACATGGAATTACTAAGAGCCACCACCTGTGTTTCTTATAGTCAATGAAAGAATTGAAAATTACAAAGCACAGGTGGGGAAAGGAAGTTGTTGGGAAGGATTGAGCTGCTTTTTTTATGTTCTTGGAAAAGCAACCCTAAAGTTCATTGTCCCTCCTACTTAAATATTCACAGTGCCTATGGAAAAGGACATCTTTCTATGAGATTCAGGAGCTTTTATAATTAGTGTGTTGTAATCTAAAGATACTGTTATCAAGTCTAAACAGGACTGCCAGTGATTCTCAGTGTTGGCTATAAATTGGAGTCACCTGGAAATCTTAAAAGACTGATTCCTGGCTACCCCTTGCAGAGTACTGCATAATTTGGTAATGAGAACCAGGTATGGGGATTTTTAAAAAACCTCTTTCCTCTTTAAGTTGTTATAATATGCAGACAAGTCTGAGAACCTCTGGGTAATTTCACTATTTACAGACCTGGGTGGATCAGACAAGTAGTTCTTTAAGTGTGGCTCTGGAACCAGCAGCACCAATATCAGCAGGCCACTTGTGCAAATGCAAATTATCAGGCTCCTCTCCAGATTTATTGATTTAGACTCTCCTGATGTAGCCCAGAAACGTTCTTGAACAAATCCTGCAGATGATTTCATAAGCCAGGATAGGTTAATAGTCACCTCATGTAGTTCATCTGCAGAGGTTGTTGGAAAGAACTCTGCTCACCAGCAGATGTAAACCAACCTGAGCAAGAGCTTCCGTTCCAAGAAAGTTCAAGGGGGAGTTTAAGAGTTAAGAGGGATGGGGGTTGTTAAGAGCACTGGCTGCTCTTACAGAGGATCCGGGTTCGATTTCCATGACCCACACAACAAAAATTGCCATCTGTAACTCCAGTTCCAGGGGATTGGACGCTCTCCTCTAACCTCCGCAGGCATTACAGCACCCGGGTGCACTTAGATACATTTACGCAATACACTCATGCACATGGAATAAAAATAATAAATAAAATTTTTAAAAAGGAGGTAGACAATCACCCACTTGCAGCAGTTCCAGAGGATCCAACACCAATACCCTCCCCTGGCCTTTATGGGCACTCTTACTTCCTTTTCAATACCCTCTTTAAATGCCAGCTTCATCTGTAAAGATTCCTCTGAGCTCCGTTGTAAATTGCTTCATTCTTGTCTTTACTCAGCAGTATCTACATTCCTCTATTAATTCTCAATCCATCATATTGTAGCTCTATAGTCTATGATTAAATCATGTTGTCTCTGAAAACATGGTGAAAGTCTTATTTATCCTTGAATATCTACTATAATACTTAGTATGCACTAAATGCTCTAGAATTATTTGCTCAGGGGAGTCATGGGAATTGGCCAGCTTTTCTGGCTACTAAGAAACTTCAAAGATAGGTTTATCTTTGTGACTTTATCACAGTCCTGGTCTAGTTCTCTTCTTTGGAAGCTAGGAGTATCGATTCTTTCAGAATACTAGGGGTTGATGTTTCTATGTTGGCTTTCCACATCAAAAATCTCAAAGATATCTAAAACTTATTGGCAACTCGTTTTTCCCATAAGATGCATTGTTGTCTAGTACCAAAGCAACTCATGTCTACTTGGCTCATATTTCCTCTTATTATAGGTAAAATTTGATGGGAAATGTAATTAAAACAAGACTTCAGCTGTAACAAAAGTATTTGTGCTCTTGGGCCCATCAGTTGACTCTTTTCTGGGCACTGCTGTCTTCTGATTCCTTATGTTTCTCTAATTTTATAATCTGATCTCTTCATCTCACTCATGTCTGCTCACAACTATCCTTCAAATAAGATCAGCAGTTAGGAAACGCTGGTCACCTTCTCTGTGTGCCTTGCTAAGGTCACAGCTCAGCATTTGTGGATAGTTATGGCCCCCTACTCTCTACAATCACACCTTGACAAGCAGTCCTTTAGTTTAATTTCCTACATGCTTAATAACACATTTGTTGTGAGTTTGTGCTGGTTTAAAACATTGAGGACACATTATAACCTTTGTGTATGTTTGGGAGGCGGGTAGGGCACCTCCTTATCACCTCTGTTACTGCCAAGATTAGTAATTTCTAAATATATACACATATATATTATAGAAACATTGAAATATATGAACCTGCCATTCTCTAAAATAGAACTTTTTATGACCTAGAGTGTAAACCAAGAAGAAAATTGGTTTAGGCCTTTTTCTGTGATAACCTATGGTTTTAATAGGTATGTGCTGAAGTGTTTAATGTTTTTTCTCTATAGGCATTATATCTGATAGCCACTAATGGAACCCCAGAGCTTCAGAATCCTGAGAGGCTGTCAGCTGTGTTCCGTGACTTTTTAAATCGCTGTCTTGAGATGGATGTGGATAGGCGAGGATCTGCCAAGGAGCTTTTGCAGGTGAAAATATAATAGGACAGTTACAAAGAGAATGTTACCATGTTTAGCTTTTGCTTGTCGATGTGAGAGTTGTAAGAGAGTTCTGTTGAGAGACATGTCATTAAAATTAGGTTATTACCATTTGATTTTAGAGCAGAGGCACATAAGCATAGGCCTGCATCTATTACAGGATTGCTTGGTACTGCCTTTCTTTTAAGAAGTTGGCATTTAAATCTGTAATTCTCTTTTGTTATTCCTGGAATCTTATTTTACAAGGAAAAACCCCACAATGTGACCCTCTAGTGTTGCTGTTTTTCTCATAAACTTTACTTGTGCCCTGGATGTTGTGTGCAAGTGCTCCTGGCTGGAGGTAATTCTTTACATAACTATGGAATTATTTCCATGGCATTTGCTACTCTAGTGCTTTACTGGTCAAAGCCCCTTTGTTTGTGATATGAAATGGCAGGCACCTGCTTGCCTGCCTCAGCACCATCCAGTGGTGAGTGCCTCTGTAACCATTTGTCCTTTACATGGCTTTCAGGATTAATATGATAACTAAGGCCTGTAATCTCTCCAACTTTTTACATATGTAATCTCATTCAATTTTCACAGCAACTCTTTATGGCAGGTGCCTGCCATTTCTTATCACAAATAAAGGGGCTTTTTTTCAGATGTGGCGCACACAGCTCTTAAATAGCAAAAAAAGCTCTAATTTGAGTCTTGGACTCCTGACTTCCTACCACAGGCGTAACAGAAACCAACGTAGATTTTTTTTAAAAATCTGTTTATTTGACAAAGCAGCAGCACATGCCCAGGATTACATGAATAGCTTCACTACTGGGTACTGTTCCTTGGGGACAGATATCAACACCTGGAACATCTTAAGTACAACGACTCCTTGTTCTCTCCATGACTTTGAACATACAAGCCCATTAAGCAAAAGGTGCAGTACTATTCAGAGTGCTAACCATAGATGTGCTGTGTTCCAGCCTACTTCCTGTCATGGAAAAAAATGTTTCCGTTACTTTTAAACTCCCCCTAAAGACAAAGAATCACATCCAGGAAAAAACTCTCAAATCAAGCCACACAACAACTTAACCTATTTGGAGAAATTAGAAACGCCATGCTATCTCTTCTCTGCTACTTATGAGCATTTCACAGATAATCATAGGGTCCTAAAATATCAAATCTGGATGCTGTTTTTTAACCTAATTATCCTGGCTGGAAATCATGGTTGGAAAACTTGAACATGTGAGTGCTTCACTTCCACATCTTTCCAACCTTATCACCACATATATACCCTAATATAGACACCTCTTTTATGCCTTCTTCCTATGATATCGAAGATGCATCATCTTTTAATGTAGTTATACAACTGTATAGAAAGAATCAACTATGGAAGTAGTTCATCTCCTAAAAGTACTTTTATTGGACCAAACTGAAAACTGATTTTGAGTGCAAACTGAGTAGTTTATTACATCTCTTCATTTTATATACACAATATATCCTCTATAAATAGATTCTCTTACCCTTGCCTGTTTTAAAGGATCAAAAGAGAGAGATGTACAATATTCATGCCACTATAAGGATGGAGAAAAGACAAAGCTCTTGAACATTTGTGTGTCTTTATTTGTGACCCAAGTTAATTCATGTTGCTTCATTTTGCAAAGTCTAAGTGCATTGTGTGATTAAAAACCTGTCAAAGACATGATTCCTACTCTCAAGAAATTCACAATTTTCTTGGGTTCATGAAAAAATAATGTAAACTTTTTAGAGAGTTGTGCAAATCAGGTGGCTTTTAAAGTAGCAAATGACATAGTTGTTTAAAGAAATACTTCTATTGGCTTGGTTGATAAGAAAATATCTATTACTGGGTGTGGTGGTACTTACCTTTAATCCCAGCACTTGGGATGCAGAGACAGGTGACTGAGGCCAGCCTGGTCTACATAGTGAGTTCTAGGTGAACTGGGGTTATAGCGAAACTGGTCTCAAAAGCAAAACAAAAGCAGAAATTAAAAAATGAAAAGAAAATATCCACAAACAGGAGAGTCCTTCTGGGCCTAGAAATTGGTTTCAGATAGTTTACAAAAAGAGGAGAAGATCCAGATTTGAAATAGAAGTATTACAGTTCATATACCCAAAGGTATGAAGACACGATGGAAGGAAAATCATAGAAAGTGTTGCTGAAGTAAAAGGTTCATATAAGACAGCTTCAGAAGATAAAATGAGGAGAGGGCCTTGAATAAAAAGGTAGAACTGTAGGCAGTGGAGGAAACCTTGAGATACTGAGGAACAAACTTGAGGAAAGCTTTATCTAGGAAGAACAATCTGGCAATATGTGATAAGAATTATCAATAGGACACTGGAGATGGTGCCAAGTGTCTGTAATCTCAGCATCTAGGAGGCAGAAACAGGAGGATCAGCAACAGGCTACCATCAGCTAGTTTAAGACCAGGCTAGGCTACATGAGACCCTTTCTCAAAACAAAGAAACAAACAAAAAGAATTAACAACAGGAGAAAATGGAAGCAGGAAAGCCAAAGAATAGTTATTATACTGTAGTTGGGCCTCAACTAGGAAAAGCAAGAGATAAATTTGAGAGGCATTGTGCAGTTACCTGGTAACTTATTATATGTAGAATACAAAGGATAATAAGACAAAAGTGACTTCAGGGTACCAAACCAATAGCTGCATTAAGCAGAATGAGTTTTAGAAGCTAATGCTTCTTGGCCCCTTTGAAGGGATTATCACTTGTCTCGTTTAACCATTATAATAATCAGAAGGGAGAATTGAACCAAAGTATTTTACTTCCACATCCCCTGTAGCTTATATCACATCTGAGGACTCTGTTGGGGAGATTTTAGCACATCTTTTAAATTGCTGAACTTAAAATGATAAAACATTCCAGAGAAAATGTGTACTGGCAGTTGAGAATTAGGACTTGGATCCTAGGAAAGAGATCAAGTCACACACTGTAGGTTTTTGTGAGTCATTCCCATAGCATTGATGACAGGTTGAAACTGTGAAGGAAATGAGATCTGTAAGAAATTAATTAGCAAAAGAAGTTAATGAGAGCCAACTTCTAGTATGAGAGTGGCAGGAAGAGAGTAGATATGGAAAGACAGGAACCAGAACACACGCATGGGGAAAGGCCCACGGTCGTAGTAGGATAATGTCACAGATATCCAAAGAATAAATCATTTGAGAGAGGGGAAAGAGATTCACTTGCATCAATTCCTCTAAATAGGCCAAAAAAAGTGGTGGAGACATATCTATTGGGTTTGGTGGATAGCGAGCCATTGGTTTCAGAGTAAAATGATTTCATTACTGGGTTGAAGACACTTTTCTGAAGCCTGAGTACTGATCCAGATACATTAATCAGTTTAAGAAAAGTAGATAGATTGGCCATTAAAAACTGAGTGAAAATTTCTAAGCTCCTTATTCAACTGTTTCCAGCTCTGCCAAGTCAATTCCATAATATTTCACAACATTGAAAGACAAAAAAGAAAAGCCCAAAGGACAAAAGCTGGCAAGGCTTTTAAATTAAATGGTGTCTAACTGGGTGCTCAAAATACATTTTAATGAAAAGGGGATATTTGAAAACGTAAAGTAATATACTGGATGGAAAAAAGAATTCTAGTAATTCCTCTTTTTTGCTTCCTTTCCCAGCATCCATTTTTAAAATTAGCCAAGCCTCTCTCCAGCCTCACTCCTCTCATTATTGCTGCAAAGGAAGCGATTAAGAACAGCAGCCGCTAGAACTGCAAGCCTTACCCCTCACCATCTCCCTGATGAGTAAGACTGTATTAAAACTGCTGCAGGAAATATAGAAGAAATGACAGTCAATTGGGTGGGGGTTCCTTAACTTTCAAAACAATAGAAACTTCTTATAAGCCTTTTTCCTACTCCCTCAGATTATGTAATTTATTTGTAAGCCTGAATCGCAGCCCACACAGGGCAGCAATGTTGAAGTGGCCAGCAAGTGGTCACTTCCACCGTGAAGCGAAAGAGCCAGTAGTGAATCCCCTCATTTTGTGCATTCGCTTTGAAGAAAAAGGTTTCTCAAAGATGCACACTCCCTCTTCATAGTGTCGTGTTTGTTTTTAAGTTAGAGTAGTCCCTCTTGCATTCGAACCTCCTTCCCTTACCCAATGTGGTGTTTTTCACTTGCATTGTCATTAGATGTCCAGAAAAAAAATGTCAAGGTGTTTTTTTTTTTTTAAAAAAAAAGAAAGTAAAAAAAGCAAAGAAAAAACAAAACAAACAAAAAATCAAAGAAAAAAATAGAACAAGTATTGTGTGAAGCTGTGGAAGTCCATGCCCTAATAGAGTTGCAATTTTTTATTTTTCTTCTATAGTGGTGGCTTGGTTTGTGTACCTATTTTTCTGCATTTGTATTGGAAAAGGTTTCCTTTAAGACATTTTTCAAAAGCAGAGAGGAATATGAGTGTTCAGGAGGGGCTTTGAAAAACTGTATCTAAATAAAGCTCTAATTGTGAAATCCTTTCACATTTTCACAAGGATGCTTAAGTGGTAGTTAATTTGTTGTGTAAACCAGCTTGTTGAGCTTTGTGATGCCAGAAAAAGGGCACACTGAAATTGTGGCACCCCTGTTGGCTAAGTCCAACTCCTAAACCTAGGATATCCTGGTAGGAAAAAAAAACCTACTGAAACAAAAATGGGACTTTCTTTGAGAGCCAAAAAGAAAACAAGATACATATACATACAGAAATCCTTGTTGGACATTATGTTAAAAAGATAAGATAATGAATTTAATCCTCTCCTGTGCTCCTCAAACATATGCATTATAAAATAGGCACATAGTGAGGAAATAGATCCATTAGCCAACATTCTTCATGATCAAAATTATTGATTTTGACAATTTGTAGCTCTTGATCATTTCTAAAAGAAAGATCAGGAGAAGAGAGATATAGTAAGCTTTCAATTTGTGTATGAAATGGGAGGTCAGTGCAAGCTGCATCCCAGTGAACATTTGGCTCTAAATTCTTGTTCCTATTTTTCCTATATATGACCAACCTCTTTTCAAGATATGTTGTATTCACACTTAGTTACTTGTATTTTGGGCTTTTAAAAGCTTGTTCATAAAGATGTTGAAATTCTTCTATGAAAATTTTGATTTACAATAAAATGTACCAAGAAATATCAGTCCAACTGAAATCATTTTGGGGCTTGAGGAAAATTCCAAAATTTGACTATGATTTCACCATTTCTCTATTTATTAACTTCATTAGTTAATAATTCCTGAATCTTCTGAGAGTAAAAAAATATCTGGCAGGTGTCTGCATGGAAAAGGATATGCTTCTCTTTTGAGTGTGTAGTCAGTCTTATAAATTCTGAAAAGTTGTTTCTCTAAGCCTTTGAAGTACTAACAACCTATGCTATAAAACATATCTTAATTTTGTAGAACTAAAGAATCTGAATAGAGCTGATCTACATTCAGCAAGAGGGGAAAGAGATTAATGACATAGGTCTCTCCCCTCTGTGAGGTACACCTATCCATCAAACCATCCATCCATTCCTTCAAATGAAAGCACGTTCTTTAGAGTTTCTCCTAACCATATAGTACATTTATGTTTAAAAATGATAACACTGGTGGATTTCCTATTTTGCTACATTATAAAATTTGGGAAGATCTTTCCCCTTCGCTGCAAATATCCATAGTGTAATAAAACAATGTGAAAAGAAAATCAAATGATAATATTAATTACAAGGTTACTTTGCAAAGTGGTGTCTGGGCATAAAATTTTAAATGCCACATTTCTCTCTAATGAGAAAGACAGAGAGGGCCTTAATTTTTATTTACTTTAAATTACTTTTTCATTTATACCACCAGGGAGTTCTGCAAAATACCTGGAATACAAATAGAATTCAATAGTTTGATGACTACCCTCTTACAGTAGAGGGAACCCAAACCCTGGTTGGGAAGCCCTAGTCATCAGTTAGCATCCTTTGCATGTCATAAAGGCTTGTATTGTTATTTTGAAGGTCCTGAAACAGTGATGCTTCAGTTCCCTATAGGCAGAGAAATGGCTGCTCTCTCTCCTTTTGACTCAATGCATTAAGAGTGAAGAGCCAGGTACATTTTTTTTTCTTTAACCACTACTTTGTACCAAGATTTAATGATACTATTTCCCAGTAGGCATTACTTTTACAAAGTTATATCTTACATTTCAAATGAAAACAGCTTCTAAAGCCCCTTCCCCGTGTTGAAAAGTTATATGTATTTCTGATAAGTATTAGAGAGAAACTGTATCTCATGCCAAAACAATGCTGAAGGATTCACATTTGGTATAATTGAACAATTTGAACTCCAGATGATTAACAGTTTATCCCCTCTCCTTGAATTTTTTTTTTAGCTCATCTTACCCTAGGTGAGTCCATCCAGATCTTTAGCATTGCAAGTGTGCCCTGAGACAGTTGAGGGCACGTTGTCAAATGATGATTCCAAAATGTCCTGAGGTAGGAATAGGGCAGTGGGAAAGTCAGGGAAGGGTGAGAAGCACAGTAGAGATTATTTATTTAAGAAAGAATAGAACATTAATATTGTAGCAAGGATCCGGTGCGTTGTCATAATCCCAAAAGGATTTTGGGATGACACAATCCCCTCAAATCAGTCACCATGTTGGGTAATGACTTCGTTCTTGCCGATCTTGTCTATGTGTCATTGTAAATATTTGTGTGTCCATGCTCCATTTTGGCTACTGGATGGCCAAGTCACATGAAAAGATTTAACTCAAGTATTTATTCCTTAATTGTGTTATTCAGATTCCTTTCAGTCTTGTGAATTGCACCCTGATGTTTGAGTTTAACCACCTAATCCTCACATCTATCTCTCCCCTGTGAAGCACATTCCATTGCTAAAAGAAAAGAAATACAAAATTGCTTCCTGTTTTCTGTATAACTGTTTTGATAGTTTCGGATGTTTGTCTGTAAAGGATATTTCTCAGCTCAAATATGGTGTGTAAATAATTACATTCCTTTGCTCAATGGGTTGTTTATTTCTAATAAGGCTGCCAGTTGTCAGAGAGATTCCATCAATTCATTTTTAAAGAACATAAACAGGGATTACAACTATGTGAAAATAAGTGTGCATATGGACAAAGACTGGGAACACATATAATTGAAATCAGTTGTGTCAGGGTGGTGGGATTATGTGAAATTTTTTCTTTCAGAAATTTTCTTTGATGTTGTTATATTGTTATTTTACAATGAATAAACAACAGAAAGGAAACTATAGAAACATAGAAAGATGCCAGTGCAGATGCCATCTGGCCAGAGCCCAGAGCATGCAGGGCACAGATATTTGCTAGTTACAATTATTCCATAGGATTTATGCTTGCCTGGGTGCTGAGGTTGGCACATGCTCAGGTATGGCACATGCTTTCTTAGGAGACTATTATATAAGTCAAAGCTAAGGAGATGTCAATTGCTAGAACTCTAAATGCATTCTTCTGATATAAAACAGGCTGTTCTTGGCTTTGTATGGCATCCAGGTGACTATTTTGATTGCTTTAGAGGGGTAACAATTTGGTTAGCTCCTTTGATAAGATTTGTTTCAGGTGACATCTTTCTGGATTGTTTTAAAAGATTTTCAGGTTCAATTTTGGAGGAATACAAGGATAGAATTCCCAACACCCAGCATTTCCTTGTATAACATGATCTTATGTCATTCAGGTAGAATTCTTCTTGACCTATAGACAAGTCCCATTGATTTCAATGGAAATTACACCTTACAAATAAACCGAACTTTGAAATTATTAATACAAATACTTAGAATTGTCCTTGTTGGCATTAAGTACCAGTACTGTTAGTTTTGGCTTGAGATGGTCTCCTTGTGCTTTTGTACTGCATAATTATAGGTTTTAGGCAGTGCTTGTGGTTTTTAAGAGAAAGGGAGACCAGCCACCAAAAAAGAAGAATTTCCTTCTAACTTACCAAAGAAATTTTAGCTGGGGACTTTAATAATGCATGTTACACAGTGTCATCAAAAGTGGACCCTATCCCTAGGAAACTCACAGACTTTTCAGTAGACATTAATAGTACTTATAGAAGTCTTTACCTTGCCATCCCAGTTGAAAGTTGTGGTCCTTTTTTGAGCTATTTGCAGTTATTAGTCACGTAGGTAAATGAATGGCCAGTGGTATAAACATCTCCCAATCTTGGAACAGGAGGACAGCATTTGGAAAAGGACAGGCTAATGGGCCTGGGATTTGGAATAATGGTGACACACAATTATGAACATATATTTGCATGTAGATTGGGAAGGAAATCAATAGGACCTTGGAAATAATGGTAATATTTTCTTATGAAAGTTTTTCATAAAAGATTTATTTCTACTGTAATTGTTCTGTTGATAAGTTTTCAGGTTTCCCACTCCTTTTCTGATTTGCACTCCTTTGGTGACCAAATGTATCTAACTGAACTTCTCATGCATGGGAATGTCTGCTTGTTATTAAACAGAATCTAACTGGATCTACAAGTGTGGGAACTGAGCTATCTCCATGTGCACACCTCTGACTACCAGTACACTGTTGAACTTGTAGCATTGGCTGCTACTCAATTTCATTGAACTTGAAAGAACTTAGAAAATCTGATTAGTGCCGTCAGAGTCTCCTTCAGAAGCTGCCATCAGGTGAATGTTGTCACATAATAACAGTAGCAAGGCAGGTACTTTGTTCCTCTGACTCAGTAGCTAGGAAGAAATTGACAGCAGCACCAGAAAATAAATCAGTTACTGCAGAAGCAATCTCTAGCCGGGAAGGTGACCTGGATTTTAACATGGACATTTTGCCTAACTTACTGTTTGACCCTGGACAAATCACTTAAAATGTCCATAGCTCTTTCTTTATCTGTGAAATAAGGTTATCGGTCTAACTGTTCTCCAAGGTCTTTTCAAAAGCTCTAACATTATGTGGTGTTAAAAAGTTGCCTTGCAAATTCAACCTGCCAAATTCCTGGCAAATATCACATGCTTAAGCCTGGGTCTCTTATGTTGCAGTTAAATAGAACTGTATGAGATGGAAAAACTCAAGAAAATGAACTTAAGAAACTAGGGAATGTTGATCAAACTGGTGGCAACCTTCCAACTTGTTCACAATTGTTTTGTTTTTACTTTAATGTCTTCTGCTCTGTGTTCCCAGTTTTCATTCTCTATACACTGTGTATGTGAAGTCTGGTTTCCATTAACCTGTGGCTAGCATTTGCTACTAGAACAGAAATACACTGTCACATTTGCTAGAATAGAACTGTACTTGGGCCTCTTCTTCCCTGTGAAGCAGTGCTGGGCCTTAGAGAGTTAAGACAGAAATGGCACAAGATGGCAGAACCCAAGCATTTTAATGGCCAAGACTACAAAGATTGGACCTAAGCACTTACAAGCTGCAGAGTGAGAAATGAAAAAGTAATTGCATGCTTGTAGCTGACAAATTAACTCTTGGGGATCAAGGATTCCATTTCTCATGACAACTCCCTCAGTGATTGGCTACTTATATGCTCATGCTGTTGAAAAGAAGATAAACTGAGATGTCCATTTGGTGAATAATCCCAACTGCCTGCCTACAGCAGAGTGCCAACCATCCCTGAGTGTGAAATTCAAGTTCAATGTGTGTGTTTTGTGTGTGGTGTGCTTTATGGACCCACATATGCTATATTCATTAGTGATGGTACAAACTTTCACCATTAATGGGTTGAATTTTACATCTCAGTACATCAGCCAGGTCACTTGAGTACTGATGTCTACTGGGATTGTACTCCTAACATCCAGATAAAATAAATTGAGGAGGATCTACATTTTTCAATGATCTGTATCTCATTTGGTTGTGCATTACTTTTGTCAAGATGTGTTATTTGTAAACCCATGTGTAGTGAAATTCTTCTGTAATTTTAGATTAAAGGTATTTATGGTCTTTTGTTTGTTTGAATTTTAGGTAAGTTATTTCTTTTCTAGACTTGCTGATGGTATGGCTCCATCCTTCTGACATCAGCATATGATTTTTTAAGGTTTTTTTGTTTCTGATATTGTTATTTTAACTTGTGGTTGAAGCAATAGAAATTTGAAATATGGATTGTGCATGACTGTGTCTTGAGTGTAAAAATATTGCAGTTTGAAACTTGGACCTAAAGTATTGCAAATAAAAATGACAAACATCAATGACCTGTTGCTTCTCTTGTCTGTCACCTTCCCACCATCCCTGTTTTCATTGGCTATTTTACCTCCACATTTTGGAGTGTAGCACTATCTTAGAGTTCTGAAAGTAATGAGCTTCCCAGCATTTTGAGAAATACAGAAGATGCACTGGTGATTCTTTCACCAAATATCTCAGACCCAGAGTCTCAATCTGGCTTTTACATGGAAAGCTCAGAGAAGTCAATGTGTATATGCAATACAGGGGAAAAAAACCTGGTTAAATCCCAAAGACAGATGAAGTAAAATCATCAAGAGAATTCATAGGTAACAATTTGATTTTGATCATCTTTCTGTTTGGAAATTCTTGAACTCATATTGCTGTCTTCATCATGTTTAGTGTTTGTCATGCTAGAGGTTTACTTATTTATATTTATGTGTGTACATGTATGTTGGTGTGTTTATGTGCCTGTGCATGTGAGTGCCCACACAGACCAGAAGAGAGCATCAAATCTCCTGGAGCTGGAGCTTCAGGCTGTTTTGAAGCATCCAGTGTGGATGCTGGGAACCCAGCTCCTGTCATCTACAAGAGCAATACATGTTTTTAACGGCTGAACCAACTCACTAGCCCTTGTCATGTATACTATATCAAGGTCGGTAGAGCAGCAAAGAGATTCCAATCCAGCATTACTAAGAATCTTCATTCACTTATGTTTCTTTTAAAAAGCATTTATTAAGCTCTTGCTACTCTGTGTCAAACACTATGACCATTTTTCCTAAATATAGCTTTTCTTTAAAAAATATATCACCTCTAGGGACTGGAGAGATGGCTCAGTGGTGAAGAGCACTGGTCACTCTTGCAAAAGACCCAGTCTCCGTTCCCAGCACCTACATGGCAGCTAGCAGCCACCCCTAACTCCACTTCCAGAGATTCAAAGTCCCCTTCTGACTTATGAGGGCATTGCATGACACGGATGCACTGACATACATGCAGGCAATATATTCATAGACATAAACAAATAAAAATCACCTCTAAACCAGGCTTGGTGACTCACACTTCTAATCTTAGTACTAGGAAGGCTAGCAAGATACCATGAGTTTAAGGCCAGCCTGGGCTAAAGAGTGAATTCTATGTCAACCTGAACTACAGATTGAGCTCTGTTTCAAAAAAAGAAGAATCTCTAAATGTGACTAAATTATAGTAAAGCTCACTAAAAATACTAGATGCTAGTGGAAAACAAAGTTTATTTTACCAGTGTTGCCTATAGAGTGGACATATTTCTTCCTGAATGTGCATATAAAATGTTATGTCTTTGTGTAAGTGGATACAAATTCTTGTCATCCATCTTCCCCACAAATACTACTTGGGGGCTTGTGAAGTGACTCAGTAGGTAAAGGCACTTGCCACCAAACCTAATGACCTGAGTTCAATTTCAAGAATCTATGTGGTGGAAGGAAGGACTGACTCTCATAGGTTTTCTGACCTCCACATCCATACCATGGCAGATGCAGACACAGACACAGACACAGACACACACAAAAAAAACTCTCACAAACAAATGTAATTTCAAATGCTAATTGCTTTCTAATGTACTATACATAATGCAGGTTTTATTTTGTTCATTGTATCTCTGCATGTTGAAAAGTCAGTGGCATTTTCTGTAAATATAGTTAGCAAGTGAATTTAGCCCAAGATTTTTCCAACCCTCGTATATGAATTATTGTATTGTTTCTTTTGTCGGAAACTTCTTTAAAATAAAGCACATTTCCTCCGTTTAGATTTTATACTTATTCAGTGAAGTAGAAATTCTTGTTTTGATATTTTTTTCTTTGAAAGTTTCATACATTTATACAATGTATATTGGTCATATCTGTCTACCACTACCTCCCTCCAGCTCTACCTAGTGCCACCCTCTCTTCCAACTTCATGTCTTATTTCATTTTTGTTTCTATTATTGATAATTCTGAGATCAGTTAGTGCTGAATGCACTTGAGTCACTGGCAGTCCACTGAGGCATGATCATCCTACTCTACTAGTGGTCACATTTTCAAAGGAGAGTGACTCTCCCTCCTTCAGTAGCCATCAACTACCAATAGCTGCTCCAGTAGGGATGGGGCCTCAGGGGTCCCTCCCCAAGCCATGCTATACTTTTGACTGGCTTGATCTTGTTCAGGTCTTGGGCAGGTAACCATATATTCTGTGAGTTGATGTGTGCAAGAGCCATGTCCTATCAAGAAGTCAGCATTTTACAACATTCCTTTCCATTCTCTATTATTCTCTTTCAGCTTCCTCTTCTGATCATTTTCCTCCCCTAATAACCTATGATCTCTGTACTCATGGACTTTTGATCAGGTTTATAGTACCAGGCATGAAATCCTTCTTGTAGAACAGGCCTCATATCCAATCAGAAAGCAGTTGGCTGCTCTCATAGTTGTCATACCACTATTGTACCAATGTACTATCTTGCCAGTAGGTCAGTATTGTAGCAGGCAGAGTCTGATGTTTGGCAAGACCATTGATGTCTTTTGTCCCAGATCATCCTACATAGGACCTTCTGCTGCTATGTAGAGTTTACTCAATTTCCTGGTAAGTTCAAGGTTGATTTACCTATGACTTCATCCAAAGTGATTGTTGTCTTTGGCAATCAGATCTTAGCATCTAGTTGTGAAAAACCAAGACCAATGGCAGCAACCTGTGTTGTGTTGGGTGCCTTTCTGACCAGGAACTTGTTTGGAGGCAACTTGTATTCCCATGCCTGCTGATAAAATTTTCATTTAATAACCCATATCTTCTGAATTCTGCACTGTCTTTCCATGCAGGATGCTTCTGTTCAACCCCCTACCTCTATAAAACATATTCTCAATTAGCTTCAAATTAGTGGATTTACATAAATCTTCTTTCTATATTCTTAGTTTTGGCTAACCCTTCCACTACCTAATCCTCTCTCCTTATCCCTAGTTAAACATTTAACATGAGTATATTTCCTCTTCTCCTTTCACATCACCTGTGTTCTGATAGCCCCTCTAATTGAAATTTTTGTTGCATTGGAATGAAGATATAAAGTACTTTAAGATTCCATCTTGCCTGAGTCAGAATGGCCAAAATAAGGAATAAAACTGAAAACAATGCTGGCATGGATATGTGGAAAGAAGACCTGTATATCCAGCTGGTAACAGTGTAAATTAGTGCAGCCACTGTGAAAATTAGTCTGGATATCTCTCGAAAAATTAGAAATAGAGCAACCATATAGCCCAGCTATATCACTCTTGGAAATATACCCATGAACTTTAACCTAGTATAGAAATACTTGCACATCCATGTTCACCATGGCTCAAATCACAATTGTCAGGAAATGGAATTAACCAAGATGTCCAACAACTTATGAATGGATGAGAAAAATGTGGTACATATGCACAATGAAATATTACTCAGCTTTAAAGAAAATGGAAATTATGAAATCTACAAGTAAATGAGTAGAATTGGCAAAAGTTACACTGATTGTGGTCACCCAGGCCCAGAAGGACAAGTGTCACATGTTTTCTCTCATATTTGGATCCTAGCTTTGAATATTTTGTTTAGTATCTTTAATCTGGTATGCACGTAAACACCAGGAAACTAGAAACTGGTCACTGGGGCTGGACACCTTAAGGAAGAAGTGATAGTAAAAGAAATTTAAAATCCAGAGTGGCATACTGGAGGCAGAAAGACTCAAGCATTGAATGGGGTGGAGAGTGAGGAAATGAGATGTTGGTGGAAGGCTTAACCATAATAAAGGGTGTATGGAAAAGCTATATAAAAGTATACTTCATGAACTCAAAAATTACCATTTTTTTAATTATTGAGCTTTTGTACATTTCATTCTACAATTCTTAATCAATTTCAGACCCCCTCCCCCATCCAAGACCCCCCAACCCTTCACCAGGCCTCATGTATTCTGCCATACGTGTTAAGTCCTATCCAGTCAAGCTTTTGTACCCAGATGTCCTTCAGTGCAAATTCATCCACTGGAGTCTAGTCAGTCTATCTAGAGATGGTAAGTAAGGCCTACTCTCCCTCTGCCAGTAGTAGTCTTCACTAGTTCTCAGTCTAGGGCCAGCCCACCACCCATTTCTCTTGCCCCACTCCTGGCCCTTTTCTAGATGAGTTGGCATGGGTCCTGTGCTCGATGCCAGCATTGCCACAAGTTCACATGTTTGGCAAGCTTCCAGTGGCCTGAAAGCCTCCGCTTCCCTGTGTTCATGAACCAGCTCCGGCTCTACAATCTTTCCATGCCCTCTTCCACAATGGTCCCTGAGCCATGGGTAGGTGAGGTTTAATATAGGAATCCTATCCAGGGCTATTTACACTGTACTCTCTTGTTCTTTAAAACTTGGCCAATTGTGGAGTTAATATGTGTGTGACACTCTGTTGTATAAAGAAGCGTCCCTGGTGAGAGTTGAAAGATGCATTAGTTTTCTCTCTACCCCATGTTCTACTATGTTCCATGAACCTTAGGTACAGAGGTTTAACTGTAGATATGTCACCTAAGATTGGACATCTCTCAGACATATATTCTATGTCTGAGCAGTTGTGGAATTCTGTAGTAGCCTCCATCTGTTGCAAAAAGAATCTTCTTTGATGAATTGTGTACCGTGTACTCATCTGTAAATATAAAGATCCATATTGAGCACATGGTAAGAAATTTCATTTGTTTGGAGATATGACAGAGATAGGATTTCCTCTAGGATCTGTGTCCTCTCCAGCTATGTGTATTTGGCTGAGTTTACAGTGTACCCATGAATTCACTCCCATTGGGAGGGTTTTCAGTCCAATTAGGTAGCTATTGATTACTCCCCAGATAACAGGGCCACCACTGCACAATAGAGGTAGTGTGCTGTGCCTGTTCTTACAATTATAATTATTTAGGATTGGGTTGGACAGTTGATTGATTTTCTCCCTTAGCAACTTGCATATTATCATCTAGCATTATGAGAGCTAAACTTCAGGTAGAAAGCTTCCAGGTCAGCTTTTGCCCCATTGCCCCAAGTCCTGTATCCAAATACTTCCTGTCTTCCGCAGTAGGGTCTTATGTTCTAGCTCTGGGACATAACCAAGAGCTTTGGCAATAGCCTGCGTTATTTTGGGAGTCTCTTGAACCACTCTCACCAACCGCTCAAGGGGAGGTCTCTTTTGTCTGACACCATGTTCCTTGCCAAACAGTACACACACACACACACACACACACACACACACACACACATACACACTAATGTCTAGACAATATGCATTTCTCCGGGAGTTTCAGGGTGTCACATTTCCCTCTGATTTCAGTAGCCCCCCAAGATCCATTCATCTCTACTCTTTTTCCTCCCATCAGACCTCCCTCCTCCCTCCCCAGTCACAGCACCCCATTATCCCCACATTTCCTCCAATAACACCCGCCTCCCACCATCCTCTCTCTCCTCCCCCCCGACATGGTGGCCCCTTGCATGTCCCTCTCTCCTCTACTCCCAGCCAAGCACTCCCACTTTCCCACCTCTTCCCTGGTAAGATCTGTTTCTTACTATCCTTCCTCTTTCAGGTTCTTTCTTTTCTTTTACTTCCATGTATCCTTTCAATTTTCCTGGATTCTGGTGTTATATCAGGATATATACTCACCGATAAGGGATTGCTGCTACAATCTGCAAATCAAGGAGAAAATACATTACTTGGTTTTATGGGTTTGTGTTACTTCACTTAGTATAACAGTCTCTAGTTCCATCCATTGACCTGCAAATTTCATAATTTCATCTTACTGCTGAGTAGAAAAGAACTCCATTGTGTAAATGTACCACATTTCTTTTTTCAATTTGTAATTTGGATTCTTCAAACTCAGTTAAATGCTATCTAGACTTTTGTATTATTTATCTGACCAAAACTAGTGTATCTAACATCAAAATGATACAAATACCCCATAGTGTGTTGGGTAATATGACTAAATCACAAATAATCTGGGTTTTGTCCTCTATATTGAGAACCAATACCAAAGAAAGGTTTTTGCAAGAAGGATTCATGAAGTCTTCAATCTAATGGAAAATTCCACTTCCACAGCAGAGTTGCATAGATCAGAATTCTAGTGATCTACTTACCAAGGATGCAGGCATGTACATATTAATACCGAGAAGCCCATGCTACTGAGGCAGGATAGAAAAACAGGGGAATTGGTGGGAACACGGAAGGACATAGGATTCCACAGAGTCTGACAGAAGCATCTCAAAAGCTCAGAGTCAAGAATTCCAGCACAACTGACAAATTTTGCTCTGTAAGTTGTTTAGATAGAGACAGTAACCTTTAAGAATGGCAGTGAGCCCTGCCCAAGGCTTGAGATCACTTGACCTTTGAGTATGGCCTTACCACTTCTCCAAATATTGTCTAGGAATCTAAGAAGTAAGACTATAAACATAGTTTTTGAAATGTTTTTTATTAAATGTTTGTCCATTTCATACAGAGCATCTCAATCATCTTTAAAATACCCTCCCCATTGGCACATCCCACCCCCCACACTAGATTTCATACATTGTGTTAAGGCCTAGAGAGTCAAATTAGTGTCCCCAGACATTCCTCAGTGCAAGTTCATTCACTGAGGTCTAGCCAGCTGCTAATAGTTCTTTGGCTAAGATTCGGGCCTGCTGCTCATTTCCACAGTTCTGTGAGGAGTTTCTGCTGCTTGAGTTTGTATGGGTCTTGTACATGCTGACACCATTGCTATAGATTCATATGAGCAGGGTCTCAGAAGCCTGTAGGACTCTATTTCCATATGGTCATGCATCTCCTCCCCAGTCCTCACAGTCTTTCTGTCTCCTCTTATGCATTGGTCACTGAACCCTGGATAGGTGAAGTTTATTACAAGAGTCCTGTCCGACAAACCACACTCTGCAGTACAATAGTAGCATTTATATCTTGGGGATAACCAACAGTTATGTAATTGGACCTAAGGCCCAGTCAATAGGAGGGAACTCATGGTTGCTACTGAAAACCTAACCAAGAACACATGGTCAGGTAGACTATAGACCTTACAGGAGAACCGACTACATCTCGTTGATAAATTAATTTATTTCTAAACGTCTTCTAAATACTTACACACATAGAGAAGTGAAACCCTCATCCGATATCAAAGATGCTACTTTTTGCAACAGATGGAGGCTGTTACAGAGATTTGCAACTGGTCAAAATTCAGAGAGTAAGTGACTGTGACATTCCTGGTCCCAAATGGGAAGTCTATAATGTAACCCTCCCTAAGGTTCAGAAAACATCACGGAAAAGGGAACAGAAAGATTGCAGGAGCCAAAGGTTCTGGACAACTGCTGTGAGACAGTGTCTCATGGACATGACAGGGATCCAAGCTCAATAATACAGTTGTCTATGCAAGATCTGCAAAGACCATGTCAGTCAATATACCAACATGGATGGAGGAAATTTTACAAGGCTCCCAACCCCTAGAGGATGAGTTACGTGCAGTCAAGGCTGCCTAAGGAGAGAGACTCAATTTTCTCCATGATTGAGATCCCTGATAGTTATCCAGTCCTGTGTGGTCAGCCCTAGAAACGTGGGTATATAAGCAACACTAAGTAGATTCAGTATGCAGCAACAATAATTATAGAAGAAATCGTGAATTTGAGATAAGAGGTGGGAGAGATGACAGGAGTTGGAGAGGAAAGAGGAATGGAAAAAATGATACAATACAGTGTAGTATATGAAAATCTCAAAAAACAATTAAGTAAAAAGATGGGGATTTAAGAGTGGATTAGTACACCTTTTGAAAATAACATTCGCTTCACTTTGTTCAAAGGTTGTATATAACCCATGTTCATTATAATATTAAGTTTATTGCTACTCAATATTCTTAAATTGACAGTATCATTCAAATTTATCTACAAGTTCAATTCAATCTCTGTCAAGATCCGAGTCCACTACTTTGAAGAAACTGACAAGTTGACCCTAATAATCATAAGAAATATGAGAGATTCAGAATTATCAAATAATCTTTGAGAAACAGAACAAAGGTGGTCTCACACTTTCTAATTTTAGAACTTATTACAAATTACAGTACTCAAAACAACATCATGTTAACATAAGTTTATTGATCAACACACAAGAGATGAGAGTCCAGAAATAAACCCATATTTGAGATCCATTAATTTTTAACAAAAGTTTCAAGATTATTCAGTGGGGGTGGGGGGAGGACTTTTTTAACAAATGGCATATTCAGGTGCAAAAGGATGAATTTGGATTCTTTCTTCACACAATATACAAAAATAACTCCAAAACATCTAAAACGAAGACTTCAAACATCTTAGAAGAAAATATAGTTATAAATCTTTGTAACATTGTTTGAAGTAATTTTACATATCAAACCAATACTATAAATAACAACTAAAAACAAATAAATGGGAAATTATCGAGATTAAAAACTTTGAGATGATCCCATACTCATTTTCATACGGACTTAGTGAGAGAGGAAACTGGGAAAGGGGTTAGTATATGATCAAAATATATTGTATGAAATTCTCAAAGCAATAAAAATATTATTAATATTGGAGCTGGAGAGCTGGATCTGTGGTTAAGAGCACTGATTGCTAAGAGCATGGATTTCAGGTGCTTATACCATAAAAATATGACAAAGGATAGATAAAATTTTCTTGACCGAGGAAGGGGGATGTAAGTCAGTGTTAGAGTGCTTGCCTAGCATGCATAACACCTTCAACTCAGTCTCCAGCATTGAAAATGATATTTTGCTTGATTGTAGTAATCATGTTATCATGTATATATACATCACATCATGCTGTATGACATGATCTGTAAAGTATATCAATTTCTATTTTTAAAAATATGTCACTTCACACACATTAATGTAGAAGAATGTAAAGGACAGTTATTCCATGTTTGTGAAGAAGTTTTAATGATCATACTCTGAATATGAGAAAGCAAAATGGTCCAGTTGTTTGGAAAGCAATCCTACTACTGCTTCAATGCTTAAACACTGGGTTTATGTAAGACTCTGCAATTCAGCTCCTACAGGTATACCCAACAGTATTAAAATAAAACAAATATACAAATGTTCTCAAAACATGATTTATATTATTCAAATTGGAAACAAACAAAATTTCCATAAACTTGTGAATAAATAAATAAAATATAGTCTGTTGATAAAGTATTATCTAAGTATGAAGTCATGCTACTGTACGAATGAAACTTGAAAGCACTCTGCTAAGTTAAAAAGTAACAAAAGGCCATATCTTATATGAAGTCATTCATTAAAAGTATCCAGAATAAACAAATCCATGGAGGAGGAAGTAGGTGAAAGATTTCTTACAGTGAGGGTAGGGAATTTGAGAATTTGAGAGTGATTGCTAAAACTTGTGACATTTCTTTTTGGAGGCGATGAAATTGTTCTAAAATTTATTGTAGCATCAGTTGTATAACCTGATGACTATCCTAAAAACCACTGAGTTGTATATTTTAAATTGGCATGTGTATTCTATTTCAATAAAGCTGTTACAATAAATTGTAATGCACATCCATTTTAGAAAAACGAGAAACTCAGAAAAGCAAAAAGAAGAAAAGGTCTTCCTACTAAAAGAATCTGGTTCCCCATTGTTATCATGATTTATAGTTAATAAATCCTTATCCTGAAATGAAAGACTCCTTGTAGTTTGTTACCTCTTTATATCTTCAAAATCATTATTCATCATTCTTAATTTAGGACCTTATGTCCAAACCATACCTTCTATTTTTCAATATTAAAATTTTCAATATTTCCTGTAAGTTCCTGCACATATATACATTCTTCTCAGTGCTTATAACTATTGATCCTTCCTTTGATTTGCTTAGTTGTACATATCCACTAGGATTCCACTTAGATAGCAACTTCATCAAGAAAATTTCTTCTGGTCCTTGGGGCTTTCTGTAACATCTTAGCATCTAATAGCTCCTATACTTAATTCTATAATATCATGTAGTATATATACATTTTTAAATGAAAAAAAATAAAAAATTTATGCCAACTAAAATACGGAAAAATGCATAGATTCAAAGATTCTTGAGATTGTATAAAGAATTGTATTACCTTGGAGTGGGAGGGATGGTTCAGAAGTTAAGAACAATTTGATGCTCTGATGGAGGACCTGAGTTCAGTTTCCAGCACCCACATGGTGAATTACAACTGTCTGCAACCAGGTTCAGGGGATCTAATGACTTCTGGCCACCACATGCAGCGCCTTCAATGCACATACATCTATGCAGGTCAAACAGTTATACACATAGAATAAAAATAAACAAAGAGCTTAACATAGCTATGGAAGTTCCCAAAGGAGCAATAGAAATGGTGTTGTATAGCTATTACTTCCAAACATTACCTCTAGAAGGAGGCTCATGATACTGGGAAAAGAAACGAATCTTAAAAGGCTCAGGAAGTTCATGAAATTTACAAGGTTCAGGAAGTTCAGAAAATTATAAGATTCAGAAAGCCCAGCCCCAAGGTCATAAAAGCAACAGTTGCTGAGAGAAAGGAGATGTGTTGAAGGAGCTGACAGCAAGCTGAGCAGGGAGCTCCAGGCACATATGTTTCCAGATCATCACCCATGCTGGGGTGGGTGTTTTGGTTATGCAACTGATTTTAATTTATCCGTACTCTTGTAAGTAACTGCAACATACTTATTGGTTGAGCAAGTGAGATGTGTATGAAATCACTCCTTTGGTCTGTCATTAGAGCTCTTTCTGGAGTGAACAGATATTTGTTCATGTCACCCCCGGAAAAGTCATACAAGGAACGGATTGCTGCAGAAACTATTTTTAAAGTAAATAACTATTGCAAGCTTTCCAGAATTTCATCAAGAATATTAATTTACCAATTTAAGAAGACAATGAACCTCAAAATGAATAAATTTAAAGAAATTCCTAGATTTCACTATTATTCTTATCATGAAGCAATGCTGGATTTTTTCAAAGGCTTCTTCTGTATTTAATGAAATTTCTGTACTTAGGTCTGTTTATATGGTTGAATATATTTCTTGATTTTTATTTGTTTAACCACCCCCTATATATAGAATGAAGCCAACTTGATCATGGTGGACAATCTTTTTGATGTGATCATTTATTTGGTTTGGGAAGGTGGGATGGCTTAATGATGTGTGGACAGGCTCTGAAGTTCCCTATCTGAGGTTGGTGTCACAGGATGTCATCTGGTACCCTGATCGTCACATCACAGTGGGTGGGGTGAGTAGACAGGCTTTGGGGACTTTTTTTATTTCTTATTTTTATGCATGTGTGTGGTCATGTGCACATGCATGCAAATTTCTGCAGAAACGAGAGATGGAATAGGATCCTATGGAGCTGGAATTAGAGACAGTTGTGGACTGCCCAATGTGGGTACTGGGAGTCAAACTCAGGTCCTCTGTAAGAGCAAAAAGTGCTCTTATCCACTGAGCCGTCTCTCCAGCCCTATTTGGATTTTTAGTGTATTTAAATTTTGTGTTTGAACTTTAATTTTCATTGAGGGAATGAGCTTTACTTTTAAGCACCGATTTTCAATGAAATTCAGTTGAATTTAGAAAAATACATACACTTATGAAATCAACACGGTAATCAAGATGATGATTCCATAACTTGTCTATTGTGAGTAGTGCTGAAATGTAGGTATATCTATAGCAAACTGACTTTAATTCACTTGGGTATATATTCAGAAGTAGTATAGGTGAGTCAAACTAAGTAGAAAAATTATTAATTGAATGAAAAACTCAATGAGGTATGTTTTCATTCCATAAGATCCTAAAGTATCATTCATAGAAAAGAAAACCCTTAGTAATTCATATTCATGTTTTTTTCTGATAGCATATTGAGTTATTTAAAAAGTCAACCTGCAAACCTGAGAGATATCTCAGTCAGTAAAGTGCTCACCACACAAGCATGTGAGCCTGAGTTCAATACCCAGAACCTTTGTAAAAAAAAAAAGCCAGGTGTGGTGGCAGAGACTATTATTCCCAATGCCAGGGAGATAGAGATAAGTGGATTCCCAGCCAGCCTAGCCTAAATGGAGAGCCCCAAGCCAGTAAGAGACCATGTCTCAAAAAGCAAAGTTGAATGACACCTAAGAAGCAACACCCAAGGCTGTCCTTTGGCCTGAACAGGCACGTGCACATGTGCACCTGCACACACACACACACACACACACACACACACACATATCAATTTGGTTATATGTAACATATTATTCCTTAATAATTAGGAAATATTTGGCAAATTTTAAATATTATCTTCCTATAATATTTCATTAAAGACATTTATAGGTAAAATCAAGTAATTGAACAATAAAATTTATCTTACAAACAAAAAATAAAAGTTAAGATGAAAAACAATATCAGCAGCTTCAAGAAAATAAAATAATTATTATACCCTAATGTTTCCTCAGGCTGTTTTGTCTTCCTTTCTTCCTTTCTTCCCGTGAAACTAATGATATGATAATTTCTCATTATAGAGTAACTTTCTTTTCCTAGGTTTTGTATAAATAAAATCAAGCAACATTTCCCTTTTTTTTCTGAATTCTTTCATTCTGTATAATTATCCTGAAACACATATATGTTGTGTCAAAGATATTGGTATAAATTAGTGTACAAATTCCTTTGGGGAAAAACAAGTCTACCCACCCATTATGTACATAAATAAAGTATAAATTAAGGGTAAAGATTCTAAGAGAAAAAGTATGTCATTTTCAACACTCTTAGTGCAGAATTGTTGATACACCTCTCTTAATATATAGATGATACACTACTGTTTCTGAGGTACAACCTAGTTTCATAAAAAAACTCAAGTTTAAGATTCACAAGAATATTCTCCTGAATCCCTTGTTTTCCTTCAGAGCACTTGTGAGCAAGTTATTTAGCGTCTTAATGTTCTTTTATATAACATCTTAACATTTTTTTCTTAACTTCCTTATCTTGAAAAGCAAGGATAAAGACAGCACTTCATAAGGCCATTAAAACTAGATAGCATGTACATAGGGTGTAGCCTGGGATACATAATACATATGCAAAAAGAGATCATTTCTTTTCCACTCTTTTTTTTTTTTTAAATTTAGGGGTCGGGAGATCACAGTTTAAAAAAAAAAAGACATGGGAATGTCTTTGAGCTTAAATGTAACATCATAGTGCCATCTGCTGACCATACCTATGATTACATTATCTATGCAGACACTTCATTTCTAACAAAATTATGTAATATTTAAGCCCATAATGTTTTCTGGGATAGTACATTAAGGACCTAAAGTGAGGGCTATATTTGAGAGCTGTTTTGTTGAGTAAGACCCCTCCCCACGCTATGTATCCATTTATATCGAGGCATATCTCAAGAAAAATGAGAGGAACTTCTTCCCTAGCCTGTCCTACGATGAACAGATGTAGACTGAGTATGTAAGCAATTTGAAAGGTTCCACATTTATTGGGGTCTGAAGAAGACTCTGTTAAAAAACGAATTGGTATTTTCACTTGTTGAGATGTAATCCCTTGAAGGATCTTGCTAGGGTAGCATTAGTCCAGTTCCAGTGAGGTTTCAAAATAATGTAACCCTAATTTACCACTCTAAATATAGACTAAAAGTGGGTCCTTCTTAATTCTACCAACCATCCACCACATAGAGACATAACTGTCCTATCAGAACAGGTAAAGCTCACATCCTTCCTGTCTCGTTCTCAGTGAACATCAGCTCTTGAGAACTTAGGACGCTTCCTCATCAAGAAAGCAAGCACTACAGGAAATGGCTTGGGCTGGTTAGAGCTGAAATCATCAGACTCATGCTCCAGTTTCACAAAGCACCCCCATTTGTACTTCCAATAGCTCTGAATCATGTCTCAACAGATGACCCCCCATGCCATCCCTCCAATACCATAAATGAGTCAAGACTGATCAATTGAATATGAACTTTATTGTGATTTGGTTTGTATAAGGCAGTGTGGCAAAGGCACCTCAAAAGTTATGTAGAATGCAAATAAGATAGAAAACGAATAAGCTTTTAAAAAACCCTACAAAATATATTTTTAAATGAACGCATGCTGTACTAGACTAATTACTACAACTATATTTCTTTCTTATCATTGCTGAAGCGTTGAAATACTGTTGGAGGTGGGGTTTAGGGTGGGATTTGGAAAGGCTTCATGGAGGAGGTGGAATTTATGCTGGGCCTTGAAGTAAGAACAGAACATTGATAGATGAAGCTGAAGGGAAGTACTTTCATAATGGCTGACTCTACAGAAAATTCTGTAGTAATACTGAGCAACAAACTCCTTGGGAGGGAAACCCCGAGGGTTTCTCAAGTTGTCACAAAGGGTCTTCAGTACCAGTGATATTAAGGAGGCACAGGGCATTGGGCTTGACTGTAAATCTAGCAGCAGCAAGAGGTTTCACATTACAGTCAGGGACCCCAAACTGGCTGTCCTATTACTGGATGGATTCTCTCAACGTTTCAGTGTATGTGATACTCCACTCATCCTTGCTCCTGCCCACTGACTGCCTGAGCGGTAGTTCGTGCGCGCCTACATGCGCGTGTGTGAGTGTAGGTGTGTGTGGATGGGTGGGGGACAGAGGCTTTGTCTCCCACTGCAGCTTCTTCCACTTTCCCCTCTTATGGCACACAGCTTGCTTCCACCTCACTGAAGCTCAGGCCCATCTTTTACTGTCTTGGCCTCGCTGAACTCCAGCACTCAATTAAGCACCTAGGAAGCTTCCTCTAGATGAAGGTAAAACACTGTGGGGGGTGACTTGGGTTAGAGCAGGACTACACATTCCAGAGCTGGTGATGGTGGTAGTGATGGTGGCGGTGATGGTAGTAACGGCTGAGAACTTTAACTTCAGCTCTGGCTACTGGGTGAAATGCTGCTGGTAAGTCTGTATTGTAATTCGGGAGGGGAGATGTCAGGCTAGACCAGCTTGGCCTTGATCACCCCTCCCTCAACAGGCCCTACAGAGGACATATATTGGAAACCAGCAAAGACACATGTAGCATGTCCAGACTCTTGTTACTGTCCTGCTTCAATCTCACCTGTGAAAACCCCTAAGGTCTTTTCTCAGCAAATGTGTATGATCTCCAGAAAAGACTGTCACTTCCCCCTGTCCAGCTGCTGGAGGTATATAGGTTATGTAGCTACTGATGCTACTTGGATCGGGAGGTATGGGAAACTTATCAGAAAAGAGGAAAAGTTAGTAAATTGTGAATTTTCTTTCAGCATTTGTGAAACTTAGCTATGACCTGTATCCTGACATAAAAAGATGGAAAATTGTCAGGATTTTCTGAGTTTGGATATTTAGAGCTCAGTAAGATCATCGCTGGAAATCACTTTGAAGCTGATGTGCCCTTGCTTGACTTTGGCAGTGGGACCACCCTTCTTACGCAGGTACAGAGATTTCAGATCACGGCAGTCACTGGGGTCAGCATCCAGAGTAACCTGCCCCAAGAACTGATCACAGAATTTTCTGCTGTTCCAGACCTGAAGAGGCAAATTAATAAAGTGAGGATGAGCAACCATCTGTGATCCACTGCTTACCCAGTGACATTTGTAACATAAAACCAAGATGTAATTTTTATCCTTTCCTGATAAAGCACTTTGGCTGAAAATATGATGCCCCAAATAATATAGGATGAAAGCAGATCTCAGGCTCTTCCTTGACTTGTGAGTTAGATACTCAAGGATGATCAGAATTATTTAGACAGAAATACTGCTGGACTTCAGTGGTCTATCCTGACCTAGCAGTATATAGGTTATCAGAACTGGTATATGCTTCTTTTAATGGGACTTTATAGTATATGTATTCACAAATGTACTTATAAGCATGTGGATTCTGTGTACAGTGAAATAAATGCAAGAACTTTAAAGTACAGATTAATAAGAAAGTCAGTGTTTTCCTTAATGAAAAGTGTTTTGAGTATAAACCAATAACAAAATGACTTTTTCTTGCATGCTAAATATGTGAGTTCCCAAAGATCCCTTTTCCCAGTCTTACCTGGATTATTATGGGAATGTCAGTGGTCCTTCTGTAGAAAATGGCCTGGGTATCAAAAATAGCATGCACTGTGTTCTTCTGGATAGGAGAACGAACTTCTTCCTTTCCACATTTGATGATCAAATATGGGTTTACAGCTGGAACAAAATGGCATTTTTAAACACAGTGATTAAAATTTCCTTCCTAGAAAGGCAAGAGGTTATTCCGAAAGTCAAGTCTGGGACTTTCCACATAACTGGAGTACCACAACGACATAGGTCTCAAGACTTGTGTTCCTTCTTCCCTTTTCCCTTTTCATATTTCATATAGAAATTCAAAAGCAAATATTATATAGACTTTGTCCAAGAAGTTCACATCCCATTCTGGCCTATAGTTGACATCCATCTTGATATCTCTAGACTGAAAGTATCATTGTAGATAATAATTTCTGATCGTGTTTCCTAATCGTAAGTTCAATAAATAAAACTGAAGTTTGTTTTCCCACATTCCCCTGAACTTCTTACTTTCATTGGCATACTTCTTTTCCAGGCCCTCAGCACTGTGGACAGTGATCTGAGTAACTACCTTTGGGTAGCCACGTGCCAGGTTCCAGCAGGACATCTTAGGCATGTCCATAGTCAGTTCCCTAGAACATTCAAAAGAAGAGGTGTCATCTCACAATAAGATGGGCTTGCCTAAACAGACTCATTATTGAATCACACAAGAAGTTGGGTCTCCTAGTCCATTCCTCCTTCACCTCAGATATGGCTTATATTTCACGAGAATGGTTTCCTTTTCTCTTATTTGAAGGGCTAGTGCAGAAATATCAGAATCAATCAGCATGGCCGCAGTGAAAAGGTAGTTTTGGCAGCCCGGCACCGAAAAGACTAGAGAACAGAAGGTAAAATAAGATACAAGTAGGAGCACCTAGGTGACAGGTCTCTCCTGCTGAGTGGAAGTTCAGAGCTCTAAGTCTCACACCTCCACTGGAAAATTTTTCATCGTTTCACTTTGAGAAATATTTCAACCACCATTGATTCAGTTCATTAAGTTTAACTTGAACACATTATTTCATTACATATGAATAGACGAAAGTTTTGGTGAAAGGTTTTGGATCAGAAGCAAAGAAGAGAACAAGGGTTTGAAAAGTTTCCCAATAAAACTGAACCTGAGCTGGACAGGCACTTCCGAGAAGATTCTCAGTAGAAACTCGCTGGTACGGCCATGCTGGAACATGGTCGGGACAAGCACATAGTTGCCCTTCTTCAGATACTTGCTCAGAAACACAGTACGAGTGTCAATATAGGTGGAAGTCCCTGCACGCTCCTGGATATACAGGTGGTGAAGGCGGAATCTGCGGTTCATTTCCACCTAGAAACAAAATAGGAGGAAATACTCCATTCTGTTCCAATTAGAGTTTTTACTTTGGAAGGTCCTACTTCCTCTTTCTTCTTTATACATTCATAATTCTCCTAACTCTAAACCTTCTTAATTTATACTCTGAATGTCTTTATTATTTCTGCTCCAAATGCTATTCTTACCTTGAAGAGCTCAAAACCAATGATGTAGTTATCAGGTCTTCCCATTCGGCGGTAAGTGCGCAGGTCCTTCTGTTGCAGCGACATGATGACCTTGTGTCCATCCTCAGGCACAGTGAAGATGTACTGAAGGAAAGGGAGTCACAAAAAAACTGAGTTAGCACTCCCATCAAGTAATCCAGCCTGAGTTTCAAGGGATAAAGTTCTACACTGGCAAGCAGAGCCTGAGGTTAATTTCTGGGTTTTACAATTCACTACTAAGTATAGCTCATTATACTTGCTTTTCTCTATGGCATTTAGCAGGTACTGGAGACAACTTCAAGTCTTTGATGCCAAAGAGGGTATACTTTAGTTAAGTTTCTGCCAAATTACTGGCGTATTTATTATTATTATTATTATGCCCTGTTTGTAAAAGCTATATACAGAAAGATTCTAGAACATAAAGACAGAAAAAAATTATTATTCCATTCAACCAAACATTGCCACAGAGCTCTGGAATAGACTCATAATGCCAGTCCTCCATGTCTTTGGAGAATTTATATTTTGTTACCATCACTTTAGAGACGTTATAGGCCATTTGAGAGCTTCCAAATATCATCTGGCAAACCATGTTACTATTGGGAGAAAAAAACTAAAGAGTACCAGATTTTTCTATTTCTGTTTATGCCTCTTCCCTTAGAAAGAAACAGAAAACAAGTGCTGAGTTAAGGGCCCTGAAGGTCAAGCTTGTGTGTACACATACAGAGAACCCATGTTTGCAGATTGGTGCACCTGCCTGTTGAAATTTTTGTAAGGAAACTTGAGAGTGAGGTGTATGGAGGGTGTAGGAATGAAGTTTCTTTAAGGACAATTAAGATGGAAGGAGTTCAAGGAAAGCATGAGTTAAGTAAATCAGTTCATCAAGCATTAATGTTATCTAAAATGTCTGGGCAAACAGATCCACAAAAAGAAGACACATGCCCATGGCCAGTAAAGACAACAGCACAGCCAGCATTCTGTCTCCTAATGAGCTTAACCACCTTCCAGCCAACTATTCTAAATTTAGGCTTGGGATGCCTGTACTTTTTCACTGAGGATGTGCTTCACCTGACCACTGATTTGTCACCTGGAATATGACTGTGACTGTAACTAGAGGGAAAGGGGTAACTGTTGTAATTTGCAGGGCAATTATTCAAATGCTGAGAAAAATGCCCTGGCTCTAGTATGATGGGTTTCAGAAGTGTGTCTTCTATGAATAGGAAGATAAACACAGTAAATGTGCATCAAGTAAACAACTGGGCAGTACAGACAAATGAGGAAGAACTGAGACAGCATCTGGAAGCAGATCTTCTCTCTGCAGTGCAAGGCCATCATAAGAAAGCAAGAGGTAAGAACTGTAACAACCTGATCAAGAGAGAGGCAGATGAAGACGCTGACTCAGAATTGATGTTGCCAAGTTATGTCTCTGCAAAGAGACCTTGTCTTCTGGGTCTTGTAAGCATCTGAGTCAATCCCTGAGAGTCCTGGTTGATGAACAGTACACAATAGATTCAAAGATGATGCTAAATGAATACTCCAGAGAGGATCAAAGTGAGACCTGGGTTCTTATTGCCTAGATAACTCATAGGCAAAATACTTGACGCCAACCTGGGGATTCTGCAGGAAGGTATCACGGTTGTTATAGCAGCCTCCCGAGCGGTTCATTAGTGGGTCATCATCAACAGTCCAGCATCCCAGCACTGATTCCAGCTCCTTGCGTCCAAAAACAGGGTTGTTCACATTGCGGCAGACATTCAATTTCTGAAAGTTGTGGCAAAAATCTTCCAGGCTCATCCTGAATGAAATAAGCAAGGGAAAAAAATTAATGTAGTACTTAGCATTTATCTCTTTCTAACAGAAGCCCCAACCCCCTTGTTTCAGAAAACCTCTCCTCACCAAAACTCTCCATCATCAGACATAACAAGCCCCAGGTTCTTGCGATCTGCTACAGTCAGTTGCTGCCACTCTTCAGAACTAAATGCAAATAAAGAATAAAAATATAAGCCATTATGCTTGCCAATATATCAAGAGAAGAAAATGTGTGAGGATCAGGCCTGCTTTATTTCACCGCTGGCTGGGTTGCAGACCACCATGACTGACTAGCTCAGAGATGTCACTATGATTTGATAGCCTACTAGTAATCTGGTTTAGGAGAACTGTAGAGATTTGGAAATGTAGCAGAGAAAGTGGAATGAGACTTACATTTCACTCCAAGGGCCACTCCATTCCTGCCTTCCCAATGGGTTCCTCAGACGAACCATATACAGCTTCTCAGTACTGAAAACTTCCACAAGTCTTTCTCCAAGACGGATCTTGCGAATATCAGTCATGGTGTAGGTATGGCCCTTCAGTAGACCCCAATCTGTTTCAACTTCTTGTTCCTCTTGATTGGGAGACTGAAAGCAAAGCAAGGTACATAAATGTGTAGGAATTTTGAGACCAAAGTCCTGAATCCCCTTCTTCAGGGTTGGGTATGGTTGAATCTGGTTCTCACGATCCAGATAGAAATTTGATCCTGAAACCTAACCAATCACAAAATCAAGTGAAAGAGTGAAAATAATACAATATAGTAACTCATTTAAAAAGGTGTGATTCCATATCATCACTGCACTACATTGATACGAAGTACAATAAAAATATGCTAAGACAGAATCATTCTTTCAGTGAGTAGCTATAACTTCAATATCCAGGAGCTGAGATGAGTGGAATAATTTACCAGAAGCTATTTACATCAGCTTGGATGTTGCATTGGCCTTCAGTGTAATGGGTGTTTCCCAAGAATAAAAATAAAATAAACCAAAAAACTAATGCTCCCAAGTTTCCATGCCAGGAGTTGCATCTATGTTTGCTTTCTGAGTTCCATTAATGGCTTTTTGTGGATGTCCAGGTTAAGGGCAATGTTCCCTGTCATCTTTTGTGCCAGGAGTGAGCATAAAGTAGTTGTTTGGGGTGAACACAAACCTCAATAGAGCAGCAAATTAGACCTCCTTTGGTGAATGTTTTGTATAGCTCTCCGAACAGCTTGTACTTCTCCTCAACAAGATCAGTGTATCTTCCTTTCTGCATGTCAACAATTTCAGACAATGTGCCAGTGAAGTCCACGATGATATCAGTGATAGTCAAACCATCCAGGGCCTCATAACAGCCTAGAAGTCTGGAGGCAAAGTTTTAAAAAAATTATTTATTCAGGTCAAGGGCATAAAGTTCCCAGGAATTAAAACAGTCCCTTCTCAAACTTTACTAGGTGGTTTTTCTCTAAATATGAAGAGGGAGATAATTTGAGATTATAGCTAGAAATTTTTAGGCTTAGGCAATATTGGTAAAGGATAGTTCATGCAGAAACTTATTTCTACAACTACATGAAAAAAAGAGAGGTGATAATTCCATGTGAATTGCAGACTAGAAAGTTAAAGTATATACCTAGGTGACCTAGGGCCAGGTAAGGCATTCTATAAAACCAGAGCAGCTGATTTGTCTGTCACTTAGGATTTCTAAGGGCCAGACCCAGGCCCAAAGATACTCTTTAAATCTGACTGAGATCCAACTCCATTTTAACTCTTGGGTTCAGTTGGAAGAGAATGAGCTCCTAAAGAAAAATGTGACCTTTCTTTCTTCATGTACCCTAAGCACAGACTAGTAAATCCCCTCCTTACTTTGCATAAGCTTTTTCCAGTAGAGCATTCCAAAACTCATTCATGGAGGTGGAAAAGGAGAAGACCAGATCTCCATTTATGGTGGGCAGCAAGTCATCAATCACCACCTCAGTCCATTCTCCAAAATGCCAGAAACGGAAGTGAAATATCCCAGCATATTTATCCGGTTTCCGAGGATCCCATTCCTGTTCCTTATGGTTGGGAATTGTCTGGAAAGGTAAGAACATTTTTTCAAGTTCTATTCACAAAAATATATTCAGATTACATCGAAGTCCTAGAAAACCTATATGGCCAAAAGAGGCATTCCACTTATACTTGGTTTGATTCTAAGTTGGAGAAACCACAATATCTGCTTTCCTAGGTCAGTTTTTCTGTGTGTGATATTACTATTCCTGCTCTGAATACATGCGATGGTAGGTAGTCAAGGATTTCTCAAAGATAATTTGTAAACTAAATGGTGGACTAGTCACATTGATCCATGATTGCATGTTTAAACATATGAATGTAGTATTAAAAAAAAAAAACGAAAATTGAGCCCGGAGAGATGAGTCACTGATTAAAAGTGCTTTCTCTATAATCATACAAACTGGAATTCCGATCCCAGGATCTGCATAAAAAGTGGAGTGTCCCTACAAATGCCTATATTTCTAACTCCAAGGAGGCAGAGATAGGAGGATCACTGGGGCTTTCTGGTTTCTAGTCTAGTGGAGAAAATCTGAGTGCCCTAGCTTCAGGGGTAGATTCTGCCTCAAAAGGAATGAGAGTGATGGAGGAAGATACACAACACTGTCTTCTGGTATCCAAGTATTCACATGGAGTGCAAACACCCCACACATGTACATGCTCACACAAATAAGTAATAAAATAAACCTTAAAAAATAAACCAATCAAAATACAAAATCTACTCTGGTTTGTTTACAAATGTCCATCCAGTTTCAGATGGATTTATTCGATATAATATGGATTTTGTTCATGGTACGAGTAAAATTATACTTTTAGAATTCTCTTTTTATAACAGTTGTTTTTATGAGGGAAATGCTCATTGTCCCAAATTAAATGTTCTTCATTGTTTTGAATTCTACCTAAATATCAAAGGAATTTTGTATTATTAATAATTTATTGGAACTTTTTCAGGGATCTATTTCCATATTCTTCAACTTTTCTGTCATGTATCAAGGTGTTAATGACTTCCTGGCTCCTACGGTCTCTATAGCCAATAGGAACAAAGAGTATAACATGAAGTCATTTAGTGAGTCAAAACACTAAAAATGACAACAAAGATCAACTAGTATATGTGCTGAGACAAGCAGAGAAAAATCTCAGTTGTAGGATCCAGTGCATATAGATGTTCACTGTAAAATTCCACTTGTCTGTATTTGTGAAAATTCTTATAATGGAATGAAAGGAAGTCATGCTGTTAATATTTCTGGCTTCATGAAATAGAACAGTGTTAGAAAATTATGAGTTGTAAACTTTTCTGTAAAGTTATTCAAGAAAAAGGTGGAAATAGATTAAGGTCCCCCAGAAGGGAGAATACCTTTGTCCAGTGAGACTCCTGCACAGCCAAACAGGAAAATGCAGGAACCATTGACTTATGTCCCAGTCTCCCCTGGATTAACTGGTGGTTACTGATGTTGCCCACAATCAGACGGGGGTCATCACAAATGTCCTGCGGATATAATAATTGGTTATCCAAAAGCTCATGAAGAGTTTTTCAGAGTCACTATAACCTGAGCTAGGCAGGGAAGTCTTCATAGAGGAGAAAGGGTTAAGATTAAAGGTGGTTAGGATTTTTATAGATGTGATAAAGGGAAGGCTGAAGGGACTATGGTAATAAAATCGAGCAGTGGATCACCTAAGCAGAGAAAAAGGATCAAGTTGGGAATGACTGAAGAAATAGAGAGAATGGAATGCTATTGGATGACATGTGCTGGTGTAGGACCCTTATCATTGGAGTTTAGAAGCATTTTCACCACAACAGTGAACTTTGGAAGATGAGGAGAACTAAGGATAAGCACATTGCATTCTGACTCCATTTTTGTCAGGATGAGAGTTTTCCGAAGCATCTGTACTTGGAAGGGTGATTACATGATTACATTTAAGAGACAAGGTCTGATAGAGGTGAACATTGATGCAACTGCCTCTGTAGGAAAATGAGTTAGGAGACCTGACACAAAGCAAAGGCAGGAGCAGTCTCCATGACAACAACTTTTCCCAACCCCCACCTTTGTATGGATATAGATGACAGCAGCATTAATAGCAGGTGTAATAGACCATGCACAGGAACACTTCAACAGACCCTCTTCCCACAATGGATATTCCAAAGGGATCTGGGCAGAGACTGGGGCAGTATTTGCATGTGTTTTCTTTTCAGTATATCATAAGATATGTCATTCTCTCTGTGAGTAAGAAAAATGAGACCCAAATAATGTAATTAAAAAAAATGTGATGTAGCAAAATAGAGACACTTTCACAGTATAATCGGTGCCTAGAGGGAAAGAGCCCACAAAGTTCACCTGGTGGAAGAGAAGGTACTAACTATACTGTTTTACTATTTGAGCTGACTACAATTAGGCTGTTGGGAAATCAAAAACATAGCAGGTAGAACGAACAGGCATGAGCAAAGGCATAGCAGCAGACCTGACCCTATAAAAGTGCAAACATGATTGCTCAGAGCATCAGCATTTGTAGAGTTCAAAGATGTCAGATACCAATGAAGTCTTGATAGATGGAAACAATTTCACGGAAGAGGCCATTGGCCCATACCTTGACTTTCTGCTTACCCAGCAGAAATAAATCCTAGTTGCAAATGGAAAGAAAATGTGGACATACACCCTTTTAAAGAAATTATTAAATAGAGACGGCTATATTTTTCTTGTGTTCAATGCTCTTTTTTTTCTAAATGGACATAATTCTCTTTGATGAATGATCTGGTCTACAGAATAAAGCATTCCATATATTTGTTAGAAGCCAAAATAACTTTGGAAAGAAATAGGCATTCTGGGTAGGGACACATCCAAATTGAAGATTAATTGGGCATGTTTCTGCCAAAAGAAGATAATTAGGCGAGTTGTCAGCTTTGCATTTTCTGATTTTTTAAAAAATGCATGATATCTGGTGTCTTATCACTATATTTTATCTTAGGAAAATACTTCTATCTTATTAAATAGTCTATGGGTTGTCAGCTGCTTTTTAAAAATTTGTTGAACACAGAGCAGGTGTGTTGGATGAGTTAGATCATGATGATTCTTCTCTTTGTTTCTTTGCTTTTTCTAATGTGAAACTAAGTATCATTTTCCTCCCTAGGTCAGACATCATTTTATTTGTAGCAATACATAAAGTTATATAGGGATTTCTTGGACCTAGATGAATCCATAAAATTGTTTTCTAGCATGGAAAACAACCAAGTAAACACTGATAGGTGAAAAAGTGTGTTTTTATGTTATTAAGGCAAATTATTTGCTAGTTTTATGTAGAGTTACTGGTGACTGGGTTTATATACAGTGTATTTAATTCACACAAGCGGGACTTTATAGTCAGTCAATATTTTTGACACATAACTACATTCTATTCAAAACATGAAGGGCCATGTTAGAGAGCAAAAAGACACGTAAACAGTTTTAAAATTGAGGATCTCTGTCATTAGTGTATTTAGTTGAATGTAGTCATTAAATATAACATTTGAGTATCTATGTCGAAACTTACATACATACATATATATGATATATTCATAGCTGTGTGAAATACTACTAGAATATAAATTTGAGGAAAATCATATTTCTAATTCTGTCTTATAACCTGATCTATCCTTATTTTGATTCACCATTTCATTTAGAATATATTTAAGAATAGATTTTAAAACTCAACCAAAGTCACAGAATGTCAACAACAGAAGAGCTTTTAGAGACTATCTACTCAACTTCTTCATTTGACAGCTGAAGTGACAGGTTCAGCTAGAGGAAGTAACATGCTTCTCAATGTATCTAGCTTGCTAGTATGATTAAAACATTGTTAGAGAAAGGACCTCAAGACCTCAGTTGGCACATCCCTTTGCTTTTTCAGTTTATCAGTGATTCTACATAATGAATTATTATTGTGCACAGCTCCCCCAAGGACAAAGATGCTCCACTTCTTTCGACTTTCCATTCCAATATTTTATAATCTGCTTAACACTACATTTTTTGCAAGACCTTCGTAACCTCTGATTTTAAAATAACTATCACCAATAGGCATTGATTTCCAGAATTCAAGTCACTACTTATGAATCAATCTTATAATACATTGCAAGTACCATGTGAAACAGAAAACAAATCTTTATAAAGCTATAATGTACTTCTTAAAGGAAGTGAAATGCTAACTAATTAGCAAATAGCCAAAGAGAAAGGATAAGGGTAATGAGCCAATGCAAATCTAACAGTCAAAATGACTTTTTCGTATTAACTTGAAAATAGTGAAATGGCTGTTTATTGACTTTTCCCGTAGTTTGGGATACACTGGATATCTTCCTGTTGAGGTTAAGGAAGGAAAATTGGAATTTTTTCTGTAACTTGAAGCTGGTATGCAGATGGGACATTTCAGCTTGAGCTATGCTGGCATGGTAAGAGTGGGGTTCAGGCAGAGGTCACAACGCACACATCCATAATATCTGGGTGGCTTAAGAGTAAGGAGAATATGTGGGAGATATTGAGTTCTTAATGACTCCAGCTGTGTTGGCATAGTTGAAGTGGTCCTTGAATTGAGCTATTTGTCAAGGCAAAGTGATTTCTTAGGTGGGAAACACACCCAACTAAGAAACTGAATACACAACTGGTGCTCCACACATATCCTCAACTCAAACTGAAATATTCTGTAAGTAAAGCATCTTTTTAAGGGAATATGTTCTCTCCTCTCAACATTAAGGGGCCTCTCAATTATTCTCACCTCATTTCCCTTCCCAGGGACCAGTGCTGGAAAATAACACATACCGATGAGAACCATAGCCCTGCATAGGTCATTCTGCTCAGGCCAGTAATATCCAAAACTTTAGCTCAGAGACCACTGCTGCCCCAGTCTCACAAGCAGTCAGTTTCAACTGCTGGAAATTTTTATTTCTGCACAAATACTTTGTCATCAGTAAAACACTTTGTTACAAGGAGAAATCAGTATGGAATCTGAACTAACAAGTTCAATTGCAAATTCCAATGTGAACATTCAGACTCTTGCTACAAGATTCTAGGTACAAAGTCCAAATTTCTTCATTGGGAAGACTTTACATTTTCATTAAACGGAATACTATTCAGCCATGAGAAGAAGTAAACTGATCCCTGCTCTAATATGGATGACCCTTGGAAATAAGCTAAGTAAAAGAATCTAATCAATGTTAGATTGCATTTTAAGGGAAAAGTCCATAATAGGCAAATCCACAAAGGAACTGAAAATAGGTTAGTGGCAACTGGTTGATGTGGGCAGGGTGGGAAACTCACTGAAAATGAACACAGGTACCTTATTGAACTGATGCTACTATTCTAGAACTGGGTTGTGATAATATTTTCACAACTCTGTAAATTTATGAAAAATCATTACATTGTACATTTAAAACAGGTACGTTTTATGGTATAAAATTTTTACTGTCAATAAAAAGGAAATCAATGTGAATACAGAATTTAAGATTAATAGAATAGTTGGGGAAAGGATACAGGGCTATTTACCTGTGATTGTGTACATTGTATAAAATACTTAGGACCAGTTATGTGGAAATACAAGGTCTCTGGGGAACAAAGGTAATTCATAAGCAATCTAAGCCCAAATTGCTCTACCAAGTGTCACAGTCAGCTGGCAGATGGAAATTTCCATTAGAATTAGCAGAAATAAGTCTTCCATTACTATTTCCTCACTTGATGCCTTTCTCCCAAGCCTTTATATCCTGCTTCTTGTGTTTCTCCCTAAGTCTTTCTTGGTCATTATTCTGATGATCATTTTAACCTGGAATTTCATCACCTTCTCCTCTCACCCAGACAATGTAGTAAAATGTCACTGGATATGGTAATCCCCACAGGAATACTGAACAAGAGCATTGGTGGTAGAAACAGAACTCAAAGCTTGGCCAGGAGAGCTGACAGAAGATCTTGTGCAGAAGCCTTTTCTTCTTCCATCACTGGCTGTGCAAATTCCCAAGAGGCTTTCCTCCAGATAAGTGAGGATTAGATGTATCTGACTCTAAGTCAGTATTGTAGGTGGATATGAGTCAGTAAGGAAAAAAGCCAGAGTGCATGGAAAGAGCTGGAGAAAGGATTTCTGTGAGACTTTGTCAGGAAAATTTCAGCCTCAAATTCATACAGGCAGTCTTACAACACACCAAAGCTTAGTATAACCCGGTGCTTATAATTTATTAAGACTGTAGGTTGAGGTCCAGGAGGACAGGAAATCTCAGGAGCATATGGTTTAGGGAAACACATATGAACCCAGAAAGCTAGGAGAAAGACTGGGGCCACTGGCTCATTGGAGGAGTAAAGGAGAAGGGTTTTCCTCTTCACAATGTAAGTAGATCATCTACCACTGAACAAAAGTAAAACACATTTATAATTCCTGTGCATCTAAGGCTATTTTAAGCAGCAGGAGCCATGTGTGATGATACTCCTGTAATTCCGGAACCTAAGGGTACCAAGGCAGGAAGATAAAGCATTCAAGGATAGCCTGGGATACACAGTGAATTCAGGCCAGCCTGTGCTACATAATGAAACTTTGTCTCAAAACAAACAAAAACATAAAAGAAAAGTGGCAAATGGGGTAGAAAGAGAATTCACGTATGCCCCATGAAGATATTACAAACCTTCCTGGAGTTGAGATTGTTTAAGTATCAGTGGTATTTAAGGGTATGGATTCTTAGAAGGCAGAAGCTTTGAACATGGAAGAGACAGAAACCTCAAGATTAGGGTTGGGGATGTAGTGGTAGAGACCTGAGTTTGAGCCCCCAAACTGCAAAAACATATGCCAGACATAGTTGCACACACCTCTAGTCCTGGTGACTTGGCTGGCTGAGGCAGGAGGATGATAAGTTGAGACATTTTCTCAAAATAAAAATTCTAAAGAGTTAGTGGGGGAAGCTCAGTGGCAAATTTACCTAGAGTGTACAAGGTCAGGGACTTCATCACCAGCATGGGAGGTAGGAAAAGAGAGGAGAGGGAGAAAAATTGATTAATCATGCCACCTCTACTTTAGAACCTTTTGAATAAAAAGCCCTGATTGCATGTGAGGTTGTGTGATATGCAAAAAGACGTCTGTGCGCTTTTCTGTGAACCAGGACCTCATACTTCCTAATGAAGGGCAATAACCCATCTGGTCCTGAGTCAGTTCACAGAGGTCCAGTACTGTCTCTTATCGGGGGAAGGAGTGGCTAGAGAACTTTGACATGGCTTTTGACCAAAGGCTTGTCCTCCATTCTGGCTGGAAAGGAATTCACAGCTTTTAGGAAAGGCTTAAGTGGTGGTCTGGAGCATTATTTTTCTCCAAAGAGCCCTGCCCTTTCAAATATATGATGATTTATCCCCCCAATTCAGCATAATTTCCTGCTTGAATGCTTTAAAACATTTCATGTTTCCAGCACAGGGTGGAACACCTTAATCAATATCCATGCTCCCAGTCAGCAGAGGGGTGCTTTGTCCCAGGCTATAGTAGTGTGCTACACAAAGACTAGCATAGAGCAGGTGCTCTGAATAACTCTCAAGTGCCTCTCCCTTTGTGCAAAATATTATTATTATTATTATTATTATTATTATTATTATTATTTTGTATGCACTCTCACATAACACCATGGAATGTATGTGGAGGTCAGAAGACAATTTGTGGGAACTCGTTCTCTCCTTCCATCATGTGGGTTCTAGAGACCAAACTCAGGTTGCTAGCCCTGGCAGCAAGCACTCTTAACCTGCTGAGCTATTTTGCAAGTCCTTATTATTTTTCTAATCAGGAAAGTGAATTAAACAAATGGAACTACAACATACTTACCTTATTAAGCTGTGGTTAATGAAGATTGGAATGAAATAATGTATACAGAACTCTAACACTCTCATCATAATAGCATGTGATTCCCTTTCTGCCGCTCCCCTGTGTTCTCTGTCTCTTTCTGTCTCTGTCTCTCTGCCTCTCTCTCTGTCTCTGTTTCTCTTTCTATCTCTGTCTCTTTCTCTCACACACACACATACACATGCATACACACACACACACACACACACACACACACACACACATTCCCATACCCTAAAAGAAGTATTGCTTGCCTCAGAGGAAAAATTTAAAAATGGACTATTGTCATAGTTATTAAGTTTTTTTCTCCCCTGTTAATCCATCTAGGATTAAATCCACAGAATTTGGACGATGAAGGCAAAGGACAAAGAATTGCGCCAAGACAGAAGGGGAAGGATGCATGTGCAGACACGCCAGCACAGGAAGTGCTGTCTACTTGGTTCACATCTGGGAAATGGCTTCATGTTGACTTCCAACTTTGCCGCCCACCAGACCTCTTCCCACCAGCTCCAGGACCTCACCCCCGTCAATCGTCAATCATTCTCTCTCCTGCATCTTCAGCCTCTTCTTTACTGTCCACTGCTTTTAGCCCTTAAGTATGCTCAGCTCTGTCCCATTTTAAAATGACATGCATCCAATATACTTCCTTCAATTCCCTGCTTCCTTTCAGTTATTTCTGCTCCTCATTAACACTATCAATTCATGAGGGTAGTCCCCTGAAGAGATATCTCTTTTTTTCAGGTACTTTTTTGAAGAGGACAGGTCTTATCTCTCTGCATTCCCAAATATTAGCTGATAGATTCTGCTCAGGTTTTTTATTTCAGGCAAGCAGATTTATCTGCAGAGATGTCAACGATTGGAGGCATAGAAAGGCAAACTTCTCCAAATCTTATAGTTTCTTTTTTTTTTATGACACTGCAGTTTGAACCTCTGCTTTACTGCTGAGTTACACCTCTAACCTTCAGTTTCACAGTTTCAATGACTATCATTCTTTGTGAGCACACACTAAGACATGTCCTTTAAGATGCATAGAAAATAAAAATCTTATTGAAACCGATGTATCTTGGCACCACCTGGTGGCAATATATGTGAACTAAAGTAACGCTTGAAATTCCATTTAGGAGTTTTAAGTGGTGGAAATTGCAACAAGAAATGATAGTTGACTCCCTAAAGAAGCAAACATTGAGTTGGTGACTAAGGTGGTTCCATAATAAGGCACACAAAGGTATCTCATTAAAAATGACATCCTCAGGATTTTGTCAATGTCTAAGAACTCACATTTTATAAAGCTCTCCATGGCCTATATACTTGATCACTGGAAAGGAGTCCAAATAGAATAATCTTCTGTCCAGTTATATCCTTTTGATACATCAAAGTTGCTGCTTATTTTCCAGACTCTATCACCATATCTTATTACACATCGAGCTGTCCTTCGCATAGAGCTTATGACAAACAGGGTCTTGAGCCCTGCTTTGAGACATGGTATACAGATGTTCCATAGAGAACCCTAATCATTATTAAGAGCTATTATTAATGAATGGTGAAAGACTGCTGATCTATGTGGATCTCATCAGCCAACAATGGAATGTACAATACATGATATCCAACAAGCAACTAAGAGCCCCCTTCCTCCAATTCAAGTTCCATCTTCTCCCTATAGAGTTGATTTTATTGAAGATCAGTGTTTGAGATGCTTGTATTTCTTGCTCTGACATTATCTTTAATTCACTATGCTAGGTAGCTTAGCAAAAAGTCAAAAGTATAGCTGCTTTCAGGATTGCCATATTTAGTCAAATGAAGTTCTAAAAATTTAAACTTTATATTACCTTGTTTATTGTTGCTCCTTTTAAATGAATATTCTCACTGAATTTGACTAAATTTTGAGTCTCCTCAAGCTAGAGCCTGGAGCACACACCCTACTTTAATGTTGGCTATGCGTGATGTGATGAGTATGTCAATTAATTTCTCGTGATATTTTTTTAAATATATACACACATGAAAAAAATCATGTCATCCATAAATGTGTACAGTTTTATTGTTTAATTATACCACAAGACACACACACACACACACAGAGAGAGAGAGAGAGAGAGAGAGAGAGAGAGAGAGAGAGAGAGAGAGAATGAATAAGGCAAAAGAGGTGGAGGAGGAAGGAAGGGGGGAAGAAGGAGGGACGGAAGGAAAGTGGGAAGGAAAGACCAAAGGCAGAAAGGCTTACTACCACATTTTTCTAAGCAGTAGGTCAGTGTAATTCAAATCATGGATCAAGTGGAGTTTCAATCAGAAGGTCAAGGAGACAGCAAGTGGGAAGAAAAATGAGAGTTACCTGGGGACGTTTCCACACAACCTTTCCTGGAAGCAATCGGTTGTAAAAGAGAGAATCATTCTCGGGCAAAAAAGTGGGGTCACAGAAAAGTCTGCCATCTTTGATGCATTCCTGCTTCAGTTCTTGGTACTTCTGGTTTTTGAAGAGCTTCAGAGGAGGACCCATCGTGCCCAACTATGCCTAGAATGACAAAAGTTGTTGCTTTGGAGTAAGAAATTCTAAGGTCTTTCAAGGACTATCTGAATCACTCAAACAGCAGTCATTGCACTGGCTTCCTCCTAGAGCTAGGGTACTTCAGATCTGCCTTCAGAGGAAAAGTCATCATGTTCAAGAAAAGAAGGGCCCAAGCTCCATAGCTAATAAATAGTGGGGCTTGTGGGAGCACCTAATCATTTTAGGACCTCAGGTAGTTTATCTGACAAGTAGGACAAAATGCACCTTAACAATCTGATTGGCAAAGTAGATAGAGAAATGTCATGATTGCCAGCTAAGCACAAATCTTTCTAATTTAAAGGGCAATTTTCCATTTATGCCAGCAAAAAATACTCAAAAGACTACAATTTGAAATGTGAAGAGAAGGGAAACGGAATCACTGTGCCATGTTCAGAATAAGTCTGGGTCCTGGAAAATTGCGTACTTGGTGCATAGGGAAGACGCATTTTCTTTCAATTCAACCACTTTCATTGTATCATAAAAGAGCTTTTGTGCGTTTTACTCCTGGTTAATGTAAGAAACAAAGCTTCAATAGGTGGCCTCCAAAGACAAGAAAGATCGAAAGATAGTATGGGCTTTTTCCTTCAAAGTGTAATGTACAATCATTTTCAGACACCAAAATCAAAAGGCAGACTCTGAAATATAATTGCACTAATCTGATGGACTATAGATTGTTATCCTATGACAATACACTATTGCTTCCTTTTCTTAAAAAGGCAGAAGTAAAAGAAAACTCCACTTGGCTAAGCAGAATTGACATAGCGGTTCTTCATACAGTGCCCACCAGACTACCCTATACTCAATTATCCTTAAAAATTGTTGTATTTTGTGAAGATAATTTGAAAATCAAGTTTGAGTCCAAATAACTGTGTAGTGATAATAGACCTTTCCATGCCTTTACTTTGTTCACAAAGATGATTTTAACAATCTTCCCAGCAAATAAGGAGTGTGCTGAAAATTTTGATGGTATAAATTATTTCAAATACATTTCATATATTAAAATCATAGCTCTAGTCTATGAGCCTAATACGGATGAAAATAAAAGCATGACTACGGTTCTGAGTTCAGAAAAAAATGGATAAAAATATCAAAAACAAAGAACCGAAGTAAACCCCCAAATTAGCTACATTATCACTTTCTGTGTGTGTATTCTGTATGTGTAGGTGCACATTTGTGTGTGTGTGTGTGTGTCTGTCTGTCTCCATCACCTATCTTGCCATCACAGCACTGAGTAACTAGTACCTTGCATGGCTTCTGGGGATTGAAACTCAGGTCCTCACGCTTGCACAGCAAGCACATCACTCACTGAACCGTTCTTTGAGATCCTACGTCCACACTTTAAAACGTTTCTCTGCAGCATTTGCTATTTTATAAAGACAATAACATTAACCATAGCTCTCCATTAGCTACCTTCATGCCCCTTAGTAGCACATGGCAGTGCCTCGCTAATGAAACAGTTTGCCCACTTGAAAACCATAAAACTTTACATTTAATTTTCACAATGTTATTTTATGGCAATACTATTCATAAGATACATGTAACAAATATGGTCTTTCTCTGAATCCAAGCAGTAAAGAGTTGAACACAACCAGGTTTTCCATCGCCTTATTTATTGTCAAGTTCTTTTCAAATTAAGGATGGTGGAGACACTGTAAAGCACCAAAGTGCTTTCTGTCAACCGGATTTAAATCTGTTTCTGCATTTTAGATACTAGTGTGTTTAATTGTATGTAAAAGCATGGGCGGCATCAGTAATACTTCTCAGTTAAGCGGTATCAGAGCTAACCTGAAATGTTTTCCCAGGCTCCTCTTTAGAGCCTATTGCAAATGGACCCCAATTTTCATGTGCGTTCAAAGTTGCAGTAAACATTACTGTGCTTCTTGCTTTCCCTAGAAGGTCTGGTGGATTGCCAGTGGCTGGCAGCTATAAATACAGGACAGTCTTAGGCAATTAGGACATTTAGTTTGCCAGAACCTCCTAGTCTCTGAATATTCTGGATAAATGGATATTTCCTGCCCAGGAATGCCCTGTGCTCTCACAAGCCTCCTTTGCTATTTAAATAGCAAGAGTCACGAAAGCTGGGAAATGGAATTTGTTGTAAAGAGAGCCTGTCTGCATACAGAAACAGCATCAAGTCAACAAAATTAGGTTAGATTTCAGAACAACAACAATAAAACATGCCTGGCAAGATGGGTCAGTAGGTAAGGATACTTGTGAGCAAGCCTGATGATTTGAGTTCAGTCCCTAGAACCAACATGGTAGAAGGAGAGGCAGACATGTTGTTCTTTGATCTCCACATGTGCATCATGGCATGTGCACATATATACACACACAAAACAAAGACAAGCCCAGCCCACACTCTGATCATACTAGATTATTTCTGAGGCCAAATGTACAGCTGCTCTGGAGAGTCAAAGATTGATAGAATATAGAATCCCTTTTGAGTGAGGGTGCTTGTTTGTGAGGAGCACTGGGAGAAAAGAAGTACACAGCGTGCTATGTGCCTGAACTTTCATTAGGGCACAATTGAAGTCCCAAGTCCTGTTGGACTTGCATCGTAGAACTGAACCCCATTTCTAACTAGGCAATAAGAGAATACTCTTATATTTGCTCGATGACCTTCATCTCTTTGTGTTTCCGTTTTCTGATCAGGAGAGTGAAGGCATGTATCCATTCCCATTAAATTGTGGCTGGACCTCCCGAGATGGTTAGTGTAAATGCAATTTTGAATAAGTAGAAAGTGCCCTGTGATTGCATGACATATAATTTCTGTTTTATTATTTTTATTTTATGTGTATGAGTGTATTTCCTGCATGAAGATAGGTGTACCCGTGGTGTGCAATGTCTGCAGAGGTCAGAAGGGGGCGTCAGATCCCCTGGAACTGGAGTTACAGATGGCTGTTAGTTGCCATGTGAGTACTGGGAGTGGAACCCAGGTCCTATGCATGACACGTATCGAAGCCCTCTCATCACTAGGCACCGAGCTCAGCATCTCAGCATTGTGCAGGTGATATTTGCTGAACAGATACAGCTCTTAAGTAGAAAATCAATATTTGTAGGACAAGTTATTGTTTAAAATGTGCACTGTACACATTACCTTTCTTTATAGCTGCCATGGTTTGTAAGATACGATCTGTGTCCTTTATTCTGTACTCACAGAAATGACAACTCTGAGAAACAGCAGCTAGTAACTGGCAGAACTGATTCAAATCCCAGTCTGTGCAATGCCAGACCTAGTGTGTGGGTTTCCATCGTACCTCATTTCTTCTTTTGGTTGCTGTGTTTTTTAAAAGAAGGATTTTTAAAATTCAAATGAGGTAAACATGATGTCCATCTCTGAGGCATTCTGCTTAGAATTTATTGCCATGGTAGTTGTTAAAGAGATTCTTTATTTTAATGGTTTAATGATCATGAGAGAATCTAGACCCTTTACATCCAACAGTTCATTAGTTAATTCAGAAAACTTTTGGAAATCCAAAAATCTGTAAGCTGATATTATCTTATACAATTTTCTCTGTCAGGGTAGAGGGGTATGGAAAAAGGAATGTTTCTTCATTACTCTTCCAGGGCACCAGGTGCTGATAAGGAGTAGCGAGCAAGTCATTTACTTAAAGACGACATACTCAAAAAATTGATAGATAGGAATAAAAACTAGAACTTCAATACAATCCCCCAGTCTCTAGCTAACCAGGAGAATGTAGACAATTATGAAGAGAGATTGTGTGGTTTGAGGGCTAATGGCATGGGTAGCTAGGCAAGACAAACTGTGGCGTAAGCACTGAGGTAATAGCCTTAGGCAGTGTTATTTGAATTCAGACTCACTGCTAAAAGTAAGAAGGTGAGGAACAAGGAGTCTACCAAGGCAAGGGGCAGGGGCAGGGGCAGGGGCAAGCTCAGTGTGTGGGAAGTTGGGAACTGCCAGGAGAAATTGAGGGAGCCTGCCACGTGGAACACAAACAAGGCTGCAGCTAGCAGAAAGAGCTTTCTCTACTCACTGAACTTGATGCTGTGGGGATTTAGGCAAATTCTGACAGTGAAATCCTTTGCTTCTTTACCTGTGGGTGAGCCTTAGAACAGAAGCCAAATTAATTCTAAAATATATGAGAAAATAAATCAGATCTGTGATCACAAATTACTTCAGATTCAAGTGAGTGGACAAGGAGGCAGGGTAGTTAAGGGGCAAAGGAGAAAAAAGCAAGTCTTTGGCTACCTTCTCCCCTTAGCAGACACCCCCCTTTATTCTGGAAACATTAGAGGTAAAAGCAAAAGAATTTTCAGACTAGTTGAGTACCAGAGACCTAACTGTCTTGGCATGAAGTAAGCCCACTCTAGACATAATCAGCACCCCTCATCCACACCACTGGAGGTAATCGGGGAGCAATATGAGACTTTGGGCAGAATAAAAATTCAACAAACCACATGCTACACAGAGAACAGTGCTTACCATTTCTGCACAAGCAGAATCTCAGCTTACATATATGATAACCTATCTACCAGGGAATTTAGATGTGGCTGCTCAGATTCATATTTTTGACCAGATAATCTGGGATCTGAAAGGGATCCTAAGGATCCCATAATCCACTCTACTGTCTGACATAGGATGTGCTTCCTTCCTCCAGAGAGAGAATTCTGTTCAAATAAAGAAAAAGCATACAACCTTCTCTAATTCCACAGTTGAAAAACTGTATCAAGAAACAAAAGGCAACTCAAAAATCATACAAAGACTGCAGGTCAGGAGATCAATGATCAAACTCCAAAGCTACCATTTAGTGTAGGTAACATCTTTGGCCCTCAGTTTACCCATTGGTAGAATGGGAATATGATTGCTCTCATACCCATCTAAGGTATTACTGGGAAAAGCTAATGGAATTAAGCACATTTTGATTGTTAAGGATAAGATTAACATATGGCAGCAGTATTAAGAAATGCTTAGTTTAGCAAATTAAATTCCATTTCTTAGTAGAAACAGAGGAATTGTAATCACATGCTTAAAATAAGACACGCTATGACATTTAAAAGACCTATATAAAATGGCCCCTCTGCCATTCTTACTCCTTGTTCCACCTCCCCTTCTTGGCTGACTTGCTCTCTTGGCTGACTAAGCCTATCCTAGAAGTCTAATTTTACAATCCTTTGAAAATCTAATTCTGATTTTTATAGAATGTTATGCTGGAAGGGCTTTTTGAAAGCCAGTTAGTCACACTCCTCTCTTTCACTGGGAGGTGAAGACTTTATAAAGGTTACGTAGTGACTGAGTTGGCATGAAAACTGGGACCTACTGACTCTTTTCACCGTAGCTATTGTTTTGAAAAACAACCAAACAAAACGGTGGTGTGGAGGAAACGTGTAGACACAAAGCTACAAGAAAGACATTGCCTTTGACCATTCTTATTGTCTTCTTCTTGCACAAATGCACTTAGGAGTTTTGCTTTTTAATTGCAAGCTGTCAGAAGGTGAGATGATTTCAAATCAAGACAAATCAAAGAAACTGTTTTGAGGTCACAAAGGGGCTTTATTCTGCTTTTAATTTAGGAACTGAAAATCTGCAAGAATATGGAGAGCCTACTTTTTAACCTATTCCTGACCATGTATGTATTTAAGATTCTCCCTGGACTGTTAGGAACTCTGAAGACTAATGAAGAATGCATTTCAAATCCAAAATATTCACACACACTTGTATACAACCATGCACATATGTGCATGCACAAACACACAGACCTTCAGAGGAATGAAAGTGTTAGTTAGCAAGCCCTCAATATTATTTTTTCATTCATGCTATAGTCTTTAATTTCATAGCATACATAAATGTAACATTAGCTAGTTCAATAAAAACATTATAATACAAACCAGGATGCATTTTGCTAAAGTCAAAAGTGACTCTCAGAACAGTAGAATTAGCTGAATTTTCTTACGTGTTTCTTGTCACAAACTTAGACTGCTAACTCTTCAGAAGCAATTCTGTCCATTGCAATGTGTGGCAGGCTGTTTTTTCCTGCCCCACGAAGGAAGTCAAAGCCAGCTCTGGTTGAGTAGTCCAGTTAAGCCCCAACAACAGTGTAGTTAGGGTGGGTGTGGGGAAGGAATCCTTAAGGGCAATTCAAATCTTAAACCAAAGATAGACTCACAGGGAAACCAAACCAGGCCAGGCTCTGATAATGGAACAGCCAACATCAACCTGTCACCAGGACAGGAAGGTCCCCGACTGTGCAGACAGAAGCTCAGACAGCCTAGGCTGCCACTTTCGCCTGTTTAACAGCCCCAGTGGGATCACAGGCCCCTGGCAAACTGTGGCTCCAAGATTGTGCCTGCATTTCAATACTTTACCTAAAGCTGTAGGTCAGCAGAAACTAACTGGAACTCTGACAAGAAGCCAGGCTTCTCTCCTTCACACTCCTCTCACAAGTCTCCTAGCTTACCAAGTGTTTACCAGAAGGCGTACACACACACACACACATACACACACACACACACGCACGCACATACATGCACGCACACATGCAAAATTGACCGGCAGTGTCCCACAAAAGTTTTACTGCAACACACCCCAAATCACTGCACGCAGACTTCAAATTCCAGTTCTCTTTAAAAGTTTCAAAACTGCTATTAATGTACACACATTAAAATTTAAAAACATAAAATTATAGTTGCAAAGTTTGATTAACTTTAAAGCTGAAGTTTCTCTGCTTTTCTTAGATGCTAAGTTTCTCCGAAAACACAATTCCAGGCTTAAGTTTAAGGACATCCACTCTACTCACCTGAGCTATCCAGGAACCTTGCTGCTGCTGCTGCTGCTGCTGCTGCTGCTGCTGCTGCTGCTGCTGCTCTTAGCCAGGTAACCACCCTAAGTGTGTTCAGTCAGTGCGGTTGAACAAAGATTCTGGCTTTCTTAACCTGAAAACTATTTGGGCTGTACCAAGCTCTGCTCACAGGGGGAGGTGCCTCACAGCAACTTCAGGAGCCTTTGCCCCGCCCAGCATTCAGAAACTGATCTTGAGTCATGAGGAAAATCTGGAAGGAGTCCCTGCCAGATGTGCAGATGGGATGCCCACTCCAGATCCACCCACAAGCAAATTGGAAAACCCAGAAAGCCACATTTGAAAGCCCTTTCTGTTTCAAGGAGAAATCGAACTTTCAGGAAGCTGGTCTGTTAGGTTTCTGACTTCTCTGTCCCGGGGATAAAATTGCAGACATGGATATTACTGGAGAGAGGACATAAAGAGCAAAAATGTTGAAGTGTTGGCAAAGTTCTAGTGAGTTAGGTTGCAGACGTGGCCTTCATCTGCACTTTTATGATAGCAGTGAGGACTTCATCACCAAGCCGGAAAGGGCACCTAATGGGATGCAGACACATAATGGTCACTTTGTGAAGGAGCAAGTAACATTTAGCCAAGGACAGAGGAAAGGGAGGTGAACAAAGTTTGATTCTATAGCACTGCAAGAAATCCGATTTCTAGCAACAGTACAGTGGTGTGGGGTGAAAAGCCGAGCAAAGGGCTGCTCTGTAAAGGTCAACCAAAAAGCTTCAGAGTGATATTCAGCCTCCTGTAAAATGTATGTTGAATATCAAGGTTCTGATTTCTTTATCCTGAGACTTTCCTTGGGACACAACTGAAGGGATGTGATCCTCATAGGTTTTGTTGTTGTTGATTTCATAAATTGTGAAGGCACCCATCATCTCATTCAACATGTTTCCTTCTCAGTGTGCTGTTCACCACTGAACTCAAAATTATACTCTGTCTGTACCCCGGCACTGATCCTCATTCTGGTTAGTTGAAGGTCTAAGAGATGAAGAGGAAGAAGGAGGGAGGGAGGGCAAGCAAGCAGCAAGCATCTAAACGGGAAAGGATGTGTGCTGTCCCTATTCTTTGGCTCTATACCAGTATTTTGAAGCAGATCTGAGCATTTCTATAACCAAATCTCTGAGAATTCCCCCTTGACATTTTCCCCTGTGTATTTTTATGCAAAGGTGGAAATCAAGCCACAGTTGGGGGCAATACAAAATGCCAGAGTCCAGGAGAATTAGGCCTTTAAATATTGCCACCGAATTTGGCTCGAGAGTGAGAGATTTCTTCAGCAAACATGCCTTACACAGTATTTTGGCTTTGAAATCAAGGGAGGATGTTTTGTTTGGGATCATCTTCAGCCATCTTTCAATCTCCATAATTTTCAAATAAGTAGAAAATCATAAAATCTGAAAGCATTATCAATCCTCTTGCTCAGTGTAGAAATAGTCTCCGGATAATCTGGAAAATTCACTCTTACGTAAAGCAGTTTATGCCATATTTGGCCATCCCCCTAATTGTTAAATTGTCTTCCGTAGACTGAACAAACACTAGCTTGGTACAAACTATTTCTAATTGCTCCTTCACACAGCAGCCGTTTAGAGTACCTCTCATGTTACCTCAAGCCATCCTTCCTCAGATAAACATCCTCAAGTCTTTTACACTGTGCCTGATAGGATATGGCCTCCAGATCTTTTCTTGTTCTTGTTGTCTTTTGAGCATAAACCTGCTGTCTGTATAGCTTGTAGCTTAATTAAAACCCTCTGGGGTTTCTTGCATGAACTCCTATTGTGTGCCCCATCCTGTATTTGTACAATTGACTTTCAGTTTAACCTCCATGCACAGCTTATATTCGTCCTTAAAAACCATCCCCTTCTTTATTTCAAGCTATCCCTTTTCTCAAACTCTTCTTTCATTATTGCACTACTAATCAGGATTTTTAGACATTTTGTACCACATTTCCTAGACAGTTAATATAACAGATGTACTCTATAGATGTTTGTGTTCTGTGTGTTTACTTATATTCTCTACATATAAAAGAAAGGAGACAACATTGCCACTATTAAGAATGCAAACCCCATAATAGTAAGTTTTTATAATATTTTATTTATTTTTATTTTATTTTATGTGTATGATTATATTGCCGGCATGTATGTACATATGCCCATATTGTTCAATGCCCACAGAGGTCAAAAGACGGCATTTGATCACCTGGAACTAGAGTTACAAATGGTTGTTAACTGCCATGTGAATGCTGGAACTGAACCTGGGTCCTCTGCAAGGGCAGCCAGTGTTCTTAAGTGCTGGGCCACCTCTCCAGTACCTAACAGTACTTTTTTTAATCTGCATATTTTATTAGTTTCTAAGAAATGCCTTGAATGAGATAGGGTTAGGACAGAATATTATGGTGTCACCTTAGAGTCCTTTTCTTATTAATAATTACTTTAAATAAGGGTATTTCAAACTGGAAACAATCCATGCAACTTTTGCTAATACCTAGATCCTATATTGCCATCTTCTTTATGCTTATACAATATAGTTTTCTAACATCTTGCTGAAATTCCTGTCATCTCCCCTTGTAGATAGCCTTTGAAAAAGGAAATGGGCTTAGTTAGGCATGACTTGCTGTTGTGAGCTAATGCTTACCCCTAGTGATTTCCGCTCTCCTTCTAAAGCCTCACAAATGACCTGCTTAACAGTGCATTCTATGCTTTTGCCAAGGATCAATGCCATGCTTACTGGTCTTGAGTTTGCAAGATTTATATTTCACACCCCCAGTACCACCGCCCACCATCATTAAAAATCAGGCTGTTTGCTTCTTTGAATCTCTCATCTATGTCTTTGGCCATAATTCCTCAAAGGCTACCAAGACTGGTGCTGTGATCACATCTGCACATTCTCTCTGTTGCCAGGGATGTAATTTGTCTGAGTCTGGAAACTTGAACTCATTGAAGGCAGCTAAGTACTCGGTTATTATCTCCTCATCTATCTCGGGCTTTAATTCTCTTTCCAGTTCAAAGATCATGCTCGTTGAAGGAGAGGTTAAGTAACTTGCCCATGGTCACACACCTAGTAAATTTGTAGAGCAGGGATTTAAATCTACACCTCCCCCCATCTGACTCTGCTGTCTGGCTCTTCACCACAATGATCTGTAGTTTTCAAATAGCCAAAGATCTATTAGGGTAGGGTCTATGGGGGAGTGTGAGTTTCAATGTGGAGGAAAGCAATTCTACCAAGTGTTGCAAGGCAGGCTTTGTCAAACAGGTAGAATTTAAAGTGAATCTTGAAGAATGAGTACAATTACAGCAGGAAAGGAGAAATGCTGTGTTCGTAGTGGTAATGGAGAGGGTTGGTCATGGATCCCTCAGAATAATAAAGCACCTTGGGTCTGCTTCATAATCTGCCTGGCTTATCGTTATGGATACTGACACCACATAGGAATACTGACACCACATGTGGTTAAGAAACAGCTAGGGTGCTCCTTTCTTCCCTTAAAAACTACTCATTGAAGCTTTGTTGCTTGCTACATATACACCCTAGGGTAATGTACAGTTCTTCTATTACAATGAGTTCTTGCTCTATAAAATGGGCATAATAATGGGCCTATTTTACAACATCATTCTGGGAATTAAATGAGCTATCTAATTAAGGTAGAATTAGAATGAAAGCTCAAAAATGTTGCCTACTGTCATTACTATTGTGATTCATTTATTCATTCAGTAAGCATTTTCTGGCTACCAGTACATGTCAGATACTATGCTAGGTTTGGGGATATAATGGTAATCATTAAGAAGCTTGATCTCAGCTCGAGTGAATTAAAGACCAGCCATCAGTTAATCTGTGGAAGTTTTCAGTCTTTATTACTTTTTGTTCCATTATATGGATAAATTGATACATTTCCTTTATCTTGAACTCACTTTCTTTATGTTAAATTTTATCTTAAAATCGACCCTTTTCAGAACTTTGTGGGGCTACTGGTAAGGAGGCTTTTGATGCAATAGCTGAAGCTTTGTGGAATGAGTAGGTGGCCATTCTCCACAAGGTGCTACAGAGTCTGAGTCATTCTGTCTCCGTCTTACCCATGCCTTGGGTTCTGCTCTTTTGCTTCCTCCATATTTAAGCCTAGCTGAATCATTTCCTCTGTCTTGGGCATTTTCCAGCTCTAGATTATAAAACTGAGCTTTTCCAGGTGTGTCTGTGGTGGCTCTGCAGTGTCTACTAGTGTAGTATGGTTCAGCATTGTGGGGCAGTGCCATTCACTTTGGAGTAAACAATCACCCAGAACCAGGAAAACTGTGAAGAGAAACATAATGAGGATGGGTTGTCAGTTTCCAGTTCAAACAGTTTTGGGCCACTGTAGAGTACAGGTGAACAAAGACTTTGAGAGAGGGTTAGCTGGATTTTTCCATGTTTAGACCAGTTAACACAAAAATATGCTTTACTTGGACATCAGCAGAATTTCCTTTAATCAAGGGAAGCATTTTATTTGCCTTGCCATCTAAAGGGCTAAAATTACTTATTATGAGTCAAAAGAAATCACTGTCTCTACTAATTTAAAAGTTACAGTGATTGATAATCTCTGAGCATATCAAATCCATACTGCAGTTCTTGGTAATCAAGGCCCTTCTTCAAACAAAAAGTACTGGGTTGTTGAAGAGATGAGGAATACAAGAATGAGAAAGGTTAGGTAAAGGTGTTGCTTTCAGGCATGTCTACCTGTGGCTAAGGATAAGTAAGTATGTGGCCAAATTCAAAACTTAAAATATTATGAGTGTTTCTGTGATTGTGTGTGAGTGTAGTGTGATGTAGACATGTTTATAGAGGTCAGAGATAACTTTCAGGAGTAGGTTCTGACTTTCCACTTTGTTTTGAGGCAGAGTCTCTCTTGTTACTTTTATGCTACTTACACTAAGCTAGCTGATCTGCAAGCTTCCAGGCAATTTGCCTGTCTCTGCATGTACCTCTTCAAAGAGTGATGATGTTACACATAGGTGGTATCACAACTGGATTTTTTTAATGTGAGTTCTGGGGATCCAAACTCGGATCATCAAGGCCATCATGGCAAGCACTTTTACCCACTGAGATATATCATCCCTTGAGGTATTTTTTGTAATTCAATTGTAGTTCTCTATCATAAAATTTGTAGCATTGTGTCATGATGTCAAAATGTTGGACACATCTGCAAATTATTGTCTATGATTTAGTCACATGATATAGCCAAGGTAAGGTCAGCACCAGGTGATTAGGCTTTGGGTGCCAGGTAAGAATGGGTAAAGTGATAGCAAAAGAGAAGCCAGAACTGAGATTATCCAGAACTCATAGGTCAAGAAACATTTTGCAATATATTTGTGGAAACAAATAATGCAATGCAAAAGCTAAGAACAAAGTCAAAGATCAGATACTCAATGCTCAGTGTTAAATTTCTGGTAAAAGTAAAATCTACCCTCATATTTTTATTAAAGATGTACCTCCACTAGGACTACTCTGGATTACTTTCCTATCTACCCAGTTCTTACTCATTGTTTCATAGTATGATCATAATTTCTCTAAGATGCCTTCTTCCTTCCTCACTAATCCAAGCTCTCAGAATAATCATCTCACTTTGAAGCAGCATCATATCTCACAGAGTCCTTGTTAGTTATTATCCTGTGGAGTCAGGTGTGATGGCACACATCTTCAATCTCAGCACTTTGTATGCTGAGGCACAAGCATTGAGAAGTCATGGTCAGCCTAGGCTGCATGGTGAGTTCTTGTCTCAGGTAACTAAAAAAGGGCTGGGGAGATAACTATGTTAGTAAAGTGCCTTCTGTAAAAGCATGAGGACCTACATTTGGGTCCCTGCATACACATAAAAATCTGGGCATGGCAGTGGAAGACTGTAATCCCGGCATTGTGAGAACAGAGACAGGTGGATCCTGGGAGCTCATTGGCTGGCCAGTGTGGATGAATCAATGAGCTCCCAGTTCAATGATAGTCCCTGTCTCAAAACATAAGGTGGACAGTGATAGAGGAGATCACCCATTCTCTTCAACCTCTGGTCTCCACAAACACATACACATACCTGTACATGCCTCCATCACATATGCACATGTTCATATGAACATACATATATACCACACATATACACACACTAAAGTAAAATAAAAATTTTAAATGTTAAAAAAATCCATGAAGGGTTGGAGTCGGGGAGTTAGCTCAGTGGTAAAGCATGTACTTATAATAATATGTGGGATACATTTCGTTCAATCATCAGCTCCCCCAAAAGTAAAATAGCTGTTCTCCAATGTTTCAATATATTTTGAGTCTTTCAAACTGAAAAATCCCCTGAGGACAGGAGCACCAGCTTCTGTACTTCTGACTTCCTATACTGTAAGGCATAGGATGAGGAACCAAGGTACTATGCAACCAACACTTGGCAAAGGCTTCTAAAGACATTCATAATGTTAATCGGCAGGAACTTAGCAAGAGACTTGAGATGGGCCCATCACAGAAAGAGAGAGAGACAGACAGACAGACATAGATGCAGAGAGACTGAATCAAATAGACTCATTTTCTGTCACTTGTTCTGAGGGAAATGATAGTACCCTTCAGATTTGTATGTCCATATTTTCCTCTTTGAGAGCTTATAGAATTAAAAAAAAAAGTGGAAGGAGGCCTTGAGTTTCCATTAAGCCTAGGGGGTGAAATAAATATGGGGGATAGACTAGAAACAAACAGAGTTATGAAAACCTTCCAAAATTGGGGGAAGAAACTCTTTTTCATCCTAGTAAAATGTCATTCATCTGGCCTTCACTAATTTGGGATTTTAAAAAAGAAACGAATGAAGGAAGGCTGTAGCTTGTTATAAGAGGATTTTGAAAGAAAAGAGTTGCTAAACTAATTAAGCCTCCTCCATGTTGAGGGAGTCAGTGGGGGTTGGAGAAAGGACTTCTTTGACTTAGTTAAAAGATGTTTTTCGAATTCCCTCCTAAAGCTCTTTGAAAGGCTTATTAAGCTAATTATAAGCCATTCTTCTATTTTTCACTGTGAAGATATTTAAGAGTATTAAAACTTCATTTAAAAATCTATAATTCTGACTTTCCACTATCTTAGATTGCCTTTCTCATCCTCAGTTTAAACCAAGAAAGAAAACAGTATGGTTTGAAAAGCCCCACAGTACTAGGAACATCCATTTGGTATCTTATTTAATCTTCATAAACAACTCAGTTGTGGTGGTGGTGGTGGTGAGTGAGTGAAAGAGAAAGAGAGAGGAGAGAGAGAGAGAGAGAGAGAGAGAGAGAGAGAGAGGAGAGAGAGAGAATGAACCAGGCCACAGAGGAAAGAGATAGTAGAGTACTACTTATAAAAAATAATATTTTTCCAATTCCTAAGTCCTCCTGGAACTATATTCCTTCATAAAAATAACCATCAACCAAGAAGGGATGAAAAGGCTTTCAAAAAAATTCTTGCATTATTATCTTTTAGGTTCCTGTGATTTTTATGAGAACACATTTTCAAAAATGGAGCAAATATTTGTAATAGATGCAATTGGAAATAACCCAGATGTCCTACTTTGAGAAATGGACACTAGATTAATGTTGGTCAAAGATTGACAGTGGGCATTACAAGAGGGAGGTGGGTATAACCATAACAGGAAAATACAATGACAAGTTCTTGGTCAGATGGCATTGATCATTATCTTGGCTGTGATTAGTGATACCTGAATTTAATGAGATAAATTGTATAAAACCAAATGCATACACACAGATGAATGTAAGTGACATGAGAAACCTAAATAAAATGAGTGAGTTGTGTCAAAGTCAATATACTAGCTGTGGAATCATAGTAGAGTTTTAAAAGTGTTACCATTGGGGAAATCTGAGAAAAGAGTAACTAGATCTCAGTATAGTTAAATACAAACTAGAAATGTACATGCAATTCCCCTAATTTTTAAAAATTTCCATAAAATTATTTTTATTGAGTTTTTGTAATTTTATACAACAGTTGTCAATCAAGTCCAGACTCTCTCCCCCATTCAAGCCCCCTCAACCCCAGGCCCAATGCACTCCACCACACAAAAGAAGTCCTGTCCAGTAAAGCATCTGCCCCCAGATGTCCCTCAGTGCAAGCCCATCCATTGGTCAACCCATTCAGAGATCCCAAGTAAGGCATACTCTCCCACACCTAGTAGCAACCAGTCTCCTGCATTTCTCAGTCTAAGACTGGCCCACCATCCCTTTCTTTCCTCCCCTCTGGGTCCCTGGTTTATTTGAGTTGACTTAAGTCCTGGGCTTGATGTCACTGCTGCCACAAGTTCACATGTGCAAGTTTTCTGTGACCTGAAAGCCTCTGCTCACTCTCCTGTGTTCATGAACCAGCCCTGGCTCTTACAGTCTTTCTGCTCCATCTTCCACAATGGTCCCTGAGCTGTGGGTGAGGGAGGCTCAATATAGGAGTCCTATCCAGGGATACACACTCTTCAATGTCTTATTCTTTAAAACTTGGCCAGTTGTGGCCCCTTGTGTACAACGCACTCTGTTGTATAAGGAAGCCTCACTGGTGAGGGTTAAGGGATGCATTATTTTTCTCTGCACCCCTTGGTCCACTATGCTCTATGAGCCTTAGCTGTACAGGTTCCACTGCAGATGTGTCACCTAGGAGTAGGCATCTCTCAGACGTACGCTCTCTGTGTGTGACCAGTTGTGGAACTCTGAAGCAGCCTCCATCTGTTGCAGAAAGAAGCTTCCTTGATGAGTGATACCATATGCCTGTCCATCTTCTCCCTTAGAAGGTGGGAGGTAGTACTTATTGGGGGAAGGGTGGGGATATTGGGGGCACTGGGACTGGGGAGGCAAAAGAGAGGTCAGATAGGAGGAAAAAAGGTAGAGATGAATGAGTCTTGGAGAGTCAAAGAAACCAGAGGGAAATGTGACACTCAGGTAATGCACATACAGTGTCTAAATATTGGTGCATGTATATGCTTGGGGGCTGTGTGGTAAGGAACACAGTTCTAGACAGAGGAGGCCTCCCTTTGAGTGGATGATGGGGGTGGTCCAGGATACTGCCAAAATGGCACAGTGTATTGCCGAGGTTCTTGGTTATCCCCCAGAACTGATAGATGGGACTGTGCTGCTGAAGACAGGCCATACTTCAGGTACAGGACTTGGAGCAGTGGAGCGGGAACTGACATGGAAGCCTTGTACCTGAAGTTTGGCTCTCATGATTTTAGATGATAATATGCAAAGTACCCTAAAATTTTTATAAAAGAATGTACACTAAGAGGATTGACCCATAAATCAAATGTATTCTCTCTAATCTTATGGACATCTTTTTGCAAAACATGAAGTTACAATTGGTTTAAATAGTCCATCTATGACTTAGAGATATGGTAGTAAGACTTTTGTCTCAAGGAGACCATTTTCCAGGCAGCAGCACTAGTACTGAGCCTGGCTGAAGGCAAGGGGAAGGGACTGTGGTGTGAAATTTGAAGGAGCAGATTTCAGGATTGGGGGTCCTTTCACTTCAGGCTGTAACTTTACAGGTTCCTCTGCTCTTTGTTGAGAGAATGACCTCTACTCCCAGAGACCTAGCTACAATAGGCACCAGCCAGAACTGGACAGAGAATTTGTAGGACTCAGATGTATGTACACTGCTACAACAGACCATCATCTTTTTCTCAGCCTTTCTGTGTTGATTTGGATTGTCTGACATGGCTGAAGCTTCAGGGACTGTTTGAGACATATTCTCTATGTAATCATAGTTTTAGGTACTTCAAAAATCCATGCTGAGAGATAGATGGGACTGCTCCCCATAAACTATATAGGGCATGAGAGAATGCAAACAGAGGCAGGAGGTGGATGGGGAAACTCTAGTACCTGCAGGTGATCAGATTGATGATCATGTTGACTGTGTATGATCCTCAGGGCACTGAATTATGATGCCTGGGCTTGGATGCCAACTTTGTTATTCTTGTGCTCATGGTATAATCTCTGGTGAATCCACTTTTTCTATATAATAGAGGTGATTAAGATAGTATTTTTATAATTGGGTTGTTCTGAGAATCAAATAGAATCATGCTTAAAAGCATTGTGAAAACTTTCATGGTAGGTAGTAATGCAAGGTATCTCAGCTTGATTATTTAAAACTATTCCCTAAATTTCCCCCAGAAGGTGGAGACTGACCTGGTCTGATACCTGAAAAAAGAAGTAAGGTTGCAGCACATAGTTCAGACTTCCGCTAGTCGAGACAGAGTAGTCCCATTCCCAGCTCCCAGCCCAGGTCTGCACACTTAAAATGAAAAACTCTGAGTGTAACACAAGAAGCAAATACAGGAAGACTGAAAGATTAGAAGAAGGAAGACAATCAAAGCACTTGAGGAATAGCACAGTTTTTAATTCTTTGGGTTTGTTTTTTACCTTCCCATATATCTCAGACAAGATATTGTAGAAGACTCCAAGCTGGAACTTTTAGTAGGCAGAGGAACAAAATACTCCAGAGAAAATTCTTTCCTCTCACCACACAAATGGGGAAAAAAATATAGGCTGACAATAGAAAAGCTCTGTGGCAACGCCCACCCTATTTGCAACTGACTATTGGTGGAATAAGAACATGCCATTCCTAGAGGGATTCCATGGGGTTGACTAGGGAGCTGTTTGTCTATACCCTAGCTGGTTGAAACAATTGGTACTGAGAAGTCTCCATGAAAGTAGAATCAGTCCAGCAGTTAACTGAGTTTCTACCTCGAAGCAACTGCAAAGACACTGAACAACATGATGGGGTGTGGCTGATTGGTTTTAATATGCAACTAATTCTCTTGAAACAAATGGAAAATCTCAACAAAGAAATAAAAAATGGGCTGGAAAGATAGCTCAGCAGATAAGAGCACTGGCTGCTCTTGCAGAAGCCTAGGATTCGATTCCCAGAACCCACATGGCAGCACACAATTGTCTGAAACTCCAGTGCCAGGGGATCTGACGCCCTCTTCTGGCACGACACAGTGCACTTACACAGGTGCCTACCTTTAAAATCAACATGCAGGCAATGCACTCATATACATAAAATAAAAATAATAAAGAAAATATTTAAAAATTAAACAGAAAATGTAAAAATCCCAATATAAGACTATAGTAGCTGAAAAAGAAACATACGGAATGGACTCAAAAACAGAGCAAAAAAAATAGGGGTTAGAATAAGTGCAGCAGGAGACAGATCAATGAAATGTATTGAGTACAGGAAAGAGAAGCTGAATGTGGTAGTATGCACCTATAACTCCAAACACACAGAAAGCAAAGGCAGGAGAATCACAAGTTCATTATCAGCCTGGTCTACATAGTGAGTTTCAGTCCAGCATGGCTTACACCGTGAGAGTCTGTTTCATAAAAAAAAACAAAACACAAAAACACAGAGAAAAATTCACTAAAATGGGAATGTGGATTGAGGGACCCATGGATAATAACAAAGGTGTCATATCTGCACCACAGAAATTTCAGAAGGAGAGAACAAAAACAATAGGGCTGAAAATAGATTTGAAAAAATTCTGACTCTACATTTGTTTTAAATTTCAAGATATAAATTATAAATTCAAGAAGCTGACAGAATTTCAAACATAATAAACCTAAAGAGAGACTGGGGCTATAGCTCAATGCTAAAATGCTTGTCTAGCATGCACTAGGCCCTAGGCTTGATCCCCAATACAATAATAACAAAAACAACAACAATAATAATAATAGCAATAGGAAAAATCCAAGCCCAGATAAACCAAAATTAAACCTCTCAAAACTAGAAATCAGCTAGAAGTCATGACCCAAAGGAGAGATGGAACTTTGGAAAATATATTGTAAATATTCAGGAATGTCTCTCTTCCCTTGCTTCAATCCCCAATTTTGACTGCTTTGTAGATCCAGGCCCTACCATCAAGTCTATTATTCATTCATTAAACTTACCTTTATTAGGGCCAGTTGTGGTGGTACATGCCTTTAATATCTGTACTTGGGAGGCAGAAGCGGGTGGATCTCCATGAGACTGAGGCCAGCTTGGTCTACATACCGAGTCCCAGGCCAGCTGGGGTATAAAGACATCCTGACTCAATAAAAAATAAATAAGAACCACACATTTATGTGCACTCATAATTTGGTAATCATTTACTTCGCTCCTGGAAGAACAGTGAATAAGCAGGAGTCTTTATCCTCATGAAGCTGCATTCTAATAAATGGTGACAGACTTACAGAGAACACATTGGAAAAGACAAAGTCACTAAATGCAGCAAAATCTATTTAGACACATATGTTTTCTAGGAAGTTATATTGTATAAGTCACCTTTTCATTCATTAAATATTCATTATGCACTCATTCATGATCTAAGAAAACTTCTGGACTTTGGAGATACAGAAAGTTCCTGCTTTCAAGAGTCAACAATAATTTTTTTTCTTTTTAAAAATTATTTATATGTTGGTGGAATTTATTCTATTGTATTTATTTATTTTTGGTCTTTTGGAGACAGGATCTCCTTGTAGTCCCAGCTGGCCTGGAACTTGCTCTGTTGACCAGACTGGCATTGAACCCACCGAGATCCGCCTATCTCTGACTCCTGAGTGCTGGGATTAAAGGCATGTGCCATCATGCCAGGCTGGGACAGTTATCTATGATAAGACATGCCTGTGGAGGTAAGAGAACAAAAAGAGAAGTCAATTCTCTCTGTCCACCATGTGGGTTCCAGAGACTGAACCCATGTAGGTTGTCAGGATTGGCGGCAAGTGCCTTTCCCCACTGAGCCATCTCACTGATCCCAACAATTTTCTTATAAGACATTATTTGTCAACTTCAACACTACTCATATAAGGGACAGGATCATTTGGTGGTATTGTAGGAGTCTCTTCTGGGAGAAAATAATAGATTTCCCCAAGTCATCACAACCCAAAATGTCCATATATATGGCCAAATGTTATCTATCAGTATGAGGACTGTGTTGATAGTGGAAATGCCACAAACCCTTCAGAGGCTGTCTTTGTAAACCATCAACCTTAATTTCTGTGTATCTGGAGACCATACTATATTTTGCTGAATTACTTTGGAATACATCATGTTTTTCCCTTTCCATGTGCAGCTTCTCTACCCTAAATACCTTTCCCTGGTCAGCTTCTTCAAGGTCATAGCACTTCTTTCAAATCCTTACTTGATTTTATTTGTGATCACTTCGAGGACAGAGAATAGGTCACATTCATCTTTGTCGGACCAGTGTCTAGCAAAGCATTTGCTTCTTGAAAGAATGAACCAAACACCCATCAAATTTCTTCCTGATTCCTGAGAAGGCAGAAAAAAGAGAGAAGGCATGATCATTCCTAGCTCTCATATTTCTTTTGTTCTGCTTGGGGACAGTAACACAGCCAGAAAGGAAACATTCTCATTTTATGCAGCACAGTTTATAGGAGGAAAAAGTGTGAAGATGTGCAGGATGTATACAAATGACATTGCATGGATAGAGGACTTATGAAATGAGGAAATTGAATTTGGCCATGATGTTTAAGCCTCATAAGATGAAGGTAGTGAAAAGTAAGTAAGGGATGGTGGTGAGAAAATATAGTGAGACACTGGACACTTACCAGACAATGAGAAAACAGAACCAAAAGTAGGCCTGCCTGACACCTGCCTAATGTTGCACACTGCAGACCCCCCCCCACACACTCTGAACTCTAGTTCAGCTTGACTCCTTTAATGAGAAAACAAAGCAAAAAGATTACAAAGGAGGTAACCATTCTAGACTGCTGAGAATATCTGAGTGCTAGATTTAAAGGTGAGCACCAGCACAGTCTACCAAACGGTCTGCTATTCTAAACAAGTAAGCAAACGCCTTCTTAACCACTTCTGATTGTGCTTACTTTCACGGACCATCTATCACATGCAATGTGCTTCTTGCATCTGGACTAACTTAGTTTTCACCATAGTAAGCTGGCTCTCTCTCAGGCACAGCTAAGCCTCCAACTCAAATTTTCTCATGGCAATGGTCTGGCTGCCATGTTGTCATCATTAGATGGGTCCAAGTTTGGGATATTTTCAAACTGAACTTCTTCCATCTATTCCATTTGTCCTTCTCTAGAGGTTCTAATTCTGGAGATACGCTATCTGGAAGAGTGTAGACATCCACAACAACAGGGCAGCCACAAATGCTGCTAAGATTGCTATCATCATTTACCTAAAGTCTTCAGGTGCCAGGGAAAGTTCTTTGTAGAATAGGTGAGGCTTGACCTGGTATTGGAAGGATAATAGGACTTTCAGACAAAGCAGGCATTTGAGGCACAGTAAAGGAGATCTGTAGACATGAAGGTCTGACATCACATGGAAATGTAATGCTGTTGGGCTTTGGATTTCATGCTGGAAAACAATAGAACATCAGAGTAGAGAGAGCCTAAATGTGGAGTACGTTTACATGAGTTCTGCAAGCTGGTATATGGAAGCACAGGAGCCTGCTTGCACAAATATATTTGTAAAGACAGCCATAGATCTGTTGATTGGGCATCTGGGAAGCCTGCCACAGGAGCGGGTGGTAAATAATACAATTGAACTGTTTCTGTCAAATTCCTCTGGAATGGAGATAGTAAACAAGATCTACCTAAGGTAAAATTGTGTACCTTTGGTTCTTTGACCTTCATTTATTGCCCAGCCCACCTTCTTAATTCTCCAGCTCCATTCTGCTTTTCTATACACAAAGCCCTTATTTGTTGTTGGCCAGATATTTCTTTAGGGCCACACTCCATAGGAAGCATCTTTTCCTTTCATTATTGTCCCTTTCCTCCTTTCAAATCATATCACTTTTTATCATGTTACTAATGACAAACTTGGTAAACAATGTCACAGTGAATATTAATGGCTGTTCACATCCTAAAAATATTGAAATCTGAAATGGGTACAATCAATGCCTTTGCTAGAAGCAGGAGCTGACAAGGGACTTCAGGCTTCTAAATGAGGAGTGGGGATAGGGTGAGCCTGAGTATAAGGGTGGAAATGTGAGAAAGGGGCCTTTTGGTGACCTTTCATTAGGATGGCTTCGCCTATTTCTCAACAGTTTCAAGAGGCTTCTCCTCAATGCCACTCCGTGTTCTGTCTACCTTGTTCCCACATTCCAGGATCCAGTGAGAAAGAACTGTCTTGATTAAACAACACTTAGATGAAAAGAAAATTTCCAATTTGGTTTGGGAACAGAAACTCTTCCTGAGTTGTCAAGGACCCCACAGAAATGATGTTGCTGCTCCTGGAGCTCATGTTCACAACTCCCTTGGACACTAAAATTAACAGATGGGACACTTCAATCCAGGGCACAGTTGTCAAAAACCACAGTTTAAATCAGTCACAGACAACTGTTTCATTCCCCACACTTGCCTGGGTGTAACAACTGCAAGAATGCCTCTGCTTAAATTACACCCAGTGACACCACAGGGAGAGACATGTCTAGGCTGCATTCATTCCCAGTCCTTTCTGAGCTGCTTTTAGAGCAAGGATCAGCAACCCTTTCCACAATGGTGTGCCAAGGCTTTAACCCATGTTCTTTTATCAGACTAGGGCATGTGAGTTCATGTATATAAACAGTGGCAACGTGGGAGGGAGATAAAGTAGACGGAGACTAGGGAGATATATTGAGTTTTATGGAAAAAGATGTGGGGCCAACTGATAGTACTGGTTGACAGTTTACAAAAATAAATAGTGAGGAAGGGGAACTACCTGTGCTCTTATGTCCCTATAATAACTGGTCTCCAGCACTTTAGTAATGAAACCCACCATCAATCCATCCATTCATTCTTACATTCATGTGTGTATGCATTTATTGACCACTGTGTGTCATCAGAAGTAGATAAGGTGCTCTTTTAAGGAGTTCATATTTTTTGTTCCTATTCCTAGTAACTGGACTATTATTAATCTAGCCTAGAAGTCACTGTGATTCATTCCAATAGTATTTGCTGATGCAAGACACAGCACTGTCCTGGTTGGCCGCAGACCAAGATACAGAGAAAAGTCAGACATGGTTCAGTGCCTGAAGAGGCTTCTAGTTTATTAGACAGAGACAGAGGCGTGTCCTTTTTTATTTCAAGTAATAAAGGATGTTTGACTTAGATGAGTTTCTAGACACCGCTGATTTGTCACTGATTTAGAGATTAGATGCCTTAGGTTTGAGGAGGGTCAGGTCTGGGGACGAGGAAGATCTTCATATATGAGACTTGTTATGTCCCAGTACCAAGAAATTTCATACGTGCTCAGTAAACACATGTTATTTTTGTTTGGGGACATATCTTTTCCATCATTACATTCACAGAGACAAAATGAACTTTAGCTAGTGAAATGAAGCAGGGAAAGTTCCTGATGAACAGATTGGGTTCTACATGCGGTTTGTGGGCTTTGGAACTTCTTAAACAAATAGTCATTCTATCAATTCGCTGTTACTTTATGTTGGCAGTTCTCGATCTGGGGTCTCTGAAGGTAGTAACTAGTGCCCTCAAGCTGTTTGTCGCTGTTAGGGAAATCTAATAGAAATCATATACGCAGCCAAGACAAAGCCACAGAGAACTAAGTACGGTATCAAGTTTCTTTGCTTTTGACTGAAATTATATTAGCTTTGTGTGGTTATCTCATGTGGATTAGAAGCTATGAGTGAGTAAAACATTGGGAAAATGAATTGTACCATAATAAATGTAGCTTTACCAGATGGAGATCTTTCCAAACGTGGGACTCACAGGGGAAAAATAATAAAAAGGATCCTTGGTGGTGAAAAGGTTGGAAATCACTAGCCTTCTCATCTGGATGCCAAAGTTTGGCTGCAGATTCAAAGTCTATGACCACAGAATCCTGGGATTATTGGCATCTGACACCCCTGATGTGGTTCCTGTTGGAAAAGTAAACATGCTCTCTACCCAGCTTTCTAAAGTGTTATACATTAACCTGCTTACAAAGCTCCATTCACGGGTGGACAGTTTTTTTTTTTTTGGATCGCGGTTTACTGTGTTTTTGTGTCTGCAGTGAAAGAACATTTCAGAGGAAGCACAGGCTTGACTGAAATCTACAAACCTATGCTATTGCCAGACAAGCACAGAGCTTCTTATAACTTACAGAGCTGGAACAAGTTGTCCACACCTTTCTTCCTTTCATTGACAGCCTTCATCTCATACCTCTAAACAGGCACATTCCATGAATGTCCTCAAAAAAGACTAAGAATATTCATTGAGTATAAACAAAGGAGATGGGGCTCTGTAGACTGGATAGAGGGGGGAGACTTGAAGGACCTGATCAGAGAGTCTTTCCCACTCATACCACTAGCCTAAAGATGTTTACACTTAAGGGAGGGAGGAGCTGAGGTTTCTGGAAAAAGAAGGCACTCTCAAGAAAACACTGATCTTAGCCTACAGTTTTAAAACAACTTTGAAAAAGAAATACATTTGTGATAAAATCCACATAAATTGCATTCTCCCTGCCTGTGTCCGTGTCTCTGTATCTCTCTGTCTGTCTCCTCTTTCTCTCTCTGTCTCTCATGCATGACTCTGAATGATGCATGTGTATGAGTGCATGAGGAGGCCCAACAAGAATGAGTATCTTCTTTGATCACTATCCACCTTATTTTTGAAATGAGGTCTCTCACTGAACCTGGAGCTCACTGATGTGATATATCCGTACAATGTATCTTGATCATTTCCATTTCTCATTTACTCCCTCCACCTAATCACATCTCCATCCCAACTTCATGTCCTTGTTTTATAACATCTATTTATTTATGCCAGCTCCATACAAGAGCACATATCATGATTTTACATGGATATTGGTAATTCAAGCTTAGATCCTCGTGCTTTACATAGGAAGTACTCTTAATGAGTCATCTCCCCAGCCCACAAAATTTAAGTGTACAGTTCAGTAGTGCTAAGCATGTTCACAGTGCTGTGAGCGGATCACCAGAACTTCTTCATTTTGAAAATTGGGACTATACACTTATTTTACAACTCTTTATTTCCCTCCTTCCTCAGGCTCTGGTAACCCACTTTACTTTCTATTGCAATGAATTGGATGACTAGATACTTCATGCATATAGAACTACAGCATTTTACTTTTGTTGACTCAAAGTTCACCTATGTCATAGAATGTGACAGAATTTCCTATATCTTAAGACTGCATAATATCTCAGTGCACTATGTCCCGCATTTCACTTATCCATTTAAGTGTTGATGGTAACTTGGATTGTTTCCATGTTGGGGCTATTGTGAATAATGGTTCAAAAAACATCTTGGAGATCCTGCTTTTAATTTTTGGATACATATCCAAAAGTAGGATTGACAAATAAGATAATTCTGTTATCAGTTCTTTGAAGAACCACTTCATGGCTTTCCATAGCTGCTGCACCATTTCACATTCTTATCACAAGTGCACAGGGGTTCTATATTCTCTATGTGTTCTCCAGCCCTTGTTATTTTCAGTTTATTTTTAATTCCTTAGTGATTAGCACTGCCTAGCAATTTGTGCTCTTTAACCACTGAGAAATCTCTGCAACCTCCCAGATGACACTTTTTTTCTCATGTCTTTTGAGTTTTTTTGATATGTATTGGTTATGTTTGTTTAATGACATAAAACAAATATACTCAGTATATTTCCATACATGCAAGTACAATGTCCCTTCTTTCTTTTTATTTTTATTTATTATTTTAAAATGTGATATATCCATACAATGTATCTTGATCATTTCCATTTCTCATTTACTCCCTCCAACTAATCACATCTCCATCCCAACTTCATGTCCTTCTTTTGTAACATCTATTTATTTATTTTAACCCACTGAGTCCAATCAATACTGCCCATATGTGCATGCAGATGGAGTCATCCACTGGCTCATGGGGAAATTACCAGTGGCCGCACTCCTAAAGAAAAGTGTCTCTGCCTCCCCCCTGCAGCCACCAACTACCAATAGCTCTTCAACTAAAGGTAGGGCCTCCTTAATCCATGATGGAATTTTAACTGATTTGGTTTTGTGCAGTTAACCACAGGTGTTGTGCATTCATGTGTGCAACAGCTATGTCATGTCCAGAGAACAGCATTTCAGGGTACTCCTTCCCATCCTCCAGCTCTTACATTATTTCTAGAAGCTTTTATTACAGTGGATAGTGGTTAATGCAGGGATGCATAACTGTTCAGAGTCCTGAAAATAAGTAACTGTGAGTGATAAGTTGAAGATAGACTGTTTATATTACCCTCTCCCCCAACACACACACACACACACACACACACACACACACACACACACAAGGCTCAGGGAACATCTCAGAAGAGGGATATAGAAATAATGTAAGATCCAGATGATACTTTTATGTCAAGGAAAACGTGTTCAAACAGGACATGAACACAGCAACACTGAGGCCCACAAACCACAAGTTTAATTAAATGATTTCTTGAACCCATTTGAGTTGTAGATTTTCGTGTTCCAGCCTTCTTGGTGATAAGTTTGTGCTAAGCTTTGGGAAACATCTTTGTCTTTCCCCATTAGTTTCAGGCTTCTGGAGTGAAGAGGCCCGCTATTAAGTATCAACTGCCTTAAAATCTCCACCTTCTTTCCCATTTTGTTCACTCCTGTCTGATCTACCTTGTCAGGTGGCAATGTGTAATGGAGATTGGCAACTTCACATCTACTTGTAACATGTCATTCCAGTTAACGAAGAATCTAAACCCCGTTTTTATGCCAATCACAGGATAAGATTTATTGTAGAAATGATTTGTCATATCAAAGTTATGCTAAGTGATGTTATTCTATTGGAAAGATCACTAGACCATCATTTTCTGACTAGGTCATTATTAGCAGGCCACTCTACCTATCTGAGTCTGTTTGTCATTTGTAAACATGAGAATTCTCTCACCCACATTGCTGTGCATTGGTGAAGTTCATTCTGGACAGAGCATGATTAATGCAGCGCATTATGCCTGACTCAGCAGGCATGGCTTCCTGGGCAACTGGTAGCTCCGCCCTGTCGTCCATCCCAGCAAGACCACAGACTCAGAAATAGACACTGGGCTCCATTCTGAGGCAGCAAGATACCTGAGTGGCAACAGGCCTCCATCAGTCCCTGCCTCTGTTAGTGGGCTGCCCACAGCCTGTATTCTCTGAGAACCTGCTTCTGCCCAGCAGAAGGTCTCACAGTTTCCCAGTGTCCCTCAACTGGTCCTGGTCCAGAGTTCCTGTCATGATTCACTTTGTCAGGCTGGAATGTCAACTTTTTCTCCCTAGTCCTCCCTTGGATTTTATCCTTCACTAAGGTTTGTTAATGCTGCCTCCTCAACATCTCTACATTTTCATCTCCTTCCTGTCTATACTATGGTCTAAACAGCCACAATTTTTCACCTAGATCATGCCACTAACCCCCAATGGACTTATTATCTCCGGCTCTCATGGTCTCAGACTCAGGCTTCACTTGGAAACAGTAGGAGTGATTTTAGCTACACTTTTATCTGTTCATCTCAGTCTCCTGCTTAAAACTCTTTAATGACTCCCTGAGTGCTCTTCAGGGAGAAATTCAAACTCCTTAATGTGGCTTACGGGCCCCACTTGCTTTGGCCTCTGTGCCTCTTTGGTGTCATCTCTCACCACCTTGCTTCCATCAGGCTCGATATTCTAGCCGTGTGGGACTTCTCTCAGTTACTCCAACACAGTGCATTTTCTCAGGTGCTTCACACACTCCTCCCTCCAGACAACTTGTTCACTTTTGAATTTCTGCTAAAATGTCACTTCCTCTTGCAAAGCCTCTCGAAACTCTGATCAGGTGGAGTTAGATACCCCGTGCCCTCCTCTGCCATGCTATACTTCCTTGTGTCTCAGCACGTGACACATTGTGTCACAAATAAGTTCCATGGGTTGTGCAGGCATGTCTGCTTATCCCCTAGAGCCTAGCCTAGTGCCTGGCACAGAGCATATTGCAGATTTGTCAAGGGAATGAATCCCTGTTCACCTTTACAACATGATTTGCACCTACTCACTCCCTTGCAGTCTTTACCCCAGACTGTTCTGCCTCACTACATGCCTTTCCTATCTCCAGACACCCTAGGCATACATCATAGCTCTTTGTGCTCATGCTGGTATTTATATCAGAAATGTCCTCCCTCACCCTTTGCCTAACAAACTTCAACTTATTTAAGCCTCAGCTCAAGTTTCACCTCTTCAGGAAAGCATGTGCTTGAAGGGAGCCATTAAAATAAAGATTTATTCAAGGCATGGTAATTCTTAGCTCATTCTTCATCGTTAATGCTTTATTGTGCTGGCTACTATATCTACCAGGCTTCATCACACCACTCCAGCACTCAAAATGCCCCTCCTCTGAGTGATCTCCATCCCTATAGCACCTCCATCACAGCATTTCCACAAAGCTTTGGGGAATTGGTGTGTGTATGTGTGTGTGTGTGTGTGTTTCAGTTTCTCTCTTCCCTAGATGATGTAGGAGGACATTGTATGAACATAATTCCTCCCCTACCCTCAGCTCCTTGTAAGGGAACTGTAGCTCATTTCTTCAATTAAATTGAGACATAAATTTTGTTCCCCTCCTCCACCCTTTGTCTTTTTCCTGCCAGTGTGCCCACTCATTACTGAGACAAGCCAGGGCTGCTTCTCTTTCAGGAAGCATCGTTTTCCCAATTAGCCTTTGATTGGAAACAGTGCCATTCCAGCTGGGCTGCTTTAAGTGCCTGTTGGTGATGGGCACCCTGGTCATATGGAAAGAGCACTTGCTCAGGAGTCAGGAGTCTTCAGTGCTAGCCATCTCTGCCTCTAACCTTGTCTGAACATGGATAACTTATTTTTCTTTCCCAGGACGCTATTTCCTCTTTTTCTAAACAATGAGTGGATTGAACTTAGTATTTTGCAATTAATAGTGTGGAGTATGGACCAGAAGCTCCAAGAATTAATGAGTAGCTCATGAGAATTTCAGAACCGGCTCTGAATTTTCTCAGGATGCTCAGGTGATGCTGTTCACAACAAAGTTTAGGAGGTGATGTGAGATTTGCAGATGAACTAACCATTGAAGCTCTTGTTCACTGTACAGTTTCCCAGGCTGCTATTCCGAATACTCTAATGATGTGGGATTGAGATGACATCCTGGAACTGGTATTAGTTACAACTACCCCTTGTGAGTTATTTTCTCCAAGAAACAGGAAACATTGGAGGAGTGGTTTATAAAGGCTTGTCTACCTTTGACAGCCTTCAATTCTATATGCACTGGTTCGTTTTCAGTTAGAGAAGAGAGGTCACGGCCTTTAATTCTGAAAGGCAAGACTCACATCTCTCTCAATCCTTGAAAGCATTCTCAGAATTATTCAAGGCTATGTACGTAGGGAAAAGAAAGAGGGTTATAACAGTTTAAGCCAACTCTTCCTGATTGGAGAAAATCAACAGCCTCTAGGTTGCAAGGACAAATTACCTGCTTACTCAAGGCTGTCTCCTTGAAGCAATCAGGCTTGATATATGCAGACCACCTGAAAGACGCCCTTAGAGTATTAGAATGTGGAAAAATGGGTTAGAGATGAACGGGGCACTGCATCTCCCACAACAGCAAGTGGATGGGGGAAATCCAGACAAGATGATGGGGAAACCTGGGCAAAGCCTCTTCCTCAAAGGAATCCTAGTTTCCAAACCCTCAGTATGAATGTGTGGCCTGACAAGGGATGTTTTCCGACTTGTGAGTGTATTTATGGAAATTCTTTTTTAGAAAGGCATAAAAACAAACTCTCATTTAGCTATATGTTTAACAAATCACCTTTATTTGGGAAAGGGAAAAAAATTACATAAGATCAGAACTGCCCTGGAAAGTTCAGGATAGAAAGTAGCCAGTTTTTCCCCATGTTTGGGTTTGTTTTTCTTATAAATATGCCTTAAGTTCCGTTGCTGGTAGATTTTGGCTACATCTGAAATTTAGACAGGTGGAGAAAATGTGGAAGGGCATTCAGAGGGTATTTTTCTAGGCAAGGAAAAAAGGGTAGATTCTGTCAGCAAGAGAGAAGTGTGAATGAGCATTGCAGCACCAGGGCTAAAGTCAGAGGAGGAGGTATGGAGAGGCTACTGAACTATTCAGAACAGAGGAGACTCAGAGAATAGGGGACACTCAGGCTGGATTGCTCTAGCCCAGGCTTCCTCTCTTTACCATTTATTCCTTATGTTCAGTTGATCCACCAATTTCTGACAGTTCTACATCCACACTTCCTTAACCCACTTAGCATCACCATATCTCTCATCATTTCAGCTCTCCATCCTGATTTTTGAAATAGCTGGGAAGATCTATTCCACTTTATTTACATAAGCTTTGTCTTGAGTTTTAAAGACTGTATTCCCTCCAGTCTCCAACCAACTCCTCTTATGTCCCCCACTCCCTCTCAGTTTGTCCTCTTCTTTGACTACTATTGTTAGATATACATGCATATATTTATAAATACGTACAACACACACACACACACACACACACACACACTAAGTCCATTATGGTGTTCCTGTGTCCCTGTGCTTAGGGCTGTCAATTTGGGTCTAAATAAACTCTTAAGGAGTTAAAGACTGTATTTCTCTTAAAAGTAGCTAAATATATGTAGAAATCTTATGAAAGGGGGCTGGAGAGATGGCTCAGCAGTTAAGAACACTGGCTGTTCTTGTAGAAGACCCAGACCAGTGTTCAAATCCCAACACCCACATGCTGGTTAACTACTGTCCGTAACTCCAGTTTCAGGAGATCTGATGTCCTCTTCTGTCCTCTGGAGGCACTGCAGGACATGGGTGCACTTACACACTTGCAGGCATAACACTCACACACAGAAAATAAAGTAATTTTAAAAAGCAAATCTTATGAAAGAATAGTTTCTTGAGTTTGTTATTCAGGACTGAACCCAAGTGTTTCACAGAATCATGCACTTTGAGCCAGAGGGAAGAGGAAGTAGAGTTCAAAGGACCAGGGAGTTCCCAAATGAGAGAGGCCTTCAGAATCCTTTTTAGGGCTTTTTCACACAGGAATTACTGAGACATACTCCCAGAGTTTCTGATTCAGCTTCTATAGGGTGTGGCCCAAGAATTCGTGTTTCTGACAGGCTCCTTAGGTGGTGCTGATGTACTCTTCTTCATTTGTGAAGCTGAGTAGAGGATGAAAGGAAAGGGTAGAGGAACGGAAAAAATTGAGTGCTCTTAGGAAGAACTCCCTTCAAATATGAAATACCTGGTTTTTGCAGCCCAGTGTATACCTTTCTCCATCTATCCATTCTTTTGTCTAAAGCAGTGTTTGCTTCAAACCAGAATTAAAAGGAAAAGTGACAGATTTGATTTGAATGGATCAGGATTACTTACGTTAAATTTTGCTTGACTGGGACATTCAAAAACAAACACCTATCTTTTGTCAAGCCCAGTTTTTGCAGAAGGTCATTTATAATGATGAAAAAGTAAAAAGAATATAATTTCAAAACAAATAGTCCTTTAAATTTCATATATTGCTTCTATGAAACACACACATATACACATACACACACACACACGTTTTCATGACTTTTCTCTTTCCATCAGAGATTGGCAAAAAGTTTTATTATAGAAATTTTTATTATAAACCTAATAAGTATGATTGTTACATCATCTTCTTTTGATTAGGAATATCAAGAAATTCCTTCTCTTATCTGGGTGTGGCGGTGCACACCTTTAATTCCAGCACTTGGGAGGCAGATGCAGGAGAATCTCTGAGTTTGAAGCCAGCCTTGTGTACATAGTAAGTTCCAGGCCAGCTAGGGATACACGGAGACCCTGACTCAAGAAGCCACCAAAAAGATTCTTTCTTGCTCTACTTTCATTATATCCACCAGAGTGATGGGACTAAATACTGAGTATATCTATGTATTCTTCCAGAGTAACTGTGCCAGTAACCTCTTGAGGAACAGCAAATGTATTTTCAAAGAATATGAAGTTTTCCTAGAACCTCTGAAAGCATAGAACTAGAAATGGCTTCCTATTTTGATAGCACAGATTGATCCTGGGCAAAGTATTTTATGCACAAAATGTGGTCATTTGATTCCTACTCAACTATGGAGAGAAATACAAGATCTTGCACGTTATAGACATAGTGTGATGGTAATTAAGGTGTTTCTATTAAACATTAATCCTCCGCTTCCTCATCTATAAAATTAAGGGCTTGAACAATATAACGTCTACATTTTCTGCCAGCTTGAACATTTTATGGTTATATGATCATTGATTCAATAATTTTAAAGAAGAGAATATCAGCCAGAAATATTGAAATCAAATTTTATTTTTGGAAAATGACATTACACACATCTTGCAAATGTACACAGAAATGAGAATGCGATGGAGAACAGAGCTTGAGAGCCAAAAGGATTGCAGGAGCAGCTCTTTGGCTGCCCAATATTGAACACTGTAGATCCGCAGCGTTCACAGTACACAACACCTCACACATGTGGGGAACTTCTCCAGACGACCTTGAAGTCCTTAGACCAAAGAGCTCTCATCAAATTATGGTTGGGGGGGATTAACAGGCACAAGAGATATAAAGGGTCTGCTCTAACCAGTTTACACGGGCCTCACCAAATCTATCAGTCCAAGGGAGAGCACCAAACCAAAAAGAGTTTGTCTTCTTGAAACACTGTTTTTGCATCACACACTGTCTAAGTGTGAGCTAAACTTTGTCTGTGAAACAGCCAGCAATGCATCTAAACCCATGTCCTTGCCTCTGCTGGCTGATAGGGTGCTTGTAATCCCTGAACTCTGTTGTATTTCTCTGTGTTTCTTTTTCCAGGAATTATTGGTCATTGGCTTTCCGATCTCTCCAAATAACCAAAACTGCTACAGGGGTCAGGCACATCATTATCTATTCTCTTTAGGTTTTGTGATTCTAAGAACCCTGAAATGTGATCTGGCAGGCAAAATCATTCCCAATTTGCCTTATTTTTATGTAAAGGGGAGCTGAGTCTTGTATCACCACACCATTCCTTGAGAAATGGTCACTAATTGCTGAGAAATTGTAAAATGCTTTTCCCCCTTTTTGGTTTATTTGCTCTTTGCTGAATTAGCTTGGCAAGAATTATTGGCCCTTAAATGAGTTATTTACAATTAATTGTAAAATACCTGGGAGCAGGGGATAGGGACAGGGAAGAGGGACCACAAGGAATAATATATTCTTTTCAGAGGTTAAAAAGGGTTATTTAAGAAATGTGATGTACAAGACCATGCATTTACTCTCCAAAGCTAGTCACTAGCAAGCTAACACTGCTAACACTACAACCACCAATTACAGCTGTTTTGCTACAGTTACTCAATTCTAACTACAGCTAGAGGGCAGAAAGGGTGGGCTGTTTCCATTTTAAACTTTCTCCCTTTGAAAATGGCCATAAAAGCATTTTCTGTACAAGTTTAATGGCACAAAAAGGTGACCAAAACATTTTAAAGAACTTACTGCATATGAAAAATGCAAAATTCAGTCTCAAAACATGCATTAGCTGTTTACAAGTCATAAAGGAGTGTTGGCTTAAAGCTGCAATATATTCCACGACCAATCAGTGGAGATATTTTGGCATAACCTCTTCCTTTTTCAAACCCCTTTAAGAGAAATTATAAAGGAAAGTCACTGGAAATTGGAGCATTCCACATGGTATTGCCAAGCAGTGACACTCCCAGGGGCTGTACACTCTGATAAATACATTAGCAGGCTTCTTTAAGCCCACTAATTACTCATGCTCAGACTGCCTGTGCAGGATCATGAACAGTTGGTGTGAAAATGAAAATGTGTAGGTGAATCTAGTATCAGAAAGAAAAATGCATTTCAATTAGGTGGTTTCTCTTTGTAGTATGGATTTTTAAATATACTCTTTTCACTTTAATTAACTTAATTGCTTATCAGATTATTTTTCACAGTTCAACAGTTGGCAAATCCAAATCAGAAAGCTATTACAGAGACCTTGATGAGGAGTGATAAATATTTAAACAAATTCTTCCTGCTCTCTCTCCCCACCCAGCCCAACCTAATGACAGGAGCAATTACCTGTGGTCTTTCATTATATTATATTGCAGCTTTTCAAACTATGATCAAATTAAAATCAAGTAAGAATATTTAGCCAATATGAATCCATGGTAGATTTTTCTGTTCAGCTGATTATGTGTCTGAGCACACGACACTGCTCCACACAATGGAAAACTAAAAAGAAACCACTAAGTATTCTATACAATGCTTACTTAGAAGGTAAAGATCTAAACATACTCAAGCTGTAAGGAAAATGCTTGAAACAAATCTGCTGAGACTAAAAGTAGAAAAGAAAATGGCTGAGAATGAGGTTGATTTCCATCAACCTACTGCTGACTGGACTGGGGTTGGACCAGGAGTGGTTGAGTCTGAAAGTAATTTCTCTTCAATCCCAAGGCAAAAATCATAAGCTAAGGGAAGGCATGTACCCAGTACCCACGCAGAGAAGAAAGAAAAGATACTAAAAGAGAGAGATCTGCACATGTCAAAAAATGGATGTTTGTGCTGTGGAATGAGAGACTGACAGCAGTGTAAGCTGAGAACAAATATGGGCAACTAGAGAGAAAGAAAAGAGAGGAGCAGAATGCTAAAACGTCACTTATTTCCTTGGGTTATTACCCAGAAATGAGAAGTCCCAATGCTTTCAAGTCTTTGCCTCAGTTTACAAGGTTTTCTTTCCTGTATGACCTCTCCCACAACTCACCTAACCTAATCAGAATAAGAGAGCTACCTTACTTCCCAATAGGAATTCCCTATTCCATGAGCCCCAGGCATCCCAAATAAGAAAACAAATAATCTCTAATTCCAGAAGACATTCACACCAATAAATTAAGGGATAAAGATTTAGTGTGGCCAAAGTGTGAGCTCTACATCAATCCTTAACAGGAAGACATGCAAAGCAACACCAAGAGATTAGATGTTAAGACAACATGTAGCCTCTGGGAATGGAAGCAAACTCTGAGCACCAGAGTACGGGAGACAGAGAGGAAAGGACCCCTTTCATGAACGGACAGGAAGGGGTACGTTCTTCATTTAAGCGATCTGAGGGGGATGGTGCTTTCTAGTCTACCAGAAGTAGAAAGGACTAGCAGAAATTGCTTACAACCCCAGGCCATAATATTTTGTCCCTAGAATCAGTGCTTTGCAGGTTTAGAAATGTATTTTCCTCCTCATACTTCTCTCTTGCCTGCTATGCAGCAAGACTTTCAGTATTTTACCTGCTAGAAAAATGAGGCCTGCTATCTAAAGGAAGAAAAAAATTGGGAGCTCATTTTGAAAATATGATCTGTATCTAGTCTACAATCACAGAGTTTAAGGGTTGACTAAGGCCAATCCACAGAGTGATAACAGTCCTAAACTGGGTCTGAACAACCCATAGTCAAAGAACCTGAGGCAAATGCCTTTCTAGCCAAAAGAGAGGCCTGAAAACTATTCTTGTTCCAGGTGGTCATGTCGTAAAGGAAGAGGAATGCTTGCATTGTTCACAAGACTATGGGCGATATATACATGAGGTCTTTGTAGGGCAGTGAAAAGTATATCAGCTTCTAAGCTCTAGACTAAGATCTAGAAAACCTAGTATCTGAAGGGCTCTGTTGCTACAAAAGAGGTCCCAGATCACTATTGACATATTTATTATAAATGGCTAGGTCAGTACTCAGCCTTTACCCTTTCTGGGATCCAAGCCTAAATCCTAGAACTCTAGCCCCTCTTGTGCCCCCAGATGCACTCCAAAACTGTTCTTACTTGCTTATTTAGGAAACCAGTTTAAGCTTAGAAGTCAAATTTTTTAAACAATTGAAGACAATATATGAATGAGGCTTGGTCATGGGTCCAAAGTTGGTCCCATGTGCCTAAAACAGGTTTCAATCACCTCTTTAAGAAGAAAAACAAAAAAAATGTCCAGTGTCTTTTATTATTTCCCTAGCAAACTGGACCACAGTAAAGAAGGACATTGAAACCACATTGTCCTAGGCCTTCTTCCTAGGGAAATTTCTTGCCACTGATGTTCCTGAGATGGGCTAATTTCCTGCAACATCTCCATCACTGTACAGTAGTTCATTTATGGGATGTGGACATGCTACTTCTCTCATCCCAAGGAGATGTGGTTTCTTTGTTTTCTAAAAGGAAAATCCATCAAATGTAGGAGAAAATGGGGGCATTGCTACCTGGAATACCGAAGAGACTGGGAGTAGAGACATAATTTTATCCGAAGCAAGCATTGGGGTTGCTTGTCTAAAACTTGGACTAGAAGATTCTAAGAAGGATCTAGGAGACAGATAGTATATACTCATTTTAAGATTCCTTTGTTAGTCCTAGTCGGAGGAGAAAAAGAGAAAAGAGACAGGAATACCCTGGACTTTGATAGCCCGAACAAGAGGTCTCTGAGAGCTCATTAAATATCCCTTAGTTTTCAGGAAGAGCCTTCATACAGAGAGATCAACATGTAGAGAACTTGTTACCCTAGATTCTGCCATGGAGAGCCACCAGAGCAAGCTACACAGAGAGATGGGTAGAATGTGTATACTCACTGTGTGCTATTTTGGTACATACACAAGAACCCAATATTTAACATCACCCAGGGCATGATTTAGTCAAAAAGCTACTTACTTTTACCTGTAAATTGTCCCCAGCAGGAAAGAATGGCCACGGGAACATTAGGAATGAGAACAAACACAAGGCTGGGCTATTTTCTTTAGCTGGTCTCACTCCCATATTTTAAAAGAGATCATTGTCAGCAATGTAGCCAAACTAGTTTTTAAAATGCTAAAAAGCCATCTCAGAAAGTCAGGATAAACAAAGCTTTTGTTCTACTCTTCGTTTCTTACTTACTCTGCTCTGGAAACAAGAAACCATTTCCTTAGCCTGGAAGGACCAACCACTATGAGATGACATGTAGGAGGCTGTCAGGGAAAAGCGGTCTTTTATTTCCATTCCACTTTTACAGAGCAGGAACTTAGGGGGCCATTTGGAAGACTCCTCAAGGTGGAGTACTGATTTCTTGATTTGGATGGACCATCTTTTCTCCGGTCTTCAATCTCTCTCTCTTCTCTCTCTCTCTCTCTCTCTCTCTCTCTCTCTCTCTCTCTCTCTCTCTCTCCCCTCTTCTCTCTTGGGCCATCTGCAGCCCATGTGGATGGGAATAATGTGAATGTGTGGAGAAAGGGCCAGATTAGGTTGCTGATGGATTTCTTACTGAAATCAGGACAGCAGCATATGGCTCCAGGACTCCAGGATGCAACATGACCCTGGGAAAGAATTCTCAAGAGCCTCACAGAAGGCAATACTGACTAGTTGGAAAAGACCCTGGAATAAGAGCCAAGAGATGTGGGTTCTAATCTCAGCACTGCCCATGGGCAGCTATGTGACCTTGGGGAAATTACTTCTGTGTCTGCTTCCTGGCCTAAAAATGTGAGGAATTTGGAGCAGATGATGTGATCTTAAGGTTCCTTCAGCTAGAAAATTCTATGATTCCATCTAGGCTAATACTAAGGTCCATAAGGACACAACGCAGTCATGCTAATGGCTATCCTTTCCAAAACAGTGAAGAGAAAAGTTTTTCTCTCAATTTAACTCTAGTTAGCACTACCTAGAAAGTTATCTGTTCAGTCCAGCCCCCATATATACATTTCCCTTTTTTGCCCCTATTTCTATTTCTGTAGGGAAGAAAAATCAGGAGGTAGGAACAAGCAACACACGGATTGTGTGTGTGTGTGTGTGTGTGTGTGTGTGTGTGTGTGTGTGTAAGAGATAGGGAGACATTATGGGAAATGTTGGCAAGTGTTTGCTGACCATGCAGAAACAACACAATGGGACTAAAGTGGTGAAACTGGGAATAAGTAACGTGAGTGAAGCGCTCCGGTTCCACAGAAACGAATTTACTTAAAAATGGGCCAAATTAAAATGATAGTATTGAGACTTGAGTTTTGAACTATATCAAATCTTGCCCCATGGAGTAGCAGTAAAAATGCTTCCTTATAATTAACAGAAATAATGATAGAAAGAGCACTGTTACAGAAAAGTGTCTGGTCCAAGAATACTCTAAAGAAAATATGTCCATCTTGGATTTTCTAGTGGTCCATATATCACAAGTAAGGAAATCTTTGAGAGCTAGCATAGAGCTCTTCCAATAGATCACTAAGCTGTCTGGACCCCCATTTTCACATCTTAAATAAAAGCAAGGGACGAAATGAGATGTTTTGGAAGAACCATGTAGAGTCTTTGGGGGATGCTGACCCAGCATTTAAAACTAGACCTCCTACCACACTTTCTCTCCATCCCAAATATCAATTTGTCCTAATTAACTATGAACAGTTCTGGGAGGCACTAAGAAAACCTGGAAATTCTGCAAAGAAATGAGGGCTAATTAAAACAAGATTCTTAATGGTTTCATATAGCTATACTCATAAAAGAGGGAGGAGGCAAGAGGACAGCCTCATAATTCGGATTCTTCAATTACCAGTTTAACCAGAAACCAGAACTAACATCATCTCACTTCCTTGGAACCAAATTCTTTCTTGTAACTAAGGACATGTGAAACTTGTCAAGGGGCCTCTAGCTACCCCCTTCTATCCTGGCTTCCCTGCTGCACATCAGCAATGCCACCAAGTTGACATCAATTCATGTTGAGTTGTCCTATGCCATTTCTTAGTTATGATGCAGCCACAGATACACACACACACACACACACACACACACACACACACACACACCCCAAATTCATCCTACTTAGAATGGAGGGACAACTGCATGCCATTCAGTAGCCAAACAATAGCCTGGCATTGAATGCTGTACCTTTCAAAATATCTGACCCATTGCAAACAAATAAAGGAAATATTCATATCTGCTAAAAGCAAACACAGAATTAGCATGCATGGCTTTCACCTACATTTCGTTGTCTTTCCTACTATGGGATGTGCTTACAGACAAAAAGCAGTGTTATAAACCTGTACCTCAAAGACTGAGAATTATTTCAAATGATCAGTCCTTAATAAAGTGAAATCCTTTCTAATGTTAAAGACAAGTGAAAGGTTTCTGTGTCTTCAGTATGAAATATTAAGATTATAGATAAAAAAGAGTTACTTAAAATATGCCATAACATTTCATTCAAAATATAATTAGAATGTCTGGTCCACATTGAAATTATTACTGTAAGCGTAACTGTCAAAAAGGTATCAAAAGACTGATTCTATTGAATTGGCCTGTGCTAATCATTATGTTTTCTCCCGGAGATTCTGTTTGGCAGTGATAGCATGATTTCTAAACTACATTATTCTGCTTTTTTTGGTAAATTTTCTGCATGTGTTTTTTAGACAAAGGAAAAATCACCAGTTTATAAAAAAGGAGCCTGAAGAGTTTGCTCCTGAAATACAGACGTGAGTTTTTTTATAAAAAGGATATGGTTTCTTGCTATAAAAAGCGACCAAAAGGTGTCAGACCTGAAAACAAATTCTCACAGTGTTTTCAGCGTTGGTTGTTTACAAGGCATTCAATAGAACAGAGATAGATGGATACCATAGCATTCATGAAATAACTTGGTATGTTGGACGGCCTCCTGGAGGAATCACATATGTGACATCACTTACCCCAAACTCATTTGTTCATTGATTCCAAATTGCCCCAGGATAAGGGTTGATGAGGAACTCGCTGTGCTGAAATGTTTGCAGTATTTCCCAATTCTGACTCAGTTCTTTCAGCTAGCCCTCCCTATGCCATGTCCTAAGCATGCGACATCACAAGTATAAGTTGTTGGTGTTTCTCCCTTTTGACATTCAAAATTAGTGCTAGACAACACAATGAGGGCGCAATTATGAGTAAAGAGTGAGGCCAAGGAGGTGCCTTGACACCCTCTGGGGACCCCCTAGCATTTCAAAGATACAGAGACAAGGGGTACTTATGTTTGTCACTTGTAAATCTGCCAATTAGTGTTTTTCCCCTACACGAAATCTTAAGTAATGTGTATGTAAACAGCCTTCCACAGAAGGAAGAGTCATGTCTGAATGAATTGACTGGGGAAAATAACAATGGCCCCTAAGCATTCAATAGAATGGTGATGGAGTAGCACATTTTGCACCCCAAAGGATGGTGATCAATCTATCTCTCATAATTGGTAATTGTGAATTAGTGGCCCAGAGGAGAAGTCACAGGAAAATAAACCCTATGTACTACAGAATGTTTTCAAAAATAACAACAACAACAACAAAATTTAAGCACCAAAAGCCTTGTTGGTCACTTGATCAAAAGTACTCTACTGTAATGGTAGGCTTGGATTTATATTCTCATCCTTTACATAGAATCACCAAGTGAATCTGAGTCATCCAAGGACAGAGGCAGGTATAAGTCCTGTAAGAAGAGAAGAGATAGAGTTAATAACTCTCCTTTTCTTGACATTTTGAACATTGAAATTGTTTTTATTTTTGAAGTAGTATTTTATATAATGTTTATTTTAAAATGGCCATTTATTCACAAGGAGCTTAAAAAAGTATTAAGAGGTATCCCTGTAGTAATATATCTTTTATTCAGTTTCTTCTCAAAGGTAACATCTTACTGATTTGTATGCACTCGTTTGATTATGTGTGTGTGTGTGTGTGTGCGTGTGTGCAGAATTTTCTGTAATTATATTCACATTTGTATGATCACCAGTACACTCAAGATACAAAACTGCATTTTCATCACAGAGCACCCTCATGCTATTACTTTATAGCTTCCACTCCTTCTACCCATTTCTATATGTTGGCAATCTATATGCTTCCCATCTAAATAATTTTTTGTCATTTCAAGAATGCTTTAAATATGCAATTATGTAGTATGTTACCTTTTGAGATTGTTCTTTGAAATTCAGCATAATTCCCTGGCATTTCATCCAAATTGCTGAATCTACCAACAGTTTGCTCCTTTATATTGTTGCATAGTATTCCATGGTACTGATGTACCACAATTCACCCATTGAATGACATATGGAATTACTAAAGTTTGGGACTATAACAAATAAACATGCTTTATATGTTCATGTATAAGTTGGTGTGAATGTAAATTTTCATCTTTTTCTGGGATACATGTATCCATGTCAAAGGGTTATCCATATGAAAAACCCAAGAGACAGACAAAATGTGGTACCCCTATTCTAAAAACTACTAAGAAAAATTCATTATAAAGCCAGTAAGTAAGTAAGAAATTCAATGCTGGAGAAACAACAGAAAGGCAAGGATTCATTCTATGATTGAGCTGAAGCCAAGAGGCACACAATGGGCTGCAGCTCTGAGGAGACTTCACTCATAAACACTTGATGGAAGTGAAAAGTGGATGAAGTTAAAAAGATCTTTCAGTTCTAGACTTAAGAGATGTGGAATCGGACTCTGAAATTTTGTTCTTCCATAAACACAAATAACACTGCACTGTTAAGATCAGCTGAACTCTGGAAATGAACCAAAGGTTTAAAACAATACAAGACATATTTATTCAAAAAAATGTCTCAATCTTGGAAGAATGCTCAGATTTTTGGTGTCCTGACTTGCTCTATTTTCTTCATTCTCCTTCTGTCCTGTTTCCAGTATTCTTGAAAAAAAAACAACCTCCAATATCCATGAAAAAAGTACAACCTGCAACCACGGAATAATGCAGTTGGGGTTTGGAGTTTCCCAAATGCCTCATTTCCAGAGAAGTGTCACATTGCCCTACTTGGTAGCTTTCTGGCAACTCCAGCTTGCATACATCTTTATTTGATTTGATTCAGAGAACACTTGCTGCAGTTGACATTTTCAGGGGGCATTAAGGAGATATAATTCCCTAAAAACTTATAGCTGCCTCAAAGCTGGGGGTGGGGGACAAATAAAGCTTCTCAAAGCTCTACAAGGAAAAGCTGAAAATAATTCCATAAGGGTTTTGAAAGCCTCTAACATATATATTCTTGGAACTTTTTGTAATTCTTTTCTTTTAATTTTTATTTTAAAATATACTTAAGCCTTTTTGTGCATATTTGAGGTTTAAAGCAGAGGTTATGGACTACATATACATAATAAAAGAGTTATAGAGATGCAAATAAACATCTACAGGTTCACATCGTTCTTTTTTCTTAAAAGACCAGCTAAGATCCACTTCCTAATACAACACAATTTTATTAAATTCAATCTTCATTTCCCACATTACACTTGTACATTTGTTCATCCAACTTATCTGCTACATTTTGTACTTTGATTTACATCTCTTCGTTTCTTTCACCCCTGCAGTCCCTCTGAGAACCTCTGTTCTAGTCTACATCTCCATGTATTTGACTTTCTTCCTTTAAAACAGTCCACACATAAATGAGATCATGCAAAATTTCTCCTTCTGTGTCTGGCTTACTTCAAAAGACAACTGTATATGATCTGGTAATTATAAAAATGTGTTGATGGACTTATTGCGTATAAAGACATAATTTGTGTGTTTATGAGAGCCCAGAGGAAGGAGAAACAGTGGTATCCTGTAGCAAATTTTTTATACACAATTTAAATCAAGTTGGTACTACTCTAGGTTGTATTAAAATATTAATTGTGATGATCAGATAAGCATCATAAATGCAACATAAAATTATTTTAAAATACCAATGATGAAATTATACATGAGGCAATATGGCTTTAACAGAAAAAATAATGAATAATGACAAAATGTCAGAAAACAGAAAAGAGAAAAATGTCAGATGTAATTCTTATTTTACCAGTAATTACTTTAAATATGAGTAGATTAAGTACTCAAATTAAAAGCCAGTGATTGCCAGAATAGATTTTTTGAAAGCATGACCCATCTCTACGCCATCTAAGAGGAACAATACATATGGAAAGACAAATGTGTTGAAAGTAAAATAAGAGGAAAATAGGGTGAAGGGCTGAAGGCAACGGGACACACAGATCAAAGGATACAAAGCAGCAAACACGTCGGACGAACAAATGTACAGTTCTAATCTACAATGCCATCTATGCCTAAAAACTAAGACGATGATACCAAGATCAGAAAAACAGAATTCAAGAGAAATCTGTTACTGGAGAAAGTAAACATTTAATGATGATAAAAGGGTCAATTTTTCCAGAAAATGTACTTATAAAAAATATATTTGTGTCGCTTAACAACAAAATGCATGAAGCAAAAACTGATGGGATTTCGAGAAATAGAAATAATCCAACTGTATTCATTGAAAATGTCACCTTAAGATGGATAGAACAACTGGATCGAAGGGCAACCAGTAATCAAAAGACTTGAAGGACAATGTAAACAAACACAGCCGTAGACCTCTACCCATGACCAGTGCAATACATATTCTTTTCAAGTGCTCATGTAATAATCTCCAGGATATAAACCTGGAAAATGGCCTACTAGGTCATAAAAGACATCCTAGTAAGTTTAAAAGGATTAAAACCATAAAGCATATTTTTTTACTACAGTGGAATTAAATCAGAAGGAAATAATAGAAAGAATATCTGTGAAATGTTGATGAAACTGCTGACCAGAGAGCTAAAAAAACCATAAGGGTTATTAGTAAATACTTCAAGACAAAAGAAAATGATATCACAACATACCCAAGCTTATGGGGTGGAGTTAAAGTAGTTCTCAGAGAGAAATTCATGTGAAATAATCTGGCTATTTTAAAGCCGCCGGAACAATAAATTAGTGGTTGTCGGAGTTTCAGTGGAAGGGGAAAATGGTATGACTGCTAATAGCTACAGGGTTTCATTCAAGGCCAGTGAATATATTCTAAAATTAGATCATCATAAATGTTTCTTGAGCAAGTGAGCGATTGCACTAAAATCCATGATGCTGTATATTTTCATTTTATAACATCTGAATTATATTTCAATGAGATGTTAATGTTTTCACTGTACCTTTAAAAATCTTTCACATTGCCAGGTATGGTGGCATATGCCTTTAATTCCAGCATTCTGCAAGCAGTGACAGGCAGATCTCTGTGAGATTGAGGTAAGCCTGGTTTATATAGTGAGTTCCAGGACAGTTGGGACTACAGGAAGACCATGTCTCAAAATAGCAAAAAAAAAAAAAAGAAAACCTTCACATTGAGGATGAAATTCTGTTCATGTGATTTCAGAAAATACAACTATGTAAAGAAATACGCACATGTAGATGAATGATGAGAATAATAAATGTAAGAGATGTTAGTTTAAGTCTTATGCTTTTTAATTCTGTCATATATATGTATTCTGTATGTATTTATTCTATTGTTAAAATCATGAGTTAAACTTTCATGTAAAGAAAGTCCATGGTAATAGAAAAAGTTTAGAATTAATAATCATGAGAACTAGACTATATGCCTGGCCAGATTTGCCATCTGAGTTTCCCTTTTAGGGCCTTTATTCTCTGCATCTGAAAGCTGAAGTAGATGTGGGCTACAAGATCTTCTTTGTTTTTTGAGAATCTTCCTACCCGAGAACTGTATTTACATCACCACTGCCATCCCACCTTGACCCCTCCAACTTCTCCCACATACGCCTCACTCCATCTCAACTTCGTGACCTCTTCCTTGATCATGGTTGTTACGTATATACTTATATGTGAGTGTGTGTGTATGTTTGTGTGTGTGTGTCCCTGCCTATGTGATATACTGGGACTACAAGATCTTAAACATTCCTTCGAGTTCTAAAATCTTCTAAAATACAAACCAATATTTTGTTTTGTTTTTTGAGTTGTATTAAAGTAAAAGAAATCAAATGGATACTTCCAAATTAGTGAACTCACTAGGTGCTTTCCAGGCAAGCCTTAGTAATATGAAGGCCACTTGAAGGCCACATTGAAGCACTGGGCTTCAACGTTCACCTCTACCCTGAACTGTTATAGTAACTGACAATTTAGGTAGATTGGTTGATGGAAATAATCATAGAAAGACAGTGTTCCATACTTTATCTCAGAAGAAAGGAGGAAAGGCCTAAGGGTAAAATGGTGAGGAGATTCCATTTGCAACTGCTGTGACTTAGGAAGGGTAGAGATGCAGGCTCTGTGGAGCATCTATAGGACTAAATCTAGGTATTAGCTCCTTCTGTACCACTGTCAATTAGTTTTACATTTAAAGCATATTTTGTGCATGAGAAGAACAATGTTCGGAAAAAGTAATTACTCCAGCATTCTGTTGTTGTTGATAGATATGTAGAAATACAGAAACACACATATTGCTTAACAATACAAATAATTTGCACCTGAAATTCATTTGCTTAGTCCCTTGGAGCCTTACAGAACAAAATGTTAGTAACAAATACAGCTGTGCTGGCGGTACTATTGCATTAGAGAAAACAAAAAGTTGGTCTCTGGTCCAACAAGCTTATAGTCCAAAAGGGGCAGGAAAGAGGTTTAAGAAACCTGGCTTTTAGCTAGTTTGCTATTTTTCAAATGCGCCCTGTACTTTCTTAGTGGTGTAGCTTTGTTCTCACTAATATTTTAAAGCTGGAATGTCTGTTCTCCTCACCAGCTTTTCCAAAGCTTATCTAGCTTCTAAGACTCCATCTAAATGTCACTTCTGTGGAAAGCTTTTCTCAACTCTCAACTCTCACCAGGCACTAGTCCCCACCAAGTGCCATTCCCACCCTATTTTGTGTGCTTACAGTCCTTTGTTAGCTCTTGATTACACTATCCAAGGCCACTTATATTCGAGTTAGTTTGGCCTGTGATTTCAGGGTGAGGACCCTGCATTTTCATCAAGCTGTTTTTCTGGATCACTTTTAGGACAAAAGAAGTCTGGAAATAGAAGGTAATATTAGTTATATGTTCAGATAATACCTCAGATAAATTTTCCTTTCATCTGCAGAAACTTTGTAGGCAAAATGTTTCTAAGTTTAAAGCTATGGGTGCAATCAAAAATCTGGAAATAATTTTAATTAAATCCGAGTTTCCCCATGTTTCTATATTTTTAAAAACACTTTAACAGTGTATTAGTTTGAAAAGGGGTTCTCAATAAATGTTTGTTGAATCATATTGGGGCGGTCTCTAATCTCTGTAACTTTTTCTCATCGGTAAAATGGGAAGGCTATCTATCTGCCCTATCTCTTTCACAGGGATGTTAAAAGAATAAATGAGAACATGGCTTTGCAAAATGTTAAAGCATTATAGAAAGGCAAAATGAAATGTTGTTCTTGTTAACTACCCTAAGATGTACTTTGTGTCCATATTGTAACACTTGAGTATGCGGACTTTGGCTAACCCCATTGCAGCTGCATTAAAGAGGATTCTCTATGAGCTGCTTAAGAGAAGCCAAACGTCTGATTACAGCTTAGGGCCCCGCCACAGCCATCAAAAGTTACCAAGGGGATGCTGGAACTCCAAGATTGTTTCCAATTGCGCAGGAGGAATGTCATGGCCTGAGCCACCTGCTTCCTGTCTCCAAAATGACTCACACCTTTCAGGTCCACTTGGACAGAAGTTCAGATGAGATCTGCTTTGGCCACTGTCCAAGGAAACCGATGGTACTAAGTCTCAGGTAGCTGGGTGAAAGGACAGATGCAAAACTCCCACATGAGATTCAGGAAGATTGAGCCAAAACCACAGGAGACTTTTAGCTTAGTCTAAAAAACAAAATCAACTCCATCTTCATTACTGGTGGTGTAAATGGGAGTTCATCACTTCCTGATAGGATGCACAGAGGGGAATGCAATATTAGTCCATACCCTGCCTCATACGCATGATATATTCTTCTCCAAAGGAATCCTTAGATAATCCCAAACTGAAATACAGTTGACCATACTCTTCATTTCTAGAATGTAGTGTTCTCAAAGATAAAGTCTTAGAAACTATCCCCAGTTAAAGAATACTAAAGAATGTTGTAACTGAATGTGATGTTTGGTCCTAGATTAGATCCTGAGCCAGAAGAATATCATTGAGGCAATTAATAAGGTTTGAATATAGACTATATCACATTTAGTAGTGTTGTGCCAGTGTGAATTTGATAATTGTACGATGGTGATGGTTATACATTGCGTGCTTTCAACTTGATCTCAAACTGAATCAGAAGAAACAAAACTTAAAAGTTATGTTATGTATGTTCATTTACAGATAATGAGAACAGAGAATAAAGTAAGTGGGGAAAAATATAAATAACTAGTGAACTTGTACAGAGAATACTGAGATTTTATTATTCCTACACCTCTTCTGTAAGTTTAAATTGATACAAAAATCTAAAAATGTGCTTTATTTAAAAGTTTGTCCTAGAAAACTATGATGTAATTTATTGCTCCATGTTTCTTTTCCTAACTGTCTTAAGAAAAAGTAATTTTAAAAATAAGAATAAAATGAAATGAGAATTCTGCAGTGACAAGAACAGCAAAGCTCTTACAATGCTGCCACCCATGAGCGTTTTCTAGTTCTTTAGTGCTTAAAACCCTTTACAGAACTGAGTCGAAAGCAAACAAGCCCCAAATGTCTGCAAGCACAAGCAGGAGAAACAATTTGAGAATACCAAAACTCACCTCAAGGGTCTATGGAGAATGGATCCTTAACCTAAAGGAACTGGATGGGCAGTCAGTGGAAAACCAGAATGATGCAAGTGTGTCAATCAAATACCCAATTTGCCTCCAGCACTTTGGGAAGGCATAATGGGAGGGCTCGGGTAGAGCACACTTCCCAGAAAGAAAGGTAGTTTCAAAAAGGCATATGACAAGGGATATACTGAGAATCAGTGTAGTCCAGGAGGATCTTTATAGAAATTTCCACATCAGAGCAAGTTTCTTCCAGTAGTAATGTCCATATTAACAATCTTTTTCTACTTAGCAAATAACAAAACTGACTGTAAAAGTGACGTCCATTTATCTCACAATCTCCAGATAACTGTCTACAGAGACAGTTCAGTACACCAATCTGAAGGTTCTGGTCAGGATCAATTCCAGAAATAAAAGGGATCATTAAAGGAATGGAACAGGCATTAGCAATAATAGAGCAGGCAAGAGTCAAATTACCTGAAAGTAAAAGTCTGATGTAGTGAGAAGAGAATGAGAATCGATGTCAGACAGTGGTATGCTGGTAAATATTTTTAAAGTTTTAAAAAATTGTAATTATGTATCTTTCATGTATGTGTGAGTGTACAAGTACCACAGCACACATGTGGAGCTCAGAAGCAAAATTCAGGACTCAATTTTTCCTTCCACCATGTGGGTCCTGGGGATTAAACTAAGGGCACCAGGTTTGGCAGTAGGCATCTTAGCCCACTGAGCCATATCACCAGTCCTGTTACTAACAATTGAGGTTTCTGAGGAAAAATGATAATCTTAATGTATAGTATTTGCTGATTTCTGGTTGAAATATTCTTGCTGTAGCCAAGTTAAAGTTAACAACATGATGTCACTGAACACAAGGTTAAAAAGCGAGGTACACAGTCAACTCAACAGCTAATATGAACTGATGCTAGCACACCATCACTGGTGGCCTGTGCACCGGATCTATTGCTAGTTATGTTGCCTTAGTCAGAAATTTAGCTAAATTGGTTTCAACTTTCTTGACTGTAAAACCTCATAATATCACTGAAGCAATCAAAATATTTCCATCTAAAAAGTCTTTCATTTTGCTCATCCATGGCTCTATGATGGAGCTGGACATACTGGTAGAATTTAGCCATTTTTCCATCTCACACCAAGTCTTATGGACCAGAAGACAAGATAATAGAGGAACTTGCTTCAGAGTGTGGTAATCAGAGAAAAAACTACATCTACACTCCCTCAGGCATAAGAGATTTAAAGTAGTGACTACTCCAGATTCTCTACACAGGAGAGATTTCTGGACAAGAATATACTCAGGAACTGATATTAGGGAATTTATAGACCTCTCTTACTAAATTGTTTGTAGTGGGGTGTATGAAGCGTACAGCTTTATGTATAATTGGCAAATACTCCATTGCTGAGCTACACCTCCTGTCCCTATACTTCTCTTATTTCAATGACATCTTTCTCTGGGCTAGCTAAGGAGTCAAAATGGTGCCTGAGGCTGTTGTAAATGTTTCTGTCCTTTCTTCATATGCTGCACCAGAATCTACCTGGTATTGAAGAATACACAATGGAACTGAGGTCAATTTGTTCATCAATGTCCATAAAAGCTAAAGAGAATGACTGAGCAGCTTTTAATCACTTCATTTATTCTACTTCCATTGACTCGTGCCTAGTTACATAAGTTGCTCTCATCAGTCCCTTGCTTTATATTGGAATTGATGAGACAAGTATTTGTGGTTTGCTTTCCATCATTTACTTCAAAATGGGCATTTGAGACCTTGGTACTTTTATGGAGGAAACGCTAAAATATTACTGAATTATTTTTAAAATAAGAGTCAGAGGACTCTATAACAATGACTCAAGGCTTGCTCTCTATTGGGATTCTCAGTACTTCAAGTTAAGGGAGTCAGTGAAGGTTTGGAATTTTAACTCCATGTAATTCAGTAAGTGAGAAAACCTTGACCCAGCTATTTAAGACATTCTGAATGCAAAGAGATCTAGTAAGGTATAAGAGACATAATACCTTGTGCTTCCGAAGACTTCCAGGACTGGTGGGTGTAGAAATAGGAGACTGCTTAGACTTCGGTGTAGAAAGTTGGCTGCTGGAGGTTCCATTTGCTAACCCAAGACAAGGGAAAAAGAAAAGATAAAAAGAACATCATATTAAAAAAAACTCTTTTTTTCTCTATTAAGACACCATTAGTTTTCAAACAATATACACAGACAAGCAAGTGATTTGATGAGTAGAACCAAAGTGAAAAAGAAACACATTCCTCAAAATAATAAGAACTGCCATCCTCCATTAATGTGATCCTTGTACAGAGCAAGGCAGCCATAGCCTTCACCCTTCTCAGCGGTTCTCAGTAACAAGGATCTGTTTCTTTTCAAAAGTTTTTTGTATTCATTCCCAGGTTTGATCTTAACATCTCTGGGAGGTAGTCTGAAAAGGCATCATTTAATTTTAATTTTAAAGGGAAGAAAGATTAGGCACTGAGAATTTGTGTTTCTTACTAACAAGTGGAAAAATTTGGGTACTTTGGACCAGGGTATATCCTCTTTTGTGTTGGATAAATGAGATTGGTGTACGATAGACCCACTATTAACCTCTCCTTTTTCTCATTCACCTCCTCTTCCTACATTACACCACTCTTGACGAGAACAACAATAGAAAGAAAGAAAAATAGGCTGGCCAGAGAGAAGAACAAAATAGAGTGGAGGAGAAACAGAAAATAAAATTTAAAGAAGAGCTTACATCTGAAAATGACAAATGGCACAGAAGAGAAAATAAAAGAGAGAGGGAGATGTGTAACGAAGGGAAGAAAGAGAAAGAGATTAGAGGAATAGATTAAGAAAAGAAAGAAAGGCATCACGAGCCAGAAATGGATTATAGACAATGGTAGACAGCATCACGGTGGTACTCCTCCAATCTGTCTTCAGCCTATAAAATGCTGAAAATGAAATCATCAAGTTTTTAACGTCTTTGAAATTTCATTACGATTTCAAATTGTTTTATATTTCACTGTTAATGAGATTTTTAATATCCAATCTTGAAAAAAGAAGTGTGTCACATCAAAATGGAACAATTTGACAGTTTTCAAAGAGGATTCATGCTGAAGTATGTTTATTAACCTTAAGATCTATACTATTAGAGACGTATTCTGAAGTGTGTCATAGAAACAGTGGCAAGTGTCTCAAGGGGGTGTAATCAGGGAGAGAAGAGAGGAAGGTGGGGGAGGGGCAGGAAAGAAAACAGAGAGGGATGGAGGGAAGGAAGGAGAGAGAGTACTTAAGTAGAAAGATGGGCTAAGAATATTGCTGTTATCGTCACAGAAAATGATTAAATTGCTATACCATGAATATTCCCTGAGGATATACTTCCACTGCACCACTTATGGTAATGTTTCCCTAGTTTCTAAAACATGCCCATCAATCGTAGAAATAGAAGACAGGACTGTGTGGTGGTTGTTGAGATTATCCAAGTTCAAATAAGCAGAAAAATGATCACTTAGACATCCACTGACTGTCTTTATGTGTCTATCCACTCATCTTTCTTTACTTCCTGAGAAGCTTACCTCAATGTCCTTCATACCTTTAGGCAATAGCTATAGTGCACTACCAATTGGGTTTGAGAAATAAATACATCACTTTCCGTGGAGAGGGCGAGCAAGGCTGCTGTAGATTGTTGAAGACAGGGTCCTGTGCAGGATATTTTTAGAGCCCAGAGGAGAGAATTTGAAATCAGGAGACTGGGAGGTAAACAAGAAGAGGTAACACCTAAGATTTTGAAAGCAGAATCTGGACTAGTCAAGTGTCTAAAGACCCAAGGTAGATTCTTGTTTGCCAGAAGACTCGGGGGAGAAAGAGGACGAAGGAACAGCAAAGTGTCTGCTAATGGGTGGGAGGTTTCTTCTGGTGAGACATGGTTATACTGGCATTAAATCATGACAAGTGGACAAAACTCTGTAGCTAAGCTAACAGCCAGTGAATAGTACATTTCAAATGAGTTTGCATCAAAAAGGCTCTTTGAAAGAAAATGAATTGGGGTACTGGAGAGATGGCTTATCGGTTAAGAGAACTGACTGCTCTTACAGAGAACCCAAGTTCTGTTCCCTGCACCAGCATCATGGCTATCAACAGTCCACAACTCCAGTTCTAGGGGATCCAACACCCTCTCCTGACTCCCGAGGAGATTGCGAGACATGGGTGCATTTATGTGCAATTAAGCAATATACACATATGCATAAAATAAAAATAATAAAAAAAATTTAAAGGAAAATTAATTGGAACTAGTTAATCAAAGGCAACAGAAATGGCATTCTTGGCATTATTAATATTGCACCAGAATGGGTGAAAACATGAAGGTGTGAATGAATACAGTGTTTACAAAGTACAAATAGCTTTTAGTGGCTTAATGGGAGGGTCCTGGCAGGCAAGTTCAAACAAATGCGGCTTGTGACTAAGGACAAGAACCAGACCGTGGGAGGAGGTATCTTTTATGTGACCTACTGGACTTTAGAGTTAGCCTAGGGCAGAGGCATAGGCCAGTAATCCAGATATTTGGCAATCTGTGAAAGGAGGATTGCAAATTCAAGGTCAACCCTGGCAATTTAGCAGAGCCTTAGGGCTTGTCTACCAATTTAAGGACTGGACTGTAGCTCAGTGTCTGGGGTTTATTTTCCAGAACAGAAAAAGGAAATTTTAAATGTTTGATTGCTGAAGAAAATTCTCTGGAGACTTTAAAGTGAAATGGAAACAATAAAATCTATGATTGAAAACTTACTCCAGCTTCAGTGATAAGACTGGAGTTGGAAAGAATAGTTCAGGGTAGAGGCAGAGGTTACTTAAAATATAAAGCAATAGTCAATGGTTATGGCTTCAACTAAGGTAATGTGAAAAGAAGGAGGAACTCCTGGAGAGACAGGGCTCTAGATGCCAGATTAGCAGAGTGTTTTGTTTACTTTTCATGTAAGTCATTCCCTAAAATAAAGTATGCTACCTGTGCCAAATGGCACAGTGTGTAAATACCAGACTTTGGTTCTGGTGACTAGAAGCCACAACAGTGCAGAGTAGTCAGGTCTTTCTTTTCTTTCTTTCTTTCTTTCTTTCTTTCTTTCTTTCTTTCTTTCTTTCTTTCTTTCTTTCTGGCTTACATTTCTTTCTGACTTTCTTTCTTTTTGGCTTGCATTTCCAGATTACAGTCCATCATTGTACAGAAGTCAAGGTGGAAACTTGAAGTAGTTAGTTGCATTGCAAGAGAGATTATGATGTGTGCATGTCTACTGGTGCTCAGCCCCCTCTCTACACTTTTACAGTCCAAGATTTCCTGCCTTGGGAAAGGTAGTCAGATATTCTTTGGTGGCTGGAAATGAAAGAGTTGATAGTTGAAGGAGTTAATGGACCACCTACAGTGCCTCTGGGCTTCCCGAGCAGGACTTGTCCAAATTCTTCCTAGATGAGGAGTAATCTTAGAGTCGTATGTGAACTGAGAGTGGAATTCTTTCCCCAAAGTTCTAACCTCAGAAGTGAGGACCAAGAAATCTGGGCATCTGGTAAGTTCTGGCACCACATGCCTGCTATATCCTTCACAGATTCTACTTTCCTCACATTTGGTAGCCCCACTACCAAAGTAATTATTGTACTCCAATATTACAACTGTCTGTTCTGCTGTGCAAGGTAGTACACACCTGTATAATCCTAGCAGTCATGTTGCACAGGCAGCCATATCTCTGCGAGTTCTAAGCTAGCCTTCTGTACACAGTGAGTTCCAGGCCATCCAGTTATACATAGTGAAACCCTGTATCAAAAAAGGGTCTTTTAATCTGCACATTAATCTGGGAATGAACTCAATGGCCTTGCCAAAATGTGGAAAAGTGTTAGTCACAAGCATGAGTCAGTTTTCATCTACTGGTGACAGATGTACAGGCCCTTCCACAACTTCAGACCTGTTCTTTATATCCTCAGCAACTCATCCAATAACTTCAGAAACAGTATACATTTTCATACTCCATACGCTTCTTCTCTATATTCTCTTTGCATGTGTTTAACTGTTTATATATGGTCTCTGTGTCACTACCCTATGGAGTTAATTTTAAGTTATCAATAAATAAAGGCCTTTACTTTGTCACTGACAAATATTCCTCAAGCATTTTGGGCATCCGTTCTTAGTAATTTATATGCCATTCACTAGGTTGTTGAAGAAAAGAAGATACTACCCCATACTTTCTCCGAGTTCCTGAAGGAATAAAATCTGGAAACGGGCATAGAGAAATGTAGACAGGCACAGGCAAAAGCAGACTCCTTACATGCGGAAGGAACCTCTGCATTTACAGCCCAGATAAAAACGTATTTGGATACAGACTTTTGCCTTTGGATTCTATGAAAGAAAATATCTGAAAGTATGCTACTCGGTATGGGGTCTAGAGGCAATTCACATTGGTATCAAATAAAATAAGAATCAGGAAGTAATGTTAAGTAGGGTCTGGTGAGCCCTGTGTGCTCTTGGACTGGCAAATCCCTGAGCAAAGACTGTCAAATTTCATTTTGAGAGTGAATGGAAATGCCGCTGTTTGATAACCTTTGTTTTTCTTTATTTGTTCTTACTAAGTATCTTTAGCTCTCTACCAATTTGGGAATGCTTTAGGAGGAAGTCTTCTCCCTTACTGACTTGTATGTCTCATATCCATCACCAGAATCACAGAATACAGATCTATCTCACTGTTCTTGACTTTTATTTATACATAGACCAAATCCTCTCTTCTAAGTAGAGTTTGTTTCTTCCCTTTGCAACAGGATGTGTAAAAATCATTTCAGTCTCATAGGCTGCCTTATCAATCTTCTCAAAAAACATATTTCACTTATTGTGTATGATGAATTGACTATATCACCGTTACCTGCCTTGCATACATTTGTTTCAGACAAAGGAAACAAAGTAAAGATTCGAACACAAGCCTCTCTAATTAATTTCAAAGCCTATGTATAATTTTATTTTTATTTTCATCTTTTGCTACGGAAGCCTTTAGTTTTTTAAACAAATAGCTCTGGGACTTCTTCCTTTTACAATTTTCTCACAGGCACTTGGGAAACGGGAGAAAGGTGTAGTCCAGAAAAAAAGAAGGAATCGAGAAGAAGGTGGAAGCAGAAACCAGGGTTGAGACCCATCTTCAAGGCTTCTACCCAATGTGATCTGGTTCAGATCAGAGAGTGACTAGCAAGACCTTTCTTTCGTTAAGCAAGCCAGCTGGGTGCATACACAATGTCATGAAACAATAGATGACAGAGAAGCCAGCATGGCATAACTACCCTCATGTCACGGAACTCTCAGAGAAGATGGTATCGGTGGCCTGTCTGTCACCTCCCTTGGTTGGTGCCTTCAGCTATGCAGTACAGTTGCCAAGCTTGGTCTTGTTTCACTGGCTTTTCTGAATGGTTATGTGTGTCCTTGCCTTGTACTCATCTTTAGCTCCTTGGACCTGTTAGCCTGTCCTGTCTGAACAGAACAGGACAAGCCCAAACAAGATGACTGGCAAAGCAAGTAGGCTGACCTACCTAAGTTTACAGAGATTGAAATATTTTGCAATAGAATAGGGAATGGGGGTACTAGTTTCCAATGAACAAAAAGAACGTCCAATTTTAGGTGTAGATTGTCAAAGATGGAATAAAGAGTGTCACCAGCCAGGCAGAGTTGATACCAAGCCTCCAAATTGTGGTTCCTTTATCTGGAGGCTCCACTCATTCATGAGATGCAACTGCACATAAAATGTTTGTAAATAGTCCCAGGTGTGGTGATTAAAGAGTTGTCTATGTAGTAAGAAAAGTTCCATTATACTTTCTCAGTTCAAATTCATTTGACTGAATGGCACAGAAAAGAAGAGTGTCTTGGGATGTGCTTTGCTTCTGACCTTTGACTGGTGACCAAAATTATTTAATGCTCATTTACTTAACCCTGAACTGCTCTCCCATTGTGATACCAGTATTGAGCCCAACTCAAAATCAAGCTTGTTAGTTTGGTTTTGATATCTATTCTGAAATACTCTTTACTAAATGTAACCTCAGTTTACAAAAAAAGACAATAATTTCAGGTGCTCAATAATCACAATTGTGTTTCCACAGTGATTTTCAAAACATTTTATAATATATGGACTCACTTGAGTCTCTTGATGACTAGCATGTTTTTAACCAAGGAAGATATGGAGAATTCAGAGAGGATATGCTTTCCTTAAAGTATACAAACTCTGCTTCTCCTCTGTGGATGTTAGCTTCAGGATTTGGTCACAGAATCCAGTTCATAATCCCTAGAAGACAGCATGTCTCTTATCTGCCACTGTGATCCTTTGGCAATTTATTCTGTCTTATATAAATTATCTCCTTAATGCCTTCATAGATTGAAATTTCAACTCATAATTCAGCCACTTTCTCATTAAGAGATGCTCTAGGATTCTTTCATTCAGTCGAAAGATTCCTTATTTCTTCCTTATATGCACAGTGATTTCTTTTTTCTGAAAGACTATTCAAGTGGAACCAAGATGGCTATAACTTATTTCAGGACAAAGCCAAAAGACAGACCCTATAGTTGTCAAACATCCATTCCAATGTGCCCTTGGGTGCAGTGTCTGGATTGCCTTGGTTAATTGTTTCTGCTCAATAGAAATGATTTTATTCCTCTCCCATGACTCATCCATCATAGAAACAAGAAAGGAGCACCCAGAAACAGTTTTTTTTTTTTGTTATTTTATTGAGTTGTTTCTTAGGCCAAGTTCATAGATCCTGAGATACTGTATCTTTACAAGATGTAATGCAAATTTTAAAACTATTCCCCACAGTGTCTTAGACCATGTATACTTGTGAATTCTTTAAATAAAGTGGATAAGAGTGTTTCTTGTTGCAAATCAAATTTATTTACCCAATCTTGGAATATTTTGTGGTGCTAGGTGTGGAACCGTGGGCCTTACTTATGACAGACAAGCATCTATAAGTATCTACCACTGAGATGCATCCCTAGCCAATCCTGTAATGCTTTAATGCAGATGAGTTTCCCTCAGGAAGGAGGTAACATGAGGAAATTTGCACTTTCCTGAAGCTCTGCCAAAAACACCACTGCCCCTTGGAGTGATATTAAGGGAATTAATGGATTTTGTTTAGGACAGATCATCAAAAAACAGCATCAGCTTACCTGTGGCACTGTATTCAATTCGACACAAAGATAATAGCTCAGAATCACCTGAACACCTCTCTGCCTTCCCACATCCCTGGCCTGGAGATATGGGCATGAGAGAAGGAAGTTAAGAAGCAAGGATCCTCCAAAGGAGATCTTCACATCAAGAGACTGGGCATTCTATACCCTGCGTCACATAAGTGAGAAGTAAGAAGAGTTGTGTTCCGGCTATCGAATGCTAAATACTTGTGTGACATTCATTGTTAGAAAAAAATTCTTTCTTAGAAATTCAGAAACTGGAAAGTTTCAGCGCTCAGAAAGAGATACACATGAGCGGAGGAAAGGGAGACAGAGAACACAGTAACTGCAGTGATGACTAACTGTTGAAGAACAGCAAATTCATTACCACATTACAGTTCCTATAGTCTACCAGGATGGACAAGTAGCTACCTTAGGGTTAGAAAGAAAGAAGAAAGAAAGAAAGAAAGAAAGAAAGAAAGAAAGAAAGAAAGAGCAAGACAGAGAGAAAAGATTCCTTCCCAGCAACTAGCTATTTTGTCCTTTTAATTCAGTTCAATTCAACTGGGGAAATAGTTCCATAAAGGGAAATTAACACTTAATTTCAAAGGCTGAAATAAAAACAGAAACACACTAGAAATGACATATTTAATTGTTAGAAGCCAAGCTTACATTTGTCCATCAAAATGACAAGTTGTGAGTAAATCAAAATAAAGCACTGAATAAATTTTCTTCAAATACCCCATAGGAGTCGCCTGAAGTAAGAGTAGACCTGCTTTCTACAGTTCTCTAGCCTGTTTTAAAGAATACTAAGTGAAGTTGCACAGACTTAGAAAAACAAATGACATATGTTCTCCCTGATTTGTGGATTCTGGCACCAAATCCTTATATGTGAGTATGCATCCTGTTGTAACTGCAGGAATCAGGAAAATGGAAAAGAACCAAGGAGGTAAAGGGAAAGAAGGAACCCGAGAGAGAGGACTAGTAGGAGACAAACTTGGATTCTAAGATGTCACCATGTCTACTCAGGTAGAATAATTTCCTTACAAGAATGTGGACAACTAAATCTTAAACACAAGGTCGGGGCTCAAACACACATAAATACTCTCAGAAGTGGGACTGAATTCGCAAAGAAAGTAGAGGGATTATGATTTATTCATGGAGCAGGACAGGAAAGAAACTACTTAGGGACTAAAGATTAAGGCATCAAGTCACAGGTCAAATAGTAATGGTTTTCTAAATCTCAAGTCAAAATGAATCCAGATAGTAACTGAACTATGAACTATAAATTGAAACAATACATATATATATATGTTTATATGTATATATCTATACACACATATATGTATATATGATATACATATATATATATGTACACACACATCTAGCAATCAGTCTTTTAAGTAAACTTAAATGGAACCAATACCTCATTTGGTTTGAGTTTCTGCTAAGGAGCAACAGCTTTTACTTCTTTATTTTTCTTCAAAGGAAGGAAGCTAAATTTCGCTAGAAATTGCTTATTTTATACAACCTCTAGTCTCTTAGATTGAAGGCATGTGAATCTATCCACAAGCTTCAGATCCAAATTAGACAAACATGAGATGGAAACATGGTGTTACTAACTACCATGTTCTAGAAAGAAACATTTTCAGGCTCAACATCACTGTTATTCTTTGGCCAAATAAATGTTAGCTTAAATATGTCCCTGTAAAGCCTTAGAAAAACTCTTCACATTTTGTGAAATGATTTTTCTTCTTAAATTTCAGACATTAGTAAGAATAATTTTATGCTGAAAGCTACATTGCCTATAGCTCATTAGGCTCCTTTGTGGTGTCCTGCTCATATGTGCACGGGAATCCACTGAGTATGTTTTGCAAAAAGAATCTATTTACTTCAAGCTTCTGTCTACCTAAAAATTTCTAATAGGTTATATGAGGGGTTAAAAAAATAATTCCACACCAGTGGCACAGGGAATAAGGAAGAAGGACAAGAAATGGTAATATGGGGTGGTGTGATAAGCTAGACATGTGTTTGAAGATGTCATAATGAAACTCATTGTTTGTATAATTAATAGATAATAAACAAATAAGTCCAAAAGTTATTAGATTCATTCTAGAAAGTGATGGAGTCTAATTACCCTCCCCTTGAATGTAGGCTGGACTTAGTGACTGATTCTAAAGGTTAGAAAAAAATCAGAAGTGGCAGTATTGGCTCTGAAGCCTGCATCATGAAGACACTGTAATTTATTCCCTTTATTGTACTCAGGTAGGAGATCCTGCCCACAACCATCCTGGAAGTGGGTTCTATAGTCCCAGTTGAGCCTTTGGATGGCTATAGCCCTTTTCAACAAACACCTTAACCACCAGAACATGAAAAACTCTGAGCTGGAACTACCTACCTAAGCTACTCCAGAATTCCTGACTGACAGAAACTAAGAGATAATAGATGTGTATTTTAGGACACTAAGTTTTGGGGTGTTTCACAGCAAGAAATAAATAACATAGCTAGAAATGCTCAAAAATAGCTGGCAATGTTTCTGAAAAATAACTAGCTAAGCAATTATTTACCTGATTTTATAGATATTTAGCAAAAAGTTTTGACAGGATATCATATATCCCAGACTGGCTTCATATTTCTTATGTGGCCAGGGATGGCCTTGAACTACTGTTTCTCTTACCGCCACCACTCAAATGCTGGGATTATAGGCATATACCACAAATCCTGGCCTCTATGGTGCTAGAGATCAAACTCGGGGCTGTGTGCATACCAGGCAAGCACTTTATCAACTGAGCTAGATCCCCAGCTCTTAAATATATGTTTTTAAGTTCTTTTATTTCAAGTATGTACTTAGAAATATTCTAAATGATTTTATTCTCCATCCAAATGTTGTAATCTTTATTTTTGAAGTTTGAGCAATATGAATTGCTTAGCTCTTTTAGGTGCTTGAACAAAAGATCATCAAAACATATGTGCTTCTATTCCTTCAGTAAACATTACCCAAATGCTTAGCCTCATGCTGGGAGGAATAGATACGTTTGCATATCTATTCATTTAGAAACACTGCTTGAACAGGCACTATGCTCAGCATAGTGGACACAAAATGAACATGACACCTCACCCTTCAGGGACTCAGTATTTAGTTGAGGAAGCAGACAGATAAATACACAATTTATAATACAGTATGGTGAATACTCCCTCAGAGATAGGGATGGCATGCTATGATATTGCCTAGAAGGAGAACGTTCTCTGTGTGAGGTTTGGAAAAGAGAATGGGAATTTTTCAAACAAAGAACTTGGTCTGAAGGGACTGCATTCCAGGTATGAGAAAATAAGGTATGCAGCTGCATGAAGTATAAAAAGTATAAAAAGTTCAGGTTGGATTTCACGTTTTCATTTCCTTTGCCTAAAAATTAGGCAATGGCTGGTGATGCACATAATTCTGGCAGTATGAAGCAAGCAGGACAGGGTATTTTTTTGCACCCACTTATTTTAAAGCCAACAAGCTTTTAAAGCTGTCCCAAATTAAATGGCTCTTGAACTGCTCATGATGAACTATGATTCTTGGGAAGAGAAATGTGTAAGTCTGGACTGGGTAATATTCACAGTGTGAATAATTCAAATTGTGCACAAGTCTACTAAAGTTCATGTACAGTTGGGTGTGGTTTCACACACCTTTAATCCCAGCACTCTGGAGGCAGAGGCAGGTGGATATCTATAAGATCAAGTCCAGCAAGGTCTATAGGGCAAGTCCAGGCCAGCTGGGGTTACAGAGAGACCCTGTTTCAGAAAGACCATAAACAAACTAGCAAACAACAAACAAATAAATAAATAAAAGCATGATGCACTTGATTCCCTTTTTTATGGTATTTGATTTATTCACAAGTTTGGAGCTCAAGGGCATCGATTATGTTGGTGTGCCAATTTTTAGTTTCTTGTCCTTCTTCTTTTTAATTTTGGGTTATGTATTTCTTGAGTATTTTATTGAATATATTTCTTGCCAGATAATATGAAATGATGATAATCATGCAAATATTCCACATTTTCTGATCTGCATTCATTTGAAAACAATAAGAGCTGGGACTATGCCTCTATTACTCCAAATAAGTTTGTTTTAATCTCTGAAACAATAGAATTCATGGAGAAACAGTGATGATCACAGGAGAAGTAATTTGTTTCATGCAGAGGGCATCAGTCTCTATAAACAAAGTCAGCATGCACAGTAGGAGAAGAGCACTCACCGTCTTGGTCGTTACCTGAGTCAGCTGGAGACTTGCTGCGACGCATAGGCCCAGGGCTCTTGGCTGAGCTCTTCTGGGGAGTTGGAGATGCTTTGGGACCAGCTGTGGCTGATGGATTTCCTTTCATGACTCTGCACTCTGGGACAAAAGGACGCATAGTTAGTAGAAAGCAGAACTGAGCCCTAGCCTGTTACCACTGTCTGAAAATTACAAGGTATCCCTCATTTTGTAGTAACTATGGCTATGGGGAGGCAGGCATGAGGAAAATTTTCAAAAGTCACTGGGGCTAAATTAAGTACTTAAGTCCCTCAATTACAGCGCAAGGGCATTGTTCTGAAGCAAACCAATTAGGTCACAAGTCAACATAATCACTTGAAACTGAACAGGCCATACTTGAAAATACAACTGGTGATATATTTAATTGATTCCATTGCAGCACAGGTTGACAAATTTCAAATGTCACAACTACATAGATGCAACATCATTAAGCTACCTCTCATTGTCTATTATATACTGTACATTGCAATAGGCACACTAAGAATATGTCATTTTACATAAATTAGCGCTATCATTACTGCCACCTTGAATTCATACAGCTTGTTTCCATTTTAAATGCGTTTTATAATCTCTAATGCTGATACTCATTCCTCGAGAAGCTCTCAGGGGTGTACAGTACAGTTGGCTAAGTATTCCTTGTCCTAACTCCAGTCTGACACACATAGGACACTTTTTCTATGAAGATCACTCAACATCCTGCATGAGGGTAATTTTGGAAACCGAGAGTGCTAATTTCTGAGGAAGATCATTATATTCGTTTTTCTCATGAGAGTACTAAAAACTCATGCCTCTTGCTAAAGGCCACAAAGCAAGAAAGGAGGGAAAGAAGAACTAGCAGCTATCTCTCCTGAGTTCCCATCTCTTTCTTGTACAGATTCTTTACTTTTTTGCTATATTATAAATAGAAGAATCAAACAACTAGGCAAAGGACAGATTTTTATTTAGAGATCTCCTTGTTGACTCCAACTTAAAAGTGCACTGATAAGCAAATTAACCAGAAAGATTAGGAGATGGGCTTAACATGGTCAGTTGAACATCTGTGGAAACTGAATTGAGTTAAAAGCTCATTTTTGTTTATTTTACTCTTTGTATACTATTTTATTTTTAGTAGCAGTTTCTTTATTGTTTAAGAATTTCATGCATGCATACAACAAATTTTAATTAGCCCTCATAACCTCCCATCCAAGTCCTCCCCTATCCCACTGGCTTTCCCTCCTAATTTTATGTGTTCAGTTTTTAAAAAGCCAACTGCACGCACTTCTTATTTTGGTTGATTAATATTAGTGAACATTATCCAGAGCTGAAGATGCAGAGAGCATAGGAAATTTGATATAACCTGGATTTGTTCACAAGTTCATGGTTATTTGCCTTTTCTTAAAGAAAAAAAAACATATAAATGCCACTTTTTACAGAGGTCTTTGTCACTGGGAAGTATGTTTTGAATATGTCTTTCCACCAGTATTACATTCTATCTTGTTGTATAAGCTATCTCACTTCTAACTTACACCTGAAGCTAAAACCAAAGAGAGATTGATGAACAGATAGATGTTCAGCTCTTTCTTGATGTGGGCAATCCTCTAAAATCCTGAATTATTATGTAGGAAAGAGCATGGCATTAAGACTAGAAATGAACTTTTTCTAGCACGAGACCATTAACATGACTAGAAAAAAAGTGTATGTTCAATATCCAAGTTCTTACTCCCAGCGTTCCTTCCTATAGTTTGATGGTGCCTAATAGATCATATGATACAGTATGTGGTTCAAGAATTATGGTAGATGGTGAGCTTTGTTGCGTTTGAAGGCTGTACTTCTACAAGATCTAGTTTGACCTTTCATTTAATGAGCCATGTAGACAAATGCAAAGGGGAAAGATATCCTATCTCCTCCTTGAGGTGCCATGCTTTAGTGTTCAACACACCACACAAGCTTATGCAACTCCTAAGGGACAGACTATGAGAACTAGAAGGGTACAAAGACTAATGATTATGCTTACCATTCTCATCTAAGGAAAAATCATCTTGCGCATAGCGAAATTTTTCAGGGCCACAGGCAATAAACACATCATCATCACCAAAGAAATCATGGAGACAGGTAACCTAGGGAGAAAGCAGAAATACTGGATTAGTATTTGATGTCCTTACATCAATGACCTCATATCATATTGGCAGTGATGCTCTTTTTCTCAAAATACCATCCACTCTCATAGTCTTCACTGTGATTCCTAGTGGGTGAACACAAAAGTGTCATTGTCTTTCTATGTGTGGTCACCTTGTTTCTGTGTCATCATGGAATGCCCCCTCTGAAGATAATCAGTCAGCAAATGCCCCAAGAAATGTCACTTCTTCTAGCACCTCAAAGGAAGAGTAGTCATGGCCCATCTCTGAGTCTAAGTCAAGGCAATGAGGGAAAATTTTCCACAGCTTGTGATGGATAGATCTTGTAGCTGAGCCAAAGGTGGATATTTCTCTTTGTGGGTTCATGACTTCTAAGGGCAGACGATTTTTTTTTACTTCTTTGTATGTTCAAAGATTGAAATCTTGGAAAAAAGTGACCCGGAATATCATTCTTTACTGAAAAGTTAAGAGAAGAAATCTATGCTGACCACTTGAAACCCCATAAATAACAATGGTTTCCATAAAGCCACGTTCCCAGGATCCTTCTTACCCTCATGTGTGGCATGCATTCTCTTTCTTTACAATGTAGACAGTCTCCCCACCCTCTTTTGAACAAAGAAATGAGGGTCCCTGGGAAAACAGCCTGCTCCATGTTGTCTCCCCACTTCTCAGCCTTCCTAATTACATCTGATAATTAGTCCAGCACACCAGGCAAACCCCAGGAGGGACCATGGAGTCAAAGCCATGCTTATCCAACTCCTTATTTTATAAATGTTCAAAGCCTCTAATTGTTCTAAGAATCCCATTCAAGGTGCCAGCAAGGGCTTTCCAAAAGCCCAGTGCTCACAAACTAACAACAGCTTGCTGTGTACAGGGAGCAATATGCTACACTTGAAAAAATGTTTATATTAATAACATCATCCACCCACCAAAGATTTATTCAGTCCCTGTTTTCCCAGTCAAGATGATTGCAAGCTTTACACAAAGAGAGAGATACTTAAAGATTACATCCATTGTCTCAGCTTCCCAATCATTAATGAGATGCTAAGTGAAGGGAGGGAGACTTGGAGGATTGCCATGGTCATTCCCATTGAGCTGTTTCCTGGTTTTAAGTCACAACCTCATCCAATACACCAATGTCCTTCTTCAGCCCACTTGTTCCTCATTGATTCACTACATAATATAATGATAATCAGAGCTACTACAGGTTGAAAATTTACTCTGAAACAGACAGTGGATTGGCCCGAGTACTTCCAAATCTGTCATTTCGTTTTAGACTCATAGAAAACCCTAAAAGTTATTATTGTCATCACTATTTTCAAGATGAGAAGCCAGAGACCCAGAGGCAATAAGTAAATTACCTAGGTAAAAAGTGATAAATCTAAACAAACAGAAACCTATTTGATGTGTTTTTCACCATTCAGCAGTATTAACATTTACAAAGAGCTTAGGGCACTGAGAGACAGATGAATAAGATTCACAGACATCACATCAGAGAGCTCACAGTGATGGAGTGGCACACATTGAAACAGAGCACATTTCAACTTAGTCTCAAAGACAAAAGATGCTGTAGATGCTATGGAAGCTACTGATTACCAACCACATCCAGAAGATCCTACTCTTTTGCTGACATGGTTAGCATACATAGCATGGTGCATATTGTATGGGAATCAGATCCAATAAAAGAGACTAGCCATATGCTATGGGCTCTACTCCACGTCTCCTGCCAACATCTTGGACACTGACTCAAAATAATCTAGAGTGATTAACTCGGATACACCAGGTTGGTCTGCTTTGTTTATCTCCTACTATGTCTTTGGTCTTAAAGATCTCTGTCAGTTCTTTCCGGATGGAGGATGCTCTTTACTCTAACTAGTTGCATTCACTTTTGCTCATGAGTAAGGGAGATACTACAATTCTATAGTGGTCTCTGAGAACTAGAACTTTCTTGCAAGCCCTGTTTGTGCCTTCTTGTACACTTACCTAGTCCTCCCCAGTAGATCACAGAGAAGGCTCATCCCTCCTGTTTTATCTTCCCATGGATATTGAGTGAGAACTTATGGCATACTAAGAAATTATTGTAGGTTGATTCTCTTTAGAAGGCATGCAAAGATAATAAGGAGGAATATTTGGAGGATTTTTGTGAATATAAAAAGAAATAAGAAAGAAGAAATCAATTGTGGGCAGCAACAGACATTAGCATTCAGAGACTATGAAAAGTAACCACAAATTTACGAATAAGAAGAAATCTCTATTAATTCAATAATTTTTTTACAGAATATCCTAATTATTTTGAAATGCATGATTTTTCTTCTCAGTCACATTATGTAATATCCTATTCTAGGATAACAAAGCCATAGAGGCAGTTAGAGTGGTTGCTGATGCAACAATCCTCTGCCAACCCCAAGTCTCTTAGGGAAAAGCTTTCAGATATCCCTTCTTTTGGGATCATATAAGAAAGGCAATGTTCCTTATGCTTTTGACAAACTCACAATGGTTTGCTGACTTCAAATACATTCATGCTACAATCCAGCTGTTCAGCATCAGGTTTCTTGTGTAATCCTGGTCCCTATTTTACTGGCTACAAAATATAGAAAAAATGCATCTTGTGTATGGGGATACCCAGCTTTTCCAAATAATTTGATAACTGAGATGCAGCAGCCCCAATCCTTGTTATATGATGAGAAAAACTGAACGTTCTCTATCTTAAATATGAGGATCTCAAGGCACAGAGAATCAAAGCACCCCAGAAATAACAGTTAGCTCATGGAACTTCAATTCAGAGCAAAGAAATTCAGTTGCCTGAGGAACATGCCTTCCTAAAACTCTAGCCAGAAGACGTTCTTTGTTCTTGTACCACTCAATAGTGTATATATATATATATATATATATATATATATATATATATATATATATTTAATGGAACTGAAAAAAGAAGTTTCTTTTTTAATTTTTAATTCATGGACAAGAAAACCCCTAACCATTAATGACTATTGTGAATGTAGTAGAAAAGAGAGACAAGGAAAAGGAGGAATTTTGAAAAAGAGGAAGAAGAAACAGAGGAAAAGACAAGAAGAATGGAATATAAGAAATAATTCTCTAATGAAACACTTACTGCCTACTTTAAAAATTTCATGGTGACAATATGACACAAAATCCACATTGGTTAGCATTACAAATGCATGATTTTTCAAATTTGTTTTGTTAGGTAAAATTTTTGGCATGAATGATAATAAAAGTCATATTAGAATAATCATCACAATACCATTTCCAGCATCCTCAAAGAGTAAAAGTCTTGCTGACATCAGCTTTTGTACGAGTCATACCTGAGTATTTAAGACAGAGGTGAGAACACAGAAGCATGACACCTCTCCTTATAATTAGTCAATTGCCAGCACAAAATCAATAAAATCAGCTCACATTAACATTGAACCATTAACGCAGTGTAGCAGGTGTAGGGGGAGGTGAAGCTGGCTTGATTGTGCATTAGCATGAACAGTATATTATATGGCTGGTCCATTGTCCTAAATGTTGAAGGACAAATGGGTAAAAGGAGAAAACAGATGACTGTGTGGAAGCAGTTTGAGTCTATTAGCTGTAAGTGGAAAATTCACTCTGTGACTTGATTTAGGCTTAATTAGATTCTCAATCCACATATTATAGATACCGGCAGTTAGTTCTTCAACATGTCTACTGTTCTACATTCTACATTTCACCTACCTACTTATTAAAAAAAAATCCTTCGAAACTGGGTCTGCCTTGTAAATCTATGAGACTCACATTTGCCATGATTAATATTTTCACTAAAAGTACAATTTCACCAGTATTGACCATTATGCATTTACTAAGGAGAAGAAAATGTGTGAGACCTATAGAAACAAACAATAAAAGGTCCTTGCCTTCAAAGCGGACAACATAATAAGCAAGCTAGACCTACAACACAAATAATTAGAACACAAGGCGGGCTGCTGTTAGCACTACTGTACAGGCACAAAGTGCAGGGGGAAGCACAGAAGACAAAGGCAACAACTGAAAGCAAGAGACCTGTGGCCTTGATTTCATATACACACACACACCATTGTTTATGTATACGACATGAAAGCAGAAACGAGGAAACTATTCAGTGAGGAAAATACTGAGACAGATATGAACAAAGCCCATGATCATTTGAATAAAATTCCTTTATGAAATTTATTCCTATGCATAACAGAGATATGCCAATACATTTTAAGAGAACTAAAGAAGGCTTCTCAGAAAACACAGTTCAGAAACCAAGTCTGGAAGCACAGGTGGGATACAGAGCCATGGAGAAGTGGTCTAGGTAGAGGAAGCAGCATGAACAAAGAAAGGCAAAGAGGCAGGAGGATGCCATTTTCTGAGTAGCCACAGAGAAAGCAGAGCTGAATTTTATTGGCCGTAGTAACACAAATTTTAACTCTCTACAAACTGCATAGCACAATTTCTCAAATCCGTATGCCAACCTTCTGCCCAGACAAAACATTCAAAGTCCTCCTGGTAGAATTCTGGGTGAAAAAGAGAGCAAAGAGTGTCTATGAGGAGGTCTGGTCCTGGTGGCGAAGAAGAGAGAACCCCTGTGGCAAGGCAAACAAGCCACATTGATTTCCTAAACTTGCCAACAATGTGCTCTGGCCATACAAAGTGACTGGCAAGCTTTGCAAAGTGAGTTAATGAAAGATTCGGTAAATGCTACCAATGGGGCTCTCTAAAAGTTACTGCCACTCTCATTCTGGAACATTTCCTGCCTGCCAAATCTGGACTGGCTCCAGTCAGAGATCGACGCTGACTTGGCTTGGTGAGCTGTGCAGTGTTTCTGAGATGACCCTGTCTTTTTTATCAAATTCGTCTGGGGGGGTTTATCTTGCAATTTTGCTTGTGGGCTTCTCATGCCAACATTTTTGCCTGGGCAAGCAGCTCCTTAATAGCACAGTGCCTTTTTTGGCACAGATTTCTTCATTCAGTGTCTGAACTTCCTTTAGTTTCTGCTGAAATAATAACAATGCCACTTGTATTTCTACAGTATTTTTTTTTTTACTGATTTTGAAACACTTCTGAAGGGAGACAATTTGGGCTAAGGAAAGGGATTAGCAGGAAGGGGGAGAGGAGGCAAAAGAAGATCATGGGGGTGAATATGAGCAAAGTACATTAAATACATACATGAAAATTTCATAAATAAACTATTCATTTGTACTATGACTATATGCTAATAAAAATAAAATTTAAAGGCATGCTGGAATTATGCTACTTCATACTCTCTTCTATGCCTCTAATTCTCCTCCCAAGCCGATGCAATCAGGTTTCCATCTACTACTGCCCTTGTCAAGGTCAACAAAGAGTTACATGTGATCAAACCCAAAGCTACTTTCACGACACCTCTTACTCGACCCTTCAACAACATTGTTCATAAGGTGAATAAGTCTTCCTCCCTGAATACTTTCCTTCTTAGTTTCTGAAATACCATGTAACTGATAGTCTATTTTTCTTATTCCATCTGATTCCATGCTGATTCCATGTTTTGTTTCTTTAACCAATTATTTATGCCACGCCTCTGAAAGTTCTGATGTCTGAAATTTTGGGTATTGTAAATACATTGTTTAACTTTAATTCACAATTATGGTGATTTATGGCCATATGTTTTTAATGAATTTGATTGCCAGCTTATATGTTGTTGAACTAAAATCATTAGGAATCCTGAGGAGCTTAAGTTGGAGATACTGTCCTGGGGGGGGGGTGGTAATGCCCAGGGACGTTAGCAGAATGGGACTACATTTAATCTCTATGCTGTGATTTCTCTTATCACATGAGTATTATAAATTTGAGTTCCAGATTTGTATAAAAGTAAGAATCATGTGGCAAATTTTCAAGGTTATACTTTAAGAACAGTAGTCACAAGAACAGCAATAATCATGGCCTTATTTATTTTGTTTTCCTTCTGGATTATAACAAACAAGGTTGTTTAAAGTTTACTTGTTATTGTTATCAAAGTCATGCCCTTTCACAACTACCATGATATTTGTAGTATATCCCCTTTTAAAAATCCTGGTGTAATATGGTGGTTGCAACATTAGGTTTTGCACCGGTCAAACACTTTGCATGCCTTTCATCTATATTAATAAGGTTCAGGTTTGGACTTTTACCTCCAGAAAAACTCAAATTTTTACAAATTGTCTGTTGCACACACTTAAATTTCTAGTTTCCTTCCCCTCACCAACTTTTCTTCATTGAATGTTTAATAAAATATTTGAAAATGTTTTATAGTTTTCTTTAAAATCCAGACATAGGATTTCCATGTGACAATTCTATCTCTTGATGTACATACAAAACTAAGTTCAAAACTCAAAACTTCAAATGGGTCCTCATATGCTAGTGTTCACAATTCATAAAAGACAAAAACTAGAAACAATCTAAGTGAACATCCAACAGGTTACTAGATAAGGATTATGTAGTGTATCTACATAGTGGAATAATTTTCAACCACAAAAGGAATGCTGCAATACTGATATACAAAACTTTATTTTAGATGAAATAATTCAGAAACAAAAGGACAAATATTGTATGATTCAACTGACATGAGCTAATACTATTTTGTAGTATTATATATATATATATATATATATATATATATATATATATATATATATATATATTGAGTAGATTACGGGTTACCAGGGACTAGGGGAGGCAAGAACAGAAAGATATCATTTAGCAGTTGTAGAGTTTTGAGTTATTGAAAACTTCTGGAACTAGATATTGGTTTTAAAAAGTTGTGAATGTACTAATGCTGTTAAATTATATAGTAGTATACAAATATAATATATGTATGTATATATAGTATATATGTATAAAATATTTAAAGCAAAAATTTATATTATATATCACTGAATTTAAAACATTATGTAATATGTCAAAACCATTGCACTCTATACTTTAAAAGGGTTCATTGTGCAATATATTAATATCTATCAATAAAACAATTTGAGAGAGAATTATAAAATAAATTATTACAGTTTATTCTTGGTCCAACTATATCATAGCAGGGAGGCTTTTAAGAATGTTAAGTATACCATATGGCAAAACCACTACTCAAATTTCTTTTATTTAAAAAATATCTTAAGATTCAGGCTAGAGAGGACACAGGTCATAAGAGAGAACCTAATACTAGTTTTCTACAAAGTAGTTATAATATTCAACTGACTACTAATGACTTATTGTTGTACCCATAGATTAACACATCTTTCAACTCTCACCAGAGAAGCTTCCTTCTCCAGGAGATGGTAATTAACATTGAAACCCACAATTGGCCAATGTACACAAAACAAGATGCTGCAGAGTGCTTATCCATGAATAGGGCACCTATATCAAACGTCAACCTCCCAGGGCTCAGGGAATCATTGCAGAAGAGGGGTAGAAAGAGTGCAAGAGCCAGAGGGGGTGGATGAGAATCAGGAAACAGAATCTTCCAGATCCTGCTCACTTAATCATATGAAAACACATCAATGGTGATAGTATGCATAAGTCTCAGGCAGGTTCAAGTGAGACAAAAATCCCAGCATAGACTTTGGGAAGTGGGCTAGAAACTCCAACCCTCCCTGAGAAACTATTGACAACCAATGGATGAAGAGAGTCAGTCTGTTTCAAGAATGTGACTCTTAATAGGTTTACTATACTCCATTGGATGGACCTACACTGAAGGACAATTGGGGACACACATTAGACTCCATAGCCCATATTATATATATAATAGAGTACATTAAATTGGGTGGGAGGCAGATAAGGGAAGGTGCACATAGGAGAGGGAATCTAAATACCATCAAACTATATTGTATTGAAACTGCAAAATTAAAGAAAAGAAATAAAAATATATAAAAATAAATGTCTTCCATATTGCCCAGTCTAAAGTAGAACTAACACCACCACCATGAGAATCTATGCACCACAAGAGTGGATATCTCATCTATCTGGTTCATCATTATAGTTCCACTAATTTCAAGTGGTCAGAGTCTAAAATGTGATTTATCAGGCCAGGAGGTAGCTCAGTGGGTAAAAAGCTTGCTGGGCAAGAGAGAGGACCTAAGTTCAAATCCCCATAACCCATTTAAGGCCCACTGAGACAGCACGAATCTGAAATTCCACTCCTCCTGTTGCTAGATAGAAGCTGGAGACAGAAGAATCCCCAGAAGGTCCTGAATCAGCTAGCCTGCCATATGCCATGTAGTGGTAAAAATAGGAGAGACTCTGTCTCAAAGGTAGAAAGTGAGGACTGGCACTCAAGATTGTCATCTAACCCCCACACATATGCTATGGCATGTGCACCCCTGCCTGCACGCACACACACACACACACACATCATACATATACACACATAAAAATGAGTATCATAAATGGTTGTCAATCTTTTTAAAAGAATTAAATTTTAGATTCAAATTATGGGGCATTGTAACAGAATATTCATCTATAGTCTGGTAATGATCACTGTGGTTTACAGCATATGTAGAAGAAAGTCATATGAACTGAAGATTGACTTGTTTCTGTATCTGTTTTTCCATTCATTGCTAAAATCAATGAAGTGCCAGCCTTTTCCTTAACTAAACACTATTCTTTAAGCACTTCAGTCTATCAGTGGATTTTTTTTCCTTTCTTCCTCGTCCAACGATTTCTTAAAGACCATTGTCCAGGTCTCTGATTTTCTTTAAGTTTTAGTGTGTGACTCATCCGAGGGTCTTAGGAAGTAATGTTGATGGCTGATTGTGGAAAGAGGAATTCATAACCTCCCTCCAAAACTAAGACATACTAAATTTGTTCTCATTTTTGACTAACGAAGAGTTCCTTGTACTAAAGAACTCTTTTCATAGGTATATTGATACTAAAATATCATAAGAAACTCTAGGAAATTGTTGTGTTTAATGTCAACTGATATTTCCACTAATTTTAGCCTCACAGCCAACAATGACTCTCCTTACCCTATTCTGGAATGTCCTTTAGACAACCAAGTTAGACTAAAATCTGAGAAGTCACAGCTCAGTTGAAATACTGACACTCAAACTGATCATTTTTACACTTTCCATTGTCTGCCTGGTAATACCACAGTGACTCTACATAGCACTTGCTGCTTTGCATTTGGCAGGTGCTTTTACTTCCATTACCTCGCGTGCTTCAATAGCCTTCTTTTTAATAAATGAAGCACAAAAGCATAACAAGGTTAAGTGATTTTTTACAGGTCACATTTTTAGTTCATGACAGAGCCATTACTAGAATTCAAGCTAACTTATAATTCTGTCCCACAAGGCGCCTAAGGCATAAAACAAAGCCTGTTATAGAATAGACAAGGGAAGCTTTAGGTATGGAAATTCAGTGGAAGACTCTGGGTAGCACTGGTTTGAGAAATAAAGACCCTAGAATGGGTATGAGAAAAAATATGACATTCTGTCTTATTTTGCCAGAAGTTAGTTTATGATTTAATAACCTGATCTTAGGCAATTCCAACCCCCTTGGAAGCCTGGCAACTCCTCAATACCCAGGGTATTTTTCCCTTATTTTTTCCTTTGCCGTTTCTCTAAGAGTCTATATCAGCTCCCACTAGGGACCTCTCAGGGATGAGAACAGCTGCAGAGGCACAGGAGTTAGGCTGCGGAGTCCATGCCCAGGACTGACACCTGCCCTTCCATGGGGCCTTGGGGACAAGTTGCCTCAGAGAAGCAGGGACAAGACAGAACTCCATTCATCAGAGAGAACTGGGTTGGAAAAACCCTGCTTGATCCCTTGGCACCATTAAACTTTAAGATTGGTCCTGGGCACTACACAATTCCAGGCTGTGTTTACTAAGGTAAATTAAAATGAGAAAGTGCATTTGCAGGCTCTGCTGCAGTTATTGCTTAAGTGTAGCACTTATCTGTCATCTACTATGGTCAAAGCATTGTGGAGGCTTAGTTTTTAGAATTCAGTAGAGGAAGAAAAGTTCTGCTTTCTAAAAGATAGCTAATGTCTATCTACATTGAAAGTTAAATTTGCCACTGGGTCACTGCTTTTTCTGTGGGCCTCGTTCTCTCTGTTGTAAACTAATGATGTGACCTTTCCAGGTTTATGTTTTCTTTTTGTTATGAGGTCCTTGGAGAATTGAAAGAAATCTATGGATTTACTCCCCAAAAGAAATACATTTGTGTGCACAGACAGCTATGTTCCCATATAATCTACGGGGAGTGGTTTAACGGTTTCCCTGAAGCCTATCTAGAGATCCTAAAAGTCTCTGGACTAGATGAATTCTGAGGTCTGTGCTAGCTCCAACAGTATGAAACATTCCACGTTGGACACAGTTAATGAGCTGAGACATTCAGGCCAGAATGCTGGCAGCTGTCGTGGAATCCCAGAGGCTTAACTGTACCCCCTTCCCAGGCTTCCTGAGACTCTATTCCAAGGGAAGCAAAAGGATGTAAGCTCACTCTCTGCAAACTAAGTCCAAGGGAAGCAAAAGAGTGCAAACTGATTTATAGTGAATCAGAGACTTGAGCACGCCTCGGGCCATTGCCTCTCAGGTTGCTGGAGTTTAGGAAGGACACTAACTTTGCAGGAATGAGCAGGCATGAGAGTTATGGTATCTAAATGTTTTTCATGGTTGATTGGTGAGGAATATACAGAGCTATCATAAACATTCTGAGATGGTGACTTAGGAGCTTTTATTCAATGTGTTTTGATAGTGTAATAATGGCCACAAACCTATTGCATTTCCTTACACATTACCTCCTCTTTGCAAGTATATATTTACATTTCTCCTCACTAAAAAGTCAGAGGAGAAGCAAAGGAACAGGGTTTCTTAGGAGTATCGGCCAGAATGCCAGTAGAATGCATATAATAATGAAAGTAGATACATTTAGTAGATTTTAATAAACAAGATTGATAATAGATGTAGAGGAAGAATATAGAAAATCAGAAGAGATAATGTAGCATCATTATCTGGAATCCAGTAGTAGAATCCATTGCCAGCCTTAGGCCGAGTGGAAAAATGGAAGCTGCCAGAACTCACAGGAAAGTAAAGAGAATGACAATGATATGGAAATATCTTCCTGATAGGAGCTGTGAACTTTAGTCAAGAGATACCCAGTGATGCAAGTCCCTGGGAGTAGATAGTCAAATCTTACTCTTCTCTTCCCTGCCTGTGCTCAGTTGGCCAAACACCAACAGAATCCAGAAAGCAAGGGAGCTTGTTTATAAGGGTTAGCTTATAAGACCACACAGCTGGATAGAAGAGGGTAGAGAACAGAGCATGTCTGGAGGGAAAGGCTTGGAAAACTGCATGTGCCATTGTTGAAAAATATAGATATTTCAGGCTATAACAAAAATTTCTTCCTTTTGTCAACAGTGGTTCCTACAGATGTTAAAGTGCCTTATTGAGGTTTCTTTCCCTCTGTTCCTTTCCTGGCCTCTGAGTGTCTCATTTCATCAGGGATTTCCTCTTAGTATTAAATATGTGGTTGAATGAAAGCAGAAGAAAGGAAAAGAAGAAATGACAAGCTCAGCATATGCAAGATGAAAATAGAAAGTTAACAAGTATTTTAAAATTCAGTTACAAAAGCAAAAGGACTTTCACAATTGTCTCAGCATACACGCAAACCAGATAGTTCTCAAAAATGAAAACCATGAACATATTCACACCTGAATTTGTACTTAGATGGGATATGGGGAAATTCTGAGAGCTCAGTATTCTTTAAAATGGTTATAAAGCCTAATGGAAGTGATAAGCCAAATGTGAAAAAAACATTTAAGAAGGATGGGATTTATCTTACGCTACCTGCTTGGAAGATAATTTAGAAACTGGTGAATCCTGAAAGCTTCAAGACTAATAAGCTTTCATACTTTATAGTTTCTAGATCAGTGATTCTTAACCAAGGCCATTTTTCTTCCTTCCAACCCCTCATAGGGGACATTGGACAATATTTGGAGACCATTTTATTTGTAATAACTTGAGAGTATGCTACTCGATCTTTAGTGGGTAGAAGCTAAGTGTGCCACTAAATGCACTACAGTGCACAGGGCAGGGCATCTGTACACTTGTTCTTATTCTCTGTTGTCATGTACTTTTTGACCCTTGGCCTTGCTTTAACCTCAATACATGCTTATTTCCTAGTTTGTGACTGCTTGTATGGTTAATGACTCAGCCTTCCTAGACCTCTGGGTCTTGCAAATTCAACTCCTGGCATCTTTCCCAGGTTCTGAGGTCCAAATTATCCCATGGTTTCACTACAACACTGCTTTACTGATTCCATTATGAAAGACCAAATAAGGTTTAGGGCTGGCACTTATGCTAAATTTGGTGCCTCTTGTGAGGAAGGTGCCAGTGCTAGCAAAGAAACAACTCAATGAACTATCAGTACTACAAGAGGTCCCATGCTGTGACTTCAAAGAATGGAGAGAGAGAGAATCCCTAAAACAGCACATTTCAGAGGCTTCCACATCCGTTGCCATGAGCAGAGACAGACAAGTGTCCTATGTAATGGCATTTTAAAGCTAGTTCATCATGAGTCTCACATTTGAAGGAAGATGAGAATAAATGTTGAGACCATGTCTGGTTTGGATACTTTTTAAGTGTCAGCCTCATATGCCTATAAAGTGGAATGATGAAGGAACTTGAGACAGTAACCAAAATAATGGTTAAGAAAGTACTAGAACTAACTGCTGTTTTGTTTTTTCTTTAAAAAAAAACCCTCAAGGCTGGAGAGATGGTTCCGTGGTTAAGAACACTGGCTATTCTTTCAGAAGACCCGAGTTCAAATTCCAGCACCTACATAGGGGCTAACAACTGTTTGTAACTCCAGTTCCAGGGTATTCAATGCCCTCTTCTGTCCTCCATGGGCACTGCATGACAGGGATATACTCATATACATGCAGACAATTAAAAAAATCCATTAGAATTGTGAAACTTGAGTGGTTCAGTCACACTCCAGTAGATCAGATGCAAGGGACTTACACGAGAGGTCTCAGATCCTTCATCTGAAAATGGAAGCAACTGCTACTTTGATGACCTTATGGTATGGGTTCTTTTTTTCAGATAAGAACAAATGGATAGTACCTGTGACAATACTTGAAAACCATTAATGCTATATGACAAAGTATTATAGCTACTTGGCAAAAGTAACCATTCCATTTGGAAGACTCTGTTTTGTTATTCTCATCTACCCCCTATGGATCTTGCAGTCTTTCCACCTCTTCTTCCACAATGATCCCTGTCATAGGTACTATCCTTCTGCTCTTATCTGAAAAAATGAACCCATACCACAGGTGTCCTATTCATAAGCACACTGTGGCCTCTTGTTCTCTGGACATTGGTCAATTGTGGGTTTCTATGTTAACCACCATCTGCTGCATAAGGAAAATTCACTGGTGAGAGGTGAAAGATGCATTCATCCTGTGTGTAGAGGTTGCATTGAAGATGTGTCACTTAGGATTAAGCATCTCACAGACAATTATTCTCTGCATTTCAACAGTTCTGGGATTTTGTAATATTCACCATCTGTTGCAAAAAGAAGCCTCTTTGATGAGGGGTGAAAGGTATATTTGTCTGTAAATATGAGGATGCATTTTAGAATAAAGTAAGAAATTACATTGTTTTTGGGATATGGCAAAAGTAGGCTTTACGACCTATGATCTCTCCAGCCATGTGTGTTTGGCGATGCTTACAGTATCACACATGAATTCTCTCCTTTTGGGTGGGTCTTAATTTCAGTTAAGCTATTGATTACTCCCAAGATAAATGTGCCAATAGTGTACCAATAATGATACTTTGCTGAGCCAGTTGTTGTTTTTCATCAGGATTTGTAGCTGGATATGACCATTGATTGTTTTTTTTCCCTTGGTAGCTTGTATAGTATTCTCTGATACCAGGAAAGCTAGTCATTATAGAGTGGCTACCATGTCAGTTCTAGCTTGGTTGCTTCAAATCCTGTGTCCAAAGTGTGGCCTTTCTTCAGCAATAAGGTCTTATCTTCAAGTTCTGGTAGGCAATAGAGGGATGTGGCAATATTCTGTTATTTTGACAGTCTCTCAAACTATGCTGATCAGCAACTCGAAGGAAAGGTTTTTCCTGTCTAGCACTGTTTTTTTCTTATGTAGCCTTTGGCCATACACATGAACTTGTATATATTTATTATATGTGTATTTTTCAGTAGGACTTTGAACTAATGTATTTGCCTTTGGCTTTTCATACCACTCAAACATTATTTATGTCTCCTATCACTCCTGTATAACCCTCCCTCCATCCTCCCAAGTTAAAGTAGCCCCGTTTTTCTCCATTTCCCCTTTAATAATACCCATCTCCTTCAATCCCTCTCTCTCCTGCACTACTTCTTCCTCTTCATCCCCATGGTTCCTTTCTGTTTTCCTGGCTCCTACTGTTGCGCAATGGAGTTCTACTCAGTGGTAATGATAAAAAGCGAAGTCATGAAATATGCAGGTAGATGGATGGAGCTTATATAATATGTGACATAGACTCAGAGAAACAAATGACATATATTCTCTCCCATTTAGTAGTATTTTTAAAAATATTATTTTATAAAATATCTATAAATAGAAGCTTCCTGAATTACTAATATATTGCATACTTCAAAAATCTTGTAGTGAAGAAATTAGTTTCAACGGATTCATTTATTGAATGAACTTAATTTAGTGCTCATGATATTTCACTCACTACGGTAACTGTTAGGAAAGAATAAAGAAGTAATATTATATGGCTCTTGTCCTTTAAGAATCATTTTTCTGGTAGATGTTTCTCATTTGACTTACTCGTGTCACAATTTATTTCTCTTCTTGCATGTAATTTACATTTAATCTTCCAAACAATTAACTTTTTGACACTGTTTATATAATAATCCAAAATTACTTGACTATTCCAAGTTTTGACTCATACAAAGTGATCTTTGAGACTGTGTAGTTACACAATTAAATTTGTTCTCGTTAAGAATGAGGGGGAAGTCCAGGTCCAATGCCTTGGCAGTGAACAATGACTGGTTGATGAGAAAGTGTAAGCTGGCTGCAAAATTCTGATAAGTTCCTTCCTGCTACATACTTAGATATAGACCTTTCTCTGTATTCTTACAACCTTGTACAGGAGGCAGACACATGCCCAAAGAGGATCAGAACTGAACTTGAAGGAATAAAATTATAATAGTAGACATTTCATATCCTTCCAACCTGTTTAAAGAGATTGAGGACCAACGATGGTTCCTCAACTCATCCACTGCACAGAAACCATCTTTTGAGCTATTGCTACCTCTGTTCAGATCATCTTCTCATTATTTCAATCACTTTTTCCAATAGGACAAACTGGTTCAGGCTCAAATTCCAATGCATGAGGAACTAAAGCTCATGTCTGTACTAAAAGAGTTTCTTTAACAATCTTCAAAATAGGCTAGTGGACAAAATGCTTCTCTGGACACCTAGGAGGGATGGCCAGTGAAAGTTCTGTATTCTTGCCCCTCACAAAAGGGCCTTTCTTTTTTACCTTCCAAATTCATTCTACCTCCCACACAGAGAAGCAGACCTAGTGGCAAGTTTCAACAGGAATGCAAATTGAAGGATGTGTACAGGAAGACAGAAATAGACTGTATAAAACGGCAACCAGTGTGATCGCCTGGAAGGAGCTCAACTCAAACCTTTCCACATCGAGTAAAGCAGCACTGTTTACATTTGTCCCTTGCATGGGCTGCTGAAATCAGGAGTCCAGCTTTCAGGCTTATAGGAGCAGGTCAGAACTTCAGAGGGTCACAGACTGCTTCTCACTGTACCACTTACCCAAATAAGGGGTAAAATCGACGTTGAAGCAACAAGAACCTTAGCTAGATGAAACCTGCATGTTGTGATTTCCCAGTCTCAATAACAATTAGGCTTGTGGCAACCTCTACAGAGTAACCCACACCACTGGGTATGTAGACAAACTGCAGGCTTTTCAATCTTGTTTTCTTCACATTTACTGTAGATCAAGAGTCATTTAACTAACACATGGTTGGAAAAGAGAATTTGGATGAATTTCATTTTCCAGTCACTGGAGGCTAACCTTTTAAAAAATTCACTTGTATTTTGGTTCCAAATGTTATTAAAGAAAAGGCCTTAAAAACAGTCTCTGTCATTTTTTACCAAGGTAGAAAATATTTTAATTATTGCAACATGTTTAATATTGTGTGTTTGCATCCTCCTAATAGCTAACACAAAACAGGGTGCATGGTAGATTCACACAAAAAAAAATCTGTTGCTTTTAGGATTGCAATGAACCAGCACTTGGAGGTGTTTTTGTCTATCTACATAGCTGATGATTCCTCTGTTTCAAATACATACAGCCAGAAATGTATCAATTATTATCTAATACCTTTAAATTCTTTAAATCATTTCCTGTTTTGCTTCTTATCTCTGTCATGAACAGTTACTGACCTCAGCCCTAATTCTGAACTCAAAGGCAGATGTGCATTCTTCTGGTCCCTTTAGTGCTGAGGCTACACTCTAGTCATCCAAATTCAGCTCAGAAGAATCAAAGCACAGCAATGAGGAGAAGATGGAGCCAAGAGAAGGGGAAGGGAAGAATGATAGGGAGGGCCATCCGAAATGTTTGTTAGGCCATGGTTCAGAGAAAACAGTCTTCCTAGACTTGGCTCTCTTTCGAGACCAGGCCTCTGTCAATAACACATTTATTGGCCATCCTGACTTCAGCCTCTGATGTGCCCAATTTAAATACACTTTTTCCAAGAAACAGCCCTCCTAGTCATGGCCTCTGACCATTACAAACAATGCTGTTGAAAGGTCCGAGTGAAAGAGACCATTTTCTCCAAATGAGTCACCACCACCTGGAAAGTTCTTGGAAAATGGAAGAGGTGCCAGAAAGCTAAAGACAAGGAAATGTTGTCTTAATTTTTGCAAAGAGGAAGAAGTATATCTCAGAAAATACGAACCAATAATTAACTTGATGTTAATACTCAGAATGGATATAAAAGTTCCCAGGAAGAAGTATAATTTTTCATCCCTCATGAGAAATTATGATCATTAGTTAGATACAGATAGGGATTAATCCAAGCCATATCTAGCCAACTTTGCTTTTGATAAAATGACTGTACATTTGGAGGTGGGAAAAATCCCACTGAGAAATGTTTTAGTTACTGACCATGCTCTAAATTAAGGTTGGCAAAATACTTCCTCCGAAGCCTCTAACAAAAGTCATTAACCCCTGATGGCACTCACTCTTTACAATAAAGTTCCTTCCTTACATCACAGTTTTTCTTAACAGTCCACCTGCTGTCACAAGATCATGGCCTGAAAACACAATGAATGTGCAAGACACTAAAAGAACTTCCAACACAATAGAAGAAGGTTGTTGGGTATTATAATTCTGTTATAATACAGAAATAGGGTCTGTGTGCCATTTCAAAAATGGGTATTAAGAGATTACGGTTAATTCACAGAGAAAGGGACACTTGAAGTAGGTTTCAAAAGTTGAGTAGGTTTTCCCAAGGTAAAAGAAATGCCATGAAATATGAATCTGAAGTGTCTGAAATCAGATTTTGATTATATATTTGTTGGAAAGCTGAGGAATTGGGGGCTGCATTTCAGTACAGTGAGCTATAACTTTAATTGAACACCCTTGCCAAAAGGAATCAAAATCAATAAAAAAACTGAAATTGGATGATAGAATCAAGATTTAGAAAGCTTTTAAAAGACAGGACAGTTGGGTAAAAGTAAAAGATTTTTAATGTCTCTTTAAATCCTGGGAGATAGTGTACTTACTATATTTCCACATTTACATATGCAGAATTTCAGCTGGATAGATGTATCAAAATGAATATTAAGAGAAAACCTAGCTGATCTCAAGGTTCATAAGAATCCTCAAAATGAGGGGTTGATGGTGACAGATGGAATGACATAATGTATAGATCTCTGAAACAGGAGTCAGGAAACGAAAGTTTAGTTCAAACTATTCTAATAAAGTAACCTTGATATGTCATTTCTCATTTCCGGGGCATACTCTGAAGAAGGTGAACTCCATCAGTGTTTTACAAACTATGTCCACCAGGCCCTTAAGATTACTCTTGGGCTACTTTGTTGGCCCACATTGAAATGAAGATTCTATAATCTCTCATCCCCTCTCATCTCAATGAGGGAAATCCTACTCTTTAAGAACAAGGATTTTTAAGGTTTCATTTTTAAAATACTTTATTGCAATAGATAATGTTTTGAAGCATTTTTTCTAACAGTAAAATCTTAGACTTATAAATATAGGTGCCATATGCACAAACTAATAAAATTAATTTATTTGCAATGGTCAGACAATATCTGAATTTTCTTCAGGTGTTGAAAGAAATACTAACAAAATGAAGTGCACTCGGGGAAAAATGACAAGAGTCAATTCAATTTTGTAGGGAGCTGTCCTGATGATTGTAAGGTATTAGCTTTTACCCATTAGGTACCAGCACCATCCTAACCCTACTTTGGACAATGAAGTTTTTCCACTGGGAGCAAAACTTCTTTGATTGAGAAGTGCTGACATAAGTAGATAGAGAAGATATAGACACATACACAGTAAACACTTACCAGTAGTCACCTCTGGAAACAGAAGCAAGGAAAATTGTGTGAAGAGTGGACTTTCACATACATCTTATAGACAACTCAATCGCTAGGATCACCTCAAAACGCTAATGGACTGATACATCATGCGTGTGTGTGTGTGTGTGTATGTTTTAAAATGGATAAACATCAATAGCTTCCCATTCCTGATGATGGTCACAGTTTGAGAAGCATTTTTGTTTTGCATGGCAGGGACCCCATGATATTTACTCTTTGGCCCTAAAATTTCATGCTTCCAGAAACTGTTGCTCTCTTACAAATAGCCAGATTTTATACTCTTATCTTCTTTTCAGTACATTCAAATTTTGATTTTATTAATTCCAGTAGGCTCCCAAACTGGTATTATAAATCCAATCTTCAGGCCTATCGAGACTATATCCTTGTAAACTGTAACAAGTAAACCAATCCAAGGCCAAAATAAGCAAATAACAAAGTTATTTTCTATCACAGGCTCATTTGTTCATTCTTGTTTCTTCTACAACAGGCTTTAAATTATCTGTACATTTCATTTATAGGGAAATTTACTGCTACAATGCACAGTGCTAATCCAGACTTTTCCCTTACCATGGTTGATTTATTCTTGTCCCTTAGTGAATGATGGCAAACATAAGCATGAAAATAAAATTAGTGATACTCAAGCCAACTGCTTTATCCAGCTTCTGAGTTTATGAAATTAGCAATGGTCTCAGTGGAAATCTCTGGCTTTGGCTTTGTGAATAAGCACTATTCCAATTAGTAGCAAGTGTGGAGCTGATACAGTTAAAGCATTCGAGGTTTCAGCTCTCTTTCTTCTGCATCAGAATGCTGAACCACGTGGGAGAGTCTAGAGACTAACTAGAATTCCAATTCTGTTGTTTACAACACAGGTATAAGTCTTTGCTAGAATTCAGGGCATTAATTAAGAGATAAAGAGGAGAGAGTGGGGGAAAAGATCAAGTTTTGAAAAATAAGTGAAAAAGAATGGTTGAAAAGAGATAGAAAGAATCATTGCTTTAGTTTCCAGAGCGTCAGTTAAGTTCCTTCAAACATGACCTTTGTTCCATCTCCAACTTCTTTTCATAGCCCTTATGCCTCACCATCTTCCATGTCACTTTCTTTGAAAGTAGTGATGTCCTGGCATATTCTTGGCTCAATTAGGGTACAATAAATGTACTAGTATGTTAGTTTCATACATAATCGAAAAATAGCCCCTAAGTCATCCAGTTCTCCTACCAGTCCAGCTTCACAACTTGTTCATACAATGTTCCCCCTGTACTTCAAGGACCAGATGAGTTTGTGCCTGCTAAAGGACATGTACCCTAGAGAAGACAGTGGCTTTGAAATAATAGGAAAAGAGTAAACTATCAAAGGCAGGCTTTACCTCCAGCCTTTCTTAAACATCCTAGGCGAAGGAGGGATGCTTGTGGATGGGGACAGCCTTACAGAAAGGTAAACTTTGGGGTCACAGAATGAGATGTTTCTCTGTGATGTGAGTAGAGAAACAATGAGGAGTCTTGCCTTCACAAATGTGTTTCTTCCACTCTCCTTAGGCAACTGGCTTTCCTCTGTTCTAAGAATCTCAAGGCCATGGACATTTACTTAAATTATTTACTGAACAAGTGATATTTAGCCATTAACATATGATAGGCTTCTGATAAATGCTGGGAATTCACTGAGGCACAAAAGATGTGTAGTTCCTGCTCCCATGTTGTTTGAAAACTGGGGGTGATAACTGATGTTGAACAAACAGTTGCCCAAACCAATGTAAAATTAAAGTTTCAGTAAGACTGTGGAAGGGAGTTACTTGGTCTATATAACCAAAAACCAGTTGCCTACTATCTATCTCTCAATCACTTAGAAAGGCAGACCTTCAGTACATTAGTTGATAGGAAAACTTAACCTGTCTAAGCACAGGATAAAGACCAGGAAGCTCTATCCTTCCCCTGACATCCCTTCCTTACCTAGTGTGGACACTTTTGATCTCCACAACAGAACACAAGCCAAATCTGAAGGTGAGAAGTTTCAAAATGCCCTCCACAGGTGGATGGGAGGTTGCAGATAGATGACGTGTTTGCAGGAATCTAAAATGCTTCAAATACACAGTCCTGTGGCACAGAACACAGCTCCAAGGGTATCAACCAGGAATGTGTGTGGAATAGGATAAACAAAAAGATGACGAGGACCAGAAAAGCTAGATTTTATATGGCCCAAGTTATGCATACCCAATCTCAAAATACAATTTTCATTGGTTCCTTCGAACTTAACCACAAAAGAGCACAACCTACAAGGCCTCTAGTTTCAAAATATGCTAGCCTTTTATGGTGGGCTTTTTTTCCCTTTGAGACACGGTCCTATGTGGACTAGGTTAGCCTTGGACTTACTATGTGTAGCCAAGGATGATTTTCTACTCCTGATACTACTGCCTCTGTCTTCCAGTGCTGGGATCACAGATATGTATATTTTGTTTATGCTAGAGTCTTAAAGGAGCTTTCCATCCAGTTTCACCCTTTAGCCACTACTTATTATATATTACATATTTTATGTGCTATGTCTCTTTCAGTTTAATGCCTAACATGATGAAAAACTAGTGGATAAAATTATTTGTAGAGGTCATAATCACCCAACCCCACCTTTGGCTTTCTCATGTAAGCTAGACAACAGATGTTCCTAATGAAGATTAAGTGAAATTTAATGGTCCTAATTGCCATTTGCACGGGCCCCCGATACCATCCAGTTCACACGCTGCCTTTCATGGTCCTTTATGCTTTAGTGCACAGCACATTTGTATGTGGCTGGAGCATATCTGACTGGCAGTACCTGCTGGTTGCTCAGTGTTGAGATGCTGGCCAATCAAAGGGTCAGTCCATCAAAACAGGCAACAGTGGTGAGAATGGGCCATAGCTATTAGGGTTCCTATACAGCTACTTTATTTGGGCTCTTACTAATGGCAAGAAAGGGTCACTTTGGTATAGAAAGGACGTAGGATTTTTCTAGGAAGATCATGAAGGATACTGGGTAGACTGACTTCTGTGTTTTTATGCAAACATGTCCTGTCTTTTTTTGTTCTTTAAGACTGAGAAAGAGATTTTAATACAAATGTAAGCAAAGGATGCAAATATCACTGTTCATAGGAGAGACTATGTGGCAGATTCAAAACTAAGTGTACAGTGGGGTGCTCCACTCCATCAGTAACAAGGAAAATGCAAGGTAAAACAAAAACAAGATGCTATTTTTAGCTATCTCATTGGAAGATCACATACAATGTAGATAAGTATCTAGTGTTGGTGAGGGTATCAGGAAATTAAATTCGAGGGTGCTTTGGAAGGCAACTGGTAGTAGCTGATAAAATTTTAAATGTGCCTTTCCCATAACCAAACAATTTTACATCCCCATGTCCACTTCAGAATGCCTTTTCAAGCATGTTCAAAGAGGCACGTACAATGCAGCTGTTAAAAAGGATGTACTACAACATATTTTCTGTGTAGCTGTACATAATATACATGTAAACATTTGGATTAAGCTCCCAGAGGCCACATTGCAATACTAGTTACCTTTGGGAAGGGAACACAAGTGGTCAAAGAAACACTCAGTGTTATGTACTATACCAGAAACTTTACAAGTAGGATATATATTCACATATTATTTATTTATTTATTTATTATTTAATTTTTTAAAAAATTAAAGGCAACATAGTTGCTTTTTAAGTCAGAGAAAAGGCAAAAAGAATGCACAATTATGTCGCTTAGCATGTCCACTGATAAGGTATGTAATTTTTCTATTTTGTTTTCATCTGTATAATTCATATAATTAGATTTATGATTTGTGCCTTGCTTCTGTGCTTAATGCAGTGTTTCTCAACCTACACTTTGGAACAGCTAATTCTGTGTTGGGGACAGCTGTCTAAACCACTACAAAATGTTGACCAGCATCCCAGGCACTATGTGCCAGTAGTGTCCCCACATTCAAGATAATCAGTAATGTCTGAGAATACTGGTACATTTTCCTGGGTGAGAAAAATCACTTTTGATTGAAACTGTAAATTAGCATAATGTCATGTTATGAATCTTCACAATCTCTCCAAGTTTTCCAAGTTTAATATCAATGTGTTAGATCTATTTTGTACTTAGATCCTCATCTGAATGTATTCAACCTCAACAACCTGACCTTACTTTCTGACTTTTCCTTTTCAAAATAAGTTGGCTTAGGATTTCTTAGTCTAGAATTGTACTGATTCCTCCTTACTAAGCTCCTTACTAAAGCTATTAGACGGTAAAAGCCAACCATCTTCACCTGACAGTTATAGAATAATGTTCAGATATTGAGTCAAGGAGTAGTGACAGTAATTGAAAGATCCAATAAAGGCTGATGTGTAGCTAAAAGTTATAGTACTTGCCTAGTATGTACAAGGCCCTGAATTCCTTTCCAAGCACCACAAAAGTCATATAGTGTAAGTCAAAGCTGTAGAATCAAGGGTCAAGTCTGGGAACAGGAAGTAAACCAGACCTCACCCCAGGGTTAACTCTCAAAACCTTTAAGTGCACCTTTATTTGATTAACAGTGCTTGTTTTATATAGCTATTGCTTGGTGTCCAGGTCACGGTCAATCCAGATAGCAGACATAGGCCCTGGAAGAGATGCCATTTGCCTGATGAAGTCAGGAGACAAAGACTACAATGTCCCCCAATATTCCAAAAAAGATAAAGAAACCTTAAGTGCACATGTAAGAGCTATTCTTTGGGGAAGCATTTAATTCTATCACATATAAAGCACTGTGTTAGGTGCTGGGGATACAAATATGACTTTGGAATTACGTGGTCTAAAATCTACCACATAATCTCTGGAGAAATAACGTCTCTTGGGAATGTAAAAATATAAAGGCACAAACAACATCCACTGTTTTGAGCACTGAAATACACCACGTGTCATTTATCCATGCCTTTGTCCTCCATGCTTCACTTTGCCTCCCACTCCTAGGAGGTGGAGGGAGGGAGAAATGCAGGGTCAGTTTGTGTATCTCAGACTTCCAGTTCAAGGAGAGTACTGAGTTCATTTCCAGAGCACAGCATGAGTGGTTATCAAATTTCATCCCGTGAGCTTACAACATGTGAATCTGAATTTCCTGCTTCCCAAACTCCCCTGGTGCTCCTCTGTCCTGAATTCTACAGCTCTGAGGTTGAAGGGATCCCATCTTGCGCATCTGTCTGTCTGTGTGGCTCCTTATTTCCCAGCCCTATGGGAGAGATACATTGAACACTTTATTTCCTTAGGGGATGGATTTCTTCCCTGTCTGCCCATCTGGCCTTTTCCTGACAAGATGTTCTCCGATTATCTGAAGTCTCCAGACATAATGAAATTGAGCCAAGTGAGACTGACCCTGGTGTGAATCTGGAGAGATGATAAAATTTCTTCTTAGCAGAAAAAGGAGTATTATGGGGTGTCATTATGCCTTTGTAAATAATCCATGATCCTCTAAAAAGAAAGACAAGTTTAGGCAGAGAATAAAGTATTCAGAATAGTTTCTTGAAAACTGGGATTTTATTGTAACTATAGTCAGTTACTGGCCAAATGCTGGACAATGTCCAACTGGCATTCAGTAAACACAATGTTTTGCTGTGAAACACATCGTGTAATAAGTCTAACACACACCTATTCCTACTGTCTTCTGTAGTCTTTCCTTTGTCCTGGGTTTCTCTGACAATAGAGAGATCTAAAGGAGTGACACATTTTGGACAGTATGTTAAATAGCAGCATATTTAGTGACTCTTCACAAGTTGATGTAAAAATTCTAGGTCCCTATGAAAGGTCTGCCTCAATTTATATTTCCATAATCAGAAATTATTAGTCATAGACATCAACAAGGGAAGCCTAGAGCAAAATCAAGATAATAATCAAGGTTATTTACTTAGACTCCTAATGTCTTATTTCCATTCATTTCCTCTACTGCCATGTCTTCCTTTACCTAGGTTAGCCAAACTATCATGACTTACTCCTTGGAGCCTTTATTCATTGAAAGATACAACACTGATTGTAGCTAAATGTGCTATTTCTTTTCTTTCCAAGGCATTACAAATTACAACTTGAAAATTTTTCTACCATGCTTGAAATCACACTATTTGTGTATCCAACTAGCTTTAGCTAAGATATAGATAGGAATGGGAGTTCTGGGTCCTAGATTCAGCCATCTTTGTATCTTGACCACCCCAATGAAGTGAACATGCTGTCCATGTTCCAATTGTACCATGCCAACTACAGGAAACTGCAATGGATTCATGGGAATCCATATATGGAGAGATGGAGTTTGCCCTCTGTCACCAGAATCATTGGGCATGAGGATAAAGAGAGAATTGTGGTTTTGTTGTCACTTCTTCCAAAACTATAGGCTTTATTTCAATGGGAAAAGATCCAACTTTTTTCAGGCTTCAGGTCCTATGGGTCTTTGTAGAAAGCAACAGTGGTCTCAGAGGCCTAACCTAATTTAAAGAGCTGCCAGAAGCGTGAGATAGTGTCTAACTCTGTGCTTTATTAATGATTTTTTTAATCTTGGGGATCTGGCTTTCTTTGTTCACTGTATTCGAGCATTTCCTGGCTGCTTTTCTGAGCAAAAATCTGATGTTAAGCAATTTGATAACAAGATTATTGACAATTAGATTCAAAAGAAATGGATTTATAGAGAGTTGAAATTTGAGAATGAATCCCAGTTCCTGCCTTCTATCCCTTGTTATAGTGTTCATCTCTCTGTTAGTGGCATCATCTCTTTCCCCCTAACATGTACATGTAACACATTTATTTATAAAACAGCTTTATTGAATATTTTTCATATATTCTACAGTTCACTCATTTAAAGTATAAAGCTCGGTAAGTTTAAATATATATTCATAGAGTTGTGCAATTTACTATAACAATCACTTTTAGGTCAAGTTCATTGTTCCAAAAATAAATCTCCTACTTTTTAATAGTCAGACCTCCTTTCCTCCAATCTTCCCAAATAACTTTCTCTTTCCATGTTAAAGTATGTATTTACCTAACTAATATTTTAGTAGAAGCTATTAGAAAACCTGCCTTATCCAGGGAGATGGTCCCAAAATACATATTTTCAGGTACCGGAGCAGACCTATGACATGGCGCATGCATAGCAAGGCTGGTACTAGAGCTGATATGCAACAAGTGGCACAATCGATTAGTATGCATTTCCAAGAGCGAAAAGCAGGAATAAAAGGGCACTGACAGAAGGTAAAGAATCCAGCAATACTGAATTATCCCTCTCTCTGCCAAGCCCGGTTCCTTCTCCCAGAGCCAGGTCTTCAGTCATAACCACAAGGAACAAGCAAAATGTTTCCTCCCTACCTTTAACTCACCCTGCTATGTGTGTGTCTATCTTCTAACATGGAGGAGGAAGAATACACAGTAACTTACCACATGAAGGAAGGAGGATACACAGGTATTTTAATTGTTCGTGCTCCCATTTAGGGTTTGAGGATAAGGGTGCATTCCCAAGAATGTATCCATTCCAGAGATATTGTTTCCAGTGGCAAGTTCCTGAAGTGCATCCTCTTTTGGGTCTGAGGACAGTGCCTTGCTTTACTGCAACCCCACTTGATATACTAGCATCATCTCTGCAGAGCAATGTGCGATTTGCCAGTTGGATCAGTAAGAATGTTTTAGGCATCTGTTTTGAGCCAGACACTGTGCTTGGGACTAGGAATATCATATCAGATAAGACTGCTTCTATTAACCCAGTCTAGGGAAATCTGGTTTTTGTGGAAGACTCTGCTTTAAAATGTTGCTTCAGCTTCACAAAAGATATCCCAGAATAAACCCCCCCTTCTCTCTCTCTCTCACTCTCTCTCTCTCTAGTTGGGTTCAGTTCCCGAAATTCTCATTGCCATTAGCCCTTGGTTGCACACTTTAGTGGATCCACTAATTTTAAGAAACAGTTTAATCTATATCCTGTTATTTACCCCTCCTCTTCTCAGAGTAGTCAGTCCAAGATTATATCTAAAAGAGATGGGAATGTTACATAGGCACAATTTGCTGGAAAGATAAAAGAGGGAGGCTCTAGGTCCTGGAACCTCAATGTATAGTTGAATAGACTGATAACAGGGGTGTCACTTAGTAGCTTCTAAGAAAGTCAAATCTTAGACCTTACTTCACATTTCCTGAAGCACAATGTCTCTTTTAATAAAATTCCTGTGTGGCTGGTATGTACTTTTCTGTTTGAGGGATACTGGTCTTAGAACAAGGAGTCTCAGTTTGGGCAATACTGACATTTTAGGCTGGATAATTCTTTAGAATATGGAGAACAGTCCTATGCATTATTATTTTATTGTAGCTTCCAAAATAATTAGTCTGTCAGGACATTTTCAGTTAGCAACCCAGAGGTACTTTTTAGTTTATTTTGAAATTCCAGTATTTGTTGTGATGGCCTAAAGAACATCATAAGCAATACCACACACCAAAATTGGACTTACTTTAGCACTGGTTTTCAACCTTCAATGTGTATAAGAATCACCTGGGAAGCTCAATAACAGAAACTAAGCAAAAAACAAAACAAAAATTTCTAGTTGTGTCCTACTCTAAACCTATGAGGGGACCCTAGGCATCAGTATTAAAACAAAATAAAATAAAACACGGAATACCGCTCAAGGAGAATGTGTTATGAACATTCTCAAACATAAAGTGAAATATGTTTCACTTATTTCAGCAATTAACATTTGGTATATTTGCTTTTTCTACCCTTTGATCAATACATCCTAGTGTTAATACATTTCAAACTATGTTTCACTAATAAGTATACCCCACCCTTTAAAACTCTGCCAGCATATCATTAACTAAAAGTCAATATTTTTTAAAGTTCCTTTTACTAGTAAGCTTTGACAAATGCATAAAGTAGTATAACACAAAACTTTAACAAGATGGAGAAAATTCTTTCACTCCTGTTGTAGTAAATACTCGTCTCTGTCGCTGAGAAACAACCACAGCTCTATGCTCGGTTTTTCATATTATTCTAACTCATAGCTAGGGAGGAGAACCCTTGAAAAGGGAGACGTGCACATTTCAGCTTCCTGGCACTCTATAATTAAGGTGGTACTGTCTCTTGGATTGCTAGTTCTGGCATTTGCAATATAGAAACCAAATCCAGCTCAACCAATGTTATCTATGAAATTTCAGGCAAGGTCACCATTTCATACCTCAGTTTCTTTACACTTGAAATAGGAATCACAACAATGCTTTCCACACAAGAATGACTGGGAGATTTCCATCAGAATAAATAAGTCAACTGGTGATAAAGATGATGCTGTTTGTTAAGGACTAAGCTAATGAGGTGAGTTATCTCCTCTAATTCCCTTACTGTTATGTATGGTTTTCTATAACATATAGGAAAAAGAAGCACAGAATTAGTAGTTTCCTCAAATCCCATCGCTAATCTTTGAAGGGCTAGAATATAATAAGTCCAAAGCAGTTTGATTCTAAAAACCATGATCCTGCAGTTAACCACCATACTTTAATGTCTTTGCATGACACATACAAAGAGCTCAGAAATAATGTACATTCTTATATGCACCTTGTATTTTATATACATAGAAACATATACTTACTATTTATATAATCCGTATAAGTCCAAATGAAAACAAGAAGACTCTAATCAACATGGAAAAAAATCTTTCAACCTTCAGCAGCCCCATATTGCTGGTCTAAACCTTGGCATGAACATTTGGAGCTATTGTGTTCCCAACAATACCCTTTTCATTGTAACATTGAGAAACACTGCACTAAGAATATTCACCACTGACACGCACACCCACAGAGTTGAGTTGATGGACACACAAAACTCTCAGTGACAACATCATCCTGGACAAGAAAACAACTGGAACAAGCACCATTCCTGATAACACATTCAGCTCCCTAATGCTCTCTTCTGCAGCTGTGTTGCAGTCACTCGGGCAAAGGATTTGCTGGAAAAATTGGTTACATCATCAATGTTGACTGTGACCGATGTGCCAGGAACAACATGATTAACATCTCCACAGACCCAGAGAACCAGCAGGGCTAGAACTCACTTGGGGTAGAATAATGTACTTCCTCCCCCAATGAAAATTCCATTTGGACAGTTTTCCATCCCTTGTTTGCGGTAGCTGTTTATGCACACGAGGGGCCATTTTTTGGCTAAGAATGTCAGCATCCCACAGAAGCACATTATCACTGAGTCTCCTCTAATGGGTCACTGAGTTTAACAGCCTACTCTGTCTGATAGGCTGAATTATGGTATTTGCTTGGCACATGGAAGGGAGTGGCATTCTCTGGGAGGAGCAGTAGACAAGTATCTAGTAGAAACTCTACAGCTGAGCTGTAAGAACGATGCATGGTGACAGCCAAAAAGAGGCCAGTTCTTTTGTCACCTTCAGCCACATACAATGGCTGGGAAATCAATTTCAAAGCTTTAGAATCTCGGTTCAACTGGTGAGAAGCGCAAAGTGGGAAAAGAATAAAGAAGAGTGCTGAGCCTTCCAGCTCAGTGACTCTTTTTCTCAGCCTTCTTTCAACCATGCAAAGGATTGCTGCATATCCTTCTACCCAGAAAAGGAAATAAATGTCAATTTAGCAAAAAGGAATGGCCTAGGGTTATGATGAAGTCAGTAATCAAGGGATGTTTTTCAATAGAGGAAAGCTGATAACCCAAGGCAATGAAATGAAGTTCTCTATTAGGGAAGTCAATATTCCATTATCACAGAGCCCATGGAGTTAATATCCCCAGTGCAATCATCCCCATGACTTCATATTTTCAGCTACTGGACTTGGGGTCAAAACACAACAAAACTGGTCTTTCCATTATTATCCTTCTTGCCCCAGAGGGGTTGACTACTCCATCTAGATACAAAGCTGGAAGAGAGAGGGACCAAGATTAGGTCTCAAGAATTCCCTTCCCTGAGTTCTGATTTCACAGAGGAGATGGAAAATACTTCTGTGAATATTTATATGAAATAAGTGGCCTAGACTTTGAGAAGATTTTGCCTGTATGGATACTTTGACTTTCAAGCTACAGAATCAAATATTTTCATAATGGCTCTGTTCTTTGTTCAATATTGTTAGTACATGAAAATCATGTTGGCTGAGCCGAGGATTAGTTGTATTTACTTTTGTCTCCAGGAATAATTGTGGTTTCTGGGACACATTTGCAGACATGCTAAGAGCTAACATTAGACAGAATCATCCTTTGGCCAAGAAAAGGATCTGGTTCACCATGCATGCTCCAAATGAATTCAGGACTCCATAGAAGTGGCGTCTTTGCCAATAATATTGATAGATGCCATTTTTGAGCACCTACTACTATGCACTATGTAGTTTACAAAAGCTCTACATAATTATCACAAGGGTCCTGCAAATTAAGAATCATTTCTGGCATGTAGTAACTACTAAATAAATAGTATTACTATATCCGTTTTACAGCTGATAACATAAAGGTTCTAAAAGACTTAAGTTATGTAAGATTGCAATCTGTACTGGAATGTAACACTTTAAGCAATTTGCAACTGGATGCATTCTAAAATTTTTGTTATGTGAAGTCCAAACTCCTTAGAAGAATAGCTATGGGCTTCTTCAGTTTATACTTTTTCTATGCTGCTCACCTAGAAATCTTAAAATCTATAAGGATTAATGAATCTTTCAACTCCTACCAGAAGCTTCCTTATGAAATAGATAGCAATTAACACAAAAACCCACAAATGGCCAATTTTCATAGAACAGCAGGCTGCAGAATACTTATCCCTGAATAAGGTCACCTATATCAAACTTATGCTCCCAAGGCTCAGAGATCATTTTGGGAGAGGGGGCAGGAAGACTGTAAGAGTCAGAAGTGGTAGATGGCCAAGGGGAGCAGAGCTCTCCAGAAAGCTGGTCAGTTGCTCATATAAACTCACAACAACGGTGACAGCATGCACAAGTCCATGCAAGCTCAAACAGGACAAAATCCCAGCATAGAAGTAGGAAAGTGAGGAAGAAGCCCCCATGCCACCAAAGGAAATTGTAACAACAGATGGATGTTGGGAGTGGAAGAGACAGTCTCTTTCAAGCATGGGATTCTTGATAGATTAGCCAAGCTCCAGTGGATGGACCCACACTGAAGGACATTAAGAGGCACAAATTAAACTCTGTATGCTACATACATATATATGTACATAATAAACTACATTAAATTGGGTAGGGACCAATAAGGGGAAGCGGGAGTCAAATTAATATGCATGAAAATCACAAAAATTCAATAAAAATGTAAAAAATACTGCATCAAAATCTGAAAATACATGCCCACATATACCCACAACATAGTATACTATTAGAACACAACACTTTACTCTGATTGTTATTAGAGTCAATGCCATGATGAGAATCCCAAAATAGATTAAAGAGAGCTTGAGCTCAGTGGTCAGAGCTGGAGGACACCTTTAAGGTTAGGGTTATTTCCTGCTAGCTCTCTGAGTCCCACTATCTGCCATTTGAGCATAACCCAGAGCAACTTCAAGAAACTTTACTAACATATCCAGAGGCAATCCAGGCATTGGACGATACATGAACCATGAACTTATGGGATTCTTTTATATTGTTTTTGTGAAATACATATATACATATATATATGTATATATATGTACAATTACCTTGGGAATAAGTGTGTCAGGATCTTATAAAATTAAGTATACCTAAATGCTACTGTGTGTGTCTCGGGCCTCTATATTCTCAGATCCACTCTTCATTGTTCCCAAATATGCTCAGTTTTGCAGAAGGGTGACTGTACTATACACTTACCTTGGGTGTCCATGCTATTTGATGTCCTGTTGTACTCAACCAATGGAAAATAAGACAGAGAAGGGAAAGTGGAAGGAAGGAAGGAATAAAGCAAAGGATCTCTCAGCCAGCATATTGCTTCACTGTCTCAGATAGCATCCCCTCAGATGGTCACAGTTCTTACATAAGACTAACTCCTACAGGAGAACTGTCTTTGATTCCAGGTGACCCTGGCCCTGAGCTCCGGTGACATAAACATTTTGCTTTTTCTGAATTTAAAATTATTTAAGCCAACCAGGATGGTACCTGCTTTGAATCCCAATACTTGGGAACCTGAGGGAGAAGAAGTCATCCTAGGTTCCATAGTAAGAATCAGTTCAGCTTGGCCGATATAGCAAGTTGCTATATTTAAAAAACAACCAACCGGTATGTACACATCCAAATACAAATGAATGCATTTAAGCTTGGTAGTATCTGAGTACAGTCTGGGTATTGTACCTATGTCAATGTCCTGGTTCTGAGAGTGCACATTTATGTAAGTACCTATGTAAGATGCTGCTGCAAAGAGAAATTGGAGAAAAGGTAAATGATAGTCTGATAGTCTTTCTGTACTATTTTTGCAGCTTCTAGTGGAATCTCTTATAATTTCATAATAGAAAGATTTTAAAAATAAAATCAATGTTTTCTGTAATTACTCAAGGAAGTTGCACAGCGGCACACTTGGATGTCTGATGCCTAATAAGACAATTTATAAGTACTGTTTGAAGCTTGTAGTTGCTTTCTGTCTCAGCACTCTCATTTATTCATATTTAGTCACATTGACAGTGTAGCACTTTGATGACGATCCCTTACTCTTAAGAAAACACGCGGTTTACATCAAACCCTCTTTGTTAGAATAAAATACAGTTACTCAAGGCAGCAGTCCCCTGCTACTCCAGTAGAAAAGCACCAGTGAAAGGCACTGGCCTGTAAAACAACATAATTGCTGTGGTCATCTTGTCTAAGTGGCATGGTTTTATTGCCAAATTCATTAGGCAGCCTGCATTGGGAAATGAAACAAGAAAAGGACATATTATTATGACAATCCAGCCACCCTTCCCTTCCCTATCTTTATTTCCAACAAAGAATTCCAGTTTTAACATCAACAACCACATTCAGCACCATGGACAACACCCTGGGTGCCAGCCGCTGCTGGAAGCAGGCTGGGGTGGTTATTTGCTCTATGAATTGCCCCTCTTGGTTTAGGTTCCCTACCCTTAATAATCAGATACTTATAAACACAATGGGGGTAAGATTTTATACTGAATTACACAAAGAATCAAGCATGAGGCATGGAAGGAACTTCTGGAAATATTAAGTTTTTAAAGAAAAAAACAGAATTGAGGGCAGCTATGGTTCAAAGCAACTTAAGCAGATGAAATGTGTCAAGAGCCAACTCTTCCTACATACTAACATGCCCTTAAATCATCTTTTGTCTAGGAGTAATATGAAACATGCATGCAGCAGTCAGGGACTTGCTGATCCTTGCAGAAACCTTCACACTGGCCTTCTGGCAGAATGGATCTTCCAAGACCTGACTAAAACTGTCTGAGAAGAAGAGGAGGTGTATGAAAATAATAAATGCCATGAGGAAAAATGAAGATACAAATGCAAAGGAAACCTCTATGCTGTGAAATAAAAACCACCACCCCAATAAGGAGACTAAGCCATTTTTAATAACTAACCACTGGGGCTTGCCATCAGTAAGTAGAACCAACGAAAGCAGGAATTACAGCAGTCCTTCATGATCCTCTAGCTCAGTGCTTTTCAAATGTGTTTGTTTCAAACCACCAGGCTTATAAAAAAGAACAAATTCTGAGCCTAGACCTAAATTTCTGATTCAGAAATTCTAACTTGCAGTCTGATAGCCACATTTATAATAAATCTCCAGCTTTGCTCATGCTGCTGATGGAGGAGGAAAAACACTTGACAAAGGACTATTCCAACAAGTGAGCAGCCAAAAATCAACCAGTTAGTTGAGTCCATCCATTCATTCTTGGAATTCATGCTTCCTGATTTGTAATCATGTGGTTCCCACTGTGTATATACCACAAGAATAATACATGATGAAACTGACTATAAGGGAAAATGACAGACATAAAAACGTACTTTGATGGGGCTGAAGAGATGGCTCGGGTGTTAAGAGCACATAATGCTCTTGCAGAGAACCCAAGTTCTGTTTCCAGTACCTACATGAGGTGGTTCACAACTGCTCCAGGAATCTAATGTTCTCTTCTGGCCTCCATGGGTACTACACTCACATGCATATACCCATACACATATACACATAACTTAAACTAGAAATGTTTTAAATTATGGAAAAGATTCTGTATTTTCTTTATGTAACTCTATACAAAACTCCCCCCGACTTCAACCTACATTTTTTTCAGCAGTACTGGGGTTGAACTTACAGCCTCACCCAGGCTAAGCAACTGATCTAAAGCTAAGATATAGGACCATCCCTTGACTTACACTTCTACCATGCTGATCAAAGCACTGCAAAGCCAGATTTGATCGTCTTTAACAACCCTAGAATCATTCCTTTCTTCACATCTATTATTTTTGTATCAATTGCATACAAAATGTATTGCATACTAGTTAGGTTTACCATATTTAGCAAATAAAAATACAGGATGTCCAGTTTAACTTAAACTTTTAATTGTCTATACAAAACCAATTTTTTGAGACAGAATCTCAGTACATAGTATAGAATTGTCTCCAACTCAGGGCCCTCTTGAACAATTAGAACTGTCAGTACATATGGCCACACATAGTTTGATCCTAATATTTAAGAACACCTTGCATTTTATCTTGCAACTCAAATCCTAAGAAACTGCTGGTCAATTCAAAAGCAGGAATCACCTTCTCAGTTCATGGTTCATCTATGCCTTTATTAGCTTACGCAGGCAGTAGAAGACTAACAAACACCTGACCTCTCCACCTCGTCCTGCATTGCTAGCCTGGTTAGCTTGTTGAGACTGTAGTGAACCAGAGTAGAAAGGCTGTGATTTGAAAATCAGCAAAAAGAAAAGAAAATAAAAGGAAAGAAAGAAGCCACAGCAGCTGAACTGGAACGCTCCAGCATTTTTCATTTCTATGAAAAGTTTGATTCTGGTTTCATGCCCTGTGATTAACCAAAACAAGAGAAAGACAAATAAAAATTCTGTACAGCTGTTTCATACTGACAGACCTGACCTTCCCAGCTGAGGGTTCTTTGTGCGGAGAAATTGTTTCCTAGCAACGAAGCCTCGCAGCTGCCAGACTCCAAACACAGAAAGCATGACTTATAGAAAAGAAGCCAGGAGAAGAAGGGTGGGGTGGGGACTGTATCAATCTGGGCTTTGTCTTGGGGTCTAATACTATGCTAGAGTGGGAGAAGATAAGCAGGAACTGAAGCCCTTCCTGTTGAGAATCAATGCCAAAACAGGATACTTGGGTTCAGCTTTCTGTCACCTCCACCTGCTTTAGCAATCACCCCTAGGTGTGAAAATGAGAGGGTTGAGAGAGGGTGGGAGTGAAGATGTTTCCCAGTGATGTCAAATACTCTGTGTGTTGCACATTGATTTTATTCTATAAGAATGGAACACATCTTCAGTCTTTAATGATTGGACTCTTTCTTCTTTCCTTTCCTCCTTCTCCTTCTCCCTCTCCCCCTCTCCCTCCTCCTCTCTTCTCTCTCCTCTCGCCGTCTCCCCTGACCTACTGCCTCTCTTTTTCCAGCACTTCTCTTCCTTCCCTCCCAGTTTCAATACTTTTCCCTATAAAATAACCAGTGAAAATAATGCCAAAAGAGCTTAAAGAACTTGAATTAATCTGAATAATCTGACATCTTGATCCACTTGACAACACAATGTTATTATTTGGGCAGCAGAGAGAAGTCAGGATTGGGAGACTAAAAAGAGCTCAAGATGAAAGGTCACAGCTATTTAAAGGAGTGGTCTTGTCCTGGGAAAGCCTCAAAATTATTGATTGAGCCTAGACAGTTCCAGCAGGGATCAAGAAGTCAATGAACACAGAAGCCAAAAAGAAGTATCAGGTATAAAAAAGGTCTAATTTAATTGATCTGGGGAGAGTCTATCATCTCCTTTTTGTGTATGTATGTTACTGGGTTTTGATATATATGCAATGTTGCCTTTGAACTCTCCTGACTGAGCCTCCAGAGTGCTGGAATTGCAGGTGTATACTACCACACCCAGCACCATCATCTGAAAATTTTTAAAAATTATTTATTTATTTATTTTTATGAGTGTTTTCCTGTATGTATGTATTTAAGTACACCTATGTGACGCAATGTCCTCTGAGGCCAGAAGAGCATCAGATCTGTTGTGATGGAAGTTATCGAGGGTTGTTAGCCAACATATGAGTGCTGGAAACTGAACCTGGTTCCTCTGCAAGAGAAGTCAGTGTGCTCTTACCTGCTGGACCATCTTTCTAGTTCATCACCTGAAGATATGAAAATTCTCACTGTTTGGAGCATGTTGCCAGGGTGTAGCATTTCCAAATATTGCTGAAGTTGAAATGTTAGCTCATTATATTTCAATCATTATCACATACATGAATTAATCTGTCAGTTATTAAAAATATGGGTTCCTGAGTCTCACTCTCTAACAAATCTAATTTGACTAGTGTCTGGTCTGGTGTAGAATTCATTTCTGACAAGCATCTTCAATATGTTTTGGACATGGAGTCTGAAGGATGTGGCATAGACAGAACAGTGCAAAATCTTGGCTCATGATTTCTTCTAACATAGATCATCTTTGGCATTTTGTTTTGTTTTGTTTTGTTTTGGAGACAGGGTCTCCTTGTACCCTCAACTGGCCTGGAACTCACCATGTAGACCAGATTGGCCTCAGTCTCCCAGTGAAACACCTGCCTCTGGCTCCCAAGTACTAGAATTAAGGGTGTGTACTATCATTCACTCAGCCTATCATAGATCTTAATACAACCAAACAACATTCTTCAAATCACCAATCTCCTCTAAAAGATCATTTCCTACTTCCTATGATGTCCATAGTGTGTTCTGTTTTGTTCCAGTTTTCTCAAGATTGCTATTGATATATTTTGAATTTCCAAATGAATTTAAAATTAGTTTATCAGTTTCTGCAAAGAAGTCAGTTAGTACTTCGATTTGAATATCACTGAATCAGTAGATCAATTTGGGGAGCATTGTCACCTTAGCAATAATGTGCACTTACTTTGAAGCTTGTTTATAACACTTCCCAAGTTCTCTCATGTTTTGGTGTGGAAACTGACATTCTAAAAGATTAAATGGCTGACTTATTGGTTGAACAGCAACATAATGATTGAACTGCAAGTTAAGTCTGAGCTTTCTCACTCACAGTCAAAGGTGTTTTCACCAGCCCACACTCTTTTGTTTCTAAAGAATGTGTTTGGTTTGGTTTAATTTGGCTTTTGAGTTTTAAGACAGGGTCTTGCTATGTACCCCAGGCTGATCTCATTCTCAGTATGTAGCTCAGGAATGCCATAAAGTCATTATCATCCTGCCTTCAAATCCCTAGTGCTGGAATTACAGGTATGTACTACCACACACTGCTAAAAATAAAGGTTTTATGGAAAAAATGTTCTTGGTAGAATTCTGTTACTTTTCTGCTTGGAAATATAATTCCTCCTTTTTGCCTCTTTCCCATATTCCAAACTCTATTAATAATAAGTTTTACTGTCCCTATTTCATGTCCTTATACTTTTAACTCGGTTTTTACCTTAATTTACCATGGTAAGATATTTGTGTATCATTTGTTTCCTGGATCAAAGGACACTTGGAGAATCTATCTGGAGTACTAAGAATTGGCTAGGGTACATTGTTAAATGATAGCACCAGTGAAGCACATGCTCCGCAGCACAAAGGACCTCCGGGACATACATATCCACTGGAGGAAGTTTAAATATAATTTGGGGTGGTAAAGAATTATCTGTGCGTACTGACATGGGTGTAAGGTGTTTTTCAATTGGACAGAGTACAGAGACTGCAGAATTACCCTCAAGACCCAACTAGGCAGCCATGTGTTCTATGAAGAAGACAACCCTATGCAGAACCCATTTCAAAAGATTTTTAAAGAAAAAAAAATCCCTTTTTTAAAAAAGTCTTTTTTGATTGTTTGTTTCTGTTAATCCAGAATATGTCATTCTTTGGTATTTATTTTAAATTGAGAAATGTCTGTAATAAGACCTAAGTCCTAGTAACTCTTGTTGTCCAAAGTTGAAATTCTTCATCACCCACTTACTCTTAAAATTAGGCTATGTGTCAAAAAATGAAATTTAACAGGAAGAGGAGGCTTCCAGTTTCTGCCTGTATTACAAGATATAAGTTATTATTTGTAATCCATTCTAAAGGGCTTTGGATGGTGCAAGAATATTATTCTGGTTTCCTAATGCAAGCCTTTGATTCTTGAAAAGTATGTGTACTCCAACTGTCTGCCCATCGTTGATAAGATTTCTGATACATAGAAATTCAAAACAGAGGAATTCAGCTATGCCTTCTTGACAGCTGCTATATGTTTTAACTCAAGCAAATGAAGAAAAGCCGGACAGGTTTTAAATTTTTCAAAAAGATTACAGCTTGTTTCACATCTGTGCTGGCAGTGACCTAATTGGCATGCAGTGAATTTGGGGAACGGATTTTACTTGATCAGTCAGCTTGGTATGCAGGAAGAACACTGACCTAGGGGTCAAGAGATCTGAATTCTAGTTCTGGGTCTGCTGTGGATCAACTCTGTGATTCTCTGTGAGAGTTCCTTCACATCATAAATTAACAAACTACATCTGCCACATGGAGAGATTCATATCCACTCAATCTCATCTGTGTTGTTCTGAAAACAAGGAAGAAAGTATAAAGAAATAATTTTCATTACAACACAATCTCCTTTCAGGTTTTATCAGTGGAATGCCTGCCAAAAATCAAGTACTAAAAGAGAACTACAATGTGCCTCTAACGTCAGAGAAAGAGACAAGACTTGACCAATTAATCTGGATTATAACTCACATTGGCAACATGTCTTACAAATCACAGAGCATTTTCACACCATCTTATTTAAGCTCTCCAATACAACTCTGCATTAAGCAAGGCAGCAGTGAATTCTTTAGAGGCAGATAATGAGAATATATCTCATCATTTTAATATACTCCCAAGCATCTAGTGAGATGCCAAGAAAAAAAGTTTTGCTGAATTAGTGCATATTATTTTCTTTTCCATTTTGAAGATGGGAAAGCCAAAGACTAGGGAAGAATAAGGAATACCTGCATGAAAAAGGTGATTTAAACACAAGCTTTTCAAATCAACGGCCCCCTCCTTTGCTTTAAACAGTTCTGTTAGGTACAGCTGTGGTCAGCATCATCCACAAAGACTGTTGACACTCAACTTACTGGGCCCTGGACTCAGTAGATCTTGCATGGGAACTGAAAAATCTTTTTCTTTCTTTTCCTTTCTTTCTTTATTTCTTTCATTCCTCTTTTTCGCCTTACTCCTTACCTTTTATCTGCTTTCTCTTCATCTTATTATTCTTCTCCTCTCTTATCATCTTCTCTCTCTCTCCCTCCCTCCCTCTGTTCCCCTTCTCCTTTCCCTTGCCATTTCTTTTCCCCTTCCTTTCTTTCTTGAGACTCGTCGGGCTCACTCTGTAGCCCACACTGGCGTCTAATTCCTGATCTTCCTGCCTTTGCCTCTGCCTCTGCCTCTGCCTCTGTCTCCTTAGTGCACATGTTGCAGGCATGTCTTGCCACATTATTAGGAATTTGTGTTTCTGAAGAGCTCCCAGGCAATGCTGGTAATGTTGACCCTAGGACCACATGTTAAGAATCACCATGCTCTTAGCCTCCTTTAGTTTTTGAATACTGGTCTAACATTTCAAGCCTCATTCCTCTGATGTCTTGCCACATTATTAGGAATTTGTGTTTCTGAAGAGCTCCCAGGCAATGCTGATAATGTTGACCCTAGGACCACATGTTAAGAATCACCATGCTCTTAGCCTCCTTTAGTTTTTGAATACTGGTCTAACATTTCAAGCCTCATTCCTCTGTTTCCAAGCATGATTTTGCTCCAGACAATGTTAACTGAAAATATGTTAATACCGAAATATGCTATGGATCTGTGTCCCCTTACTCACATGTATAATATGCTTGGCTTCTTCTTAGGGAATAATGTTAATTTTAAGGGAAATATATATCATTTATTTGCCAAAACATTTAGTGCTAACTCAGAGGGGCCAGGAAAATGAAAAGGAACACAAGTTTCATCCATAGTTCTTTAATGTCATTTAGTGACAGAAGGGATACTTTTACACTTAATACTTTCTGGTTCTGTTGCTATGATAATCCCTTACAAACGAGTATTATATTACTCAGATCACATTTATGGGTATTTTGATGTCTAACAAACTTTTTAGCTCTAAAGTTTGATGACCTAAGGTTTGCGGTGGCCCTATGAGGGAGGTTGAGCAAAGTTTCTGAACCACACTGAGCTTCAGTTTATTCCCCTATAAAATGAGAAGGTTGGATTAAAATCTTGGCTTAACACTGACTTGCCTGGGGAGATTTAGAAAATACTGATACTGACACTTGGATCCCAATTCCTCAGATTTTGATGTAATTGATGTGGAGTCAGACCTAGGTATTTGGCCTTCTAAAAGTTCCCTAAGAATTCTATTGAACAGCTAAAACTAGGACCAACTGAACTAAATGAGATCTAAGGTCTCTTCTTACTCTGACACTCTGAGTCCAGCTATCATTTGAGTTTTATGGATGGGGAAACAGTGGCACAGAGGATTTAAATGACTCCAAAGGTCTAAGTCAAAATTAGTTTTAAGGAGGATTATAGAACCTAATATGTATGTTTCTATTACAAAGCTTAGACCTCTCTTTCAAGTTGCCTCTAGTTTACATATTGTCTGAATCTGTGTGATTCATAATCTTGACTTTATCCTGTATGCCTTTATAGAAATATAATAGAAATCACCCACTTGGGGTATTGTCTTCCTCTGGTAAGATCACTATGCCCTCTTCTCCACTGGAAGGCCATGCTGAATTAACCTTCCCTGGCCTTGGCATTCATTCAGGACTTAACTACTCACAAATCACCCCTCTCTCTACCCATTCACCCATTTATTCAATACACAGTATACACTGAGCATGTATGCCAGGTTCTACATACTGCTCTTGGTCTTGAGGATTCACCCACGAGCAAAGGCAAAGCCTCTGACCCCAAAACTTGTTCATATGCTAGCCTAAATATTAAATGCTCTATTCTACTCCTGTAATATATCTTCATAACTAGATTTTAAACACTTCAAGGCTAGGTACTTCATCTTCTATTGGCTCTAGAGTGTGCCACAGTGCTTAGCACAATAATCTGTGTATGGTACAATAGCACTGTGTTTAATGGTTTTAACGTGGTTCCATAGCTCTCATTAACGCAATCTACTTTTAAGAATGACACTAACTAAAAAAATTAGGCATTTTGTTTATTCTGTAGTTACAGATAATTAAAATTGATTTATTGCCTGGGGCTATTCTGTGTATGGAGTTATTTCCAGACATTGCCATAAGGCACGTTTAGCTTATCTATTTGCTTTTCTTCCAAATCAGAATTATGGAGTTAGGGAACTTGAAGTATATGGGAGATTGAAGTGCCTGTCTAAAATTATTTCATTTTGGAAGGAAGTTTGGGAAAGTTGATTCAAAATCAGAGAGGTTGAGAGAGTGGCAGTTGTCTACATTAGTCTAGCTCTTTGGCAACAGAGCAAGAGTCTCTGGGTTTCTCTTTTTCACGATTCCTTCCTGAGCTGCAAGGATTCGTAGATGCTTTCTGTAAAGTACTATGCTTTCAGACTCCAGAATGTAAACCTAACTCTTCTGTGGGTCCCTAGCCCTGCATATTTCAATTTTACTACTCTCCCTAATCACGTGAGCCAATTTCATAAAAGAAAATCTCTGTATATGTATTCCATTGATTCTGTTCCTCCGTAGAATTCTGATTGACACAGTCATATTATAAATGTGTTGGATATGAGGAATAAATTGTGATTTTCTATTGCTCTGTAGCTAGCAACAATGCATTATAAACATCAAAACAGCTACAAAAGTACTTTGAGTAATCTCAGTACAAAGAAATAACAAATATTTAAGGTAATGGCTATGCTAATTACTCTGATTTGGTCATTACATAATGTACATGCATATCAAGTTATATTTTACAGCACAAATATAGACAATAATGTTATCAATAGAATTTTTTGATTCTGGGGTGCCACATTGTCTCTACAATGTATTTTTCTGACTTTCCTTTAAAACCCAGCATTTGTTGACCTCTAATCTATTGAATTTTGAGTAAGATCAAGTTCTTCCACGTATTCCAATGGGACCTTTCCTATGGACTGCAAACTATAATCAGCTTTAATTCTTTCTAATTATATTCCACTCTGATTACTCTTATTTTATATTCCCACTAGCTCTACCTTTTGTATGAAGACTTCCAGGGTCTGTATCCTTTGAATTTATATTGTGTGCGTTACATACACAAAACTAGCTACCCCGAACCATTCTGTTCTATTTCATGCTGAGGTTTGACAAGGGCAAGGGCAGTACGGAACAGATGTTGTCATCCTTGAAAGCTACATTCAACTGGGGGAGGGGATGGGGGATCCCATTGATTTAAACAGATTTTTTTTTTTGCCTTGCAATAAGGGACAGGGGATGATTGCTGTCTGACCTTAAGGTCTCTATACGGTCTCTGTGGATTCGTCAAAGTCCATGCTCCTCATTGAACTGAAACAGAGCCAGAGCCAGAGCTGTTAAGCTGAATGAGGGCATGTGTGTGTGTGTGTGTGTGAATTTTTACCCTGCTAAGTTATAGCAATTGCTTCTAGAGTTCAGGTATCAGTCCAACTTCTTGTTAAGGAGAACTTAAAATCAAGTGTGGCTATGTAAAGTAAAACCCCATAAGAGCAGCACTCTCGTTTTCCATATTACTTCATTCTCAATCTCAACTGCCACCAGCTTTCAGATAGGGTTTACGGGTAAACCTTTAGCCAACAAACTCCTTATCAGTAAATCTTACAGCAACGCAGCATTCAGAACTTCATGCCAGGTTGAGTGGCTGACACTTAGAAAGTTTGTGGTTCAAGCTGAGATAAAAGTATCTCTATTAATTACCACTAGATATAGATGTGGATTTAAACCAGCCCCACCCTCTTCTCTTTGGATAAACTGCAATAATCAATATTATCTCTAATCAGCTTCCACTCCACCTTCACAGTTACCTTCTCCAAGGCTGCAGGCTAAATGACAGAAGTTCCAGCCTGGAAATGAATGATGCCATCCATCAGCCCCAGAAGCTTCTTATGGAAGATGCTGAGGAAACAGCTTTATATTCTTACTTAAGATCCCACCAAGCCAGAGAAAATGTCAACTAGCAATAACACTTATCATACTTTGTACAGTGAATTAAATAGATTAGAACTGAGGAAAGAGGAAGGTCCTTCATGGCATATCTCAATCATTAATTGGCATATCTAAGAAGCTACTACTCCCTTGGACTGGTTTTATTTTAGACACATAATACTCACTACTTAATGCATGTGAGCTCATAATACTAGCCTAAGCAGAAGTCAGCTGAGAACTGATTATCCATTAGGAACCGTAATCTAAGAGCCTAGGCTCCACAATACTTTTATGGGCCAATGAAAAGTATCTGATTCCTTTTCAGAACAGAAACAGATGGGGACTGGGGATGTAGCTTAGTTGGTAGAATGTTTGCCTAGCATGGATGAAGCCCTAGGTTAGAGACCCATCCCACATGAACTCTATATAGTGGCAAATGTCTACAATCTTAACATTCATGAGGTAGAAGCAGGAGAATCAGAAGTTCGAGGTCATCCTTAGCAGTATAGTGAGTTCAGTGCCAGTGTAGGCTACGTAAGACACTGCCTACATGTCTCAAGAAATCCAGAATTAATGTGATTTTACTTTTAGGTTGAAGAAAAATGTTTAGAGGCATAAAATTAATATAGTCTCCGTTATACCAGCACAATAGTAAATTTTCTAATGCAGGATGGAATTCACTAAAACAAAAGTTATTGGAAGCCACAATAAATGTAATACATTATATCAACTATTCCAGAAGATCATTCTAAAGGGTAGGATTGCCCACTAGAGAACTCACACTATATTCAATAAGGGCAATCTGGGAAAATGCAAACATCAATTCCCAGTTGGTGACAAGTCAAACACTTAAAACATTAAACAAAGCATGACTGTATCCTCTTTGGGAACAGCAAGAGGAAGTTCACCTACCAACTGCCATAATACATAAACTGTAGAGGCAAATGCTGCCAGAGGGAAGCTTTCTAACATGTCTGTCATGTTTAGGTGAGTAAGACCAGACTCTCCTGACATATAAATGTTTATATTAGACTTCATCGGATGAAACAGCAAACACTTAAAGCAAATAGGGGCAAAAGTGTGTGTAGTGGCCCGTGCATATGTGTGCATGTGTGTGTGTGTGTGTGTGTGTGTGTGTGCATGCAGACACAAAGTGACTTCAAGAGGTACTGGTTTCTGTCCCCAACCCTCTTTTAGGGAGCATTGTCTCGCTTAGTAAGCAATTTACACCCATGGAGATTACCAAATTTTTGCCTTTTGGAGAAGTCTGGCTTTGGTGTAAAGTGTACAATGTGGGGCTGGAGAGATGGCTCTTGCATAGGACCCTGGTTCAGTTCTAAGCACCCACATGGTGGCTAACAACCATTGGTAACCCCAGTTCCAGGGGATCTTACACCCTCTTCTGACTTTCACTGGCATTGCACAACAGAGGTGCACTTACATACATGCAAGCAATACACTCATACACATAAAATAAAAATAATAAATAAAATATTTTAAAGGTATATAGTATACATATATAATAAATACCATGTATGGAAGTTAATTATGATTAGTAAATCTTTCTGCTTCATTCACCAAGACTCTACAGCATAGACCTATGGAAGGAATGCTGGTTTGTACTGACTAAATTTAATGTGAAGTTTTGAAACCTGGAAATTGATATTGATATCTCTTACCATTGTGGTTACAGAAACCAAATTTTGATGCATATTTCCAAAAGGATTCACCTTTGAATTTGCATGGCTTTTTAAATGGCTTGAAGAAAAATCACCTTTTTTTTTTTTTACTTTCTATTTATCCTTCTAGAGCTTGTTATAAATAGGTGCTCTCAAGTCTTCTCCTTCCTATGGAAGGTCAGTGTTGACTCTGTGATTATCATCATTCTTTGCCGCAAAAAAAAAAAAGCCCTCTCACTCCACTTCATACATCCTATCAAAATTCAATAGTGCCTGTTTTCTATCCATTGAAGTATTATTTTGGGCCTTTGAGGTTATTCTTTTTCAAGATTCTCTAATTAAAATGCAAATACCTACCTAAAGCAGAGGCCAATGATTCCCCATGTTCATTCTACCATATGGTTCCAGATTTTTAAAAATGCTTAGCTGTTCAAAAAAGTTTGAGGAATACTGGCCCTGAGAAAATCAAGCAGGTTTCTTTGCAGAGGTCTTTTGTGAGTCTTTGCATATACTATGCAAAGTTACTCTATTGGACTAACGTTCTATTCAAGTAGTGTTGCATATAATTTTGGAAATACGCTCTAAATTGATAGATGCTGATTTTATGTTGAAATTTAAGTTTTTGCAGGCTTGCCAATGAAATCTATATGCTGAAATCAAGGCTTTGAGAAAGTCAGAACCAGGAAGAGTTTTATATATGCAGGAATAGAGCAATAAATGGTAATCTAGAAGAAGAGCACTGCTAGACTAAGGGCTAGCTTTGTATATTAAAGTGAATATATGACATGATTTATATAAAAAATATTTCAGCAACTAACTACTTATAATAGAAGGGCAGGAAGAGAAACAATGGAACAGTTTTCATATCAAGTTTTCTCATCAAGTTTTCATAGATCTGGAACATGAGGTGTCATTAAGCATCTTCAGCATTCCTACAATCTGACTCAATCATGGCTCCCTATGCCAAGTTGTCTCCGAGGTTCTCCACCTCTCCGAGGGTGAGCCACACCCTTCTTTCTACTCAACAGGAAAATTTTGCTCTCTGTTAGGTGAAATAGCCATCATTCCAATCAACTGGATTTGATTAATTTACAGTCTTCAGTATTTTACAGAAATAAACACTGCCACAATGACACAGACGTCTACTCCTGACTGAAAATTATTCTGAGCCAGGTTTGATGATACATGCCTTTAGTCCCAGCACTTGGTAGGCAGAGGAAAGTGGATCTTTCTGAGATCAAAGGAAGCCTTGTCTACACAGTGACTTCTAGGCTATCTGGGCCTAAAGGGAGACCATGCCTCAACGGGAAAAAAAAAACCAGTTAAACAAAAACTATTCTCTAGGCCCCTTGGGACACACCTCCATCTGGTTTGTGATGGTGCTCTTGTAACAATCTAGGATCTCTCTGTTCACCCATTCCTTTAGTGCAAATCCAGCTGAGGGGCTTTTGCTGGGGCAGCTTCTCATATGTACCCACTGCCTGGTTCTAGCTATCATTGTTTGCAGATTACTTTTAAAATATATTTTATTGAATTTTTGTGGATCTTATACAATGTCTTAATCATATGTACCCCCACAACCCACTCACATTTTGTCATACATGTCAAGGCCTATAGAGTCAAGCCTGTACATCTAGAGGTCCCTTGGTGTAAGTTCATCCACTGGAGGCTGTTCAGCCCATCCAGCATCACTCCCTCAAAGTCGATCAACTCCAGGTCTCCTTTGCTCATCAGTGATTAGCTGCCAGTAGTTCCTCACAGAGTACTTTTAAATTTGTATCCCCAGCACAGACCTCACTCTTGAACTGCACTTCTACAGTCTTTACCTAGATGTAACTGAGCATCCTAAACTCCATATATCTAAATTCCATTTCTTGTTCTGGGTTTTCCTACCTCATTGAATGGTCCCAACATCCATCTATATACCTTAGGCATAAGTCTTCATTCTCTTTCACTTGTGATAGATAGACTTCTGAGAATTATCCCCTCAATGATATGTACTTTCATGTTCGTGAATTATCAGTATGATGAGATGTTATCATGTTCTGTAACTTGTCAAAGCATTTTTTGATGTAATTAAAGTTATTAATCTCTTGGTATTGCATTAAACAAACAGGAAATAACTAAGATGGAAAGAAAAATATATAGAAAGCGTGAGTAACACAACAAGCTGGTTTTTTGAAAAGATAAAGAAGGTAGATGGAGAAACTGTTAGGCAAACTAACTTTAGGCAAGATATCTTAGTTCTGAGTGGGAATCCCAGGAGTCTGTAGCATGGGGTGATGGGGCATTATCATTAATCTCTTGTAGTTTAGTTTATTAAGCCCTATTTTTCCTATCAAAAGATCTTTAGGCAACATCACTGATATATGGCCTACATGTGAGTTACTGTTCTTTAGCACCTATATAGAAGCCCCTGTGTCACATTTATTTACAACCACAAATGTTGAAAATGCTAAAAACCTTAATAACGTTGGATTGCATGGGCCACTGCTATTGATAAGTGTCAGAATTTTGTTCTCAACAAATGGTGTTGGGGAAAATCAAATAGCCATAAAGAAGATAGAAGAGAGCAACAGAAGGTGAATATGGTCAAAGTGCATGCTATATCAGAACAAAAGATGTCATTATGCATCACAGTTTTGTTGAACAATAAATTAACAATAAATGTTACAAATAAAAGAAATGTAATTCTAGCTCTAATGCCAACCACTCCACTATCAGTCATCCTTGTCCAGCACTGTAGTGGAAATGCCTTGATAATGTCACCATGAAACACTTGCCACATTTATAATAGTCTACTTTTTCTCTTTCCTTTGTGAATCTTATACTTTCTTCTCCTATCCATACTATACACATAAGGAAGAAAATGAAGACAAATCAAAATTATGAGCTTGAAAATATTCTTTGTTTATGCCATTACAGGTAGCAAGAAAGATCTTAATTCAAGATCTGTACAAATACCATTTAGAGACTCTCTTATAAGACACGTTCACTAAGGTGAACACAAAATCTTGGTGATCCTAGAATAATAATGCAGTTCACTGAGAAAAGTAGTTTGACAATAAAAAAACATATTCAGAATCAACATTCTATAATAAATACTGTTATCATGGAGCTAGAGGACCTCTTAAAGGTCATATGCTGAGGTCACTTCAAAAATTGAAGCTAGAGAAGAGATATGATTTACCTCATATCACATAGTAAAGAACAAAGTGAAAGTCAGAACTTGAATCTTTGAACACCAGTCTAGGCTTCTTTGTATTGAATGGATGTCAGAAAGTGACAGACTAGTCACTTAGATTGAATTAACTAACTTCTACCTCCACCACTGTTCAGAGCCAAGAGCATCTCACCACCACCACCAGTAACAAAAAACTCCGAGAGGATGAAATACTGAGGAAATAACTGATCGCTCCGGAACCCTAAGTACTTTCTCTCCAGAAGGGCAATCTACTTGATGTTTGGTCTTCTGTATCATAATCTTGCCTTCTTTGTCTTCTTTTTTTGCATTGATCTTGCTATTTTATTGGGAGTGTGTATGTGTATGTGTGTTTATGGATACGCTCATGCCATTCTGTGTATGAGGAGGACACGGGACAACTTGGAGCGGGAGTTGGTTCTCTCATTCCACCATATTGCTCCCAGGGATTGAACTCAGGACTTTAGACTTGGGGGCAAGTGCCTTTACCGACTGGACCATCTTACTGCTCCACCTTCTTCCTTTAAAGTACAAAATGTAGCACCACATTTGTGGACATAGTTAGTAAACTGTCTCCTTTCAAACAACCCATCCTGGTTTTCTACCCATGTTCTTTTCCACTCCACACATAAGCCATTCCTCCCAAAGATTCTCTCCAGAAATTTGTGAAAGGTGAGGGGCTGGGGGTTGCCAATATAAACATCACATTTCCAGCTTTACTTCTTAAATTAGGGACAAAAATAAGCAACCTCACTCTTTGGAGCTAATTTTTAAATATTTCATTAGCATTGCTTTCTTTAAGAAGTAATACGATTACATTGAAAGACTTTGCATAGGTTGACAAATTTAGAAAGGGAGTGAATGGCAAACTCATAGGAACAGTGACAAATTTCACATTACTGTTGAAGCTTAGTAGTACAGTTTTGTACTCAAAAATTGTAATAGACATATAGAACTTTGAATTTATATTCCAAGATATGACTAAATATATTCAGTTTTAGAATTATGTCAGTTTAATTATTATAATCCTTTCTGTCTCTTTTTTTAACTTCCCAGACTGTGATTGTTATCTCTAGAAGTTCAAGTAAGGAACAGGTAAAGGAACACTGGGGCTGTAGAAGAATAATAGAAAAATAAAAGAAAACCTCTTGATGCATGGTGATTGGGGAGGTCCAAGAGCAAGGCCTAGATACCCAGGGCCACCTATGGAGTGAGGACCACAGCTGATCCTCAGGAGAGGTGGGAGATCCATTCCTGAGAAACAGCCTTCCCAAGACAAGAATTTGCAAATAACAGAGACACCCTCTTCCCCACCCCCATTGGGGCATAATTTGTGGCCACATGGCCTTTTGTGCTGAGACCAGTGTTAAGTGACAGGGCCATAACACCAGAAGGAGGAGAGTTTGGGACAAGCAGAAACCAAGAAATGTAAGCAAGAGCAGATGTAACTAGAGAGGCAAGAGATAAAAGATTTGATGGTTAAGAGCACTAGCTACTCTTACGGAGGATCCAGGTTCAATTCATGGAACCCACATGTTGGCTAACAAACATACTAATCATACTAACTCCAGTTCCAAGGAATACAACGCCCTCTTCTGACCCCTGCAAGTATTGCACAATACGGGTGCACATACATAAATGCAGGCAATACACTCATACACATAAAATGAAAATGGAAAATAAAATATATATATTTTTAAAAAGATATGACATGTCCACCTTGGGAAATTCCTCATTTCCAAGGTTAAATCCCACCTATGTTCCTGTGTTTTCTGAAATTGCCCTTTGTGCATTCAACACTTGGCTAATTTGGATGATAAGATGAAAGGTCAAGTCTTCCTTAGAATATTTAGTAGCAGTTCAAAAAATCTTTGTTCTGTAATCTTCGTATGAATATCAAATGTCTCCTTAATGGCTTCTGGGTAGGGGAGAGACAGTGTCTTACAGAGATGAGACTCTCAGTGGGCCCAGTGGATGGATCCACACTGAAGGACACTTGGGGACATTAGGAGGAGGTGTAGCTAGCAGAGAAGATCTAAGTACTACCAATCGATACTGTATGAAAATCACAAAAAAAACAATAAAAACAAAATGAAAAACAAGAAAGCATGTGTCTCTGTGTTAGAAAACATAGAGCCTACAAATAACAAAAAAAGATAGACATCATGTACATATATGTGGAAGGGGCATTCATATATGTTTTCAAATTTCTACTAAGATTCTTTAAAAATATATATTTCCTTAAAACTCCTACTTGAGATAAAATCTTATGGCAACCGTGGAACCCATTTAAGTATTCTCCTATTATATTGAGACTTAGAATCCCTGATCTAAGTATTCAGTATTAGAAAGATGCTGGCTGGCATAAATAAGAAATAAATTTATCCTTTGGAAAACTGGCCTAAGAATGGGAACAGAAATGGTAAAGGTCATACTTATGCATTAGGCATGCATCTTGAGGCAAGAATGAATTTTATCTTGCACACATCCTAGGTCTGGGCAAAACTGAACTTAGGGATGCCAATCAGTGCAGCACAAAAATGGGTAGTAAGAGAATATGAAGATATAAAGACCATTTGCACTCTGTCCTATGATGATGACTGCAAGTCCATTATTAGAGATCCATATCTCTAACAGAAGCATCATGTTTTCTGCTTTGAGAGGTTGAGACAAGACTACCTACCTATTTAATCAGTGCCACCAAGTAAACCAAAACATTGTTTTTCAGTTTTTGTGTTTTTGTGACCTTTAAATATTAAGGTCAATTTGTGGCTTGAGCATGGAAATCAATATTTAGGTAATTTGCTGAAAACACTGAAAATACTCTAGTAGCCAAACAACCAAATGACAATGTCACCTGAGAGTATACTAAGATATCATAATCCAGCCTGCCAGCGCATCCTGCTTGTCCTCTTAGCATGCCATTTCAACTCCTGGAAGTAATCAGGCCATTACACACAAACACTCCTGATTCTATTAGCAGTTTATCGAGCAAAGGAAGCAATTTTGGCCTCATAATTCTAGTGATAGTTTTACCATCGACACACACAATATCTCAGAGGAAAGAAGAGGCTGAGAAATCAGTCTTCCCTGCTAGCAAAATGCAAGGTTCTCAAAGACTAAAATCTCCAAAGGCACATTTGAACACAGGGACAAAAAAGAGAGTCTTGAAGATAGAATATTTGTTAATCAGTGCAAGCCAATCAGTCAACTAAATATTTTGCATAACCAACTAGGCTCTTTTAGTTGACCATTACTTTGATGAGGACAAAGCACTTGATTTGGCTGACCTTATGTCCAGTCAGAAGTCAAGCTATGACCTTGATTTCATAAATAAAATATTCTCTGACAAAGACTTGACCATTTTTTGTCCTTTCCAACTTAGTACCTGGTACCACTTGAAGCTAAAGAGAAGCACTGGAATTTCACCAACACAAGTTCAAACTATTGCAATACAGACTGTATACCTAGTCATGAGAATACTCAGAAATACTCAAAGCAAATGACAGGTGGTAATATTAGGGCTGTTACACTGAACTGGAAAATAAGATGAGCTATAAGTTCTGAGTTTGGTATCAATCTTCATTATAGACAGGGCCTAATTTGGATTAGTATATTGGTCTGTGCATTTCCAACTGCCTATTATTTAAAGTGAGAACTGTGAATTTTACAGAAAGGTGTATAATTTATGGTATTTTACAACTTTATAGATATCTTTACTGAAGAGTTTCTAGGATTAGGGAGATGAAGATAATCTTTTTTAGAATACGCCTTGGGAAATTGTTCTAAATGTCTTCTCTCAATGACTTACAAGTAAAATACCAGTCAGTAGCTTCCTCAGATGGAATATGCACTCTTTTGGAAATCACCTATCTCTACTGATAGACCTAAGGATAAATCAGGGGAATTGAAAGAAGAGAGCTTCTCAGAATGTCTACCTAGGCCATGGAAGAGTCTCTATCATAGAGACCAAATCTAACTGACATTTATAAAATATTGCAGTATACTAGGGCTGAATATTAAAACTATTTTTTATTGTATGTGTATGCGTGTATTACATGCATGTAGGTAGGTGCACCAGCATCCTGCAATGCTTGCAGAGGTCAGAAAAGGGAATCAAACTCCCCTGGAACTGGAGCTAGGGATGGTTGTTAGCTGCCATGTGGGTGCTGGGAATTGAACCCAGGTCCTCTGAAAGAGCAGTCAGGGTTCTGAAACGTTGAAGCATCTCTCCAGTCCCATTAATACTAAATTTTTAAAGATTTCTTTTATTATGCCTAGTATAAGCAGAAGTTTGCAAAGTTAAAATAATACATGAGCTGGGCATGATAGTGCACCTGTATACCCATCATCTGGAAGATGAAAACAGGGGGATCAGGAATTCAGGGTCATCCAAGACTATATAATGAGTTTAAGGCCAGCCTGCACTATATGAGACCTTGCCTCAAGCAAACAAAAACATTTAAACCTGACTTTAAATGATGATCTTCTAGTGACAGAGTGACCATAAGGAGACATTTTAACAGAGGAACTGTGTACATACAGGTATGCAACACTCCCATGTGTTTCTGGATATACACACCATTATCATATCCTGGTATTTTGTAGCATGTTCCCTAAAGAAATGGGAACTGATATTTGAAGATGTCAGAGAAAGTTTTCCATTCTGCACAGACTGCCGAAATTGAAAAATCCATTCATCATTCAACAGACCTTTGCTTACCTAAGAGTTGTATCATCCTTTTAAACGTTATCAAGAGCAGTCATAGAAGGCCAAGGAATGGTCCATCTTCACAAAACGTTGAAACTCATAAGATGTAAAGTAGGGAAGAGCACTAATGTTTATTAAGAGATAAGTAAGTACCAATGCAGTTTATTTAATGAAGAATTGAATGCAAATGTGGAGGAGTTTTTTAGCATGTGTGTGCATGTGTGTGCGTGCGTGTGTGTGTGTGTGTGTGTGTGTGTGTGTGTGTGTGTGTGTGTTTGTGGTGTATATGTGTGGTGAATGTGCATTTCAGCGTCCATGCACGTTTAGTGGCCAGAAGAGGACATCAGGTGTGTCTTGCTCTATCAATCTCTTGCTTTATTCCCTTAATACAGAGTCCCACAGTGAACAAGGAATGACATAGTAAATGGCACTATCAAGATTAGAATCCAAGCCTTCTTAATCCCAATCTTATGTCCTCAATTTATATTTTCCCATTATTATTTGGAGAGAGCCAAACCAAAGGAAAGTAAAATTGTGTCTAAAATAAGAGAAACCTTTCTAAATGTCACAATTCATGAATAGAAGACCAGGCTGTCTTAGGAAATGGTGATAAGAGCATATCCTTGCCTTAGTTGGCAGTTTAAACTTTACAGATTCTAAAATCACTCTCACTCTGAGATCCAATGATTCTAAAATTCTTAGGCTGTGTTTCTCGAGATGTGTTTTTGACAATTAAGCCTGTTCCAGGGCAGCTTCTGATTATTATATACATGATGTTCAAGAGTCAAATGCTTAGAGAGATGCTTAGAAATTTGAACTTTTCCCATCTTAACAAACATATCTATTGTTTTGCTACAACAAGCACAACTTTTTTATAACCCATGTCTCTAAGTGTCTAAGATCATAAAGCAATGAGAAGTACAGAAAACCACAAATTTTTCAAAATTGTCAATTATACAATATACAAGAGAGTTTTTTTCTGAAGCATGAAATCTTGGAGCATGCATTATAGTCAGTAATCATGAAGGAGATAATATAAATACAGATATTCTTCTGTATTTAAACGCTTGTCAATCATTTTGATGTATATCAACCTCCTTTTTTAGAGACTGATTATTCAAACAACAAAAGTACTGTAAGAGGTAAACTTATGGACTGATTCTAGTCTACACTTGTCTGCTAGGTGGGAAACCAATATCATCTTTTGAATCAGTAGAACAAGCCAATGTTCCAATTCCCTTGGAACGTTTTTGTTGCATATTTACAGATCCCGATGCTCTAGAGAATGGTGCATCTGTCCAATAGAGACGCCTGGCTGCATTCTTTCCCAGATACTAATATAGGTGGTACTTTTGTAGTACAACCAATGAAATGAAGAACCTGATTTGGAGGAGAACAGATGGCAGCATCTTTCTTGGGCTAATTTTAGGATCCTGAAATAGTTCCTTTCTAGCACAAACCATCAGTGGGACCGAATTAAAACAGATATGTCACATGGAAAAGAGAGAGAAAATATATATGTAGCTTCGTGTAATGCAAGGACGATGAACCAGAGGTTTCAGTACTTTCCCCTTATTTGCCTTCTTTCATCCTACATGGGGTCATTTAAACCACCACTCATCAGAATGGATGCAGAATGTCAACAAGAGGGCGTCTTTAAAAATGAATGTGCAGCCAGGTCTCAGCACTTGGGAGGCAGAAGCAGGCAGAACTCTATGAGATTAAGGCTGGTCTGGTCTACATAGTGAGTTGCAAGCCAGTTGCAGGCCAGCTTGGACTACATAATGAGACTCTATCTCAACAAAACAAAAAAAATTAATAAACAAAAAATGAAAAAAATTATGAGTGCACAAATAAAATGTATTGCATAGTCAAAGTTGCATCACATAGTAGATAAATTCATACGAATTTGTAATATCTTCTTTTCCACTTTTATTCTCAACAACTAAAGAAAGAGACTAACTGAACACCATGCTTGATAAATCAAAAGTAAAATGAATTTCAAGGCATCCAACTCCTAGTCCATTGCTTTGCCTGTTGAAAATCCCTTTTCTCTGTATGACATATAGAATATCATTTAAGGATGATGGAATGTGGAGGGAAAGGTTCACCTCCATGAATAATTGCTTAAATGTGAGATGATCATCTAAAGATTTAGAAAATAAGGAAAGTTCTTTGAAAAGGTACTTACTTGTTTTCCATCAAGAGTGTAGAGTTTTTTGACGACTCCAGTTTCCAATTTGATTGCTTCCGTAATATCAGTCAGGACCTGTTCGAAGGAGTGGGCTGTCTTCTTGTTAAGAAGTACACGCACAGCCTTCCGAGGCTTCACACCACTGCGAATGATGGTCACTAACTTGGGGCGCACAAAGTCTTTATTCTCTCTTGCCTGGGCACTGTTGCTGCTAGCCAGGGACTGGGGAGCTTTCATATTAGCAGATGTCTTTACATTGACAGACCAGTTTGGGTTGACATTCTTGGTGTACTCAACCTTTTTAAAAAAGTTGTCTGAAGAACAAACATAACTTTCCCCTAAGGGAAGAAATAAATGATTATGTGATTAGTTCAATAGCAGATATGTAGACACAAATCAAACTACTATACACTGATGTTGAAATAAGAGCTTTGGAGAAATGGTGATACTATCCATTTTGACATTCAGTTCCTAAATGGACCCTCTGTCAACTTGATTCATTCAAATTCAAAAGCAATCAGATAAACAGTCTTCTATATAATGGTATAGCTAGTTGAAGGACCTTGGGAATCTCTAAGGGTTAAAAGAACATCAAACACTCCTATGTTTAACATAACAAGTGGGATTCTCACACTCATCATGATTTTATTGGAGTTTAAATTTTTTTTTTAATTTCTGTGCTGTTTGCTAACTTTCAGGCACTCACTACTGGAACACTTTAAATCTGTGTCCATTTTCTGGTATTTCTGTACTATTTTTGCACTCATAGCCTCATCCTTTTGTGTTATATTAAAAACCAAAGAAAACTTTCAAAGTTAAGTCATTTTTATTTCAAGTTGAAATATACCAAGTAACATTACATATTGGGCATTCAATATGCACTTTGGAAAAACCAGGCCATCATTTGCACAAACTATTGAGCTAAATGGCAGGATATTAAAATTTGGGTTATCAAAACACTTACATGTGTTTTGAATATTTAAATGTGTGTATGTGTGTATGTATATGTATATTGGTCCTCTGCTACTACTTTCTCAAACCCAGATGGAGAAAGTGTCTAAAAAAACTATGTACACACACACACACACACACACACACACACATACATGCACGCATGCACACACAAAGCTTCTGTTTGGAAGTCTAGCTCTTACTTGAAATATTATTTCCTATTTCTGCTACCCCTTTGCATCTATCTCCATCCTCCTAAATGTTGCAAACTAGATCTGTGTTTTTTGAGTCATCTTCATCACTTGCTTCCCTTTGGCTGCCACAAGTAATGAGGTAGAGATGTGAAACTATATTATGCAGCCTGATTAATGGATTGGAGAGCTCTAGTATAACTTTCACATTTCCTGTGGGCTAGAGGAAATGACTAATACAGTGGAAGAATTGCGTGGCCCAGTGGTAAGAGGAGGACACTGGACACCTGGAACAAGAAACTGAATAACATAAGAAGAGAGATAGGTTCAGCCCAAGGGAGAGTATGTTGAAAAATTTAAATTTATTGAGAGAAGTACATTAGCCTCAAGGTATAAAAAAAAAAGGTCATCCAGAGGTTGAGCTGCAGAAGTAATGATTTAATCAGTCTTAAGTCATCAGTAATAAAGCTAAATCCATAAATAAATAATCTCTAGCCTGTGCAAAAAATGCATTAAACACAATTAAAGTCTGATGTCTGATGGTTCTTCTCCTTCCTTTGATCTCAGTAGGAGAACCACACAGAGACATTCAGAAACACCACGCTGATAATTCATTCTCTTTGCAAATATAGATTGCACTTAATTCTTTAGGTCATGTGAACTCATAAATTTCCCAGTTGATAATAAAATTCAGTCGCAATCCCTGGGGTACCTTTGAGAGGACAAGTAAGTACTTTGTTTGTGTGTGTGTGTCTGTGGCAGGAGGGTATATGGCATACAAAGCTGCTCAGTATCACTAATGTTCTGTTGCAATAGGGGTAAACAAGAGATGGATCATAGACAAGCACAGTAAATGACCCTATTTGGTGCACACATGTGCACTCAGGATGAGAGTTAAAGAGAAGCTTAGAGAAAACCTAATTTTGCTACCTTCCATGGCAAATCCAGGACAACACCAATGCTAGGGAATAGGATCTATAATTTGTGACTCAAAAAGATGAAGAGGTCCTTTCAATTCCTCTATATGCTCATAGCCAACATCTTACATGCACATACTAGAAATGGTCTCTTGCCTTAGCACTTCATTGGAAACATGGGCATCCTCCAAGAGGTCACTGCCTTTGAGTCAAATGTTTTCCATAACTTGTCATACACTTAAAACTTTGTCAGACAACTGGTGGATGGAAATGTACAGGGGTATGTATTTATGATAGCACTCATCCACAATCTCCTCTCAAGAGTCAGCTGTGTGGCCCTATTAGGGCTCTGGACTGTTTTTTGCTCCCATCTCTTAAACCTCTTAAGCCTCTGAACTATAAATATGATTAACTACTCCCAGATGAAAATGAATATGATGGCAAATAATTATAGTATCATATGGCACCTAAGAACTTTCCACAGGGATCAGCCCTCAGCCAAATCTATGTTGAGCACCTTCTGAGGGGACAGTTTAATCACTCTCCTCTCTCCTCTTGGCCTGAATACATAGCAATGGAAAAAGAACAGCTGGTATGATGTCAGTCAGATTGAGATCCTTAACACTTTCTAGCTGTGTGCCCTTTGGCAAGTTACCTGACTTCCTTGGCTGCAGTTTCTTGTCTGCAAAGTGGGGGTGCTAATAATAATCCCTACCTTATGGGTTGTTATGGGGCACAAGTCCAATGATGGATGGAAAGTGCTGAGCCCAGAGACTGGAGCACAGTAAGCACTTCATAAATTGTTATTATTATCATTATGTCCCTTATCTGAAGGGACAGAGAACAAGACGGAAACTAAGAAGAGGAGGAGGAGAAAATAAAAGCTAAGAGAGGGAGGAAGTGGAGTGAAGTAGAACCAAAGCTAAAGGAAAGACAAGAATGTTTCAGGGTCAACCATCTATGACCTGAGCTGTGATCACTCTTTAACAGGAGCACTCTTGAGATCCCGTACCTCACAGGTAAGATAGTCTACTATAAACCAGTTGTGGTGGCATGAGCCTTTAATCCTAAATCTCAGGAAATGGAGGCAGGTGGCTCTCTATGAGTTGGAACCTAGCCTGGTCTACATGTTGAGACTGTGTTAAAAAACATCAAGATTTCCTGCTGCTATGGAGGACACCCTTAGGTGCTGGAATGACAAATGCAGGAATGCTATGGCTCACACTCAGCAAAGCCACTGCTTCCTGCTGCAACTGCTGATGCTCACTGAGGACAGAACATTTATAATGGTTAAGAGCAGTGGTGTGCCCAGGCATCATTGTGCACATCTGTAATCGTAGCACAGGGGAGATAGCACATGGGAGATGTTCCACTCCAAATCACAATGGTGGTGGTGTACAGGGTTGTAAATCCCAAGCCTCAGAAACCCCGGACAAACATATCTTATTTCTCATCCTAAGTGTCAACCAGGCACTTAAGATTTATATTGACTTCAGGCAAGTCATTTAATCTCTGTCTTGACTTTTTATCCATAAACTGCAGGTATTTTACAAGGTAAGAGGAGAGTCCTTTATATGCCCAAAGATCTATAAGAAGGAATTTCATTATCTTTTCTACCTCAAACTTGTTACAGTAATCAAATACTAAAGAGATTGGTACCCACCATGAAGGACATTCTACTTCTGTTACTGGAAAGACATCAATGTGTTGCTTTGCTAGACACTAAAGTTTCCTTGTTTGAATCTTGCAAACATTTTCCATGTCTGTTTTCAGAGCCTGATACTTCCTACAACAGCCAGTGACCTGGCACTAGAGCTGGTTGAAATGTATCACACCTTTACACAGCTGAGTTCCCATGCTGCCATGGCTTCCAGGGGCTGTTTCTCACCCTCTTGGAACCTAGAAAGAAACCTCATTGCACAGCCAAGCAAGGTGACAATTTTCTGGAATTAACCTGCTTTAGAATGGGGAATGAAGAAAATGAAGTGATGGAAACACAGCTCAAAGGTCAGAAAGAGAGCAAGCTGTGGCTTCAAAATTATCCATTGCCTTCCTCCCTTCACCTTTAGAAAGGCTCCATTTTCAAAAACATTGTACATATTTATAGTCTCTCAATACAAAATCACTTTTACCTGGGCTTTCTCTTCTTTTTCTCGGTTTCTTAACTAAAGAAAGAAAATATTAAATGCTGTTTCATTGTATTATTACATTAAAATATTAAATGATGCTTTATTGTATGATTAAATTATGTACATTAATAATGCATCCCTCCTAAGGATCTTAAATCTTTTTTTTTTTGGTCAATGTACGTGCTTCAATAATTAGAGATTAAGTTAATGAAAAGGTGGTTTCATCTCACTGGAATAAATGAGCTATGGGAAAGGAACTGAGTCATAAAGAGGTGTCACTATATAGCTAAAATTGCCAAGACTGTCCCAATCTAAGTATTCCTCCCATGTCCCACATAATTAATCATGCTCAACCCTGTCTTGATTAATAAAACTGGCTACTCATAAATATGCTCCTAAAACTGATCTGTGTACATATATACATGGGAATGAGGAAAGGGTTAGATATCATAAAGAGAGGAGGAGAACCATTCTACAATGTAAGACAAAGAAAAGACAAGACAAAAGGAAAGAGCACCAGTGGTATCATTCATTGACCTCCTTAGAAAAGTTAATTAGGGCCACATCCTCTGTGACTTTGCCAAGACCCTTAGTGTGCCCAAAGTGCTGTGGAAAAGGTGACATAGAACATGTGACTTTGATTCACAATGTTTCCCTTGATTCTCTCCATATCTAGCAGCAGACATTTGATTAGACGCATTAGACAAATGGGGTGGCAGCGATGCCACAATGTCAGAGTGATTAGTGGCTGCTTTTCATTTTGTTTTAGACTAACTACATAATATTCTGACCATTTAGAAACACAATATGTTGCATGATCCATTCCTTTAAGATCTACAAAACAAAAAGACAGAAACAAGTATTTCTGTACCTAAAAATTGCTACCACTGTTCTTAAAGGAAGGGAGACATTCAGATGACCTCATCTCACATTTTTTCCAAGTTTAAGTACTAAAAAGGATCTCTCTGTGAGGTCTGTAGAAATGAATTCTGAAGCCCAACCTTTGGAGATCTTAATTCAATGGATCTGGGAGGTGTTAAGGAGTATTCTGTAGCCAGGCTGGCCTCACAGTCAGCATCCTACTGCCGAAGATTCCTGATGTTTGGATTATAAGTTATGAGCCACCACATTAGACTACAACAATTATTTTTAAAAGAGAAAACTAATCAGTATTACTGATGACTAAGAGAAACCTAAGATCATGTAGCTAATAGGTATAGACTAGAGTGAATTAGACAGTAATAGCTCTACCCACACTACACTGGGTGCTGCTGCGTACCAGGAGGAACAGAAAGCACTTCATATCTATTTCTTATTTCCTTCTCAAAGTAATTGCTCTCATTTTACAGATTTAAAAATAAGAACCAGAGGAGGAGGTATGTGAGAGAGACTTATAGGATCCTGGGACTTTGCTCATATGAACCTATAGCAACAGTGTCAGCATGCATAAGACCAAACCTAACTCAAGAAGACACAACCCAGCATAGAACTGGGAAAATGGGCAGCAGGACCCAAACTTATCTAAACAACTATTGGGCAGCTGATTACCGCAGCATGAGTGAGAGTTGATCTTCTTTAAGGAAGTGACTCTAGATCGCCTGACTAGACTCTAGTGGATGAACTTGCATTGAGGGATGTCCGGGAACACTAACTTGACTCAGTAGGCCTTAACATAAATAACAGAATGCATTAATTCCATTGCAGAGGCTTTGGGAGGGTGTGCATGAGGGAGAGGGTGTAAAGACAATTAAACTGTTTTGTATGAAATGCACAATTAAACTGTTTTGTATGAAATGCCTGATTAAAATTATGCAAAATTGGAAGCTTGGGACTTCTAGTGGCTTCCCCAAGTTCACACAGGCAGATCTGAATGTGAAACAAATTTGTTTCCCAACATTTCTTTTTCTACTCTAATCTGGTCCCCTTATGACTAGAACCCAATCCTGATTCTTCACTAGGAATCTGTGTAAACATCTTTATGGCCTTATAGGAAGCAATATGCATTAATAATTTTTTATCTTTCATCTATCCTCTTCCAAAGGTAAACAAAGTAAAGGAACTTCTGACCTTCTTTCCTGGATAAGTAGTTCTAAAGGACAAAATAAGAATGAAAAAGACTTTTTCTTTATTTTTCTTATCCCCATGCCCTTTCCCATTTGATTCTGTTACACTGGAAAAAATATTTTGTCAACACTCTCCCAGAAATACTTCTAGGTGTCTTCAAAACAATGGGCAGTACATGACTGAAAAATCATTGACATACACTCTCACTTGGGTTTGTAATTGGCATTTGAAGAAATGTAACTGAATCATATCCACATTCTACACTGTTGGGCACCTCATAAAGAAGTATCACTTGACCTGTAAATAGTGAATGGGTCCAATTCAGAAGGATTTAGGGTGATACAGTTGAAATGTGCAGTCTTTTAAAATCTACTTTTATCACCTACCCATATTAAATTGAAATGGTTTATCATCAACTTTCCCAACACATTCACATACACACACACACACACACACACACACACACACACACACACATCCAGAGAATAAAACTAATGGATTAGGGCTAGAGAGATTGCTCAGTGACTAACAGCACTTACTACCCTGGCAGAGGACCCAGGTTCATGTCTCTGCACCCACATGGCAGCTGACAATTGCATGTAGCTCCAGTTCCAGGGGATCTGATACCTTCCTCTGGCATTCATGGGCTTCTGCACATATACGGTGCACTTAAACTCACGAAGGTACTCATACATACACACACACACACACATAAATAAAAACTAAACAAAATTTAAAAATTAATTTAGGGGGGAAATCTGTGCTTAACACTTTTCACGTTAAATATACAAATATTGTCACTTTTGCTCTCAATACTGTCACTCGGTTCAGAATTCGGACCTCACATCTAGTGTGGCCTTTAGATGTTCACAGCTAATGGAAATGAAAGTAAACTGGGTGATTTGATGTGCTTTGTTTGTAAAAATTATTATAGAGAAATCCCTCAACTTTGAGTTATGGATTTTACATCAACTGAGGACAGCACAGCCTTATTGATTACCCTCTTTCAACATAGCTCCAAACCTTGCTGATTGCCCTGACTCGCCTTCCCTTTAAGATAGGCACTAGAATGACCAATCCTCTGATGATCAGGACAGTTTAGGATTAACCTCTGCTTATCCATTCTTACATGATAAAATCATTAGTCTCTTCAACATATATTTTTAAGACTAGTTATATAGGAAAATCTTGGATTTGAACCCCGAGGCTCTAATGCAACATCCAAATGAACTCAGTCTCTTATAAGCTACTGGCCCCAATCATTTTGCCTGACTATTTTGAAAACTACTACTTGAGGAAATAAGGTCTTACATAGGGTATCCCTTCATGCTCCTTTGTCTAGGACCTCAAGAAACATAGAAGTAATGAAACACAGATGGGGTACTCCTACTAAATCAGAAAATGTGCTGTTCTTTGTTGACTGTCTCATAATTTGGTTTCTCTGGAGATATGCTTGCACTAAACTCACCTTGCTCAGGAGGCAGCAGGCAGAGACTGCTACATAATGCGGGAGCGGTTGGAGAAGGAATATTTTCATTGTCCCCATTCCTTGAAACCATCCTTTAAAAATTCTTTCAGGTTAAAATGATCATTTATGTTAAACCCTCTGATCATTAAGATAATTTACATGGTAATGTGATCCAAGATCTGTTTTCTAAATGACCTCTAAGAAGAGGTAATAACTGAGGAGGTTTGAGGGAAGAGTTGAGGTTTTCATTGTTAATCAGGTGGGTGCAGAGTTTGCCAGGGTTTTTAGCAATCTAGTTACAAAAACCAGTTGTAACTCCAAAATCGAGAGAAGGTTTTGAAGGATTTGGGTAGAGTGACTCATTCCTACTCTAATAGAAACAGTCTTCATTAAAATACCAGACATACCTACAGCTCTCATTGGTATTTCTCCCAATGATCTCAGCCTCAAGGACACACCCTGAAGTGAGCTTTATAGAAGCAACAGCTGAGCGACAAGCACTTACCTAAAAGTATAATCCTCTGCAAACATGTCCAGGAAGTCTTGCTTTAGAGTGTCTATTTCCAATGAGTTGCAATTCTCAGATACATTCTCAGCCGTTCAGAGGAAATTTGGGCACAAAATTTTCCCTATTATAACAACTAAACATTCTTCCTTTCCCTAATGATTTCATGGGCTACTTTGACTCTATATAGAGTTAATTACAAATAACATTTAGAGTAAATGTCACAGTTCAGATTGTCCTTTGTATACTGGGCCAGATAAGCATGATGTATTATCAATACCATGTGCACTTGTACCCGAGCACAGTCAGAAGCCCATGAAGAGTGACAGAGCTAAAGGCCCTGTTGATGCCTTTGGAATGAAAATCTGAGCACCAATCGACCTAATGCTTTGACAAATTGTCTAATTTCTTTCAAAGAAGACCAAAAATGTAACCATAACCAGGGATGCCATTTCCCTCCAGGGGCCACCACCCACTACTTGAATTACCTTCTTCCAGCTCATCCATGCTTCCGATCTTCCTGGACCCGTCAATGGTGTAAATATAGCGCACTCCCTGAGGCAGGTTGATGTTATCAGACAAGGATCGAGTCAGGTCAGCCAGCAAAGCATCGAAACTACGGAAACGGTCAGAAGAGACAGCGTATACAATCCCCTTGAAGTAGCGGTCCCCATTGCGGTAGAAACGTACCTTCTTGGCTTTCTTCTCATTACTTAGTGCCTGCAAGGTTCTTGTTCTGTAGAAGCTGCAGTGGGCACTATGAGTGGGACTTGGCAGCCCATTCATCCGTGACCCCCTCATATTTCTGGATGCCTTATCTCTTTCGTCAAAGTGTCCAAAATCAAGTTCCATATTTTGGTGGAACCACAGCAACCTGAGTGTTAGAGAAAGGGGTGGAGATAAGGAGAGGCAAAGAATAAGGGGGATTAAAAAAGAATTCACCTATTAGCTGGATCCAGATCTGCAATCTGCTGCCTGTGAAAAGAACTGGTTGAAAAAAATCCTGTGACCCATCTGCTGCTAGCCTCTGACCTGCAGGAATATTGATCTTAATAGAGAAGAAGGAGGGGCTGAGTGGTAGGCTGAGGGATGGGTGCTGCAGGGGGCAAGAACAAGAGATTATAGAAAGGCAGGCACTTCTGGCAATGTTCCAAATGAGGGGGGGGTGTTGAAATAGCTTAAAATCCTGGAACTTACTGTCAGTGGCTCCTATCAAATTGTAACTTCGGGCTAAATACATTAAAACTGGCATCTGTTTCCTCACACATGCCCACATGACTAACAGTTGTAAATGAATCCATAGCCTGACAAAATTCTGCTTGAAGAGAAACAGAAGGAACTAACCAAGGTTAGCATCACCAGCTTCAGAAGCAGTCTTTACAATGGCTAGGAAGAGGAATATTTTAATTTTATTCCAAATCCTTTTTCTTACTCTAATTATGTGCATCCCTTCCCCCAGAATAAGCTAGGATTCTCTTTTAAAGGGACAGCCTCCAGGGAATACCCAGTGTCTTTGTGCTATTCATCAGACCCTCTCCCCCTTAAGCTGGTCCAGCAATCCGACATTCATAAGAAATGCATGGGGGTGGGAAGATTAGAAAAATTAGTTATCTAACAAGCTATTAGCTCCACTTTTTTCGTGGTTCCATTTGATCACAAAATCCTTTTTTCTTTCCAGGTGCTTCATCCCTCCCCACAAATGCAGCAACACCTCTTCATGGAATAATTGAATTGTGGAAAGATTCCCAAATGAGTCCCTGAATAGCATATGGGACCTTTACAAACAAGTACACCTTTCATTGTTCTGGCTTTCTCCTCCCGACTGAAGGAGCATTTGACCCTCACAGCATGTAATTCACTGGAAACTTATCTATTGCCTAGGTACATTAACAAGCAAAAAATGGTCATCGGTCAGGCTTTGCTTTTTCCCCATTTCTACTGACCTTTCCACCGCCCCCTCAAATAAACAATGAAAACATGCAAGCAAAGCCCCAAATGCTCTCAAAGGTAGTGCTATCCAAGGAACCAAACTATTAACATTCATCTCACAGATGGGGATAAAAGGACTCACAAAGCAAGCAGGGCTCAGCTGCCACACACTGCCACATCAAGATTTGCAAGGGACCAGGAGGAGAGGAGATAAAAGGGGACTGGTAGCTGGTAGACTTGCCAGGCTCAGTCCCCCTTTTTCCCAATGTCACCATGACCTATGCTGAGCTCAGCATTGTCTCTGTCAGACAACCTGCAGTAGTAAGACCCCACCTCCTCAAGACAAGTAGCAAGCATTTCCCCCAGGCGGTCTGTGCCAATAATGCTTTACTTAGCATCAAAAGTGATATTATTCCAAATTAACATCATAGTGAAAACAAAGGAACAACAAACTCACTTTTCCAGAGGAAAATCCCAGGTAGAAGCTGAGAGGACAAAAATCCTATAGAATGAGGCAAATAAAGAAGAGAAGAGAGAAAGAGACAGACACAGAGAGAGCTTTGCCTTGTGCTTTTGCCGTTTGACATCTGTTACATTCTGCATGAAAATCACTTGAAAGCCCTACTCACCGGTTTTCTGCTGGTTGGGTGGAGATGCTGAGAGAAAGAAAACCAATCTCTCTATGCCTTTGTTGTCTGAGCTCCAAGCAAGAAATTCCTGCCAGGGTGGATAGTTGCCTTCTAGGTCCTAGTGCCTTGTCCAGCTTCTCCCCTGTAACTCAAGCTTAGTGAATCCCCCCCCAACCTCCTATGATTAATTACATGCTTTTTTCCCTTCAATTCACAGCCTGCGTTAACAGCTAGAAAGGTTTCATTTATAACCAACAGGAAATTGCAGGGTAGCAAAAAAGATTGCACAGGCAAGCTCAGAATGCTCTAACAAGCAATGTGCTAGCCCTTTCTCTTAGAAAATTGGCAATTTTACTTGGCAAAAATCTTGGCCTAATTTGCCTGGGGGTAGGACTTAGGACAGCCAAACCAAGGTTTTAAAAATTGTAGTGCTCCTCACTTTACCCTCTCAACGAAAATAAAATCTGTAAATTCTTTAAGGTGTTTTAGCTTATGCATCCACACTGGTTGTTTCTGAAATGAAGTCAGCAGGGTAGACTAAAAGGGACTAGGAGAAGGACAAGACACGACACAGGAAAGTAGGTGCAAAACTGTTGGAAGCCGGGTTGAGAACCGTCATATCCTCCCCCGACTTGCTCACTCATTTGGTTGCTTTTTTGAGACAGGGTCTAGCTGTGTAACCCTGGTTGAAACTCATCATGTAGTCAGTGTACATCTTAAACTTGCTGCAGTCCTGCCTCTTCCTCCTGAGTACTGTGATGACTGACCTGAGCCACCAAGCCCCGCCTCTCCCCAAAACATTTTAGGCTGATATGAAAAATTAATGCCCTCCAGGCAGAGGCAGGAGGATCTCTGTGAGATCAAGGCCAGCCTGGTTTACATAGTGAGTTCCAGGCCCACTGGGACTATGGGAGACTCTGTTTAAAAACAAATTAGCAAAACCTGTGGCATTCACCTTTGGTTGAGGAGTTCAAACCCAGTCCAAAGCTCATTGTTGGACGAAGTGAAATTGAGGGCCAAAAATACATGTTAACAGATTTCTCTTCAAATTGTACGTCACTAGCTGGGTTTCTTTAAATCAAGCATGATATAAAGAACAAGGAAGCATGGAAATTGAACTGTGCAACAGAAGAAAGGGTTTGGGATATAGCTCAGTTGATAGACTAGATGCCTAGTTCTTAGTAGTCCCTGGGTTCTAGCTCCAGAATCACAAAAACTGAGAGTGATGTTTCATGCCTGTCTGTGATCCCAGGGTTCCTGAAGTAGAAAGGGAGGATCAAAAGTTCAATATTATCCTCAGGTATGTAGCAAGTTTGAGGCCAACCTGGGGTACATGAGACCTGCGTCAAATACACAAATCAAAACAGTAAAAGATAGAAGACAAAGAAGAGAGAGAAAATGGGGAGAGGGGATACCATCTTTGTAACTGAGGCTAACGTGCCAATGTGTAGTAATCTTAAATATCATAATTTTCATCTTTGCTTAAATTCCAAGAAACTTGTAGCTACCAACATGTCTCCAAGTGGCATAGAAATAAAACAATCACTTTCTCTGGATGTTTTTGGCTAAGCAAAACCTAAACTTATCTACATTCACTGAGATAAAGACAGCCTCGAGTAGGTAACCTGTCTGCTAAATTCTCCCAACCTAACCTTGCTGCACTCTCAGTTTCTATATAAATACCTCACAGAGTCTACCCTATTCTTTCCGTGCTGCTGCTTTACACTGTGAACATACCTTGAAAAAATCAGGATTATTCATGTCGGGAACCAAGAAATAAAGAGAAATATGGATATCCCATCAAAATTAATGGGATAAATTAAAAAATTAAAACTTCCTCTTTTTTATCATAAAGACTTAGGTAAGTATTTATGAACAGCTGATCTTCTATCTTCTACTTAGTTGCTTCCTTGATATAAAGAAATCATTTAGTGATATGTAGAACAGTTTGGGGAGACACCAGTTAGTATCTCATTGCCATCAGATTCACTCTATATAGGAGTTCTTGCTTGGGTTTGAACTCTCAGAACTGTTTGAGTTCTCATTACAGTATAAGAATGGCCATGGCACCTGTAAACTGATAGTACCTATTGTTACCTGAACAAGACCTGCTCAAGATTTGCTCAAGGGCTGAAGAGATGGTTCAGCAGTTAAGAAGATCCAGGTTCATTTCCCAGCACTCATATGGCAACTAACAACTGTCTGTAACTTCAGTTCCAGAGTAATTCAATGCCTTTTTCTGACATCTGTGGGCATTGCATGACACAAGTACACTTATATACATGCAGGCAGTACACTCATACACATAAAAATAAAAACAATAAAGAAAAAAATTCAAAAACCTGAACAAAATCTAGAACTCAATATTCCATCATGGATGGAGGATGTGTAAATGAAGCTCCACCCCTCTCTGAGGAGTTACTGGCAGTTAACTGCTGCTGGGAGATGAGGAGCTATGATCTTCACTGATGAAGCAAAAGTTAAGTTGTCCTTGTATAGGTAAAGAATTACTCACTCATGCTCATGCAAGCAACCCTAATTGAACTCCAATGGGCCTCCAAAACCCCATGAGAGTAGGAAGAGGATTTGTTGAGAAGAAAGCTTTCAGTGGGAGTAGGAATGAGATAAAAGAGGATAATAAGGGTACTGAAAATGATCAAAATACATTATATACATTTGTGAAATTGTCAAAGAATAATTAAAAATGGAAATTAATTTGAAGATCAAGGGAGATTTCTGGTTGAAGTCAATGGAATAGAGATTGCAAAAAAGAGTAACACCCATATTGTTAGAAATGTAACAGTAAGAACATGTGAGCAGTTTCCGTGTTCCTAATGCTACAGACCACATGAAGTGTGGAAGACATCAATTACTGCCCCTGAAAATCCTGAAGGCTCAAGATTTGATAGCAAAGGATCGTGGACCTTGCAAAAGTCATGAAAGAGAAAGACTTAGGTCTCTCTTATTATATTTCAGCCTCAGTTCATGAAACTCAGCTTAGTGAACAAGTTCAATAAATAAAAAAGGATTCAGTATACATACACATGTGTCAGTTCATGTCATATTTCAGAAGACGGACGATAAGATCTGGGATGTGGCAGAGTAATCCAATATCAAGTAAAGAGGCAACTATATATAGATTGTTTAGGTGGGTCAAAAAATAAGGTAGTTAGGAATAAATCCTGCAAATATGTGTAAGACTTTTATTAAGAAAATCATAGACCACTGAATACGATAACGGAAGCTATGAATAAATGCAGAGCCACACCATGCTCACAGATGGCAAGATGCAATACCATATGAATACCAGTCCTTCCACAAAAAAATCTCCAAGAGAATTTTTATGTACCCTCGCAATGCTAAACTTTCATTGAAGAACATAATGTTTTAAGAATAGCCAAGGCTATCAAGAGGAGAGAAAGAGAGGAGAGAGAGAGAGATTAAGAAAGATTTTCATTACCAAAACTTATTCTAAATCTATAGAAATTTAGTGTTGGCCTGGAAGACAGACAGATTAATGGAACTACATACATATCAGCATCATTGAGACTTGGATGATGTAATGGGGAGAGCATGAACTTTAAGAGCCAGGTGGCCTGGGTTTAAGTTCTGAATCTAATAATTATGACCTTGGTTGAAAAGATTAGGACATGAGACCTTTGGTAAAGTAATAAGGTCATGTGTTACCCTCCTCCTGAATGAAATTAATGCTCTTTAACTTTTCCTTTATAAGTAATATTTTATTGAGAGTCTGGAGAGATGGCTCAGTAGTTAAAAGCACTGCCTGCACTTGCAGAGGATCTGGGTTCAATTCCCACCACCTATATGGTGGCTAACAACTGTCCATAACTCCAGTTCCAGGGGAATCCAACAACCTCTTATGACTCTGTAAACACTGCAGGACTTGGGTGCACTTACACGCATGCAGGTATTGCACTCATACACATAAAGTAAAAATAATAAATAAAATATTTTTAAAATATTTTATTGGGGCTGGAGAGATGATTCAGCAGCTAAAAGCACTGGCTGCTCTTGAAAAGGACCCAGGTTCAAGTCTCAGCCCCCACATGACTGCTAACAACCATCTGTAACTCCAGTTCCAGGGAATCTAACATTCTCTTCTGACCTCTGCAGGCATTGCATGACCACTTACACACATGTAGGCAATACACTCACACACATAAAATAAAAATAATAAATATAAAAAATACTTTATTGATTCTTTGAAATTTTTATAAAATGCATTTTGATCATGTTCACACTGTACCTCCATCTCTACTTCAACTTTACAAACTCTCCAAATTCATGGCTATTAATGTATTTTCCTTTTCTAAAGAATTATCAAATCTAATTTATGTTTCCCAAATGCTCTTGAATATAGGTCTATCCTTTGGAGCCTGGCCAACCAACTTGGTTTCAAATCATTACAGAAAACTGACTCCCCCTCTTCCAGAAGTTATCATTTGTCAAATAGATTCTAAACTAGTGCTGGGGCTTCTTGTCCACTACTTTAATCTATGTTGGGTTTTTGTCTGTCTTGGACTTGCACAGGTCATGTGCATGCTGTCACAACACTGGGGAAAAGTAAATGAATAAGTTTTCCTTTTTTGAGCTGGAATTTCATTCTATAGCCAAGGTTGACCTGGAATTCACTATGGAGTCCAGACAGGCCTCATGATGATCCCTTGCCTCATCCTCTCATGTGCTGAAATTCTAGGTATGAGTCACTACTCTCAGTTAGGGTTACTGTTCTTACAAAAGATATTGAAGGAAGCTTCATAGTCCTTTTTAACCCTTCCACTGAGTCTGCAGCTGCCTTGGTCTTAGATTTTCCACCACTTAGAACTATGAGAAGTGAAATTCTCTTGTTTCTAAATGACCCATTCTGTTTTATTTTGTTATAGTAGCAATAACAGACTAAGATACGATCCAAAAGAAGCTCTCACATATATGCTGAAGGAAGCAGCTACTACGAGATTCATTAAAATATTATCTGAAATAGTGAAATAAAAGAAAATAACCCAAATGCCTACCATTGGTATATTAATTTCATTACTAAATGTTTACATATGGAATGCCATACCCGATGAAATAGAATAAGGGAGAGCTACATGTAAGTGGTTGTATGACGGAATTGGTTCTTAGTATCCATTCCGACCTCCTTCTAGCTGTGCATCCTTGAATCGCTGAGATTTGAAAGATGAAATTACATTTGTTAAACAAGTTAGCTTCCTCCCATTATACACATTTGCATGAGGTGTAGAATGAGGGAGCAAGGTTGAGGCTATCTTCCTGCTGATTTGATTATTGCTCCTGGAAACAAAGGTCATACAGTCAGGATTTTGCTGCTGCAGCATTACAATATCCAGATAGCAACTTTCTGAGTATTAAAAAGACAATTGCTATGACAGCAGTGACTTTCAGATCTCAGGAAGTGTGTTACCACTCTTGATGGTTCCAATGGTGGCCTCCTAACTTGTCTTGTTCTTAAAGCAATAAAGATCATAAATCTTTGACATACGAAAGACAAGAAGAGAGCCCACCCCTACAGCACTTCCATCATTTCATAACTATCTAATTTCTTAGATAAAATCTCCTCCTCCTCCTCCTCCTCCTCCTCCTCCTCCTCCTTCTCCTCCTCTTTTCTCCTCCTATTCTTATTCTTCTTTTGATACAAGGTTTCATGGGATATCATAGGCTGATTTTAATCTTATTTTGTATCCAAGGTTGGCCTTGAATGCCTGATCTTCCTGTCAAACTCTATCTCCCAAATGCTGTGATGACAGGCATGTAATACTGCACCCAGCTAGATCCTTTATTCTTAAAGTACCTTGACTCTTAAGTCATAATCTGATTATAACAGAAGTGGTTTTCAGCAATAGATGACTAAATATCAGAACTCTGGGACTGGTAATTTTATGACAGACCAAGTAGCTGCTTAAACACGGTTTTATACTAGAGAGTTAATCAAGGTCTATGGAACAGGCTGGCTGTTTCTGGCTGTGCAAAAGACTTAAACGACAAAGCCAAGGTTTCAGATCCTCAGCTCTATGCACAATTTTATAATTTCCCTAAAATAATCTTATAATTTTTAGTCAGAAAGTTGGAAGCCTAGAATCAGATTCAGAGTCTAATTTTGCAAGTGACTGAATTACAACTTAAGTTGAATTTCAGTCTCTTTAAAACACTTCTGCAAAACTATATGCTGAGTGAACAGACAGCCTACAGAGTGGGAGAACATCTTTGCCTGCTATATTTCAGTGTACAGAGGGTAAATTTCTAGAATATATAAAGAATTACAAAAATTCAACACCAAAAAATAACCAATCAGTAAATGGGGTAAAAAAATTGAAAGGACATTTCTCAAAGAAGAAACACAAATTGCCAGTAAATAATTTTTAATTGTTCAACATCCTGCACCATCAGAAAAATGAAATTAAAAAATTGTTTTCCATCTCACACCTGCCAGATGGTTATCATCATGAAAGGAGACAGCGAATGCTGGTGAGGATGTGGGGAAACCAGAGTACTTATTCACTGCTGGAGGTATAAGCTGGTGCAGCTTCTGTGGGAATCACTGTGGAGATTCCACAAAAAAGGAAAATAGAACTACTATATTACCCAGCCATTCTACCCCTGAGCATATATCCAAAGAAGACTACATCCTACCACAGAGACACTTACACGTCCGCATTCATTGCTCTTTTCACAACCTCGAGGAAATGGAGCCAATCTAAATGTCCATCAAGGAATGAATGGATAATGAAAATGTGGAGTATAAACACATTTTATTTACCCACAAAGAAAAATTAAATTATGAGAATTTTAGGAAAATGTTAAACTGAGTGAGGTATTCCAGGTCCAAAACGAAATATAGCACATTCTCTCTCTTATGTGAATCCTAGCTTATAATTTTGTTTCATTTTGTTTTCATTTGTTTTTTGAGACAGGGGCTCCCTGTAGCTTCACCTGTCCTGGAACTCACTACGTAGACCGGACTGGCCTCTACCTCACAGAGATCTGTCTGCCCCAACCTCCAGAGTGTTGGGATTAAAGGCACATACCACTATACCAAGCCTGGATTATAATTTTTATATGTGTACGTTTCTGTGCAAATGAGAATGGACAGAGGTCATGCAATTAGCAAGGCGCCCATGAGTGGCGCAAGTGGGTTTTAAGGAACGGGATGGGAAAGGTGAGACTGGGAGTACTAGAAGGGAAGTAGTGGAAGCAGGGTAATGAGAGAGCGGAGCATGGGGGCGTCAACCAAAGCAAAATTTATGTATGGAAATGTCATAAGAAGCCCAGCTACTTTGTTGGCTAATTTTAAAGATCAAAAAACAAGATGTGTGACTGTTAGGGTATTAGATGGTGAACATGGCGCATTTGCCCTGATCTAAAATGACAATCCTCTATTCTTTAGATTGTATTCATCCACTAAGCACTTAGCTTCCTGCCCATATAATCACCACAAAGCCTTACATGTATTTCCCTTCTATTGGTAAGAATATGAATGCTTCCCATTGAGCAAAGGCAAAGGTCAGACTGCATGAATTAGAACAGGGACATTTGTATTTATTTAGATTAAACTGGGTACCCTAAATTCAAGATGCTTTTGCCAAAGCAACCTGTTTTACATATCTGATGAAGTTGATATCGTCTTAATAGGACTCCAGGTAATAAGTTAATGGGATGATGTCTTACAAAGGGAATACTAGTTCTTGTCATTTTCCTCTTTACTAATCTAATGCCTCCAGACCTCTAACAAAAGTTAGATCCCAGCATTGGTCAGTGGGTAAGTGTTCACATGTTACTTCAACAAATAGACACAACTCCTAGGACCTGATATATAGTTATCATCTAGTATATTTTTTCTATATATTGATATCCAAAAAAGTAAACAGTTTCCTTTCCTTTGTTTACCCTTCCTCTATATCCCACACATATCATACTAACATCAGTATTTTCTTACCGTCTTATTTCAGAAGTGCATCAACTCTGGATCTCTATCATAACTTCTTCCAAAGGACCTTGATCTGCATACCACCATAGCAGGCAGAGCACTGATAGGACCTGGCTGGTTCGTGCTCTCTTTGCCACTTGGGCTTTACACAGCACAGTGGTGGCCAAAGTATCTATAGCAACCTAGACTGTGGTACAGACGGTAGCAAATCCCAATAGGATAAACCCTTTCTCTTTTTCCTTCCCAAAGGAAAGGAAAGGGAAGAAAAGGGAAGAGAGAAGGAGAGGGAATAAGAGAGGAGAGGATGGGTGTGGAGGGAAGGGATAGAAGGTGAAGGGAAAGAAGGGGAGGAGGGATAGGAAAGGAGAAGGGGGGGAGGGGAAGGGAGGGAGAGAAGCCAGAGAAGGTGGGAGGAGGAAAAGCAAAGGGGCCTAAGAATAGAGGGGAGGACAGGGAAAGGGGGAAAAGAAAGGAGAGGAGGACGGGAGAGCAGAAGAGCAGAAAAGAGGAGGAGAGGGAATGAGAAGAGGAGAGGGGAGGAAGGGAGGGGCAGGAGGAGGCAGGGAGGCTAGAGAGAGTGGGGACTGGAGAAAGGGAAGGGCGTGAGGAGGTGGGAGAGAGTAGCAGGATAGGAGAATGGGCAGTGAGGGAAGGAGGGGGCGAGTGGGCGGGAGGGAAGAGAGGGGGAGGAGAGGAGGAGAGGAGGGAGAGGGAGAAGGGAGAGGGAGGAAGACGGGAGGAGGAGGGGAGAAAATCATCATAGTTGGCACACGCAGCCCCTTGGACATTTATCACTAGTTTGTGTAGGGAACATTCCACATTTTACTCAGCATTTGGAAGTACGTAATTATTGTCAGGCTTAATGATCGTACTACTGCATAGCACCAGCAATTATTCCTTATATCCAACTGCACAACTGAACTCACTCACTAGCCATCGTCTCTCCATTCCTATCTGCCCCCCCCACACACATATACACACACACACACTACACCACACACACACCCTTCTAAGCTTTTGGTAGTCACTATTCTTTCTTTTGGTAAATCACCCTTTAGTTTCCACACATAAATGGCATCATGTAATATCCGTCTTCTGTGCTCCAATACTTCGTTCTTGAGCCTCCCCATGTGACCACGAATGACAGGATTTTATACTTTGTATGACTGAATAGTATTCCATTTTGTCCCTGTACCACATTTTCTTTATCTACTAATCAGCATATTATTTCCTTCTTACTTCAGAAATATATTAACTGTCTGGATATCTATCATAACTTCCTCTACAGTGTCCGTGCGCCACCACAGCAGGCTCTACACTGGTCAGAATTGCTTGGTTCACTTTATTCTGCCAGTAGGCTTTGTGACTCAACAGAACAATGGTGGTCATAGTTACCAAGCAATACAGTCTGTGACACAGATAAAGCTATATGAAACACTCACATATATAACTGTCAGATTTATTCAGTTATAAAATATTGCCATATATACAATCAAACCAAGTTCCAGGAACATAGTTTCATGAATTCGACATATAGAAACTTTGACAAAAGAAAGAGGTTTATTTAAAGGTTTCCTTTCACTTTATCATCATGGTTACTAATTGGCCTGCTGTCAATACATTCATGTCTCTGAGAATAAGAAAGCTCAAGGAAAGGAAGGTCAAAAGATGGGTGAACAGGTGGTCAGTGGAGCAATTCCAATACAACCAACATTTTAAATTTGTTTATATTTGTATATTTATGAGCATTTCACCTGCATGTGTGTAATTGCAGCACATGCTTGCAGTGAGTGTAGAGGGCAGAAGAGGGCATCAGATCCCTTGGAACTGGTGTTATAAATGATTGTTAGTCACCATGTGGGTGATGGGAACCAAATCTGGGACCTCTGCAAAAACAGCTACTGCTTTGAACCACTGAGCCATATTTCCAGTCCCCACAACCAATATTTAAGCTCACTGTCTTATAAGGGGACGCACTTTGTGATACTTCCAAAAACAAAATATAAATATGAAGCTCACTAGTCATAAAGCACCATAAAAGATATAATAACAATAACATGTTTGAAAAATTAGGAGAATCACCAAAATGTGATACAAAGACACAAAGGGAGCATGTGCTGTTGACACTGATAGACTTGTCAACTCAGGATTGTCACATTTTGCAACCAATGTAACATCTGAAAAGAGTGATGAAAAATGTACTTGCAGCACAGTAAAATGTTAGTGTATAGATGGTCTTATAGTCTGAAGGGTTACTATTTTTGTATATCATTTCTGATTTTTGTGGCATCTAGGTTTTTCTAAACAAATTTTATGACATCTGAAAATGCAGGAATAGTTTCACTTCCTCTTTTTAAATTTGAATATCTTTTATTTCCTTCTACTGCCCAATTGCTCTGGCTAAGACTTCCTGTATTATGTCGAATACTACTCATGAAAGGAGGCACCTTTATTTATTTTTATGAGTATGAGTACTTTGCCTGCATGTATGTAAGTGCACCTGTGTCACGCAGTGCCATCAGAGGTCAGAAAAGGAGGTTGAATCCCTTAGAACTGGAATTACAGATGGTTGTTAGCCTCCACGTGCTGGGAACCAAACCTGGGTCCTCTGCAAGAGCAACCAATGCTCTTAACTGAATAGTCATCTCTCCAGTCCTGGGGCACCTTTAATTGATCCAGAGCATAGATAAAAATATTTCAGTTTTTTGTCATTCAGTACAATGTTGGCTATGGGTCTATTATATCCCTAAATAGATCCAGGAATTTATTATTTCTTTCAGGTTTTCCAACTCACTGGCAAATAGTTCTTCATTATCATCTTTTGTATTTTTGTAACCACTTTGATCATTTCTTATTTTCTTCTCTTTTCTTCTTAGCCAAGCCAAGCATATTTAAGTTTTTTAAATTTTATTTTATCTATTATTACTGTGTGTGTGTCAACTTTAGAGAGCTGGTTCTTTCCCTCCACCATGGATTCCAGGGATTCCATTCAGCCCATCAGGCTTACACACAGAGTGCTTTTACTTACTGAGTAATTGCAGGCCCAATGATTTCTTTTAATTTTTATTAAAGTTTTGTAACTTTTTTATAATATATTTTGATCCAATTTAGATATCCTCCCCCATGTGCACTCCTACTGTCCTTTGTCCATATATATATATGATAACAGAGCACATGAAATTGGACAGAGGGTAGTGTATAGATGATAGATAGGTAGGTAGATAGATAGATAGATAGATAGATAGATAGATAGATAGATGATAGAGTCAAATTTGTGTTCCCAATTGCCCTTCTGTGTGGGTACATCTACTGAACTGTTGTTGCACTACTAAGAGTCTCGCCCTTAAATGATATTAACTCACCTTCCAACAACCATCATTTGCCAATAGTTCAACAGATAGGGTTGGGGTTTCTCACTCAACCCCATGCTGACATTTTGTCTGATTTGAGCTTATGTGGTACTTATGCATGCTGGCACCATTGCTGTGGGTTCATATGAGTAGCTCACAGGTTATCTGGAAAACTCTTTTTCCCTGTGGTCATCCATGTCCTCGGCTCTTACACTCTTTCCACTCCCTCTTCTGTAATGATTCCTGAGCCTTGTTGGGCAGAAGTTTGATATAGGTGTCCTATTCAGGGATTAGCACTCTGCAGCCCCTTATTCTTTTTATGTTGGTCAGTTATAGGTGTCTGTGTTAGTCACCATGTGCTGCCTAAGAGTCTCTGGTAAGAGTTGAGAGATGCTTATCTATGGATTAACAATAAGTCATTATGAATCAGTTTAATACTATATCTATTTTACAGAGTAACAGTATTATGCTTTCCTCTATGGTCTGTGACCTGTCTAGCCGAAGGTTCCTAGGCCTGATATCAGTGTCAGGTATGGGAGCCATCTTATTTGAACTTGTGTGGTTACTCCTATAATATTCATGCACTATTACACCAGTTGGCATATCTTGCCAGATCAGTTGTTGTAGCTCACAGGATTCAAAGCTGTGTAAGATTGATGATTAATTTTTTTTTTCTTCTGGTAGAATGCAGAGTACCTCCCACCACTGTGAAAGCTAGCTAGAAGAGATGCAGCTTTGAAATCAGTGCCAGCTTGATTTCTCCTTGTTTGTTCCCCAGTTCATGTATTAGTGTCTGCAGCAATAGGGCCTTACCTCAAGGTTCTGGTGGGTAACCAAGGGCATGGGAAATGGCCAGTATTGTTTGAAGGTTTATGGGACCCCGAGTCAACAGTAACAAAAGAGGGAGTTCATTCTTGTCATTAGATTTTTCTTTATTAGCCTGTAGTGTCTAGTAGGGGCAATATTTCCATGCTCTAAGGTAACTATTTTTAATCTTTTTTAATAATGTATATATATATATATATATATATATATACTTTAATAAAACATTTTAATTAATTCTTTGGGAATTTCATACAATGTATTTTACCATATTCCCGCCCCACTCCTATCCTTAACACCCTCTGATCCACTCTGCATCAGTATTTCCTAAACGTGTACATCTTTCCAAACAACCAACTTTCTGTTTTATAGGTATTTTGCATCCTTGGATTCAGTTTCATTGATCTTCTCTCTCATTGTATCTTTCCTTTTGCTAACTTTGAGTTTGACATTTCATGCTTTTTTTAAGTTGTTGTTATGTTATCTAGAATCTATTTTTTTATGTAGAAATATATCACCATAAACTTACCTCTTAATACTGGTTTTGCTGTGTCACATACAGTATTAATACATTTTGCTATTATTAAAATACCTCAATTTTATTACTTACAAAGAAAACAGAATTATATAATACATGGTTTGGGGCATCTACAAGCATGACACTACTGATGACTTGGCTTTAGTGAGGGAACCCTTAGATAATATACAGTCTGGTAGCTGACATTATGGCACACACATAAGGATATGCAAGGGGAAAAGTTCCATGGCAATACAGGGAGTCCTAGAGGAATAGAGGGGCCTGATTTGCTCATTTTATGACTCACCCTCAAGAGAACTAACTCATTCTGTGACAAATAATAGTCTTTTCTGAAGGTAGCTTCCCTGTCATAGTTAGCTTCTAGTGTCAACTTGACACAAACTTAGAGTCCCTTGGCAAGATGGCACGTCAACTGAAGACATTCCCAGATGAGATTAGTTTGGGGCTATGACTGTGAGGCATTTTCTTAATTGCTATTCGATGTAGGAGGGCCTAGCCCACTGTGGGCAGTGCCATCCCTAGGCAGTTTGCACACGACTGAATTTGAGAGTCAGTAGAACATGCCAGAGGGAGCAAGCAAGTAAGTAACATTCCTCCATGTTTCTATTTCAAGCTCCTGCCTTGAGTTCCTACCTTGGCTTCCCTCAATGATGGACTGTAACATATAAGATGAAATAAAACCTATCCTCCCCAATTTGCTTTTGGTAATGGTGTTTATCAAAGCAACAGAAACCCAACTAAAACAAGCTTCAACAGCCTAGCTCCTCTATACTGTGATTCATCTCCTAAAAGTTCTACCACTTTTCATTTTCCCCACACTGAGGATCAAACTTCCACAGAGAATCCTGGAGAACAGACACAAACCACATCCAAATCATGCAAATACGTTTTGGTATGCTGTGCTTACACTTTTGTTTGCCAAGAATTTCTGACGTTTCCCTTTTGATCTCTTTGATATTCCATTGGGCATTCAGGAGCTTGTTGCTTCCTTTACATTTATTTGTTCAGTTTCTGAAGTTCCTCTTGTTATTGATTTCCAGTTTCATCTAATTGTAACCAGAGAAGATATATAAAATGACTAGGATGTTTTCAATTTTTTAAATTATTTAATTATTTTTATTTTATGTGTATGAATGTTTAACCTTAGTGAAAGTAACGAACCTGTGCCATACAATGCCTTTAGAAGGCAAAAGAGGACAATGAATTGCCTGGAACAGGGTTACAGATGATTGTTAGCTGCCATGTGCATACTAGGAACTGAATCCTGGTCCTCTGGAAGAGCAGCCATCTATACAGCCCCTGTTTTGAAATTTTAATTTACTTTTTAAATAAAAAAACTGTTATTGAATTTTTGTACACTTAATACAAATACACTTGATCATATTTAGACCCTCTTCCCATCTGTACCCCATAGCTACCCCCCCACCTGCTGGGTTTCATACATTCTGTCATATATATTAAGGCCTATCCAGTCAAATTTGTGTTCCCAACTGTCCCTCAGTGTGAGTCTGTCCACTGGAGCACAGTCAATCTATCTACCATCACTCACTTAAAGAAGACCAACTTTATGTCATCCAGAAGTGATCAGTTGCTAATAGTTCCTCAGCTTAGACTGCGGGTTCTTACCTATTTCCCCACTTCCAGGCTGAATTTTTGTCTGGTTTAAGTTTGCATGGGTCTTGTGCATGTTGTCACCATTGCTGCATGTTTGAATGAGTAAGTTCCTAATGTCCTGGAAAATTCTTGCTATTGATTCAGGAGTGGCCCTTTTCCCTTGGGGATAATTAACAGGTATCTAATTGGACTTAAGGCCCATTCATTTAGAAGGAACTCACAAATGATTCTGTAAACATAGTCAAGTACACATGGTTAGAGAGATCATAGATCCTAGAAAGAAACCCACTTCTGTCACATTCCTAGATAAACATAATTTCTTACTGTATGCTAAATGTATCCTTTTATTTATAGACATGTGTACCTCTCACCACTCATCAAAGAAGCTTTTTCCAACAGAAGGAAACTATCACATGGTTCCACAATTGGTTAAATGCAGAAAATATATGTCTGTGAGATGTCCAGTCCTAAGTGACACATCTACAATGGAACCTCTATACCTGAGACTCAGGGAACATAATGGAGCAGGGGGCAGAGAGAATACTAATGCATCTGTGAACTGTCACCAGTGAAGCTTCTTCATGCAACAGATGCTGATTTGTCGGGAGCCATTTGCCTGCCTTGAACTATGCCCTAGGTTTGGGTTAGGCAGAAGTCAATCTCGTGCACAGAAGTGCTGATTGGAAGCAGGAGTTTTCATTATGCAAATGATTTACACCTAAGGAGAAGTTTATTCTACACCCAAGACTGAGGTCACCTGAAGATCTTTGAAGGAAGCCAATCACATCTTAAGTTATTTGCCTGTGTTAGTATTGTTTTTACGTTGAACATCTGACCCATTGTTTTGCTCATTTCATAGTATAAATAGGGGAGACTTAAAAGCTCTTCCTCACCCAGCAGTAATCAGCTGCCCAATAGTTCTTTAGGTAAGGTTTGGGCCTGTTGTTCATTTCTCAAGTTCTGTGTTGGGTTTTTGTTTGCATTGCTCTTGTGCATACTGTCACTATTGTTGTAAGTTCATATGAACAAGGTCCCAGGAGTTTGTAAGTCTCTATTTCCATATGGTCGTGCATCTCCTTCCCCAGCTCTTACAATCTTTCTGCCCCTCTTCCACAGTGATCTTTGAGCCCTGGATTTATTGCCCTCTGTTACATGAGGGAATTTCATTGATGACAGTTGAGAGCTGCATTAGGATTCTCTCTGCCCTTCGTTCCATTCTGGTCCTTGAGTCTTAGGTGTAGAAATTCCATTGTAGATGTGCCACTTAGGATATTTTCATATATCTCCTTTCTTCTCTCCTTGCTATTTTTTGGTTTTCTCCTTTTCTGTTCTCTTTCTCTTTGTCATTCATATATCTGTTCGACCAGTGAGTTTTTATACTTTGCTTTCAGGATAGGAGTTCTATTCCCTTCATTTCCAAATGTGTGATTCCCTTAAGCATTTAAGTGTTGTCCAGTAGTGATGAAATCTACCAATTTTTCTTTATCTTCAAAAGAGTTTTTCATTTATTTTTTAAAGATAACTTTGCTGTGTATAGTATTCTTGGTTGGTGTGTATTTTCCTTTAACTCTCTAAATGTGCATCATCCCAATATCTCCAGTTGCATAGGTTTCTTTAGAGAAATATGCTACTTTAACTCTAAGGGGATATCCTTATAAATGACTTTCTAAATATCCTCTTACTGCTTATAATGACTTATATTTTAAAGTTTTTAATCGCATTTATTCACTTATTCGTGTGTGTATGTGTATGTACATACATATGCAATGGTATGCATGTGAAAGTCCTAGAACAACTTGCAAGATTTGGTCCCCTGGAGATATACCGCTGGTATTCAGGCTTAGTGGAAAGCACATTTACCTATTTACTCACAGAGCCATCTTTCTAGTCTAACAATTTCTTAGGCACTTCTAAGTAACTAAAAGGGTATTTATATAGTACACAACACAGCGAAATGATAAATGTTTGAGACAGTGGAATGCTAATAACTTGATTTGATGTTATACACATTGTATTTGGATTAAATGATCAAACTACATCCCATAAATAAGTATAACTATTAGTTTGTTAAGTGTATTTGTGTGGGTTTATTTTTTATTTTTATTTTCTATTCCACAGATCTATACAAATGTGCATTCTCCAATGTCAAGCAGCTTTGATTACTATGTCTATTTAACATCTTAAGATCAAGTAGACTGACATCTCTCATTTAATTACTCAAAAAAATTAGCAGCTATTGGTCTTTAGATTCTACACATAAATTTTATAATAATTTTATCTACATAAATATTGCTGATATTTTTATAGTAATCATACTAAGCTTATAGGACAGTCTTACTTCCCTTCCCCTCTCTTCGCTTCCCTTTCCTTCCCTGATTCCAGTCTTTTTTTCATAGATACAAGATATGTGCAATGGTCGGTGTTGTCAGTTTGACAGAACCTAGAATCAACGGGGAGATGGGCCTATTGCTCTTTGTTTCTTGACTATAGGTGCAATGTGACTGACTGGATCAAGCCGCTACTACCTTGTCTTCTCCTGATGATGGACTATAGCTTGAGCTGGAAAGTGAAATAAACTCTTTCTCTCTTAAGTTGCTTCTGTCAGGGAATTTTATCACAGCAACAGAGAAATGAACTAAGACAGTAAAGAATGTCTCTTCATCTGTGTAGATCATTTTAAATTTATTTCCTTAGTGTTTGTCATTTTCATCATATAGTCTCTATACATATTTTATTATGCTTTCACATGAATATTTCATGTTAAGTATTGTAAACAGTATCTTTAAAATTTGATTTCCACACGTGTATTGTTAACATCTAGAAATTCAGGTGATTTATGTATATTGATCTTATACATTGTATTAGTTACGTCTCTGTTCCTGTGACCAACATGACAATGCAATTTCTGGGGGAAAAAAGGTCTTTTGCTTACAGTTCCAGAGGAAGTCCATAATGGCAAGAATGTCATGGCAGCAGGCAGCCTAAGGAGGATATTGAGAAATCATATCTCCAACTGCAACCAAGAGCAGAGAGAAAGAACAATAATCTCTCAATGCAGCTCCCAATGACTTCCTTCCTTCAGCAAGGCTGTACCTCCTTAAACCTTCCATAAATTCCCCCAAGGAGCACCACCAACTGGGAACCAAATGTTCAAATACAGAAGCCTATGGGGGACATTTTTCATTTAAATAACCACAAATATTATACCTACTGAATTTGCATAATAGTTCCATAGTTTTATAATTACCATGAGATTTTCTACATAGATCATAATACCTTTTTCAAAAGGCTTTATTTTTCCCTTTCAAATGTAATTATCTTTATTTCTCTCTCGTGCATATTTTATTGGCTAAAATCTCCAGTATGATATTGAGTAGCACAAGTGAGAATCATCCTTACCTTGTTTCCAATGTTACCTGGAGATCATTCAATCTTTTAACTAAGATTTTTTTTATTTTGTGTGCATACATGGTTTCTTTGTACATGTATATGTGTGTCATGTGCTTTCCTGGCACCATGGTAACTAGAAGAGGGCATCAGATCCTTTGGAACTGGAGTTACACTTGTGAGCTGCTGAGAACCAATCCCAGGTCCTCTGGAAAAGCAGCAAGTACTCTTCACTGCTGAGTCATCTCTCGCAAGAACATTCAGTCTTTTTAAGAAAAATGTTTTATCTACTACTTTTCTCTTATGAGTGTATTTCTTGCATGTATGTAAGTGGATGCATGTCATCCAATACCTGCAGAGGTCATACAAGGGCATCAGATCCCCTGAAACTGGAGTTATGGACAGTTGTTAGCTGCTGTGCAGGTGCTAGGAACTGAACCCCGGTCCTCTGCAAGAGTAGCCTGTGCTATTAACTACTGATTCACCTCTCCAGCCTCAGAACATTCAGTCTTTACCACTTATAAATGATGTTTGCTCTAAGGACTTTTTAAAAAATAAATATTGTCTATCTAGTTGAACAAGCTCTACTTTATTTCTATGGTTTTCTTTTAAAAGTCATGAATAGGTCTTGAATTTTATCAAAAGCTTTTCCTGTAGTAATTGATATATTATTTTCATTTTTGGTTTATTAGTGTTTGGTTTTATAGATTAATTTTTAAAACTTTAACTTTATTATCATTAAGTGTGGGGTGTGGGGTGTGTGTGTGTGTGTGTGTGTGTGTGTGTGTGTGTGTTTGTGTAGTCATGATGTAGATATAAGGTCTCATGCGCCACAGAGGAGGACAACTTTGTGGAGTCAATTCTACCTTAAATGGGATTTCATGCATTATCAAGTGTTTTTATACATGGAGCCATCACACTGGTCACTCTTGATAAATTAATTTTTAAATTTGCACAATTTTAAATATTTTATTCTTCTTCTATGCTTCTTATTATATATGCCATTGTTTTCCTGAACATCCAACTGTTTGCATTCTGCATTTTAAACATGTCTGTGTATTTAGAAAATTTATTTTGGAAAAGACAGGATATACCTTATTTCATACTTAACTTAAAGAGAAAAAAAGCCAAACAAATGAATATATGAGATAGGCCGTGCATAGTGGTGCCTGCTTGTAATACCAGCACTCAGAAAGCTGAGGCAAGAGCAGAAAAATCACAAATGTGAGCCATCCTAGGCTACCTACTAAGTTTGTCTTTCCTGAAAAAGATCTACATAGTTGAGAAGAGAAATAATTTAGAAAGTGCAGTCATACTTATTCCTGGCTTCACAGTAGAGTCAGGTCAAAAATGTATAAATACTTTCATTTTAAATTTAATTAATCTGGTGTGGGTCCCATGTATACGAATTTTTAAAAGTTATTTGATTATTATTTTTTTTTTTGGTTTGAGACATAGTCTTCAAATGCAGTTCAAGCTGGGTTTGAGCTTTCAATCCTCTTGACCCCACCTCCTAAGAGCTAGGATTAGGAGTATGTGCCATCAGAACCAGCTGCATTCGTATTTTTAATTTTTAAGCTACTTAGTATTTTACTCTGGTGGTTTTAGTATGTAACCAATTTTGGGAGCTATTCTTAAAGTTCAAAGAACCTAGTAATGTGGATTTTGGGGTTATATCTAAATTGAAATCTCATACTTTGTTAGGTTCCTGACCTTGAGAAAGTTAAGGGTGTTTATCTATAAAATAACATATACAAGGGTTTTTTAAATAAAGTATACTTGCCAGACTCCCATAATACAAAGTCTCAATGTACAACTTATGACAAGCATCTAGCAAGGAAAGGAGCATACCCATTTTACCTTTTCTCTTTCCTACTGGCTGAAATGTGAATTACATGAGATGTGCTCAAGCATTAATACTGCATCAGGAACTGGAAATGAGATACGAAGAATGACAGAGCAACAAGATAAACTGGAGCTTAATGATCACAGAGGAACCATATCAACTGTTGGAAGTGTCCTTTCAATCTGATTGAGTAATAGAAAACAAGCTTACATGTTTCTTGAATCACGGCTATGTTTCTTCACTGACTGTACGTGATGCAAGAGAAAATTATTCACTGTATAGCAATGTTTTCAATTATTTTTGGTGGGCCAAAAACTGGAGGAAATCATTACAAGAATGGAAGAGACATAATTAAAGGATGAAACCACAGCTTAGGGCATGTAGAGTGTTCTCACAGATGGTAAAAGCATAATGAGTTACTAATGATAAAAAGCAAAACCAAGAGTCAGAGAGTTCTCATAGAGGCACCTATTCATTGTTATAGAGGAAAACTGACAAGACTCAAATTCAGACTATCTATTCTCCTTCCATAAGGATAAGCAAGCAGTAACTAAGGAATGTGTCTTCAAGTGAAAGCAATGACTTTTTGGGTGATGGGAAATGGCCAGTTAAAGAATAGTGTTTATGACAATTCCAGGGTATGCATACATTCCTTATCATATGTTTTCCGTTTTACCCACTCTTACTAGAAATAGCACCTATGTCTGTTTCTTCTGTTACCTGAAACAGAATTCATAACCAAAGGGGATCAATGGTTTGATGAGAAATCCCAGACACAGCTATATGGATCTCACAAAATACTTACAGAGAAATTCCATAAAATAGTCAATAGAGAAAACAAATGAAAGCATTTTCACCAGAGAGTCCCTCAGGAAAGAATATACAATTAATACTAATAACCTCAGAAAGATAAGCAAACAGCCATGAAAGAAAAGATAGTTGTGAAAGTAGGTAAATTAAATCATAAGGTCATCTCAAAACTAAGTAAGGAGTGAAATAGAGTCTGGTGAAAAAGAAAAGACGCTGGGCTGGCCAATGGGTATAAACAATAGTTTGATAAGAAGAAAGTTCTTGTGTCCTACTATGCAGCAAGTTGACTACAGTTACCAATAACTTATATTTCAAAATTGTTTAAAGATAGAAATTTGAATGTCCTTCACCACAAAGAAACAGTAAATTTTGGAAGTGACAGAGATGCTAATTCTTCCCCTATTTGAACATTACATACTATTCACATGTAGTGAAATATCACAGATATAAGTGTAATTATTATGTGCTAATTAAAAAGAAAAGACTGCTGGGAGCTTCCTCATGCAACAGAGTATGATGCACACAGAAGGCCATATCTGGTGAAAGTATAGAGAAAAAAGATTGCAGAGTCTGTCCTCAATAGGACTCCTAGATTAAACCTCACCCCTCACAGCTCAGGAATCATTGAAAGAGGGTTCAGAAAGATTATAAGAGTCAAGGTTGGTACACAATCAGATAGAAACAGTTTTCCAGGTCTCTGGGAACCTGCTCCTATGCACTTACAGCAATGGTGACAGCATACACAAGACCCATGCAAACCCAATCAGACAAAAACCCAGCCTAGAACTCGGGAATTGGGTAACAGGCCCCAACCTCCGCCGAAGAACTATTGGCAGCTGATTGCTGCCGTGTCAGGGAGAGTTTTTCTTCTTTAAGTGAGTAATTGACTGGACTCCAGTGGATTAACTGGCACTGAGGGACATCTGGGGACAAAAACTTGACTTTATAGGCCTTAATATATATGACAGAATGCATGAAATCCAGTGTGGGAATATGAGGACATTCAGATGGGGAGGTATAAAGACTATTAAGATGTTTTGTATAAAGTAGAACAAATTCAATAAAAATATACATTGAAAAAATTCCAAATCTAAAAAAAAATAAATAAAAGTGAATTTTTCAATAGATGAACTGAAGAGCTGTATGGACATGAATGAAGAATCAATCAGTGAGGTAGAAAATTGAACTGAGGCTTTCACCCAGAGGACAGTATTAATGTATAGAGAACAGAAAGAGAGTTAAGAAAAGGCATGAAAAGCCAGTCAAGGCATTTTCACATTTGTCTAATAGGAATTCCACTGAGCAAAAATTAGAGATGATGAGGGGAAGGGTTCACCGTGTCCCACTCCTCACTAAGATCCACGAGCAGTTAAAAGATTCTAAGGAGAGGAATTCATGAGGCCACACCTTTCCCTAAGATCTATGGACAGTTAACAGATGCTGAGGAGGAGGGGTTCCTGAAGCCCCATCCCTCCCTGAGGATCTATAGGCGGCCAGCAGATGTTGACAGTAGGGGCTCTTGGGGTTCAAGCACTCCATGGAGATCTATTGGCAATTTTCAAATGGGAAGGAGGAGAACCCCTTTAGGCTCCAGCCCTCCCTAAATGTCTATAAACATTTAACTGAGGCTGAGGATAGGGGATCCTGGGGCTCAGTCACTCCCTGATCATGCATGCACAGTTAACAGTTTCAAAGGAGGAAGCACTCATTGTCCCCCAAACTTTCTTGAAGATCTACCAGATGAGGGGTTCATGAGGCCCCATTCCTCCCTGAAGATCTATGGGCATTTAGCAGATGCTGAGCAGAAGGGCTCTAGGGGCTCAGTCTCTCCCTGAGTGTCTATGGGCTGTTAACAGATGCTAAGCAGGAAGGGCTCAAAATGCTCAGCCCACCCTAAGGATACATAGGTACTTGACAGATCCTGTGAGGCCCATTCCCTCCCTGAATATCTATAGGTAGTTATGGTTGCTATGGGAAGAAGAAACATTTTCTTCAGTGGTTTAGCCACTGATAAGTTCCCCCATGTGCATGCAGTTTCATTCTCTTATAAGCACCCCTATTTAAACTAACAGGTCACCAATTAGAAAGAAAAAGACATGACATAAGAGGGCAGACTAGTTGGGAGAGCCAGTGGATCGATAAAAGTGGGAAGGAGAGAAGAAAGGTTAATGGAAGGGTGAATATGATCAAAATACATTATATACATGTATTAAAGTAGTATAACAAAACATACTATTATATATACTAGTATATGCTAATAATTAATAAATGATATTAATTAAAATAATATAAAGTAAGAAAAATTATGCAGAAATTACAGTGAATTCATAATAGTTTTTACCAAAAATAGTTTTTCAATTAGACTTTCATCATTGACTGGAATATTGGTACTACATTTTTATATTAACTTAAATATTTTAATAGCAATTTCATATTCATGTGTAGTTTATTTTTACATCTAAGACTCAGGGAATATAGCAGAACAGAGTGTAGAAAGAATATTAATGCATGTCTCAACTCTCACCAGTGATGCTTCCTCATGTACCAGATGTTGACTAACCCAGAGAGTCACAACCGGCCAAAGCGCAGAGAATAAGAGACTGCAGAGTGTTTATCCCTAAAAAGAACACCCATATCGAATCTTTTCTATACAAGGCCCAGGGATCAGAGGGGACAAAAAAAATTGTAAGAGCCAGAGGTGTTGGATGACCACAAGCAAATACAATTTTCCAGACAGCTGGGAAGTTGCTCAAATGAATTCACATTAATGGTAACAACAAGCAAAAGACCCACACAAGCTCAAGCCAGACAAAATCCCTCCTTAGAAGTGTGGAAGGTAGTAAGAAGCTCTAACTTTAGCTGAGGACCTATCGGCAGTCAATAACGGCTGGGAGAGGGAGCGCTGGTTTTCTTTAAGGATGTGATGGTGGATAGGTTATCCAGGCTCCGGTAATTGGATGCACATCGAAAGACATTTGGATGCACAAACTTAACTCTACAGGCCTTAATGAATGACAGAGTAAAATGAAATCCTGCAGGGGACTATAAAAAGAGTGCAGATAGAAGAGGAAGTCTAAATATGATCAAAATATATTGTATGAAATTTGCAAAAAATTCAACTCAAAAAGAAAGCAGGTTGAGCACAGACCGGGGGAGCAAGCCAGTAAGCAACATTCCTCTGTGGGTCTGTGCTTCAGGTGCTGCCTCCAGGTTCCTCCCCTGAGCTCCCGCCCTGGCTTCCCTCCATGATGAACTGTCAGCTGTCAGGCGAAATACACCCTTTCCTCCACAACTTGCTTTTGGTCGGTGGTCTATCACAACAATAGAAAGTAACTAGAACATCCTGCAACTTCCACTTGCATACTGTAGCATGAGCATGTTCATACACACACACACACACACACACACACACACACACTTATACAGTCTTTTTTTAAGGAAAATATCAGTTAATTATGATTTATATAAATATTGAACTGTCACTTTTGCTTATTCTTCAGATTCAGTCAGTCACTTATTTCTAGCATATATTTAGTATTAATGCAGTATACAAATATTTCTAAATCTATCAATTTTTTTCTTGTAGTTAGCAAGACTCTTGTTTAAAAATCATACTCATATATATATATATATATATATATATATATATGCATATTTTTTCTCAAGTAGTTCTTCATACATCCCAAACCTGTCAATACTCTTCCCAGATGTTCAAGCTGTATGGTCTGTAGACCTGATTCACTGCCCCTGTGCTAAGACATCCTTTCATAGTTCTCCTAGATTGGAGTCCTTCTTATGACTCCTTTGTTTTCTTTCTTGGTTTGCTTGCTAGTTTTGATGGAGCAAAGCTTTTGATACCTTCGAACTTAGAATTCAAAATTGAATACTTGGCTGTTTTTATGCCAGCATCATAGCTAATTGCCTTTTGGCCAGGATATAAAGACTAGGCTGAATGTTTTCTCTCTGTAATTTAAAAGAAGGTTATTTATTTTTTCCTTTTTTTTTAAACAACTATGCTTTCCAAGAAGAAAAAAAATCCCTAAATTTATGCCACCAGAGTGCTACATTAGACCATCAAAGAGCAATATTCTCAGACTATTGAGATAGAATAATAATGAAACTCACACTTAACAAGCCAACTGTTAAATAACTGGGAGGAAAATCTTAGGCATTCTGGACACATTAGAACTCAGAAGTGGACCAGGGAGATGGCCTAATTGGTAAAAACACTTGCTCTGTGAGCATGTGAACCTGAGTTTGAGCCACGGAACTCACATAAATGTAGAAAGAGAAGACAGACTTCACAAAGTTGTCCTTTGTTCTCCACAGTGCATTGCAGCATACAGTCTCCCCACATTATGCTCATATAATAATAAATAATAAATCAATAAACAAACAAATAACCCTGAAGGCAGATACAGTGGGACATAGCTATTATCTCAATACTTGGAATCAGAAGAATCGTGGATTTGAGGTCATCCTTAGCTATACAGCAAGACTTCCGAAACAACTGGGACAATGAGTGGAAAACACTTAAAAACATGGCAGATACTAATGCAAATATATACTTACTTTGAATGCAAATGTCCTAAATAGACTAAAGATAGTCACTATCAGAATAGATAGAAAAATAAGACCCAATTCCATTTTGCCTACACAAAACTCACTTGAAATAGAGATGATGATAACATTAAAAGTAAAGAAATGTAGGCAATGGCATCAGCAAGATGGAGGATGAGGAAGCTCCAGGTTTTTTCGCCCACAGAAACAACGTGTGGATCAGAATACTATAGTAAGAACAGCTGACAAGATACTTTCCCAGGCAAATGCAAAACCAAGACAAAAATCATCCTAGAATGTCATCAGTCGTTCTGATTTGTCTTTCCTATGTCCTTGGTGCAATAGCGTCATTCAAAACCTTCTCTTTATTTCAAAAGATGCAATCAGAAATGCCGCCACTTCTGTGGGCAGGGCCTTTCAGTGCTTTGTTCTCTTTTAGTCACTTTACCCCTAAATGCTGAACAGCACAAAGCCTAGCATATAGAAAAACCTCAGGAAAAAGAGCACTATTATATAGATCCATTCAGCCTTCTTTCACTCCTTGTTTTAGATTTATTAAAGACTTATCAACATTTATTTTATGTGTGTGTGTTGAATGTATGAATAGATGTGCACCACATGTGTGCCTGGAGTCCACAGAGGTCAGAAGAGGCCATTAGAGCTCCTAGAATCAGAGTTACAGAGGATTGTGAGCTGCCATGAGGGAGCTCCTGCTGGGAATCGAACAATGTCTTCTTCAAGAGTAGTGAGCACTCTTAATTGCTGATCTCTCTAGTCCTGCTTTGTGGAATTCTGAAGCATGTATTCAATTACTATTACTGTGTCTCTGTGTACATGATGTATGCATGTGGGCATGAGTGCCTCAGCACAAGTGTGAAGATAAGAAGAAAACTTTGTGGGTTAGTTTTCACCTTCCACCTTTACACTGGGTCCCAGGGATCTAACTCAGGTCAACAGGCTTGTATGGCGAGCACATTCACCTACTGAACCATCTCCTTTGCGCCCAGGGATATTTTCTATCTAGTTTTCATCCCTGGGGCTACATAGAGATGAGCAGTCACTGCCTAGAATTTTTTTTCCTGGGATTTATCATAGGCCTATGATCACAAGTGTCAGCTACCCTTTCCAAAATGTCTAGAAACGCTGCTTACACAATCATATTCTCTTTCTTGATGTAGATTAAGAGTGCTGTGTTGGTTTTTTTCAGACAGTATTCATAGGCAATACTTCACACTGGTCACATGTTCTCCCAGATGACAGACATGTTTAGCCCATTTAAAAATTTTTTGCCACCAGTGAGATGGCTCAGTGGGTGGTGACTGCCACCAAGCCTGATGACCCACATTCAGTCTCTGAGACTCATATGGTGGAAGAAAGCAACTCCCCTCTCTGACCTCCACCTGTGCGCAGTGGCGACCCCTACCCCCACACTAGAGAAACAAACAGATAAATAAATAACCAAAATTGAAAATGTCTAAATGTTACATACGATCTAAAAAGACCTGAAAATCAGGAAATCTAACCTAAAGCTGGTGCTTTAAAATAGCTACAGGCCTTTAGTGAAGATGGCTTTATAGCAACTGAGAGATAAGCACAGGGAGATGGAGACATTTCTATAATCTCATTATAGACATCCTATCTTTTGTTGTGTATTGAAAATGTAGCTCTTCCTGAGGAAGTCAATTGGCATTAGGGAAAGTGTATGCATTTCATCTGGATGACCTCGAGCAAGTTATTTAATTTCACTAAACATCAGTTTTCTTGGCTATATAATATAGACAGTAATAGGATCAGCTTGTAGGTAATTCATAAGAATTAAATGGAATAATGTGTATAAAGTTTGGTGCTCATAGTTGGTGATATTAAATAATAGTTTTGATTCATAAAGGAGTACTTAAAATCTTCCTACACATAGTTCCTTGAAGTTTTATTTTAATTCTTATTTAATACTTTTATTTTATGTGTATGAGTGTTTTGCTTGCATGTAATTGCACCACGTGTGAACAATGCCTGCAAAGCCCAGAAGAGGGTGTTGTATACCCTGGAACTGGAGTTACAGACAGCTGTTAGCTGCCGAGTGGGTGCTGGGACTCAAACCCGGGACCTCTAGAAGAACAGCAAGTGTTCTTGACCACTGATCCATCGCTCCAGACCAGGTCCTTGAAGTTTTGTGTGTATGTCTCCTATTTCAGTTACTATGGCTGCATACCATATTCTCTCCAAAGCATGAAGCAATTTATTATTCTCATGGGAGAATTTGGACAGGGCATATTGAGAGTATTTTGTCTCTGCTCTATAATGTCTGTGCCTCCAGTGAAATACAAAAAGGCTGGGGGCTAGAATCATCCCTAGGGTAATCCACTCAAATATCTGGCAGCTGACATTTGGTGTGAGCTCGAGGCCCTCAGTTCTTCATATTGAGACTTTCCACGTGGACTCTCAGCTTGGCTTGGTTTTTTGTGCCATAGTGTGGTGGCTGCTGTTGGGAAGGAAAGTTATTCCTCTACCTCATATATATTTGAGGACTGAAAATTAAACTGGAAAAAAGCTGATTAGCAATAGATAAGAAAAAAATTTGATCATATATGTGTACATGGAAGTTCATAGAGGATACACCTCCAAGAAATGGTTAGGGTCCAAGGCTTACACACTTTCTTAATAGGGAACAGGAAGGGCCAGGGGGATAATTCTAGGGGAACAAAACATATTTAAAAGGAAAAGAAGAAAGGTATTTATAGAAAAAGAAATAACTTTTGGGACAGATAAATTTGCCTGTAGGAGAATATTTAGGTGATATCAGTGTTTTATTACAATGTTTGCTTGAGTGTGCTGTCCACTTCATATAGCTGAGAGCATGAGATTACGATTACTTGTGGAAGGGGATTTACAACCACTGAACACATGTGGGAAGGTCTATGTTTAGGTAGATAAGGGATTCCAGGAACTCAAACATCGTTATCTCAATAAGATATGTTAGCTATTGTGTTACTTAGTTACATATAGTTTTAAATACTTATATTCTAGAATAATGCAGCACCCCTCCTACTGTCATTAACTGGCACAGTCATAAGCTCCTACTGAGATTCGATAGAACATACCAGTCAGTAAAGGATCAGCACCCTAGATGTCCATCAACAAGTGAATGGATCAAGAAAATGTGATAAATGTACACAGTGAAATACTATTTGGCCATAAAGAAGAACTAAATTATATCATATGCATGAACATGGATGGAACTGGAAATCATCATGCCAAATGAATAAACCAAACTCATAAAGTGCATGATATGCATGTGTGAAGATGTCATAATAGAATATATCAATTTGCATGCCAATTTAAAAAGAAAAGGAAAAAAGAGAATATTGGATATATTTTAGCTGTGTTCTAAAATAAAACCTTTTATATAATTCAAATTTGCAAAGTTCAAAGGGGGCCAATAACAGAGGTCTCTCCGCCTAGAGAACAGAACATTTAGTAATCTTATGTTGCTGCTGTTCAAATCATTAGCCCTCAAAAAATGAAGGAATCCAGGAATTTTCATGAACTCTCTATACTCTCCTTGGTTATACATGCTATACATATCAGACCCAGAACCAACTCTTTTAAGCAAAAGTGGTCCAAACCAGTTACAAGAGGAATAAATCCACCGACTGGCTCAAATTAAACATGATTTTCTCCTTTAAGATAGAAGAGAGGTGATCACACCAGAAAACAGTGGTTGATTACAGGAAGATGAAAAGTTGGAAATGTTTTTAGTGAAGAAGAAGTGGAAGGAACCAACAAGATGGGTGACAATACTCTCGACATCTCTGAGACACACAGCAAGAGTCACCATATTGTATTTTCCAACAGAGTTGATGTGAATATTAAATGAGATAACGCTTGTAACATTCTCAGTAAATATCAGCTATTAGTACTGTGATTGCTTTTGTTATTTTGACTTTTAACTTGATTGCTAGATCTTTCCATATTTTCCAACTTGACCTCAGGGTCTCATTTTATGGTCAGAATACAGCTATAGCAAGTCTAGGCAGTCCCTCCATGCAGATAACATCACTGATCTTGTTCCCATAGCTTTAAACAGGAAGCATGCATATCTACTTCAAATATTTGTTGGGTTGTTTAAATAAGATTATTTATGTACAAGCTCAGTAAGGCTGAGTACTATCATTGCTGTTATTAATGTTGGTACTCTCTGGAAAATGCGTACCGCAAAATGTCAAACACAAAGCAAGTGTTCAACTGATAATAACTGTTGTAAAATGTATATATAACCTCTCTATGAAAAAAAGTGCCGAGAAGGCCTCATAACTTAAAACTAAGTAAAATTTTCTTGTATATATCATAAAAATCACATTTGACAAATGAAAAGAAATGACTATTTTGAACTTCTAGAGAACAGTCTAGAAAACATTTCCCTAAGGGATTAAAATGGAATTAACATATGATCTAGCAATTCTGCTCCTAGGCATATACTCAAAAAATATGAAAATGTTGTACATATTTATGGATACTGCACTATTCATAATAGTAAAAAATGTGAATAATCCAAATGCCAACCAGTAAATGAATGAATAACCAAAATGTGATAGAACCACATAATGGAATATTATGCAGAAATCAAAGAAAATCAAGCACTGACACATGTCACATGGATGAATAATGAAAACATTATACTAAGTGAAAGAAGCCAGATAAAAATGGACACATACTATATGAGTCTATTTTTATGAAATATCTAGAACAGACAAATCCATAAAGACAGAAAGTAGATTCATAGTTGCATGGGGCTAGGTACATGGGGAAATGGAAGGTAATTGGTAATTAATACTGGGTTTCTGTGAGGGATGATGAAAACATTCTAAAATGGACAGTGATGGATATACTATGAACTGTTGAATTTTGTACTTTGGTGAATTCGATAGTATATTAATTATATCTCAATAAAACTGCTTTTTTTAAAATAAGAGTGATTTCGATCTTGTAATAAATAGGAAGAGGAATGAAACACAGCTCTTCCCTTACAGTAGTCACTATTTCTAACTCCACTGTATATCTCCATACTTGTTTTTCTTTCATTTCATTGGAAATTTACTTTTGTATTAGAGCTATCCTTCAAATGTGAAGATTCCGAGTAGCAAGTATTCAGTCCCACAAAAGGAGAACACAAAATGAAGGCAGATGTGGTGGGAAACAACTGTAATCCCAGCACTCGGGAGGTGGGGACAAGAGGATCTCTGCAAGTTCAAGGCCAGCCTGAGTTACATGTCCAACTTGAGATACAGCTCTGAAAGAAGGGAAAAAGTTAAAAAAGAAAAAGCATTAAGAAGAGCCACTCTAAATTGGTACAGGAGGGAGTAAAGTGAATTTCCAGGAGAAAACTGGTAGCCTTTCTTTTGGAGTCTCTGCTCTCCTAATCAGTCATGGGAAACATAAGACAGACATATAGAGGTATCCCAGTGGGACGTTGACAAAAGCAGTAAGACACTGTATGTTCAAAAGAAATCAAGTTCAAAACATGGGTCGTGCTGAGAATTCCTCTTTGCCATGGTCTGGGCTCACTCGGCTGGGCTGCACATTGCCTGCACTGGCAGCTAACACTGTGGAAAGCGGAGGGCCGTGACGTAAGCCTCTTAAGCTGGAGTGTGTCTGCCACCTGCACCTGACCAGGGCTGAGCATGTGGAAACATGAAACTCTTGGTCCATTAAGCAAGTTTCTCAGGGAAGAATCAGATACTGCGATGAAAACCTCCCACATGGCAGCTTCAGGCTGAGCTCAGCTGTTGGTGCAGCAGGCTCTGGGCTCTCTGCTCAGAACTGTCAGATGCATTATAATTAAACCTCCCACCTCCCCTTGACCAGGGCTGACAGCTGAGAGAGCGATGCTGCTGGGAGAGCCACACATATTCCTGAATCAATTCTGATCCAGTAAGGGGGTGGAAATTATGCCACCTCCACATTTTCCAGAATAAAGAGTACTTCTATTCCGAGGAAAACCATGATTCAGAGATTCCTACGGCATCACGGATGATAGAAATATTTCTTGCCATTTTGGAAAAATACGACACTTTATTATAAAGTTACATTTGTTACTATCTTATGATCCAGCAGTTCAACCACTAGGTATTTATCCAAAATAAATGATAATGCATATTCAGGAAAAGATCCATATACGATTGTTCATAAAAATTTATTCATAATTGCACAAACTGGAAACAATCCGGGTGTCCATCAATAGAGGTATAGCTAAACAATGATTTACTAATAGAGTGAAATACTATTCAGCAATAAAAAGAAATGCACTGTTACTAAATGAATCTCAAACTTACAATAAGAAGTCTTATACAAAGAAATACATTCTGTAGAGTTTCATTTGTATAAATTCCTAAAGCAGGCAAAATTGTTGGTAAAAAAATTATATCGGGATACATTTGAGGTGGTTAGGGCAGGAGGAAAAATGGAAAACAGGATAAGATTTTCTAGAGTGACTAGCATATTATGTTTCTTCACAGGGGTTTAGTTTGTACAGATGTATACATTTGACAAAATTAGTGATGACCCATCATAAAGAAAAAGGCAAATGAGATGTGTCATGTTAGGGAGACACGCCCACAGGCCAAACTGATGAAAGAAATTCCTCAAAGTAACCACCATATCCATGAACTTAAAAACTGGACATAGCTCACACCTGTAATCTTAGCACATGGGAGACTAAGACAGGAGGAACACGAGTTCATGGGCAGCCTGGAATAGCAGCAAGACCCTGTCTCAAAATACAAATAAATATGGGGGTACATACTCAATATACAGAATATATACGTGTATGAAATTATCCTTATGTAACAATACCAGGTACAATAAATCTTTGTGATATTTTTAAAAAACAACTTACACATATCTGTCACATGACTGTAATTCCACTTGTTAAGCAGGATTTAAAGGAGGCTCTTGTTTTGTATTGAGTTAATCCAAACAAACCAAAATAATGTCACTCGTGGTATATGCCACATAATCAAACTGAACTTAATAGAATTATGTTAAAGGAAACAAGATATTCACAGCAACCAATTCAAAGGGGCCCAGTAAACCTGAGTCAGGTTCACAGGTAAGGACCCTCTGCTTTAATCCTGTGAGAAACCTTGCCTGAAATAACTTAATGTTAATCAGTCTGCTTTGTGCACCATAAGTGTTCTGCCAGGCTCAGTAGAGCGTTTATTTATTTATCTATTTATTTATTTGATACAAGGACCCATAACTATGGTGCAGGCTGGTCAGGAACTCATTATATAACTCAGGCTGGTCTTTAACTGTTGATCTTCCTTCCTCTGCTTTCCAAGTGCTGAGATCATAGGTGTGCTGCCCCACACTCTCTCTTGTGGACAGTTTTCCTATTTTCTGGACAAGCTCTTTCTCAATTGTTAAATTACTAATAAAAACTAATTATATATTTAAACTTTTTACATGTTTAGGTAAGCAGAGACACATGAAGCATAGAGAAATGAAAACTCAGGTCTACAGAAAAGCCTGTGTATGAAGCCTGTGTCTCCACTCTATAATGTCTGAGGCCACAGTTGGAATATCTTAAATCATTAGAGATGACTCTGATGGGTAAGGATTGGAAGCATCGAGCATCATCTTCACTCATATTGGTAGCATGTGACTAGGATAACCCAGAGACGGTTTAGTGAAGACGACTGATTCTAGTACTGTGAAATTCCTTCCACAGGCTCAAATGTTTTAACACTTGATTTCCAGCTGGAGGCACCATTTGCAGAAGTTGTGGCATCTTTAGAATGGGAGTTGAATCTGACGGAGTTAAACTGCTCAGGGTGTCCCTTTGATATGGGCACAGCTTTTTCACTTTTGGTCCCAATTTCTGCTATCTGATTGGCCAAGGTGTGAGAAGCACCAGTTGCAAGCCCTCATTACGATGAACCAAGTCACTCACTCCTGGCTTCCCATCCATGAATGGCTGTATGTTCTGGAATCAAGTGTCAGAATGAAACCTCTGCTTTCTGAAGTTGTTCTATCAGGTATTTTTTTTTACAAGGATGAAAAAAGTGACACAATGGCCTTTCCATAGGTCTATCCGGAGATCAATCAATCCAGGGGAACCAGGTAAGAGATATGTTATCAAATGTGACTTAAACTCCAAACTCAAAGTGTTTCTTCCACCACATTCTATTGATTAATAAAGCATCCTAAATTCAAAAGTAGAAGAATTAGACTGTGTCTCCTGATATAGGAGAGAAAATGTCACACTACAGAAAACTGTGGGACAGTAACTATGATTGGCTCCATGTTAGGAAACACAATTGGCCATATAAAAGAAATTGATTCATGTATAAGCTTAAACAACTGCTAATTTGAATATAAACAACAATAATAAATATCTTGAGATGTTCAAAGTTACATGGAGACAGAAATATAATACATGAAAAATCTCCATACAGAGTAGCATGAAATTCTGTCTTTAGACATGATATGGCCTTTGTACTGGTGAACTCACAGCAGCTGTGATTACCTGTACCAGATGTGCACTAGTCTGGACCTGTCAGTATTGCATCATGTATGGGGGAGGGGCTTCATGTGGTTCCACTCCTCCTTGAGCAGTTATGGGCAGGTGTTGATTGCTGGGGCAGGGGGAAGTCCCTGACTTCAGTGATATAGCCACCGTTAAGTCACCTATGATGCACCAAGTACCCCTCACAGTCATGTTCATCCAAACAAACCTACTTGGAAACTCAGTAACATGTCACAAGAAGTAGAACAAACAAAAAGAAAAGAAATATAGGGCAGATTTATCAGAAAGAGCTTAGTGGCGGGGGCGGGGGGACATGAGAGTGGATAATGGGTATGAAAATGACCAAAATATGTTATAATCATTTTTAAAATATCCCTTTATGCCAAGTGAAGTGGTATATGCCATTAATCTCAGCACTGGGGAGGCAGAGGCAGGTGCACCTCTGTGAGTTCCAGGCCAGCCTGCCCAACAGAGCTACTTCCAGCCAGACAACACTACAGAGTGCAAACCTGTCTCAAAAGAAATCCCTGTGTGTCTGTTTATAGCAATATTCACAATATCCTAAAACTAGAAATAGTAGAAATATGCTTTTAGTATCTGACAGATGAACAAAATGTGCTGCTGTATCTGACAGAATATTGTTCAGCTACTGAAAGAAATGCACTACCAATAAATGCAAGAACTTGGATTCATCTCAAAGGCAAGTTAAAGGATCAACTTGAATGTTCCAAAATTAGCGGTTATTACTGCTGTAGGGGAAGGAGGTTTCTTCAGCACTCATAGGAATCGTTCCTGGGCCTGATAATAAAACCGACAAGACACAATAAGATAATATGTGTGAGAAAAACACCCAAATTCCTTTAATACATTTTACATGACCTAAGAGCCTTCAACAATGAAAATCCAAAAACCCAAGGAAAACTGTCTACTTTATGCTGTTTGATGAAGTAGATAGCTGTCACTAACCCTGCCAGAACAGGAAAGTGGTATGATCCAGGGTAATCAGACACGTGGCATTTGAGCAAGGCAAGGCCTGCTTGTTTGCATTATTTTCAGTGTCTCCACATCTTTACAATCTTCTGTCACATTACAGTCTTCAAGCGAGAAGGGAGGAGGACTATTGGAGAATGTCTTTCTTAGGTTCCATGGCCGGCTAAAGAAGGTTCAAGAGGCATTCCATTCTGTATTGATCGTCTCTCCAGGAGGTGTTCTCGGTTCTGTAGATTCTCAGTTCTCTTCATCTTAAAATATTCACTACGTTCAAAGTACATAATATACTTCTATAAATGCTTCTATAAAACTTAACATTATATGCCATGAGTCCCAATAAAAATTTATTAGGGGCTGTGAAGATGGCTCGGTAGGTAAGCCTGACAACCTGAGTAAGTTCAATTCCCAGATCCCATGGTAGCAGGAAAAAAAGAAGCTCCTGAAAGTTATCTGATCGATACATGTGGCATGTACATCCATGTACAAAGACATATAAATAAAATTTTAAAATTAGGGCTGGAGAGATGGCTCAGTGGTTAAGAGCACTAACTTTTCTTCCAGAGAACCAGGGTTCGATTCCCAGCACCCACATGGTGGCTACCAACTGTTTGTAACTCCAGTTCCAAGGGATCCAGCACCCTCTTCTGACATTGCATGATGGGTGCACTTACATACTTGCAGGCATAACTCATATACACATAAAATAATAATAAAATAAATAAAATTTTGAAAAATAAAATTAATAAATTAGCTAATGTACCACATAGGATTTGCACACCGTGTTTTATGCAAATTTTATATCAATTTTAAAAAGAGCCTTAGCCAGTTGGTGAACTCTAACTAATGACATGCATAGCAGTGTGATTAGAAAGAAGTGTCCTGAAGTATGCAAAGAAAATGAGTAGATGAATGAAAAAGTGTGTGGTAAAGCAAGTTCAATAAAATCTATGTGATAAGTACACACAGCACTGTGAAGTTCTTTCAACTTTTCTGTATCCTTGAAATTTTCACAAGGTTAGAAAATGTAACTGCAATCCTCTCCTCAAAAAGAATATATATAGAACAAACAGTTCCACTTAAACTGAAGTGAACCACGGGAAGTTTGTTGTTGTTGTTGTTGTTGTTGTGATCAACAAAGGCAAACCTTGGTGTCTTTAAAATGTTTTTCAGAGCTTTACTGTATTCTTTAGGAGAGAAGGAAGATCTAATTCCTCAGAAGACAAGAATCAGCATTTCTAGAGAATAAAAGGAAGCAGATGCCTATTTCTCCTTCCCTTTAAAGCCATGCATGCAAAATAAGAAGAGCCAGCACAGGCCTGCCACGAGCTGGGTTCTCATCTACCAGGTTCTGCTATTGTGCGTTTTCTGAGAGACAGAGCTAAGGCCCCTGTGCCCTCCCTACTAATGCTGCAAATCCTTTCTCTGTTTTTCTCCAGATTAAAACCTTCAATCCAGTCACAGATCCTAGCCTTAAGGTAAGACTCTGATCCTTGCTGTGCAGGTGGTAGACTCCACAGAGTAAACACAAGATCTAAATTAGGATATGAATAAGGTAGAGTGAATCTGAAGTTCTTATGAAGAGACTGCTTAAGTAACCTGGGTGGCTTGTGGGAAGCAGGAGCGAAAGAGAAAGGGAGACCCACTTCCAAGATTCCCACACTAATCTGCGCACATAACACAAATGAATGTATAAATAGCATAGTTTATATTAGACAAATTGAAAAATATTTTAAAGAGCAAAGGAAAAAATAGAAGCCAGCTATAAGCCTTCTCCAGAGATCCTGTGCCTCTGTTTCTGTGTATTCTGATTTTTTGATTACATTTTTATTTTGACGTAAAGAGGTACGTGTATTTGTGAAAAATAATAGAGAGATCCTATCACTCAGCTTCTTCTAGTGGTAACATCTTAAAAAAATTCTAACATGTCACAACAAAGACACTGACAGTTATACAGTCAAGCTACAGAACAGTTCTATCTCAGCAAGAATCCCTGATGCTTCCCATCTACAGCTTCAGCCACTCCTTTTACATATGTGCCCAACTAACCTCTGACCCTCAAGAGTCTGTTCACCATCTTAAGGATGTTATCATTTCAACAATGTTACATAAGTGAAATATATGATACATTATTTAGGGAGATTGTGTTTTTAAAAATTCAGCATAAATTTCTGGAGATTCATCTAGCTTGTTTCCTGTATTGATATGTTATCATTAATAATATTAATATTATTACTATCATCTAAAGTGCATCTCATGTTCACAGCATATTTAGCCATGATTAAGTTTTTTAAATCCATTCTGGCAATTTTTTCTTCTAATTATAGCTTTCATGTGGCATTTGTAAGTCATAGTACAGTTATACCTGAATAAAGAGCATGACTCTTTAATGAATTTTTAAGATACTCTTTCAAGAGCATTAGGTTTAAGGAAAAGAGTGGACTGTAACTGCCAAACACCAGTTCCTTCAGAACTCAGAACTCTGCTCCCTGACTGGGCTTCAATTACTTGTTTTTATTGAAACAGTATCTCCAGCATGAATTGGGGAACTAGAAGCTACTATCAGAGAATCATGTCCTTTGATTCTGAGGCCTAAAATATCACACTCACACAATTACAGACTTCTCAGTTCCCATTGTTTTCAATGAGAAAAACACACTGCTTTCAGCATTTTGAAATATTGACCAATCACACCCACATTCATTCACTGCCTTGAGTGGAGGACAAAGTCGGGATCCGGAGGGATTAAGGTCATATGCCTAGGTCACAAGGGGAGCAAATGGTTCCATGCGCTTGCATACAGTATAAACAGTAACTTTTTAGGTGCAAGGTTGGGTAAAAGTCACAATAGTCTAGATGATGTCCATATTGTAAAAATTATCACTACAAGTTTAATCTTTAGAAATTCAAAGTAATGCCCAATAAGGAAAAGTGTACTTCTGTCTTCTGCCTATTTTGTAACTTTTTGTTCTTCAGTGCTTCCATAACTGCCTTTTGGTGATTCATTGTTTTGTGTATGTGTACATATATGCACACTTGTGATTACTTCATTTCTTTTCCTTTATAATTTTTAGTGATTTTCTTCGTGTTTATTCTGGGGTTTAAAAAGCACCTTAACTTTATGACAATCAGAGTTGAATGAATTCCTTTGATGTCTTCATATGGTGATATTCTTTGTTTTTCTTTGTTGTTTGTTTTTACCATTGTTAAGCTTGCTTGCTTAGTTTTTAAAAAATATATGTTCATTTTTATTTAATGTGTTTGAATGCCTTGCCTGGATGAATGTAAGTACACCATCTGCATGCAATGCATGGAGAAGCCAGAAGAGGGCATCAGATCCCCTGGAACTAGAGTTACAGATGGTTTTTAGCCATCATGTGGTTGTTGGGAGCTGAACCCGGGTCAGCTGCAAGAGCAGCCAGTGCTTTTACCATTGAACCATGTTGTCAGCCCCTTGCTTAGTTTTTTGAAGCAAAGTTTCATTGTGTAGCCCAATCTAGCTTCCAAATCATGATCCTCTTGCCCCAGCCTGCAACACCATAATCAGTGATGCAATCTTTCCCTGCTGATATTAATAACCTTTGTCAGTTTTGTTAGATATTTACAGACTCTACTAATCTTTTGTAAGGGCACTATTCCTCTGATTTTTTTTATTCTTTTTCCTTCATTGACTCTAATTTATTCTCATTGACTTGGATTCATTTTGTACTTATTTTAGCTTCTTGATGTAGAACATTAATTTATTAATTTGAGATATGTCCTCTTTTCCATTTTCTTTTGTTCCTGTGTGTGTGTGTGTGTGTGTGTGTGTGTGTGTGTGTGTGTGTGTGTTTAGTCCAAGCTAGCCACAGCCTCCTAAATTCTAAGATTATAGGCATGGGCATTACACCCTATCCTAGTCCTTCCCGTTTTAAAAAATATGTGATTATAAATTTGCCTCAGCATTGCTTTAGCTATGTCTCACAAAAACTGATATTTTATGTTTTCATTTTCATTCAATTCTAGGAATTTTTTAATTTCCTTCTTGATTTCTCCCTTGATCCAAATTTCATTCAGTAGTGTGTTGTTTAGCTTCCATGATTTTGTGTACTTTTTGTAATTTTTATTCTTGTTGATATCTAGCTTTATTGCTATATGGTCACATAGAATACATCATGATATTTGAATTTTTCTAAATGAGTGGAAACTTGTTTCTGTCATCAATTTTGGAGAAAGTTTCAAGGGCTTCTGAAAAGAAAGTGTATTATTTGGTGTTTGGGTGAAATGTTTTGTACATATCTGTTAGGTCCATTTTATTTATTGGTGTCATTTAACTCCAGGGTTTCACTATTTAGTTTTTGTCTGGTTGACCAGTCTATTGGGGATAGGAGGTACTGAAGTCAACCCACTATCATTGTGTTGGAGTCAATGTATGATTTTAGATCTAATAAGATTTCTTTTATGAAGCTGGGTGCCCCTGTGTGTTGTGCACATATGTTCAGGATTGTAATATCTTCCTGGTGTATTTTTCCTTTAATAAGTATGAAGTGAGCTTTCCCATCATTTCTAATTAGTTTTAGTTTGAGGTCTATTTTGTCAGATATTAGAATAGCCACACCTGCTTGTTTCTTAGCTCTCTTTGCTTGAAATATCTTTTTCCATTATTTTACCTTAAGATGGTGCCAATCATTGTTTTTGAAGAGCATTTCTTGGAGTCAAAGAAAATAGTGGATCATGTTCTCTTATCCAATCAGTTAGTGTATTTTTACTGGGGAGTTGAGACCATTAATATTGAGAGCTGTTATTGACCAATGTGTATTAATTCCTGTTATGTGATACTGTAGAGCTATTTTCTTAGACCTATTTTGGCTGACTGCTCAGGAATAATTTATTTATTCTTTGTACTCTCTTTTAGTGTTTAATCTTCTGTTCAGACTGAAGTATTCCATTGAGTACCTTTTATAAAACTGTTTCATGGACATAAATTACTTAAATCTGTATGTATTGTGGAAAGTTTTTCCTTCTTGAATTGCAGCTAATAGTTTTGCTGTGTATAGTAGTCTAGGGTAGAATCTGTGTTCTTTCATGATGTATAAGACATTGGTCCAAGCCCTTCTGGCTTTCATAGTCTCCACTGAAAAGGCAGTTGTTATTCTGATTGGCCTGCCTTTATATGACTTGCTCTTTCTCACAGCTTTCAATATCTTTTCTTCATGCTGTGCATTTAGAGTTTTTACTATTATTGATATGAAGAGTTTCTTTTCTTGTCCTGTCTCTGTGGTATTCTATATATTTCTCATATCTTAATAGGTATGTTTCTCTAGATATCAAAGATTTTCTTCTGTGATTTTTAAAAAAAATATTTTATTTAAGAATATTTTCCTTGCTTTTGACCTAGGTCTCTTCTACTTCTATCCATATTATCTGTAGATATGATCTTTTGACAGTGTCCCAGAGGTTTTGCATATTCCATTCCTAGTTTATTTTAGATTTGACATTTCCTTTAATTGTGTGATCCATATCCCCAAGGTCATATTCAAGATTTGATAGTGTCTGTTCCATTTTTTCCACTTCATTTTTCTTTTAGTTATTCCATTTAATTATTAATTTCTGTTTTCATGGTCTTCACTTAATCTTCTATTCATATCTTGTTTGAGTTCCTTGAACATACTTATAATTACTGTTTTGAAATCATTGTGTATCTGCTAGGTTGCTATTCTCAGGAAATATTACACATGGTGTGCTAATTTCTGTAGCAGACATATTATATTGGTTATTCATGTTCTTTGTGTTTTTTCAGTGACACCTAGGCATCTGGACTTGTGTTGGTGGTGGTGGACTTGTGCTTCTTGATATGGGTAGGTGATCTTATCTTAATTAAGTGGTTATTTGTATCTTTGTTATTTCCACAACCTTTCAGATTATGGCCCAGCTGAGTAGTGCTTGATGTTCAGGTCTGGGGACACTTTAGGTTGATGTGCAGATGGGGTGTATAAAGTAATCTCAGTTAAGCTAAGGATAGGTGCAACTTTTGAGTTCAGTTTCCAGGGTTGATTCCTCATGGTTCTGGAACTGAAGAGTGGGCTGGGTGGCTTCTAGGGAACAAGTTAACTAATAGGTGAGTATGGGAGAGCTCACAGGTCTTAAGGTGCAAGGATTCTGTTAACCTAAGCAGTTCTGGATGCAAAGCAGGTCTGGGAAAGCTGCTAGCAGCACACAACGGCCCAGACAGAGCTGAGATGGCAATGTCAGAGCACAAGAATGTGGTGAAAAGGAGACTTACCAAGGCAAGTCTGGGAAAGCGCTCAGATCTGGTGATCCACACAGGTCCTAACAGGGTATTTTTTTCATTATCTGTGTGTCTTGTTTGTTAAAAAAATATCAGTTATTGATGGATGGTTTTTTTGAGTTCTTTTTTTGCTCTAGTTTGATTTCTGTTGCTGTGATAAAACAGTGACCAAAACAAACTTAGGGGAGAAAAGATCTATCTGACTTTCAGGTTACAGTCCATCATTGTGGGAAGTTAGGGCAGGAACTCAAAGCATGAACCCAGAGGCAGAAACTGAAGATGAGAGCATGGAGAAATGCTTATTTCCTCTAGCTTGCTCAGATACTTTCTTATACATCCCAGAGCCACTTGCCTAGTGGTGCATGATCCATAGTGGACTGGTCCCTACCACATCAACTAACAATGAAGAAAATACATCACAGACACGACCACAGGCTAATCTGATGGAGGAAATTCTTCACCTGAGGTTCCCTCTTCCCTGATGACTGACTCTACTTCATGTCAAGTTGACAAAAACTAACCAGCACAATGTATAACTTGACTTTCTACCTAGTTTTCCTAAGAACTATTGGGGGAGATTTATTGACTATGTTTGTTGACCTGTTTTAATTATGTATTTTTCAGCTCCATTACTTGATATATACATACTTAAGAATACTGTGCCTTCTTTGTGGAGCAATTTTTATAGCATCATAGTGTCTCTTTCTCTGACTGATGTGTCTTATAATATCTGATAGCTTCCTTTGAATAAAGATATGGCAGATTTAGGCCATACAATAATTTTGAAGAAAAATATCAGCTGACTTTAAATGGAAAAATAGGATTGGGAGGACAGTAGAATCTATCAATCAATGACTTAAAGGAACAGAGGAATCTACAGCAGGATGTCATGAGCTTTAATGATGTTCACATTTTGGAACCCACAATAATATGTAAAATAATTAAATCCTATTACAGGAATCAATTTGTGTTAAATATATATATATATATATATATATATATATATATATATATATATGCCGCGCCTGCACAGCCCTGGATCCGAGTCTCTGCGAGGGACGTCGAGGTTGAAGAGTAGACACACATGCACACACACATAGGGTACAAAATGGCCACGACGCCTTTACTTGTGAAGCACTCCTATATATACACAGCTCTCTTCCGTCAAAGGTTCATACCAAGTCTTATCTTACCGGAACATCATACACCAGGAACTTGGTCAGTTACAGGTCCCATGACTCAGCCGGAACAGGAAACGGAGACGTGCTATTAGGAGAAACCACACTTTCCTCCGGAGTCTGCAGGGCCTCGTAAACATGTTTGACAGGATGTTAACTTGAGGCAATTAGCAAAGGGACTCTTTCCCCATATTAGTGGGGCAAGAGTTTTTAGCGTACCTTGACTGTTTGTCAAGGAGGGGATTGTGCTGGGAGGCCTTATTCCCCATATATATATATATATATATATATATATATATATATATCACACATAGAAAAAGGAAGAAACAATTAAGAGATAAACCACAAGGGGATATGAATGATGGTTATTTCTAGAGACACAGGCCTGTCAGCCTGACAGATGTTTTTAATGGAACAGGGAGAAGTGAGGTGGTTAGGGTATGTATAAGACTAGATATAAAAGATCTTGAGGTCAGTGACAGGTATTTGTACATAATGTGGAAGTCCAATGAGGTGGAATTTCTTGAAGAAATCACATGAAAACAAAGCCAAGCTGTAGCAATAATGGATCCACTTTCACTGCTCTGTCAAGCTTGTTGGTGGCTGCATGGAGGATAGAACACGACAAGACATCCAGTCACCTCCATGTGACAGACCATACCTGAATAAGTTTTGATGGACACACAAGTTAAGAATAAGATGGATTTACAACAATCCAAGAGCTCTAGGATTAATGATGTAGAAGGATAATTTGGGGGCTGGAGAGGTGACTTAACTGTTAAGAGCACTTGCTGTTCTTCCAGAGGACACAGGTTCAGTTCCTAACACCCATATGGTTGCTAACAACCATCAATAACTCCAAGTCCCTGGTATATAGCGCCCTTCCTGGTCTTTGTGAGCACTACACAGACTTGGTATTGCACTTATATATAGGCAGGCAAAACATTGATACACATAAAATAAAAATAATAATGTATTTTTTGAAAAAAGAAAGACAATCTTTCCAGATGAAAGGGGGAATACTAAAAGTCTATAAGATAAGATGCAAACCTTTGGGGATGACTGTTTTCATATCTTGTGTTTCCCAAATTATTAGTCTCATTCACTGATGATTCTCAACTAACTCAGAACAGAAAGGAAACAATTTGCTTTTCTAATCTGCTCCTGTATAGTAACCATCCACACACCTTCACCTTTTCAGAAAGATTAGAGTGTTTTTCATTTCAGCCGCCAAGGGCAGATACAATCTAAAGAAGCATTGTTCTATGATGATTATGAGCATTGACTCCATAGCTCAACTTCCTGTGGTCCAATCTTCACTGAGTCTATTACTTAGCACTTAACTATTACCAAGTTAATTGTGTTCTGTGTTCTTCATTTTCCTCAGTTGTAAAACATGATCATAATACCACTGTTTTCCCAGGTTGTTGTGAGTAAATACTTAAGACTATTAATTAATTAAGTAATTAAACAATATAAATAAAATGACTCGCTAAATTCTTGGTACATTATAAGCTTTTTGTAAATGTAAGCTATCATTGTTATAATTACCTAGCTTCTCACTATGTGGCCCACACTCTAACTGTAGGCAAGTAGACAAGGGAGAAACTTGAATTCCCTCAGCTTGCCCACAGGATATATGCTCTGTTGTGTGTCAAGAATGAAATGGGGCTGGGGAGATGTGTTTCAGTGGCAAAAGGCACTTGCCACCAAAACTGACGACCTGAGTTCAACACCCAGGACCCATATGGTGGAAGGAGAGAACCAACTCCTGAAATTGATCCTCTGACATACACATATGCACTTATACACACATGTGTGCCCCCACAAATAAATAAATGAATCTACCATATGATCAAGTAATACCACTATTTGGCATATATCCAAGGAACTCATCCTACTGCAGAGATACCTGTACATCCATGTTTGTTACTGCTTTTTTCACAATAGCTAAGATATGCAAACAACGTGACAAATGGATAATGAAAACGTGGTACATTGACACAGTGGAGTTCTATTTAGTGGTAGGAAAAAATGAAATCTGCAGGGAAATGGATGGAACTAGAAACTGCCATGCTAAGAGAAATAACACAGACTCAGAAAAGTGGATCATAGCACCAATCCCTTATATGTGAGTATATATTCTTATGGAATAGCAGGAGTCAGGAAAATGGGAAGGCAGCACAAAGGTAAAGGAAAGAAAGAGCCTGAAATGGGGGATAGTAAGAAACAGACGTTACCAAGGAGGAAATGGGGGTATTCAACTGGGAAGGGAGGAAAGACAGACATACAAGGAACCATGGGGATAAAGGCGAAGAAGGAACTCAAGGGGGGGGGGCGATAATAGAAGGAAGGAGAGTGGTTAGACTGGGAGAGAGAGAAGAGAGATAAATAAAGTAGGTGGTGTAAGAAGTCAGAAGGAAATGTATTAAGTCAACACCTCCCGAAAAATAAACATAAAATATCTGAACCAAAGTGCATGTGTATACTTGAAAGAATGCAGGTCAGAAAGGAGAAGATTTGAGAAGTTTATTTAAAACAATAAAGTAGAAAGACAAGGGAGGTAGCTCATTTGCTGCAGTGCTTGCCTATCGTTGAATGAAGCCCTGGGTTTGGTCCCCACCACTGCATAAACGGAGCATGCTGGCAAACACCTATAATCCCAGCATTTAGTAGGTAAAGTCAAGATCAGATGTTCAAGGTCATCCTCTTATAAACAGTGAATTCAAAGCCATATTGGGATACATGAGACCCTTTCTCAAAAAATAAATAAATAAATAAGAATAAAATAGAGTTTTGTAGCCACAGAATTAGACCACTCTGCCAGGGGGAAGTATAGGAAATGTACTAAGACTAAGTAAAATCTCTGCTTTCTCTTGGCTCTCTTTTTCCTGAATGGTTTTTCTTTTCATTATTTCTGATTCTAGAGGACTGGTACAGAAAGACACCATTCCATAGCTCTTGAAAATCTGAGCAAGACCAAAAGATTTCAGGGGAAAAGAAACATTCCCACGTAGATATTATACAAAAGGAAGATGATGGATGATGGGAAAGAAAGATCATTCATACTTTGTGTCCTCGCTCACTTTTTCATTTTAAGCCAAATTAAAATATGAAGAGATGGGACTGGAGAGATGGCTCAGTAGTTAAGAGCCATGGCCACTCTTCCAGATGACCCAGGTTCGAGTACCCACATGGTGGCTAAGAACCATCCATAACTTGAGTTCCAGGAAGGCTGACACCTTCTTCTGACCTCCTCGAGAACTACAGGACATGGGTGCACTTACACGAATGTAGGCAATACACTCATACACATAAAATAATTTTTTTTAAAAATTAAAGATGTGAAGAGAAAAACCAAAGTATAGCTGGAAGTGGTGGCAGATACTTGTAATTCCAGCATTCAGGAGTCTGAGGCTGGAGGACCATGAGTTCAAGGTCAATCTAGGCTACATAGCAAGAGTTTGTCTCAAAAGAGAAGTAAAAAGAACCAAAGAGTATCCTCAGCATCTACTGAACTTACCTTTTGTGTGTATACATCTGTTTGTGTATATATGATGCTTATGTGTCCTTAATTCTATAGTCTAAAATTAGCAATAGTCTTTATAATCTCAAATAGTATAATTGTCAAATCATATAGGATGTTTATAAAATGAAATGGGAGGTATAATATAATCCATCATGGAGACTGATTTATACGAATAAATCAATTAGAAAAGGCACTCTTCCCTGTTCCCTAAGTATCCCCGACATCTTGCTCTATCAAGTTCCCAAGTGTGACCTCCCCAAACCTAAAGCTGTTTCAACAACTAAATATATATGCAATTATGTAAGCTAAAGTAACCACTGCATGAGAGAGTTCCCTTTTCTTTGCAATTCAATCTAGATGGGAAAAAGAACTCTTTGACACTATACTTGTTCCAATATAGTACTGAATAAAGTTCCCAAAGGAATATTCAGTTCCTGAATATTGTAGAGGTCTTATAAAAAATGTCCTCAAATTAGTTACCTCATATTTGGAAGTAAGTTCTACATTCCTTTCTTTTGAATTTAGGTGAGCTTATAACTAATCTAACTGGTATAATATGATGGAAATTATACTATGATTTCTGTTGTTAGGTTCTAAAGAGCTTTTCTGCTTCTACCCAGTTCTTCTAAAATAATCCATGTGAAGGAAACCAATTTCCATGTAAGAACCTTAATTACCTTGAGAATGCTGTCTCAGCTAAAGCTAGTCTTAAAGTTCTCCCCACAAAGGCATCAAACACGGGCATGGAGTGACACTATCTTGAATATTCCAGACTATTCCATTCATCACCAAAATACTTCTAAATGACCTCCATTGACACCATAAGAACAAAATAATTACCCAACAAAGATCTGAATAAATTTCTGATCCTCACAGTCAATAAGCATAATAAAACTCAGTTGATTTTGCAGGTACTACATATGTTTAGTTAAAATTTAAGGGTATGATATTGTGACATAATAGAAGTATGCCCTGATTGCTGGCAGATAGCTCAAAAAAAGCATGGAATCTCCAAAAGGATAGTTGTCTTTCTGTATGCCAGTAAGATGACTGATGGTTTAAGGAGCGGGTTGTCAGGGGAACCAATCATATGATGACAGGGTTAGAACTTCAGACACTACTCTCAATATCCCAAGAGGGAAGAAGAGCCTAAGGCCGAGCTGACCAGTGACAATGGTATAATCTATCATGTCTGTGTAATAAAGCCTCCACACACAAAAAAGCAGAACTCAGAGAGTTTCTCAGTTGGCAAACACACACCAGCTCCATGGAGAGAGAAGTTACTGTATTCCATAATTTCCTGGCCTTGTGTTCTGTATTTCTTCTTCTGGCCACTCCTCTGGATCCTGTCTCTTTTTTCAATCTTTGTGTCTCTGTGTGTACCTGAATCTGTGCATGATATGTGTGTAACTGTACGGATATATGATGTGCATATGTGTATTTGTGGGTATGAGAATTGGCACTTGTGTGTGGAGATCAGAGGACAAACTTGGGTGTTGATCCTCACCTTCTATCTTATTTGAGACAGGGTCTCTCTTTTGTGATTTTCTGTTGAATTCATGTGCTGGGTAGCTTTAGTTGTCAACTTGACATACCTGGGTTGAGGGAACCTCAATTGGGTAATTGCCTCCATTGAACTGGCCTGTTGCCATGTCCATGAAGCTTTTTCATGGCTGTTGAGTGATGTGGGAGGACCCCACCCATTGTGAGTTGTGCTAGCTTTGGGCAGGTTCTTGTGTATTGTATAAGAAAGCAAGTTGACTATGGGCCAAGGAAGCAAGCCAGTAAGCAGTGTTACTCACGGCCTGTGCTTCAGCTCCTGCCTCCAGGTTCCTGCCCAGAGTGCCTACCTTAGGATTCCTCAGTGATGAACTGTGACCTGGGAGATGTCACAATAAACCAAATAAACCCTTTCCTCCCTAAGTTGGTAATGGTCAAAGTGCTTTATCACAGCAATTGAAAGCCAACTAGAACAGTTTGGGTATTAATTAGGGTTCACCAAAGGAACAGAACTGACAGAATGAAGACACACACACACACACACACACACACACACACACCACATATAATTTATTAATCAGCTTACTTTGAAATTGTAACAATAAAGGAATCACACCTGAGATTCTGAGAATCTCAAAGTTGCTAGGTCCTTGAGGCTGATTGGATGCCTCAGCAACTGGAGTAGTCCCACAGTGGCTGTCTCACACTAGAGAGGCTGAGACCCTCGTAATTTCTCAGTCCATAAGGCTGGGTACCTCAGTAGTCCCAATCTGGCATGAAAAACCTGGAGAGTTCCTCAAAAGCCACTGGTCCTTAGTCAACGATAGAAGCCTGGTAACTCTTGCTCCAATGTCAGCAAAGTAATCAGCAAGCAGCAGCAACACGCTAAATCAACTGGTGGGAAGACCAAAGAAGCAAATGGCAAATAGTCTTCCTCTCATGCCACCCTCCGTTTATCTGCTACCAGAAAGAGTCACCCACATTTGGGCTGGGTCCTCCCATATCAATTAAAGTAATCAGGACAATTCTTCTCGTGAGGCTTCCTATTCAGGTGATTCTAGTCTCCGTGTAGTTGCCATTAAAACCAACCACCACAGTATGTCGGACTACCTGGCCTGTAAGCTTGCAGAGATTCTCCTGTTTTCGTCTCCCATCTCATTGTAGGAGCACTAACATTACAGACACATGCTTCGACATCTAGCATCAGGCAGATTCCAGGATTTAAATTTGGATCTTCCTGCTTCTGAAGCAAGTGACTTGCCTCCCAATTGATAGTCAAAGTACAGGTGACAAGCTACTACTTGTGGCTGGTCCCTGAACTAAGTGGGTATAGGCTTATGGAACTGAGGCAACAGCCTGTGTAATCTGATACTATATCCAGATAGATAACGTCACAGTTGAGGTAAAATACAGGACACTCCGATGGAGTCCACTGAAGAAGCAGTTAGTGGTAGAGAGGAATCACCCATATCATTTTGGTCATCAGAAGTGAAGCATTCTACAGTGAGGGAATAAAAAAGCACTTTGGTTTTGTTTTGTTTTTTTTTCTCACTACCTTTATAGAGATACAACATACCATATCAAAGAGATGCTCTTACTGAGGAACATTACCTTGGCTTTCTGGTAAGTTTTCTTCTATATCCTATTAGCTTACTTTCAAAATCTAAGACTATGGCCAAACACTAAGAGGTAGTAAGGCAAGCTTGCCCTGATCCCAGAAACAAAAGAACTCCAAGAGGAAGTAAACCCTGAGTGTTTTGGATCAATGGGTTAACGTACTGATGTAGTAATGACGTCATGTTCAAATTATCTCTCAGTAGCACCAGCAACCTGGGCAGCAAAGGCTTCAACATATGAGCCTTTTAGGGGAACATTTCCTATCCATGTTTTAAGATAGAACCATGTTATATTCCTTATCTTTTCTCTTGTAGGTGTTCGCTTCATCTTTCCTTAAGTTATCCCATGGGGCCTCAGATCCTGCATCTGTAACAAGCTCTCAAGGTGATGCCAGCGCTGCTGGGACTTGGACCTCACCTTGAGAAGTAAAGCAAGTAGGCCATGAACAAGGAGAGAAATCAACAGACTGGCTTCTGCTTGCAGTGCAGTCAGTATGACCAGTGATCTGTTATTTGTGTCTTTTACTCCTTGAGCAGGTCATTTATCGCTTGTTACATCCTTATAAACCCATTCCTTTTGACTTTTTTTTGGCAACTTTCCTTGGTATTAGAATCAGTAGATGATGAAATAAACAGGCACCAGAGAACAGATAAGAAGAAATGTGGTAGCATGGGTAAGTCCGTTTTACTTCTCTTTGCTGGTCTTTTGCAGAAGGTTTGTTGAAGGTGGAGGTAGAAATTAGTTTCAAAACAAGTTCATGGGTTATTTCTGGATTTCCTGTCCCCTGTATTCATGGAAAATCCAGAGCATTCAGTATGAATATATAATAGCATGCCCAGTTTTCGTGTGTGGTTTGTGGAAACTGGTCACATTGCTTTATAGCCACACCACATATATTTAAAGGCTATAGCTATGCAATGGGGTTTTAGCTCAAATGATTCAGAAAATTGCTTCAATCGTTTACTTTGTCTGAGCAGTTCTGGCTGGTACTTTAAGAAATAGATGGAGAACAAGGTAACTCGTGCCTTCTGTTTGCCCTATCCAGGACCTTCAAATTAAGCACGATTATTTTCCTCTCCAATTTTAGAAGATAGTCGCTCACATAGAAGCGGGTTCTATACTCTCTCCTCCCACCCCTGGCTCTATGGCCCTTAAGACCTTGGTGACTTCATTATTGTCACAGGATCTCAACTCTCTCACCTACAAAATGAAGAACTGGAAAGTTGAAGAGGTGGTTAGGAGCATTGTTTGCTCTTCCAGTGGACCTAGGTTCAGTTCCCAATACCCAAATGACAGCTAACAACTGTCTGTAACTCTGGTTCCCGGGGACCCACCAGCTTCTTCTGACCTCCATGAGCATTGCACACATGTAGTGCACTTACATACGTTCAGGCAAAGAACTCATTAATACACATTAACTTAAAAAATTAAACTAAATTAAATTAAAAACTGGGCTACCCTCATAGTTTTTAAGTATATTTGCCATTCCACTTCTGGAACATGGTCATTGATAAGCAAAAAGATGACAGACATGAAGAAAATTCATGTTTTCACCATATTCTCTTACTCTCTAACATAAAAAGATGCTCACAATGAAAAGAAAGATTTTCAAGGCTTGAGGAATGTGATTCAGTTGGTAGAATGCTTGCTTAGTGTGCAAGAAGCCCTGGGCTCTACCCCCAGTACCACATGAGGGCAGGCGTATAATTGCACACCTGTAATTCCAGCACTTGGGAAGTGAAGTCAAGGGAATCAGAAGGTCAAGATAATTCTTAGCTACAGAGGAAGTTCAGGGTCAGTCTGAGCTACATGAGACCCTGTCTCAAAAAGAGAGAATGTGAAGAGAAGAAAAAGAGGGAGGAAGGGAGGGAGGGAGGGAGGGAGGATATTTTCAGCCACAAGGGTTGGAACAGTAGCTGTTCTGGTTATCCCTGTTACCCAGAAACAGATCACCCCAAACCTTCCTCTTAGTGATGAAGCGCTCTGGTTACTTGTGACTTCCCTCTGATAAGCTTTTCATGTGTGTCCTTTATACATGTTGGTGACAAGAAGCAAGACCATTGGTAGGAGTAGGGGCACCTGGAGTGTAGAGTCACCAGACCACAAGGCAAGCTGACAATCTTATTTTCTTATGTATCTGGAGTAACCTTGGTCACTTATGGATGACCCGTGATGTCAGGGAATGTTGAGTTCTTTTGAAGAGGCGCAGATTCGAATGCCTGTATCATCATTTTGAAAAGAAAACAAAGGAGGAGGTATCAGTTATTTTTAAATCCTTTGCCTTATCACTTAGACATTCCAGAACCTTCTTAATGAACTTGTATTGTCCCATGCTTAAGAATAGCAGGCACTCACTTTTTAAAGAATGGACTTCAGTACTTCTTGCCTGAGAAAACATTAAAAGGAAATTTATATAATTAAGTGTGAATTAACCCAAATAAAGAGATGAAAGAGAAAGATAAGAGAGAGAGAAAACATAAATGAGAAACAGAAGAAAGCAATGAAGGGTTCAGAAGCAAGGGCATGTTTGAAAGTGCAGTGAAGCAGAGTTTATCTGTCACACAGAGGGAAGGAAAAGCCTAAGCCAGCTCAGGCAGAATTGGCTATGTGAGATTTTTTTTAACCCAAATAAGGAATGTTCCCACTGTAGCCTATCAATACTGCCAGTTCTGTGCATTTTCTACTCCATTTGAGATTTCTGTTTTCTAGAGTTAAGGAGGGCCGTTTCTTCTTGGGAAATCTCTTCCAAACCATAGCTGAATGGACATGAAGTTGAAAACAACAGGTTTTTTAAACATGACAAAACATGCCAAAGTTGTCAGCCTAGCTGTCAGCAATGCATTCTCAGGGAAATCCTCATTCTATGACTTTTTTTTTTCATGTGGAAAATTAGATAAGATCAAACTACAAAGCCAATTAAGTTATTTTCTAAGACAATAAAATAACTATTCAGTACTTAAAAGGCTTGTGTGAAAACGTCTGGAATTTGATTTCTAAGCAACTCTCCTAGTTATCTGCAGTTGTCAACTGGACATAGCCCTGGAGTATCTGAGGCAATATCAGTTAGGGGATTGACTTCCATCATACTGGCCTGTGGCATATCTGCAGGCATTTTCTTGATTGTTAGTTGATGTAGAAGCCGCATCACTGCGGGTAGTGCCATCCCTGGGCAGATGAGCATGGACTCTGTGAAAAAAAGTAGCTAAGCAAGCCAGAAGGAGCAAGTCAGTAAGCAGCGTTCCTCCATGGTTTCTGCTTCAGCTCCTGTCCTGACTTCTCTCAATGACAGACTGTGACCTGAAAGCCAAATAAACACAGTCTTTCTTCCCCTAACTTGCTTTTGGCCTTGCTGTTCTTTACAGCAACAGAAAGCAAACTAGAACTGCAACTAACGCTGCCATCTTGTGGCCAAAAAATGTTTCCTTTTGTTCTAAAGACGTCCTTCAGAAAGGGCACCAAAGACGATCATCTGATACATTATCACACACACACACACAAACACACACACACCACCACCACCACCACCACCACCACCACCATCTATCATCTTTCCTATTCTTAATTTGTATTGAAATATAACATTCATATAGAAAGATATACAGGCATAAGACCAAAATTTTTACAAACAGAGCACACCTTACACCCAGAACATTCCCAGGTCCCAGGGGCTCCCTCAAGCTCTGTTTGATCATTACGCCCTCCACACGCATAATGATTTTCATTAGTAAGCAAAAGCAAAAGTGAAAGTTACTACCTGCGCCCCCCTCCAGTTACCATCATCTCAGTTACTGATAGTACAGATTTGCTTTGCTTGCTTTTGTAGAAACTGAATTATTTGCTCTTTATTCTTTTGCATCTGGCTCCCTGTGCTCAATATGATGCTTGTGAAACCTGCCCATACTGTCCCATGTAGCTGTAGATCATTCTTGCCTCTATAGAAGTTTCCTTAAGAGTCTCCTGAAAATTATTATACAAGTAAATTTTATTTTTCACATAAAATATTATGATATGAAGTAAAAGTTACATATAACCCTCCACTAAAAGGTAACCACGATTATTATTTTACTTTATTTCCTTTCACTCCTGTTTCTACACATATTTTCTTCCTTCTCAAGACATCTATACAAGAAATATGTATATAAATTTTGTTACTTTAAACCTGTTGGGTAAACACAGCACAAAGTCCTTAAAGTTTTTATGAGTACCTTGTTTTATTGGACAGCATTTATTTGGGATGCTCAGAATATTTTCCTTTTATATTGTTAACAAACAAAATGGTCATCGTTGACTAAAAGAAAACATTTTATACTTGGGTGTAGTGGCACGTGTCTGTCATCCTAGCACTTGGAAGACTGAGGCAGGAGGTTGGAGTTCAAGGTCAACTTCAACTGTATAGTGGGTTTCAGGCCAGCTGAAACTGCATGACAGAATGTCTCGAAAGAATTTCTTCTGTTTTCTGAGTTTTTTCATCATAATAAAGTTACAGAAGTATATTATTCTATCAAACCCTTTATAGTTTCAGTTTTTACCTAGCATGTAATGAGTAGTAAGAGTCTGAGAAAAGAAACTGCATACCAAGTATTTCTAGTATATCTAACAGATTCTGTCCCAGCCACTGTGACTCCATTCCTGTCCTTCCTTCCTTCCTTCCTTCCTTCCTTCCTTCCTTCCTTCCTTCCTTCCTTCCATTTCTTTTTCTTCTTTTCGTCCCTCCCTTTCTCCCTCTTTCCCTCCTCTCCTTCTTCCATACTTTCTAGGCAAGAGTGCTACCACTAAGCTATACCTCCAGCCCTGCTCAAGGTTCTTTAATGACATTGTCTCCTTCAGTTCTCACAAAAGCGCTAGCCGGTGCATATAATCTGCATTTGGGGGAGTAAATTCAATGTACAGAGAGATAATTTGTCCCAAAGCACAAAAGGAGTGCAGTGGCAAAATTGAAAAAAGATTTGGATGCATTTTTGTCTTGTTTACAAGGGCTGAGACCCTTCGACTCTACTACACTGCCCCCTAGAGTCACGTTTGAGCGATGCAACTGAAACCCACGCTTTTCCCCAATGGTCTTCCCAAGTGTGTCACAGCTGTGAATATCCTGAAGAAGAACAAAGTTGGAAAATTCACATTTTCCATTTATTCAGCTACGTACAAATGAAATACTGATACATGCTGCAGTGTGGAAGAGCCTTGAAAACATTATAGCAATGGGAAGGAATGAGACAGACAGCAAATGATTCCACTTGTTTGAAATATTGAGAATAGTTAATCCATTGAGACATCATGTAAGGATGATTGCCAGGGGTTAGAGGAAAGGCAGAGCAGGGAGTAGCTCCTTAATGAGAGCTGAATTTCCTTTGGGGATAACGAAAATATTTTGGAACTATACAGACACAATGGTTGCATAACATTTTTATACACTAAACGTCACTGAAATTTTCATTTAAAAGCAGTCAATTTTATGTGACTTAAACTTAAATTTTTGAAAAATTATACTTCAAAGAATGCTACAAATAAAACAAAAAGACAAACCATAGAATGGAAGAAATATTTGAAATTCATGTCTTTGATAAGGGACTTCTATCCCAAGCTAGACATGGAGGCACATTCATATAATTCCAACACTCAGGGAGGCGGAAGGAGGAGGCTCACGGTTCAAAGCGAGCCTGGGCTTCACATTGAGACCCGGTCTCAAAAACGGTGGAGGACCTATATTTAAAGTCATGAGCTTTTACAACTTGAAAATTAAAAACAAAAAAATATTATGTTCCAGTTAATAACCCCCCTTTCATTCTCGTGAAAGCAACCCGAACTAAAGTTAGTGGGTTAAGAAAAAAAGCATGAAAGTAGATGGGGGACTGATTGTAAAGAAGGAGTTCAGTCACAGGAGGAGAGCAAGAGAAAAACATGGGGTGAATATAATCAAAATACCTTATATAGAGATATGAAATTACAAAATCATAAAACTATTGTTAAGAAACAAAATAAAAATCTAATTAAAATGATCCAAAGATTCAAAACACACTTCTGAAGAAGTAGTCCGTTCCTGTCTTCGAGCTGCTACGTTGTTAGCCTATGGTGTCTAATAGAAGCAATGTCCCCCTGTTGTTCTAAGGCAACTCCCTTTAATTTCTTATTCTTTTTCTTTTTTTATTTTATGTGTATGAGTGTATTGCCTGCATTTATGTAAGTGTACCTATGTCATGCAATGCCCACAGAGGTCAGAAGAGGACGTCAGATCCCCTGGAACTGGATTTAGGACAGTTGTTAGCCACTATGTGGATGTTGGAATTCAAACCCAAGATCCTCTGCAAAAGGAGCCAGTGCTCTTAACTGCTGAGCCACCTCTCCAGCCCCCAAATATATATATAATACATATAGTATATGTATATACTTTAAGAAGCTGCTATAAGTGGTGAGTTTCCATATGGCTTTTTCTAAAGCCCTTTAGTATTAGTTATGAGTCCTTTTACTTCCTCTCCCACCTAGCCCTCCCATCCCCGCCCCATTTAACCCTTCTTACTCCATTATCTGCCCTTTTTTGTTTTGTTTTGCTTTGAGACAGGGTCATCTTGTAGCCTCAGCTGTCCTTGGACTCACTATGTAGAACAAGCTGTCTTCAAGCTCAGAGATCTGATTGCTTCTACTTCCCAAGTCCTGGGAATAAAGGCCTGGGCCACCATGCCTGCTCCCTTTCCTCCTTTACATCATTGCATTTTATCTCCTCTACCAGGAACAACTCCCCTCATGTCTGTTCATTAGTTTCATGACTTCTCTAGATTTTCGAATTGAAACATGTGTATCTAAGAATTCAAAGCTATCATTCAATTATGAGAGCGAACATGCAGCATCTGTCTTCCCAGGTCTGGGTCACCTCACTCAGGATGATTGTTTCCAGTTCCATTCATTTATCTGAAAATTTCATAAATATAACTCTGTAAATAGATAAATAATGTTCCATTGTGTAAATGTACCACATTTTAATATTCATTCACCAGTTGATAGACATCTAGGTTGTTTCCCTTTCCTGGCTTCATTATGAAAAGGGCAGCTGTAGCTGTAGACGTGGATAAACAAATATTGTTGCTGTAGGATATAGAATCTTTTGGGTATATGCCCCAAAATGGTATGGCTGGAAGAATAGTGTTGGGATTCCCTCTTTTACCTAGAACCTCAAACAACAGTATCCTTTGCCCCTGTTCTTGATTACCCACAAGAACCTGACAGTAAGACCATATTTCTGAAGCACTACATACATGAGCAATAAAACAAACAAGGAGAAATCAAGGTCGCACTGAATTCAAAGCTTCATCAGTACTAACTAGCTTTCACAGTGTTAGAAAGGGCTATGCATGCTACTGAAGGAGAAACAAAAATCATCAACTTGGTCTGGCAAGACATGCCCACTCGTCCAATAGTGGCATGAATATTAAGAGAGTAACCAGCCACTTTCTAATTGGATTTGAGATCCACTTCAAATAGGATGGTGCCCATACCTGACATTGATAGCAGGCCTAGAAAACTGTGGCTAGACAAGTTGCAGGCCATAAAGGAGAGCCTAACACTATTATTCTGTAGAATAAGTATAGTATTAAACTGACTCATAATGACTTACTGTTGTACACATAGATCAATGTGTCCCTCAACTCTCACCAGAGAAGCTTCCTTATTCAGCAGATAGCAATTCATACAGAAATCCACAATTGGTCAACATGCAGAGAGGAAGAGGCTGCAGAGTATTTACCCCTGAATAGGACACCTATTTCACATTTGTGCCTCCCAAGTCTAAAGGATCATCAGAAAAAGTGTAAGAACCAGAGGTGACATATGACCACAGGAAAACAGAGTTTTCCAGACAGCAGAGCAGTTGTTACTCACATGAATTCACAACAATAGTGAGTATACACAAGTACCACATAAGCTCAAGCCAGATAAAATCCCAGCGTGGACTTGGGGAGGTGGTTAAGTGCTGGCAGAATTGAACACTGCCTGAAGGGGGGAGTAAGGATTAAGAAATGAAGAGAGAGACAAAGGATAGACTCAGGAGGGCTGTCAGTCAATACTGAGGACCCAACTTTATTTTGCTCAACGTATTTATACCACTATCCAAAGCATAGGAGTTCAGGCAGGAAGTCAAATTAGAGACAATGCTAACATTTGCACAAGACAAGTGCTGTCTTGTAGAATTACATCCTCTCCTAAAGGTCATGGAACGTTCAAATTTCATCCTTGTGCTAAAAGCATATCTCCTCTTAGATTTTGGGCGTAACAACAAAATGGCTCCTGACAGGAAGGAGAGCTCATAAATAACAAAATGGCTCCCGACAGTTAAGGAACCTCAACCCTGTTTGAGGAGGTATTGGCAGTCAATGGCTGCTGCCAGGAGGAGAGTCAGACTCATTTAAGGGTGAGACTCTTGATAGATTGACCAGGTTCCAATAGATGGACCCACACAAATATGAGTACACTGGCAATAAATATATATATAAGATATATATATATATATATAGAGAGAGAGAGAGAGAGAGAGAAAGAGAGAGAGAGAGATTGGAATTAATTGGGTGGTAGACAGCACAAGGTTGCAGATGGGGGCAGGGATCTAAATTCAGAGTATATTTAATGAAATTAGCAAAAATTCAATTAAAAAAGAATGATAAAATAAAAACAGATTTCTTCAAAGATACACAATTGGACATGACACAGAATAAGCACATGAAAAGTTATTCATAGCACTAATCATTAGGAAGATGGAAACCAAAATTACAGTAAGTAACCACTTCAGACCCCTAGTATGTCTCTAATCCAGCAAATAAATTCAAAACTGAAAATAATAAGCCTTAACAAGAGCATGGAGAAATTCTAACCTTTATACATTTCTGGCAGACATGCAAAATGGTGCGATCTCTCTGGAAAGTAGTCTGACATTTATAAATGTGAAAAGCAGAGAACGGAGATCAAATATGGCCATATTGGGAAAAAGAACAAATAGAGATCAAGTGATCTCCCCGTCCCCAAGTACATTTTCAGGGTTCTGACATGAGGGTTAGATTTCAGTAGAAAGCAAGGGGTACACATAACTAAGCACTTACGGTAAAGGTGTGGTCCTGCACACTGTTGACCCATTGTCTCTGATATGTGGAATTTAAAAAAAAGCAAAAAACAAGTCATGAGAGCAGAAGAAGGCTGGTTAGGGAACAGGAAGGGCGAGAGATTATTTTCATGATATTTGGAGTAACCAGAATATTTTGAATTTTTATTTATTTATCTATGAAATTATTTTGAAATAGGGTCTTGCTGTATTGTATCCAGACTGGCCTCAAACATGCAGTTCTTCTGCTTCTACTTCTGGTGTCTGGAATTACAGGTGTTTACTACCAGGCCTGGCCTACAATTTCCAATGCATTTGTTTCTGGTAGACTTTGAGCTCCTTGAGAACGCATCTTTTAAATGCTGATCTGTAGCATACTCTCTGAAATATTATAAAGATTTTCTGAAGTACATTTTTATTTCTGTGTATTAATTACACAATATGTTCCATTATGATATGTTTACACATGAATATAAGATATTTTGATAGTATTTAACCACACTCATTACCTACATTACGTCCTCTCCAAACTGATCTCCCTACCCCTTCCTATTCCCTACTTTTCTAATTTTACGATTTTACTTAGATTCCATATTTGAGTGAAAGCATGCAATACTTGTCTTTCTGATCTGGTTTATTTTACTTAACATGATGGGAATTTTAAGAGAGGTTTGTTAACTGAATGAAAAAAGAGTGAATGAACACAGAGGATGCTAAAACATTTACAAAACTGTTGAAATAAAGCAAGCTGAAAATGATGAAGGCACAAGTTAGGACAATCCAAATAGAAATATGGGTGAAAGACTTAGAATTAACTGAGCCAACCTAGCACTATTTATTTAGTGGAAGAGAACAGAATAAAATTTGACTTTGGGCTTCAATGTCAGGTGACTAGGTAGATGCATTTAGAAGGAAAACAAGTGTCGGTCAAGATAATGAAGTCTGCTGAGACACTTAAGCGAAACTCAAAAGCATGTTTGGTTTGGTTTGGCTTGCTTTGATTTGATTTGATTTGATTTGGTTGGGTTGTTTTGTGGAGACGAGGTCTCATTATGTAAACAAGGCTGGCTTGGAGCTCTTGCAGCCCAGACTAGCCAGGAATCTAATTTTCCACCCGCTTCACTCCCTTGAATGCAGGAATCACAGGTATGCTCCCCCTCAGTTTGCCATGTTATTGTATTGCTATTCTGGCTAAAGAAGACTGACCTTGAATTCAAGAAGTCTTCGGTCTGGCCCTGATTTGACTGATTTCAGATAAATCCTTATTATGCATGTGCTTTTCAGATTCATCTTTAAAATGAGAATTGGTCATCTTCAAGTATCATTTAACTCTAATGATCTTGGACAGAATGGTGATACAGTCAAGAAATGCTTGGGCTGAAGGAGATTATATAAGCGAACAGCAGAGGGCATCATTATATAAAAGGTACGCCGAGACTAAAAAGCAGTCAGAAGAATGGAATGTCATTTTCAGAATGCAATGGATCTTTACAATCAACTTTTTACTTGTATAGTATTTTATAAAAATTAACAAAAAATAACTTATATGTGGGTATTTTAAGACATTATATGTCCTCCTAATACTTTTGTTAACTAGAACACAGATACATCATACTTTGTGGTTGAAAAGGCAAGTTAGGAGAAGCTAGCTATGCTTTGAGGCTCATAAAACTAGTCAGAAGCAAGACCTTTCATGAATTAGGTAAGTGAGATCAACTATGAAATCCCAGAAAGACAGTGGGAAGACTCATCAGAGCGCATTGAGCTATTATATTTCCAAAATCTGAAATTGCATTGCAATTCATGTACATTGAACTATAAGGTTTATTTTAAATCTTATTTATTTTTATTATTTTATATGCTTGAGTGTATTCCCTGCACGTGTGTAAGTGCACCCATGTCATCCAATGCCCATGGAGGTCAGAAGAGGGCATCAGATCCCCTGGAACAGGAGTTATGAACAGTTGTTAGCTGCCATGTGGTTTCTCGGAACCAAATCCAAGTCCTCCGCAAGAGCAGTCAGTGCTGTTAATCGCTGAGCCATCTCTCCAGCCCCAGGCTACAAGGGTTATGTCCAGAACCTTAGAAACAATGGCTACAAGACTAAACTATAATAGGCTTTTGGTTATTATGGAACACTCTGAAGATTGTGGGTTGCTAGGAACCCTGTTAGCTTTGTAGTTGTTGAATTTAAAGCTCTCCAGATGCAGCTGATGCTGAGTTAGATGGAAGGACCTATGTGACTGTTGTGCAAGACTGGAACTCTCAAATCATGAAAAGATAAGTGGATATAGCAGCCCATTTACCTCTGGGGTTATAAATTCGGAGATAATTAAGGTAGATGCGGTCTTCCATCTCCTCAAAGATCTCCAAGAAAGAGAAGGTTCTGCCTTCACGAGCACCAGCCCCTTTGTAGAGATGGGAGAAAAGAGAGGTTACGTGTGGGAGACAAATCACAAACTATTCTATTTCTTCTCTATCTAGGTTGAATAAAATAAAATAAATAGGAAACCAGTAAGTTTGCAAGGAAAGTGGTATACAGTTAAGGATTTCACTTGACAGGAATTTTCACGGAAAAATGAAAGTTTTATTTTAGAATTTACATGTTTAGTGCATTTTTAAAATGTTTACAAACACTTTAAAGTTATTTGTCTCATAACAGTGACAGACAGTTGGAGTGATCTGTGGAGTGAAATGGATCAAATGAGGCACATAATACCAAAATTTATTAACAATGCTCCCTTAAGTGAAACTGAATTTTCTTTGAAGTTTTTTAGTCTTGCACAGACTGAAAATAGATTTCTAAATCCTGTCAGTTAAAGAATGGCATTTTCAAGATATAGAAACAAAACTGACAAAAATTGAGTGAACTAAAGTTGACGTTTTCTACAGCTGAAATATAGTTGGCATGTGTAGATGAAGAAACAATCTTTAAAAGCATGTGTGAACAACAGGTAAAGATAAAAGACGCATCACCAAACTAGATTAGAGATTTTTAAAAGTGTAACCAGCCTTTACCTTTGTTAGATATTGCCTAGTTTCTATAGAATCTCATGTGTAAGGGAGTATGAGAGAGAGAGAGAGAGAGAGAGAGAGAGAGAGAGAGTGTCAGTGTCTCTGTGTGTCTGTGTCCAAGTATGTGCATGTTCTTGGAGGCCAGAAGTGGGTGTTGCAGCCCCCCCCCGAAGCTGGAGTTACAAGTGGTTGTCAGCACCCTAACATGGTGCTGGGACCAAAATTCAAGGGCTCCTAACCACTGAGTAATCTTTCCAGCCCAGATAATCTAATATCTTAAATTCCTTAAGTGATTGCTATAAAGCCATGTGGGAATTTGAGGTTTCAAGACATGGGCGTCCTTCCACTTTAAGGATACATTGTGGAATGGAACTTTCATAAGTGTTCTTGGGGTTGAATTTTTGGTTACAAATTGCTTAACTTGAAACTCTGATATTCCTTGCAAACTCAAACCTCTGATCTTGGTACAAGTTCCAGTATTGCATTTCTACATGGAAATCATATTATATTTTCATATAAATTTGTTTTTGAATTAGTGAAACATTTGCATAGTTGTGTAACAGTTGAAGCCACTACTACCATTCCTGTCTGATAGTAAGTAGTCAGTCACCCTGTTCCTGTTTTATAACAAACACAGCCAAGAGTCTATGGATTAATCTTTTGAAGAGAAGGAAATTTGGTTGTCACTCAAGTGAATGTTAATAATTATCTGTTTCTTAGGAGTTGAAATCAGCTCAGGGTCCGTGATACTTAGTGACTAGCATTTTAAAGCATATCAACTATCGGGTGTACTGTGACACCAAGTAAACAATTCATAAACTGTAGCTTTTATCTTTAATGTGAAATTTTTAGTTTTTTTAATATAAATTCTAAAACAACCATCATGATGTTAGAAAATCACAGTATGTTTCATAATCATATATGTATATGGTTTAAAATGTCAAATTAAAAGACTTTAGTCATACTACCTCTGCTTTCTATTAGCTTATTTTTTGTATTCCATTATTATTTAATCTAGTTACACAAAAGCTGACATTATTTATAGCTCTTTCCAATTTCTAGCACGAAGGGTTATTCATGCTTTAAGTAAAGGCACTTGTCACCAAGCCTGACAACCTGACTTTGATCTCCAGAATGTACATGGAGGAAGGAGAGAACTGGTTCCTAAAAGTTAACTTCTGACCTCCACATGTTCACCAAATATCAAACACACACACACACACACACACACACACACACACACACAGCAAATAAATGTTAAAAAAATTAAAGTATTCCAAAACGTAGTAGCTTAAATCATCAATAAATTATTGTCTCTGATAATCCTGTGTGTTTCTCCTGAGTCATGTCTAGGGTACTGATGAAGGTCCCCTCCATATGATGTTTCTTTTTTTTTTTTTTTTGGAATAGTCTTTCATCTCTCTCTTTTTTTGTCTTTCAGTGTCATATATTCTAAGCTAGCTTCAAACTCCCTATGCAGGCAAGATGACCTTAAGCAACTGATCCTTCTGCCTCCTCCTCCTTCATGCTGGGATTTCAGGTGTGTGCCACCACACCTCTTTTATATGGTGCTAGGTGTGGAACCCAGGCAAGACAAGCACTCAACCAGCTGAATTACATCTCGAGCTTCCCCATCATTTATTCTGGTAGCAAAAGGTTCAAGCATGGGACCTCAGTTCACAGAAAACAAAAGGGGAAGCTGAGAGGTTTCGGAAGGCTCAGTTCCAGAATTGGCATTTTCTAGTTTTACTCTTTCTACCATGTTCCATAAGTCAAAGAAAATTACAAGGCCAGCTCGGCTTCAAGGAGGGAGAAAATGTACTCCTCCTCTGATCTGAACTATATACATATACAAAGGAAAAATTGTTCTTGTTCATCTTTCAAGAATTTCAAAAACTTAGCAACCTAGACATTCCAATGATAGAAAAGAGGTCAATAGAATAGACCTAAGTTTCAGGCCTGGATCTGCCGCCTGCTAGCTGTATTACCTTGGCTACATATTAGATTCTAAGAAAATTCAGTAACATTTAAAAGGCTTATGTTTTCTTGTCCATAAAATAAAGTTAATAATACCTACTTTTCAATCCATATGCCTTATTACAAAGCAGAGAAAGAATGAATACATAAATGAAAAATAAATCTTTTTTTGGATCTTGCATAAGAAAATCATTGGTATTTGGAAATTGGAGTATTTAAAACAGAAGACTAAATGGCTAAGGACAAAAAATAATGGAGCTTCTTTCCAGAAGCTGTAAGGAACAGAAAAGATAGAGGCAAGAATAAAGCATAATATCAACTGTTGTATTTTTTTAAGATTCGTTTTAGTTTATATGTGGTGAGTGTATGTGTGTGTGTGTGTGTGTGTATGTGTGTGTGTGTGTGTGTGTTCATGCATGCGTGCACATCTTGTTTATGCAGGTGCCTGCAGAGGACAAAAGATGGCATTGGATTTCTTGGAGCCAAAGGTACAGATGATTGTCAGATTTATAACTTGGGTGCTGGAATTTGAACTCTTTTAATCAATGAATCATCTCTTCAGCTTCCCAACTGTGAAGTATTTTTAATATTTGAACCTGTTTAAAAGGCTAGTGAGAGGAGCTAATAGAGAAGTATCTGAAGCTACCAAAGGAAGAAGGAATAAGAAAAGGAACATGACCCTCCCAGGAGAAAAAGGATGGGAGTCATGCAGAGGGATGATTACGCTTGCCAGGTGACAGGAGTTCCCTCTTAGCAAATCAGGACACAGAGAAATAAAGGAGGATGCAGATACAGATAAACTTATAGATGTAGTGCTTTACCTGTTTTCTTAGGGACTCAGTGAAGAGACAGCCTGTGACAGAAAGAAGATGACACTGAGATAGAAAGAATGTAGAGGATGAAAGAGACTGCTAAGAAGACAGGCCACAACAAAAGGTGATTCTGTGTTGAGGATTCAGTTGAAACTTTAGATCATATGTACTTATGGAAAAGGCTAACTCTACAGTCATGGGGCTGGAGCAGAGGTAGCTTATAAGGTAGAATGATCTGAACTTAAATTTTATAAAGTAGGTGTTACAATAAATTAGGTAAATGATCCAGTGTGAGATTATATTCTTTTGTTTGCTTTTTTTTTTTTTTTTTTTTGAGACAGGATCTTGCTATACAGCTCAGGCTGGTTTTGAACTCATGATGTAACCTCAAACTCAGGATCCTCCTGCCTCAGCCTCCCAAGTGTTGGAATTACAGGTGTAAACCATCACACCTGGGCCTTAAATTCTTACTCTTGATAAAATATAGTGACCTAGAAATGTCTATATACTGTCAAAGGAGGAACTGGAACGGAAAAATTCAGAACACTTACCATTTCCTAGGACAGCAAGATATAATGTGCATTTTGTCATTTTAAACCTTACAACTATTGTGAAAGGCAGATAAAATTACCTTGGCTTGATTATCATCAAGGCTCAGAGAGGTTAAAGAACTTTCCTAAACCAGATTTTTCTCATGCTTCTTCAGACATGCAAAAGCAGGTGGAATGTTGATGGGGCAAAGTGTACATTGGGGCACGATTAGTCTTATGACGTTATTTTGAGTCTCCACACATATTGCCTGTTTGGTGTTCCTCTGGGAAATAACAGTGTAGAAGCCAATCAGCGGGCCTCTCTCTGCATGAATAAGGGGAATTCATTCATTTATAATTCAGTTTTTTAAGACGCTAGTATTGCTGCTTAGAGACTCCATCCAGCTTTGCTGTTGTTTCCATTATATTTTCTTGTAGAACACTGACTTCTTTTTGCCAGCCCTAGTCCAGACCTTGTCATTTAAAGCCTCATTTTATGGTTTTTCTTGTTCTCCTTATGAAATTCTCTTTCTTAAATTTCTCTTTGACTGGGTCAAGATGAAATTCCTTAGTTTAATGTTTTATAGTTCATTGGTAGCATCACCTCTTCCTTCCTTTGCCCACATCTTAACTTTATTATAAAAGGAATTCTGTAGTTTTGAGATACAAAAACCAAGATACAATGTCATCCATGATCAAGCGTGTGGGATGTTTACTAATATTAGCTCTTTGGTGTGTGTGACCAGGCAACTGAAAAATCCTTAGTTAACTTGATGCTAGAGTATCTTCAGTGCTGGGAATCGAACCCAGGTCCTCAGCAAGAGCAGCCTGTGCTCTTAACCACTAAGCCATCTCTCCAGTCCCTCAAGGGTAAATTTTAAAGATCCTACAGGAATGGTAATTTTATTAATCTCAACCAAGTCTAGATCATAATAGGGCAACAACTTGACCCCCAAGTAGCCACTACAAATATTTCTGATTCTTTTAACATTGCTAAGCATTTGTATGCACATTGTTTCATTTGATGCTTGACTAACACTGTGAGGTCGTGATTTTCATCTTGCGGAAGAGGAAATTGAGATTTGGACTGGTTAAACAACTTCAAAATTAACTTCAACTAGTATTGTAAAAGAACAAAAACAAAGCCAGGCATGTCTTCCCCCCAAGCTCAGGCTGGAAAAGAAGTTCAGTGATGGACATGAATTTGTGAAGGACACTGGATAAGGCAGTCGCATATGGACAGGCTGGGTCACCTCTCAAGGCCTCAAGGTCGAGCATTAAGCAGTCAATTGGAGACCTATTTTCAGAGAAACACCCAGTTTCTCATGATTCTTAAGATCTGAATGGCAGTTGTCCAGGACAGTGTTTTAGCTTTAATTTGCCCTCTGACCTGCAGTTAAAAGTCCAGAACTCAGGCAGCCTGAGGAAATATAGGAGAAGGTAAATGTCTAAATAAACCACAACCAAATGATTAGCCAGCTTACACAGAAAGATGATTACAACTCCAGTTGTTTAGATCTCATCCTTGGGAAACAGATGCCTGATTAAATGGAAAACTTTATCCTGGGAAACAGCTTTACATGTAGGATTAGAGCTGCTTACACATTTTCCAGAAAACATTTTTCCTCTTCAAAGTAATCTACAAGGTCTTTTGCCATCCTTTCAGCACTGTTCTGTAATTCCCCCATGCTCTCATCTGAGATTAAACACAAGAAAGTCCGTTTCAATATCAACTATAAACATCAGAAAGGGAGGAAAAAATAAGCCTGTCTTTTGGTGGTGGTGGTGTTTGGTGGGTTGCGTGTGTGTGTGTGTGTGTGTGTGTGTGTGTGTGTGTGTGTGTGTGTGTATGTATGCTTTGTCATCGTCATTGTTGTTGTGTTGTTGATTGATATTTGTTTCAAGGCAAGAACTTCTGGCCATTCAAGGTGGAATCAGGATGTAGGCATTAAGAGACTTAGACATTTTAGGCTTCATCAGAGATTTGGGGATGTATATCAGAAAGGTCCAAGGTAGGTGGACTATGTCTCTGTCTCCTCATACTTAATGACAAGTTGTGTTGTTTGGGTGCTAGCTCAACCTAGTGACAGAATAACAAATAAAAGAGAAGGAAAATGTCCCTGCGGGAGGCAAGGGAGAGTTTGCACAAGAACCTGAGTTTGTAAGATGAGCCCCTGGGGCAATAATCAACTCCTCTGCAAAGTCTACCTTTAAACATACATGCTGAGCAAGAGCCTGGTGAGGAATTCACAGCCTCTCCTGCTCAATTCCTCAGAATCATTCAGCCAAGGAAAATATTTCAGACAACAATAATCAAATTAATCAACTATGCCATTTGTCTACTAATCAAACAAATCTTTACTCAGTGCTTTTCTGGTTGTTCTATTTATTTACTTGTTTAATTTTATATGCTTGGTGTTTTGCATGTATGTGAGTGCATCATGTTCATGCCTTCCAAGTTGGGTGAAGGCATCAAATTCCCAGGAACCAGATTTACTGACAGTTGTTAGCTGCCATATGAGTGCTGGAAACTGAACCAGGGTCTTTTGCAAGAATAACCAGTGATCTTAATCACTGAACCATCTTTCCAGCCCCTCTGGTTGTTTTTTAATCATAATGCATACCAGCATTTCTTTATAGAGCCAAACCTTGTCATATGCTGAGTGCCTTTTATCTGCTCCCTAAATATGATTGATTGCTACATAGTTAGAATTCACTGAAAACCTTCAATTGGCTATTATTTTATTATTGGTTTATTTGGTGTCTCGATTAAGATACAGTTGCTGGTAAATAACAGAGAACTCAACTCAAAGTGTCTTAAGCAATAAGGTAGGGTATTTGTTTCCTATTGCTATTGTAACACATTATTATAAACAGATTTTTTAAAAGTATTATCTTACAGCTCTAGATTGGAAGTCTGAAGTGGAGCCTTTAGGACTCCTTTGTTTAGGACGTGTTAGCAGAACTGTACTCCTTCTGGAAGTGCAAGAGGAAATCTCACTCTTTCTACTTTTCAGTTTCTAGAGGCTTTGGTTCAAGGCCCTGAGTTATTTCTACTGTTCATTCTCTGACTCTGACCCTGCTACTTCTCTATTATGAGATTCATACTTATGATTAGAAGGGTAACCTAGACAATCTTCGCATCTTAGGATGGTTAATCACAAATACATAGTCCTTTTGCCACATAAGTGAATATAATCACAGATTTGAAGAATTAGGACGTGGACATTAGGTAGTTGACTTAAACGGTTTTAACTAGAACAGACTTCAGGGTTAATTAATTTAGCAATTAAAATATAACTCAATAATGAGAAACATAACTTTATTTTCAAGTGTACAAGAAGAGTCAGTAAGATGGCTCAATGGGTAAAGGCACTTGCCACCAACCCTTTAACTTTATATACTGAGTTTGATCCACAGAATCCATATGGTGGAAGAAAAAATTGACCCCACTCCCACAAGTTATCTCAGACTCCTACACACTGACCACGCTCATGCACAAAAACTGAATAAATTAATAAATGCATAAAAAATTTAAAATATGGGCAAATAATTTAAGCTAATATATCTTCAAATAAAATATAAAAATTGTGTTAAGCATCAGATACCCAATTATATCTAATTATTTAGAAAATGAAAATCAAAGCTATGATGAGTTATTACTTCGAATGCATTAGGATGATCATAATCAAAATGAAAAGCAAGAAAAACATAAAGAAAGAAAGGAAAAAGAAAAAATAACAAGTGCTGACAAAAGATGTGTAGAAATCAGAACCTTCGCATGCTCTGATTGGAATACAAAACAGTGTAGTCACTGTGGAAAATAGTAAGATTAATCCCTTTAAAAATGAAAAATAAAATTAGCATATGTTCCAGCAATCCCACTTCTGGGCATATGCCAAAAAGAATTGAATGCAGGAACTTAAGCAGATATCTGTATACTCATTTACATGTAATTATTATTCATAACAGTTAAAAGATGAAAGTAATCTAAGTTCCTATCTTAAGATGAGAGGATAATCAAAACATTGTATATCCAGAATGCCATTCTGTCTTTAAAAAGGAGAGTCCATGGCTGGAGAGATGGCTCAGCAGTTAAGAACACTGACTGCTCTGGCAGAGGACTTGGCTTTGGTTCCCAGCATCCACATGGCAGCTAACAACTGTCTGTAGCTCCAGTTCCAGGGGATCTGACACCCTCTTCTGACCTCTGTGGGTATTATACAATGTGGGTGCACTTACCTACATGCAGGAAACCACTCATACACATAAAACAATCAATAAAATCAAAAGGCGATTCTGACACATGCTACAACATGACGGAGCCTTGATGATTTCACTCTAAATGAAACAAGCCACAAAAGGACACCTATGAAGTGGGAGCTCCTCCAGAGTATGATCCATAATGAAGATCATATGGTCATATGGCTCATACCGTGGAAGAACTCCTAGTTTATTTTAGAGAACAGGTCCTTCAATAATTATGAGAAGATCTGCTGGGTCCTGTAGGAGAGCTCAGAACTGAATCCTAAGAAACTGATTCTGTATGAGAGAGTTGGGGAAATTTTGCTGTTTGAGGGGGTCACAAGATCACATCTGCACTGAAGGGAAACAAATAACAATTCAGGCTACCAAGCCACCTTAGTGAGTCCCAGAATTTTGCGAGAATGAAGAGACAGACTTAGATTTGGTATTCCCTCATGAGATCTCAATTCCCACTTTTATAGTTTTAATGACTCACTGCATTATTCTGAATGTGATTCTACCATTTAATGATGCATATATTTCACATACATATTGATGTGCAAGATTGTGCAAATAATCATGCATCTTGGGTAGTACAGGGCTGATTTGATATTTTACAAGGGTAGTTTTGACTAAATGTAGTTAAAACTCATATGGCTAGCTGTAAATTAAATCCCATATTCTTGCCCTTACTTTATGCTGGAGAACACCCATATGCATCAACATATGGACATAAATTCTATTGATGATGTTCTGGAGCTGAAGTTGAAAGAGACAAGACGTTCACGTGCCATCCCACTGTTTCTCCTTGCTACTGTGGTGAACTCCCCTCCCTGAAGAGACAGTGGACCCTTGACTTTATGTATTCACACAGTAGAACCCTCTGCCTGTCACCTTTAACAATTATTCTAGTGAAGGAGTGGCAGTCATCCAGGTGGAAAATTAAGGGAGATTCCAGGAGGAGGCACGAAAATGGTTAGATAACAACTCACTCGTGAAACAGCCAGTCAGAAGTTCAGTGAGCTTCTCAGAGGCTACGTGAAATAAGGTCACAAGAGAAGCTGTCAAGGAAGTCAGATTAGTAAGCACAGTGCTATAAAAGTTGCCCTTTAAATGGATCAAAGTAGAAGCCCTTGAAGGGGTTTAAACGATTTGCTTCCTAGAGTGATCACTTAGCCACCAGATTATGTGACTGTGAGCCAATAGAAACTTCAGAGCTCCAAGGCCTAGCCCAGGTCGATTTCATTAAGGCTTGTGTGTGTGTGTGTGTGTGTGTGTGTGTGTGTGTGTGAGAGAGAGAGAGAGAGAGAGAGAGAGAGAGAGATTTCTATTATCTAATTTGAAGATAGTGTAAATCTACATAGGAAGCTCATACTACCCTCTATCTCCAAACCAGTTTTATTTTCAGACTCCATCATATCCTAAAACCTTGAGCGTTGAGCAAACACTGCTATGAGTCTTAGCCTCAATTTCTTGACACAGGAATAATAATTCCTTTTTAAGGATGGAGTAAGGTAATGGGTACATGTCTACCATCCTTGAGTATTCAGCAAATTTTAATATCTCTTCACAACATTTAAACATGAGCCTGTGTCCATCTACATGAGCAACTACATTTAGCAATATGTGCACTTGGTTCTAATAATGCTCCTCTGGAACTGAGGTTGGAAGAAGGTAGTTCGTTATGCTATCTCATTGTCTCTCCCCACTTCTGGGTTGAATCCCCTTACTGAGGAGATAGTGTACAGTCTCCTTCAGGTCTCCACCCACTAAAACCTTCTGCCTACACATTCACTTCAGTACAGATGCATTATGCCAACATCTTACTCCCTCTCATAAAAATGTTTGCATAGCAAGTTTTCCTTCTTATTGAAGAATTAAAGAATAGGCTTTTACATGTTAAAGGCACCCATTCATCTCAACTAGACATCCTTCGTAGGCAGGACGTTATCACTGCCACTGAGGCTGAACTTGAAGGGTATACTGTCAAATGCTTTTGAGGTCCCAGAACTTTTCCCCTGCTCAAAGATCAGCACTCCCTTTGGACTCAATGTTTTTGTCTGGAGCACAGAGATCTGTAACTCACAGTAACAATTCCCTTGCTGAACAACAGCAATAACTAATGGTGCTGCAATGGGCTTTCCTAAGATCCTGTTAAGTCTGCAAAGTCAAGTCATTGAGCTGGCATGAGATTTGGCACTTAGAAGCACTGCAGGGTGATTTCAAAACATAGCATCAACTAAATGGGTCCCTGGGCCTGGGCCAATCTCCCAGAGCTCCAGTTCCAAGACTCACCATTTGCAGGATCCTGACACGTAGAATTCCTTTGGGGGGTGTTATGTGGTAAGAGCTACTAAAGATCTCATCTGAAGAGAAATTTTGGAGGCTTATTCATTGTATTCTGTTCAAACCAAAACAAGTCCATTCATCATTATATAGATATTTGGCTGTATCTTGCTAATATCAAAATCTTTTAGAATGAATAAGGCAGAAGGATGAAAATGAAATTTAAAATCAGCAGCTCTAATTTGCTTCTGCTGGCTTATTCTCTTATTCTCCCTATAAAAAGATGTGATCACCATTCTTTTTCCCTGATTAACCATGAAATCACGAGATTCTGTGGCTGACAAGGATTACATGAAGTCCTTTGGTCTCTCCCCCCATCTTGAAACAAACCTAGACTTAAATCGGCCTATATGGCTGAGCAGTAACTTCCATGTGAAGCACTGCAGGATTTAGCAGTGCTAATACTAAAGAGAGACAATGAGACTAATACTAATACTCATACTGTCAAGTATTGCAATACTGTCATATAATTCCCTCCAGCTGCAATTTAATCCTCTGTTCTCCAGCCTTCAGTGGAAGACAAGTCCTTCCGTTGGGTATCTTCCAGCTAACTGGTCATATTTCATTCCTCTTAGTTTTCTTTCCATAGTTCTCATCTTCTAACTTCTTCACAATCTCAATGTTCTCAGCCTTTAATTGACCCACTTAATTATTAGAAAACCTGAAAATTATTCTGTCGCTGTTTCTCACGGATTGATTGAATAGGACCAGCAACTCAAAAGAAAAACAATTCAGAAAGACGCAGGTGAAAGGGAACGTCCACCAGTTCAAAAGCAAAATATAAATATTCTGTAATCTGTCCACCTAGGTCCAAGGGTTGCAATTTCCATGTGTGTGTGTGTGTGTGTGTGTGTGTGTGTGTGTGTGTGTGTGTGTTTCCTCTATTTCTAGTTTCCTATCTTGTATTTCACAGGCATTTTCCATATCATTACCCATACTTCCAATCATGCCTTTGTGATGACAGTACAATTTTCTGTCTTAAGGATGTATCATAGCTCATGTAGTCATTCCCATTATCCACCCCTCGCAGAGCATTTGAATGGTTCCAATTTATTGTCCTTTATAATCAGCACTGTATGAATATCCTTAGATCCTTAGGCATGAATCTTTGCCCACATTTCTTATCTTTTATAAAGAAGTTATATGTGTATTAGATCTATTAAAATTATTTGTTCAATGTCACAGAGCTAACATATACCAAAGCCAAGAATTTGTGTACCCTTAGAAACAGTTCCAACAATCTAAAGGCTGTTTCACCAATAGCATCTGAGGCCTGTAGCTGAGATTTCTCTCTTGCTGTATCCGTCTACTTACTGTTTCAACCAATGTATTTGAAAAGTATCTTGATTTATGACTTTTCTTTGTTCTGTTACTATAAAAATTGCATGAAACTGTTACCATGTTGGAATATGGAATTTGAGGTAACCTGAAGCTGTGTTTTTCTGGGGGGGCATCTCTTATCCCCTTTAAAAAATAAAATAAAATAAATATGACCCTGAATTCTGTGTCCATGTGACGGATCAAGACTCTCAGATCAAATCTCTGGGTAATGCAGCACCAAATTCATGTGCAGACACTGAATAAAAATTAACGATACACAGCTTTCAACTCCTTTTCCCCTTGGTCTTTTTATTAAGATTTAATTTTTTAAATTAAATCCATTTATTTGTGTGTGTATGTGTGTTTGTGCATGTGCATGTCACAGCATACATGTGGAGGTCAAAGGACTATTTTCAAGAGTCCATTCTCTTTCCATCATGTGGACTCAGGTCACCAAGCTCAGAGGCTGGCACTTTTACCCAGTAAGCCATCTCACCGGCCCATTCTCCTCAAAATTATCAAGAGGAGGTACATGTGGTAGGAATTCGGCTAATATTTGAGAGATGAATTATTAGTGTAAATTAAGATTCCAAGGTAAGATGGGTATGAAAACATATGTCTTTAATCCCAACACTCTGGAGGTAAGATAGGAGGATCAGAAATTAAAGGTTATGTTCATTTACATAGCATGTAGGTATGTAACTCATAGCACCAAAATCATCCTTCAAATTATGAGACCCTCTCTCAAATAATAAAATAAAATTTAATATTTAATTGTATTCACAATGTTGCACAATCATTATCACTAATTCCAGAGTAGCTTCATCACTCTGAGAAGGATTCCCATTACACACAAATGAGGGATATTAAACGGGAGGAGGAGAGGAAGGGTTATACAGGGCACTATGGGGATAAAGTGGAAGGAGGAGCTCAAGAAAGGTGGACCATAGGAGACATGTATTATCAAGGGAGAAATGAGGGAAATGGTGATAACTTAAATAAGAAGGGCATGGAGGGAAGGTTAGACAGGGAGAGAGAGAGAGAGAGAGAGAAATAATGGATAGCTCATGTAAAAAGCCATAAGGAATCATATTAGTCCAACAACCTACTGACAAATTACACATACAGTATCTCTACATGAGTCCTTATATATAGCTGAAGGCTACATAACAAGAAACAGTGTCAGACAGGAGAAACCTCCCTTCAAGTTGTTGGCCAGGATAGTCTAAGAGACTCCAAAAATTATACAGGCTATGGCTACAGTCCTTGATTGCCTCCCAGAACTTGAAGGTAAGACCCTATTGTCAGAGACAGGACATACTTCCAACACAGAATTTGGAGCAATGAAGCTGGAACTGACCTGGAAGCCACCTCCCCTGAAGGCTAGCTCTCATAGCTTTAGACAGCACTACACAAGCTGTTAAGGGAGAACATCAGTTAATGGTCCAACACCAGCTTTAATGCCTAATAAATAACCACAATGACCAGAACAACAAATTATAGAGGTGTGGTAGTGGCACTTTTATCTTGGGGGTAATCAACAGCTATCTAATTGGACTTAAAGTTCACGCAATGGAAGGAAACTCATGTGTGGTACTGTAAACATAGCCAAATACACATGGCTAAAGAGATCATAGATCTTAGAGAAAACCCCAAGGCTGTTACAGTCTTATAATTTTTTTACTGTGTGCTAAATATATTTATATTTACAGACAAGGATCCCAGTCAACACTCATCCAAGAAGCTTTTGCAACAGATGGAAACTATTGCAGAGTTCCACAACTGGTTATACACTAGTGTGTATAAGTGTCTGTGAAATGCCCAACCCAAAGTGACACACCTACAATGGAACCTCTACACCTAAGGCTCACAGAACATAAAACAAATGGTAAAGAGAACACTAATTCATCTCTCAGTTTTCATCAGTGAAGCTCCCTCATGCAACAGGGGGCCAGGAACACAAAAGGTCACACATGGTCAAAGCATACAAAATTAAGTCTGCAGAGTGTGGGTCCTTCGATAGGATTCCTATATTAAACTCCTCCCACTCAGGGCTTAGGGACCATTTCGGAAAAGGGGGCAGGAAGATTCCAAGAATCAGAGAGGAAGTTCATAACCATAAGAAAATAGAGTCCTACAGGCTCCTGGGACCTTGCTCATATGAACCTACAGAAATAGTGTCAGCTTACACAAGACCCATGAAAACTCAAGCAGATAAAAAACAAACACAGAACTGTGCACATGGGCAGCAGGCCTCAATCTTGGTGGAAGAACTACTGGCAGCTGATTACTGTTGGATGAGAAACAGCTGATCTTCTTAAGATACACTGACTAGATAGACTTCTTAGATAGACTGACTAAACCCCAGTGTATGAATTTGCACTGCTGGATGTCTATGGACACTAACTTGACTTGATAGGCCTTAACACAAATGACAGAATATAAGAATTCCAGGTGGAGGAGCTATGGGAGGATTCCAATAGGGAAGGGGGTATAAAATGATTAAGATGTTCTGTATGAAATACACAAAAATTCAATTTAAAAATTACAAAACAAAGAATTCCCATTATACATAGCAGTCATTCTCCATAGCATTCAACATTGAGTAAAACCATGACTGTCTACCCAGTGAGCCCCTGAAAACTTCTTATCTCTGCCTACCACCAATGCTGGTATACATTTCCATGACTGGTTTTTATGTGAGTTCTGGGGCTCTGAACTCAGGCCTTTGTACAGCAAGTATTTATCCACTGAATCATCTTCCCAGCCCTTAACAAAAGGTTTTTTAAATTTATATTTGTAGCATCTAGTCATAGTTTGTTCCCTTTCATTACAGAATAATATTCCCTTACATGGTGTATTAGTTTTCTCATTGTTGTGACCAATATTTGACAGATGCAACTTAAGGTGGGAAGGATTTATTTGACCTCACAGTTTCAGTCTATTGTGGCAGGGAAGACATGGCAGAGTTCATGGTTTGAAATAAAAGTGGAATCAGAGCTTTGTTTCTTGGGCCTCAGTAGACATTTCCAGTCTTTTTCCAGGAAAAGTTCCCTTGCTTCATGTTATACACACATACAGTAGTTTGATAAATGGACGGTGATTGCTCTGTGTTAGATTTTCCTTCTTGAGAGGGAAGTAAATAAGAGATGAAATACAAGATAAGCATAAAGATGGAGTTTTAATTTTGATATGTTCTATCAAGGGTGTCTAATCTTTTGACATTGTAACATGGCACGATCTACAAGTATTGGGCCTTAATCAATAGGAGTCCTGGGAGGCATGCAGCCCATGGGCAACAGGTTGGACATGCCTACACCTAATACAGAAAGAAAAGGAACTTCCTGCCATTGGTCAGCCTCAGCCAACCAGGCAGATGGTGTCTTTTCTTCTCTCTCAATTCAACAGTTGGTGAATGTCACTGTTTGGCTGTCATACACACTTGTGAGATAAGTAAATATTGTTCCACAAACAGATTTATAACAGACAACAAATACCAGATCCAACAGGAAGATTTCACCTGCTCACCTCTTATCTGATTTGCAGATGTTACTACAGATTTGGAAATACTCTTGAAGCCTTTTCCCTTGGGATTTTCACCTTATCACCAGGACTGCCCTCTCTCCTCCACAAAGGTACACTGCAGTTTGCAGGGACAGTGTACCTATGCTGATGTCACCATCACTCAGAACAGCTTTAAAACACTCATGAGAAAGAGAAAGTTAGTGAACTGAAATTTTGGTTCATCCACACCCACTGTTGGGCATAATGCAGGGTGGGCCTAGCTAGGCCACCTGCCAGGAGGAATGGAGGAATGGCTCTCGTGGGTGTAGTGCTCCACATCCGTTGGTTGTGAAGCCAGTTTCTGCCCTGCACCTGGAGGGAACCTGATCCACCTGGGAACAAACTGTGACTGGCTGTGGTCGGGACCCCACCCCATAAGGATATTGGCTAACAAGACCAATAAGACTCTCTGATCTTTCTTGAATAAATGAGTTTGCAGCAGACCACCACTGCTGGCTTTCCGCTCAACTCCCGGAATCTGTGTGTTGACTCTGTGCCTACTCACCCCTTCCACTACGGCGGAGACCCTTCGGTCCCCCTCAGGCTGGCCCTGAGTGCTGGGACCCCCAAAACCCACCACCAAAAAATGATCCAAGCAGACCGTCTAAAGAATTTAGCAATGTTTATACTTTTGATGGATCGAGCTGCTCATCGTTTTTTTTTTTTTTACAGAAGTGATGTGTTTTGTTTATTAATAATTACTACTTTTTCTCTTCACTAAAACCTACTCTGCTTTTCTAACTTGGCCAGAATATCTAATCACATGTTCTCAATCATGTCTGTGAATCATAATTAGCAAATGGATATTTTTCTTAATTGAGATAACCCACTTCTGTCCCAAAGGCACTAAGTAGGAGTCCTTGGAAAGACACAAAGTATTCACATTTTTAAAAAAGTTTTCCATATGATTTTTGTAAAACTTTAGACTTACCTACTTTTATTTATGTGTATGTGAGTCTGTCTGTCAGAGCTTATGTACACCATATGTATACAGGTACCCACAGAGATCAGAAGACATCAGATCTCTTAATCTAGTGTTACAGGCTATTATAAGCCATCTGATGTAAGTGCCACCTCCCACATGATCTTTACATTGAAGCAAAGGTGAACAACTACTGCCATAGCCTCAAATGAAACAGTTTTATCTACACAAAAATCCTGTGACATATATATATATATATATATATATGCGCCCCAATTTATAAAAGATGAAGCAAATTATCCCAACATATACTTACCTAGCCAAAGTCAGTTAGAAATTTGCTAAACTAAGATTCAAAGACAGACTCACTGCTTCAAAAGAGACTCAGCTAATCACATCGATGATCTGTGTTCCATCTTTGTCAAGATCCTGAACAGATATTTTCTAAAGCATCACTGTTAACCTCATTCAGAGGAGATAAGTGATCTAATACTTCCCATCCTTCACTTGCTCTCTAATTACATCATATTGCTTTTTTTCTCTCTTTGAAATCGATCTGGCATTTTCTCAGACAGAAGATGTGGAAGCAATATAGGCACTGAATCCCCTTAATTATCACTAGTAAACTGTCACACTATCAGGCTCAATCCTCAGGTGTATATTTTTCTCCCTCTTACTCTTCACTTATCCAAGAAAACAAAATGAAACAAAACACCCCTCAGAGAAAATAAAAGAAGACTGTCTTAACAGCATTTGAATCCTTATGTCATCATAAGCTTGGCTTTCCTACCTCTGGTGGTGTAGTCTCACATCACATGTTTTAGTGTCATGTTTGGTTTTACCAGTGTTTGCTCTGTGTGTGTGTGTGTGTGTGTGTGTGTGTGTGTATTCTCATATATGGGGGTTATTTATATGGACTATTTATACACAGGCATAGTCACTTCATTGTTATAAATCATAAAACACTTTTTTCTTGCACTCTGGCTGTTTCAGAGTGTCTTCATATGAATGACAGGTTGTATATGCTTACTCATATATTGTTGAGTCTTTTTAATGAGTGTGTGTTAATTAGACAAATAAGGAATTTTATTATCACTCTGCAAGCATGTATATATTACCTTTGTTCAATGTGAGATTTGAAACACTGAAACTACTAGAGAAAAATATTTCAAGTTGAAGGTGCATAGCCCGTGAGACTACCTGAATTCAGTCCTCTGGATTCATGTGTGGGAAAGAGAGAACCAATTCTACCAAGTTTTCATCTTGTGGAATATCTATGAACTCCATACATGGGCCATGGTGGCACATGTGTGTATACACATAGACACACATACACATACACACACACACACACTAAACAAATGTAATAAAAAAACAGAGGCATAAACAAGGACTTTCTGAAAATAACTTCAACAATATAGAAAGTAACCCCCATGAATTGACAAATGGGATTACATGAAATAAAAAGACTTCTGCATTAGCAAAGGAAACAATTACCAAGGTGAAGAGATAGCCTACAGAATGACAGGAAATCTTTGCAATATATACATGAGACTGGGAAGTAGTTTCTAAAACAGATAAAGAATTCAAAAACTTAACAAAAGAAAAAATTATCTGAGCATCTCTTGAGTATATCCAGTATCATCTCCTCTGTACCCACACAGCTTGTAGTGCTTTATCTAAGGTTCATGTGATCTTTTTTTAAAAATAAGCTTTACTGATATCTAATTGGTAGATCATGAAATTAATACATTTAAATAGTGTATACATGCAATAGTTTCTGGTACATTTATAGATGTACCAGAAAAACCCATTCCCTTTAGGAGTTAGTCCCTATTCTCTTCAATTTCTTAACAACCATTCATCTAGTTTGCGTCCTTTAATTTGCTTATTATAGACATTTCAAAGAAGTGGAGTCATACACAATGTTGCCTTTGTGACTAGCTGCTTTCACTAGACTCAAGCGTGAATTTGTTTTTCACTTTGTAAATGAATAGTACGCCATTGCAAGGATACACCATATTTTGCTTATTCATTCTTCAATTGGTCAATTCCTTATTACTTGACTTGAATAGCTACAATAGACCTCTGTCTTATGTTCTTATGTCCATTAGACTGCTCTTCCCACTGGCATTAGATAAACCAATGTTGCCATCTCTTTCTCCCTAGTTTCTAATCAGGAAATCACAAACTTAACTGTCTCTGGAGGCAAAGTACATCATGCCTAAATGTGAAAAATGTTTTTGAGTGGTGACCTCAATGATCAGTTAGAAAGTACAAGCTTTGCTTAAAGCCATTCAGATTTGAATTTTGAAAAACAATGGAAATAAAAACAAACACTATGCTCCCATGAAAGATAGGGTGTTTTTCTCAATATCTAGCATACACAAATATAGAGCATTTACTGCTCTTCCAGGGGACCAGGTTCAGTGTCTAGCACCCACATGGCCGCTAACAACTGCCTTAAACTCAGTTTGAGGGAATCTGGCAACTTATTCTGACCTCCTCTGGCACCAGGAATGCACATGATGGATGCACTTACATATATGCAGGAAAAACACTTTAAAGTAAAAATAAAATAAATCTCTCCTAAGACCATTGTGGGTTGGTTTTCCTGTCCCACAAAGAATGTGTCAGAAGCTGCAGATTTTTTGAAGGAGGTACAGATGTTCCCTGTCTCACAGTCTTCAATCAAGAAGATCCTACTATCCCTTTTCAGTACATAGAAGACAGAATTCCTTTTCTTTGGAACAACATTTCAGTAGATTCCTAGAAAGGTTCCAGTGTTTCATGGTCCAAAGTCATCTAAAATTGATGTGTCAGGTTCTGAAGCTGAGCTTTGTGATCCTGATGTACCTACCCAAGTGTCTCATAAGGCAGAAGGAAAATGCCTTATTGTCTAGGCTTGAGAGTCTTCATGTGATAGTTCCAATTGAGTGTTTCCTGAGTCCTTTCTCTTTTCTCTCTTTTCTCTCAGTCTTCTATACTTACCCACTTTTTTCTCTGAGCTAACTTCATTTCATTTTCTCCTCTCTGTCATCTATCAAAACATAAGTAATGAAACCTCAATATCCATCAGCTCTCTCTCTTTGATTTTGAAATTTTGTAGTCTCAGAAAATCCACTAAATATCAGTGTATTTTAAGCTGTTCTTTCTCCTTTCTTCCTTTCTTCTTTCACAAAAGAAGATATGCTGGGAATGGGAAGATAGTTAAACTTGATTTGTTGTGCATTTAATTTTTCTATAGGAAAGATCTCAAGAAATATATTTTCTCCTGAAATATAATACCACAAACTTTTGCTGAGTGCCTTATGTGTCAGACATTAACCTGATTGTGATTTGTTTAAAGGAATTAGGATTATAAAAACATCTCTAGAACTGACCAAATCAAGGATTTTAAGATTTATTGCTAAAACCCTGGATTTTCTCCAATAATAAGTTATAGAAGGCTAGTTGCCTTTAATAAAACCAAAAGTTTAGATTACTTTGGTAGCACTCTAGAAGTATTGCTTCCAGTGTTCTCTATACAAAGTTCATTCAAGAAACTATGAGGCAAGTCTGGTAGTGCAAACGTATAATCAGAGAACTTGGATGCTAGAGGAGGATGACCCTGAGTTTGAGGCCAAACTGGTATATAGTGTGAGAACCTGTCTCAATGAAAGAATGAATTAATGAATGAATTAATGAAGTTTCTGTGGATTGACCACCTACTATGTTCCAAGCGATGTAATAATCATCTCATGGAGGCAAATTTAGACATGTACTTACTCATATATGCATATGTATACTTATCTACATTTGCCATATATATCTTAATAAATGCATTACATATTTTGAGTCATGTAATAAAAGTTTTTACAAAATGATCTGGTGCAAAGTTAGACAAACTGTGCACTACCTGCTTTGTGAATACAGTTTTATTGGAATACAAGTACACATTCATTTACTTACTGTCTATGGCTACTCTTGCTTTAATATGACAGGATTTGCTAGAGGATCTTTGACCTTCAAAGCCAAATATATTTATACTCTGGCACTTTTTAGAAAAAGTTCAAAGACTTCAACCTTTCAGAAATGAAATCTATTTAGATAATCTGCCAAAGCATCAACGATCAAATAGATGATATTTAGAACCTTAGAATCAGTTTTGGGTCCATTAGCAGAGAAAGGAGATTACAAGCAGAAAGATCTTAGACAGAAATTGAGTATAAATATGGAAACATAAAAAGCAAGACCCTTAGCAAGAACCATGGAATGATATACCTTAAATGGATGGTTTATAAGGCTTGTGTATAAAGTTGCTTTTTTAAAAGTTACATTATATGAAATTCTCAAAGAATAAACATATTTTTAAGTTGCTTATTTTGTAAACTCATCTAAAGTGTTTCAGTACTTCATTGATTACGTCAAATTCTGTATTGTTTATTGAGATTTTTAATCTTCTTTCTTCCTACCTATAAATGGTAGTAGAATACTCCAAGCTTTGTTATAGCGCAAATTGCCATTATGCATTTCCTGAACACCCAAGGAAAGTAGAACAGTTTCCATGGGAGCTCAGTGTGAATCAAGTAGACTATGGCTCATGAATTTGAGATGTGGCAAGTGGTACCAAGACAAGGAACTTCAATATTATCTAACACTTAGTTTTCCAGCTCTACAGTTCATGGACTAAGATCTCTCCTCTTGGTAAATGCTGCTATGACACCGTAAAAGAGATCTTCCAAATGTCAGCCTAATGTGAAAGTTCTGGGGAAAACAGATTATTTTGTAATTCCATTATTCACCATTATCTTTTCCAGAGACTACTAACCCCCCTACCAAGCAGTGGCCAGTTGAAGTCAACAAATTTGGAAAACCATATAGACACAGCTAGAATATGCAGCTCTGGAGTGAAAAAACTGTGTCATTACAAACTCATTAGCAGCAGGTAACCTGCCCTTTGAAACTATTAGCATTCAAAACTCTCAGTAAATAAAAGACATCACTGAGAATGGCATGACTATATTTATATGTTCCAAAACCCCTCAAAGTGAGCATGATTTATTTTTGTCTGTGTTTGTAATCTTTGTGCCTCCAATGTTTTCTGCAATTATTCACCAATCATTTGAGAGAGGAATAAAGCATTCTCATTCTTATTCCTGAGAAACATTCTCAGGAGGGATTGGGTTAATAATATTCAAATAATAGTATTTAAACACACTATGGGTGGTCTAAAGAGGTAGAAATAAAGCTTTCTTTCCCAACTCTCAAAGTCAGCCAACTCCAGTTCACTCTCAGCCACAGCAGTGTTTCTTGGCCACTGAAAGAAGAGAGCATGTGAGTTTTGAACAAAATACCAGCTACACTGTTAACATCAGTTAGGTAAGGTAGGGTTATGTGTCTGAAAGCCATCAAGGATGGATATAGACCACTTCCCCAACATGCTGCTGACAGTGCTCTAGTAACGTGTATAGCTGATTCAGTGTTAGGACCCTTCCCTGAATATGCTGTAATTACCCACCAATCATCAGACCTTCTCTTTGTCCCTCCATCTCATTCGCAAATTAAAACAACATTTTTAATGGGGTCCAGTTTACTCGAAGTAGTTGTAATTATTGCTTCATTGATTGCAAACCAGGAACTACCCACTTCTCTTAAATACAGACAGCTGGGCCATCTGTTCCCTGTGAATCATGTAAACAGAGGAGACCTGAGAGAAAGATTGAAACACTTTTCGACCTGCTTCTGCCTTATTTCAAAAAAATGCAATCATCTGTTCGGAGACTTAGCAGATGCAGTGCTAAGGACCTAACCTGCCAACTCGATCTTCTCATGGCATATTGAAAGTTCTGATTAAAAATGAGGTCAAAGGCTACAGCTTAGTATTTATTATTCTGCTCATTTAATTTTTTATTATATAGGGAACACAGCAACAGGAAATAAAACTCCAAGCAATACAGAATGGTACAAAATGACAAGGAAAACACTCCCTCACTGTCTTTTGCTCCCAGACAAATCCCTTTAGGCGTCTCACTTTTGGTGTTTAGTATCTTTGATGCCATTAACATTGCTCTTGCTATTGGTTTATCTCTTTCAGTCTGTATTGACACAAATGACGAATTTGGTTCTCTTGTCTTCTCCCTTGATGTGGCCAAGACCCAAACTTTCCAACACTACCTCTCCTTCCTTTATCCCTGAAATTCTTCTGAACATATTAATTTTTGTAGTGAACTTTAGCCTTCAAGAAGTACATTTAAACCTTGATTTCTTAATCCACATACCGTACTTATTTTATTATAACTTTTTCCAGTGAACTTTGATGTTTTCCCTTTTCAACTTTTCAGTTTTTGTCTTATTCAAGAAATCATGTTGTGCAACAATAAAATATTCTCTTATGCCAAAAGTTTTGTAGTTCATATGTAGACCACTAAAGTCATCTGGAATTGATTGCTGTATATGATGTGAACTCGAGATCTGATTTCAGTTTTTTCCGTATGTATACCTATGTGTTTCAGCAGCATTTATTAAATCATCCAAGTTTATTCCACTGTCTCAAAATTCTACTGCTGTTATATATCAAATGTTAATATAAAATTATCGGTACAATTGTTGGGCTATCTTGGAGATGCCTACTCTTTCCTGATAATCAATGTCTTTGAAATGAACTTCATCTTTGGGGGTACCATGCATTCTTTGTCATAGTTTCCTTATCCTCAAGCTTGTAATATAAATTTCTTGACCTAAATGCTTGAGGGAGCTGTTGGAGAGTGGGTAAAGACAAGGAAACTTGATAGGAGATCACAGAAGAATAGGTGTTGAGAAAGGGGAGATGGAAAAAGGTCACGTGTTACAGAGAAGTAGAAAGGAGGCTACTGAGGGTAGGGGTGGGGCACAAAGGAAGAAGGGTGGGGAGAAACAGCAAAAACAGATGTTGGAAAAATGCCGTTACTAATCCTAATTCTTTATAAACAAATACATTCTTTTGTCTTTTTAACCCAGAGTCTCCTTATAGCCCCACCTGCCTTGGAACTCACTATGTAGACCAGGCTGGCCTCAGTCTCACAGATATCCACCTGCCTCTGCCTCCTGATTACTGAGATTAAAAGTATGTGCCACCATGCCCAGTTTATAAGCTCATCATTTTTCAAATGTCAAAAGGATAATACATGTAAGGACACAGACAAATGGAAAGTGTTGCTCAGATTATGGGACAATAACATTGTGACATACAAGTAACTTTAGATATCAGTTACTTAACCTTTATATTTATACAGCAGGACATTATAGTGTAGAGCAGGTAAGGAATCTACCCATAAAGAGGAGTATTTTTATGCCCCTGGAGTATGCTTCCTGAGGCCTCAGCCTAAGTAAAGGGCATTTTATCTGGAATAAAAGATCAAGACAGGGACTACATAGGACAGTCTGTTAGACACTATTCATGTTTTTCCAAAAATGTGATGTAATCACTGAAGTTTGATATATTACTTCCTGTGCTTTGTGGCTCATTTCAAGGTTGAGTGGTACAAATGTAATTTTGCTTAGGCCACCTCCGATTTAGCAGCAGAGATTGATATACATCACAGGCACTTAAGAAATGGCATTCTTCCAGTTGGATCAGTCACAGAGCTATTATGTGCTAAATGTAAGCCACAGTTAGGTAATTTATATTGCTACTTTATGTGAAACAAAAACATCTGTTTATACAAACTGGCCCATTTGCAGACTGGCAAATAGATCTGATCCAGAACATCCAGAACACAAAAGATTGACTTAAACATTAAATAGCAACAAATATAATTGAAAACTTGCACTTTCATTGAGTTAGAAAAAAAAAAAAACATGTGTTGGTCAAAAAGTGAACTTAGCCAGATAGCCTACAATCATAGAAAAACATTAATTTCATTTGTAATATAAAATATATAATTTTCACCAAAAGCTTAGTCATACTATAATTTAAAAAGTAATAACAAAACATAAAACAGCCACCCCTGTATCCACCACTCAGATTAAAGAACAATTTCTAGTACCTTAGGAGTCTTTGGTGTACCTACACTCCATTAACACCTTCCAACCATAGGGGTAACCCCAAACTGAATCCTATGTTAATTATTCCCTAGAATTTGTCCCTAGTTTTTCCATTTTGTATGAAAACACCTTTAATTGCTACATTGATGGGTTTAAGTTACAGTCTACTTGATGATCAGCTTATGTGCCCTAAGAACACAGAGGGGAAATTCCTTCTGCAGGCATGTTTGCAGAGGCAGATATTTAAGGCAGGAGTAAACATACTCTTTAACAACAGTTTATTACAGGTGCTTTAGCAAGCATGGTGGCTGCAAACCAATGTTCTACTAGATGACAGTGGTATTCGTTTCTTTCTCCATTTTAGTTTTGATTCCCTTATCAACTCAAATTTTAGTAAGCATTTATGAAACCACTGTAAGATGAATAAAATGTCCTAAATTAATGCAGGAAGACCTTATAAAACTGTGAGGGAAATAAACTTATGACTCAAGTTGTTTAGAAGGAAACTCCACTGAAGTCCACCAGCATGAATAAAGTTTCCAAATTTCTTTTTTTTTTTTAAAAAATAAGCTTTACTTAATTTGCCTTGTTGAAAATTTACTTGTATTCTACCATATTCTCTCTTATTCAGTATTGGAATTTAATCGAGCCTTAGGTCCATTTACTCCTTATTTCTTTTTAAAATGTATTTTTCTTTTTAATTGACACAGTAATTTTACATATGTATGTTACAGTATAATACTTCAGTATGTGTATGCTAAGTATAAGGATCAGAACTGAGTACTTGGCATGTCTGGAACCGCAGGTATCAATATTTCTTTCTATTGGAAACACTCAAATTCTACTAGCTATTTTGAAATATTTAATTAATTCTTTTAATTCTTATCATCATTGTTATCCTACTTGTATTAGTTTTATTTCCTGTTGCAATGATTTTTAAAACCCCCAGCAGAAGCAACCTTCAAAGTGAAAGGGTTTATTTAACTTCCAATTCCAAGTAACAGACCATCATTTCAGGGAAGTCAAAATAGGAAACTGAAGCAGAAAATCACACAGTCAGGAGCAGGACTAAAAGAAAGGAATGGGGTCTTCCTTATCAATTAACATAGTCACCGCCCCCACAGACATGCCCACGGGCTAACCTGATCTAGATTATCCCAAAGAAAGACTTTCTCCCTAGGTGATTCCACACTTCGTCAATTTAACAGTTAAAAGGAACCTCATGTTACTCAGTCACAGAGCATTAAAAATTCTGCTGATCTTGCTGCATAGTTGTATTTGCTAGTTACCCTCCTTTCGTGACCCCTCCCACAAACATTACAATTACTCAATTATTTGAGATCAATTTTAGCTTCTACAAATAAATGAAAATGTGTAATAGTGTTTCTGTTCCTTTGTTACTTCACTTCTTTTTATGTATATGTGTGAGTGTTTTCATTCATGTATGTAAGTGTAACATGTACATTTGGAGTCCAGAAGAGGATACTGCACTGGATTAAGAGACAGTTTTGAGTTGCCACGTGGGTTCTGGGAAATGAACCCAGGTCATCTACAAGAACAAGTGCTCTTAACCACTGAACCATGCCTCCAGTCCTGAATTCTTGGATACATGTTCAATTTCCATAAATTCAGTGATATGATAGGAAAAGAAAAGAATTAAGAAATCATAGAAATAATGAGAGAAAGAGAGTCATACAAATAGTGCAGGTAATTCTACCAAATAAAATATAGAACACAAGCCCAGATGTGGTGTCAAAATACGCCTAATCCCAGCATGTGGGAAGCTGATGCAAGTGGATTGGAAGTTCAAAGTCATCTTCAGCTACACAGTGAGTTCAAGGCCAGCCAGGGCAACATGAGACCCAATCTCAAAAACCAATTAAAATAACATAAAAGATAGAACACAGGACTAAATTTGAATTTCATATCACTATTTACTTTTTAAATATAATCATTGCATGAAACACATTCATACTAAAAGGAATTATTGCTTATCCAACATACAATTTTTTTGTTAAATCGATTGGCCTATTACATCCATTTAAATAAATACACACCTGTAATGAATGAGGGTACAGAAAATGTGACTCAGTTCAAAGTGGTGATCATCTCATGGTATTATTTGAGGAAAGACAGTCACTCTTTTCTGATTCTCCACTTATGAAACATGCATCAATTGAGTCGCAAAGCCCTCCTAAGATATAATCCATGGTGAGTATACATTTAATAAAAGATTATCTTGTGCCCAACTAGAGGTACTTCAAGAAAAGTCTATACTCCAAGAAAAAGGGCCCTACTTGGATTGGAGAGATGGATCAGTAAGTAAAGCCCTGGCTGAGGAAGTATGAGGACCTGAGTTCAAATCTCCCAGAATCTATGTAAAGTAAGACATGGTGGGATGTATCTGCAATCCCATTGCTACAATGGTGAGATCAGAGGGGGAGAAAGGAGAATTCTCCAAAGTTCATGGTTTAGACAGGCTGGTGTACAGAGCAGCAAACAGCAAGAGATCCCCCATCATAAATAAGGTGAATGGCAAGGACTAAAACCTGAGGTTTCAGAGGTTGTCCTCTGATTTTCGTAGGTACAATGTGGCACTCACGCACACACACACACACACACACACACACACACACACACGTACACGCACACAATTGAATTTTAAAAGAGAGAAAAATGTCTGTCTTTAAGATACATCCCTAAGGACTAGCAAGATGGCTCAGAGGTTAAAAGCATTGACTGATCTTGCAGAGGACCTGGGTTGGAATCCCCAAACCCACATGGCAACTAACAACTGTCTGTAACTCCAGTTCCAAGGGATCCAAGGCCCTCTTCTGTCCTCCAGGGGCATTGTACAACATGGGTGCACTTACATACATGAAATTCGCACACAGAAAATAAAAATAAATTTAAAAAAAAGATACACCCCTGTAAACTAAACTACCAAGAGTATTATGGAAAGTGCTTGGCGTTCCCTTTGGAAAACATTAGCCAAATACCACTAAAATTTATGTTTATCTTTATTATCTATTGATATCTGTTCTTACTAGCTCTGTGGGAAAGAAGAGATTTTTTTTAATTGTACACAATATGGTTTCTTTCATTTTAACAGCCGGCTTCAGAATCAGTTGTCTAGGCTGAATCCCAGAGGTGAAGTTAGATCAGAGGCCACATATTTCCAGCACATAGGTGTCGGGACAAGCACTATGCTGATCTGACACTTATTCTCATCTAGTAGGACTCAAGGGAAGAGTAATCTACTCAGTCATCAGTTGAGTTTCCTTCTTTCCTTATTGCAGACGTATCCTTGCAAATACTGCACTTCTAAAGTCAGCACTTTGAATCTGTTTTGTCTACTGTCTCTTTCCAGATGGGATTCTGGCAGCATAATTTACAAAATGAACTTCAGTTCAGGGTGGAAACTACCATGGCCTCTTGACTATGTCGCACAAGAGATTGGGCAGAAAGGTGCAGCAATAAGAAATGTGATTATAGCAATCTGCTGTTTCTTCAACCAGGCTACCAGAAAAAATTCTGAGTCTCCAAAATGATTTGTATTTAATGACACTGTGTTCTATACACAGAAGCTGTCTCTTATTTTTTGTTACACTATTTGTTTACTTATTCTTGTATACGAGGGAGCCTACATGGTGGGGAAAAATGGTTTGCACGTAGAGGTCAGAGGACAACTTGCAGGAATCAGTTCTCTCCTTCTGCCATGTGGGTCCTGGGTACAGAACACAGGTAGTCAGGCTTGGTAGCAAGTACCTTGATCTACTCATCCACCTCACTGGCCCTAAAGAAAAATTCTTTGTTATGAAGTGGAAAGATGGGAACTGAGATTAACTGAAGTTAAGGTGAAATTCTGACTCATTCATTTATGGAAGCTCACTATGGAAATTTGGGACAAATTTCTTTAACTCATTCAATGTATATCTGTTTCTAAAACTGTAAAATGGAGTTAATGCCTACCATGGAAGATTGTTGTTGTGTATCTCTCCAAGGATGTAGGGCTCAGCATATAGGCAACTCTAATTCAGTAGAGTCTGTATTCTATGATGTTGAGTTTTGAGGAGAGGCTAAGTACTTTGTCCCCTAAGTATTTGGCACATGCACGATGGTTTGGGATTCTCTGTGTGTGTATGTATGTATGTGTATGTGTGTGTGTGTGTGTGTGTGTGTGTCTGTCTGTCTGTCTGTGTGTTTGTGAATGTTTGTATATACGTGCACATATGTGTGCATGTGTGTGGAGGCAAAAGAGGGTGTAAAGCGTCCTCTGCCACTTTTGACCTATTCCTTCAATGTGGGGTCTCTCCCTGAACTGAGAAAATCACATTTTCTCAGCAAGTATGGAAGTTAGCAAGCCCCAGGGGCCCTCCTATCTCCACTCCCCTTGGAGCTGTGATTACAAGCACTTGCAGTGATAACCAGCTTGTTATCATCCAAACTCTGATTTTCATGATTGTGGAGAAAGTGCTCTTAACTCCTGAGTTATCTCTCCAAGTCTGGTAACTGAGGAATCATAGCTCCAGACCTAGTTTGGGATTTTTGCATGAAATAATAGCTCAGATTTTTCTCCAATAAGTATGGAATACTAAATAGTCAGGATGATATTGAATATCTTGTGATGGGATTCACCCATAAAATCTCCTGTATTCCATTGTCCTTCAAGCTGAAATTCTTTTTTGTTCCATTTTATGGGTCAGATAAATTAAAAAACCCAAGGACAACCAAACTTTTACAAAGGATTAGAAAAAGAATCTGAAAGCAGGTTTTTGAAAAGAAAAGGAATCAATTATAAACATACTTAGTCTTCAAAGAATGCTAATGCCAATACGTAGGAGTGAGGAAATCTAGAAAAAGGAAAGTCCTAAATATAAGCTTAGTTTATATCAAGAATCTTCGGTGAAAATAATAATTACTAGTACTGACTATGTGCTGTGAGTTTTTAAGCACTCTTTGCATTGACTGTTTCGTGCAGTGCTGATAATAATCCTGTGGTCATTCCAACTACGATCCTCACTTTGCAGAAGACACTATCAAGGCATACAGAGGTTACATAATATTCAAGGTCATTTATTGGTAGAATGAGAATTCAGACAGGCTGACTCCATCCTGTGCCGTGATTTTAAGCATTATATATGTTAGCTGATCTATGGTAGGTAACAATAGAAAACTATATAGTTCTATGCACTTCACATAAATTATCTATAAAAGTGGGGGCTAAGGAGATGGCTCATGGATAAAGAACTTGGGCACAAGAGTGAGGACCAGATATCCAAAACCCACAAAAACTTGGATGAAAAGAGCAGATCAACTTTAATTCCAGAGCGCAGAAGGCAGAGACAGGGGAACCTCTAGAGTAGGCGGGCTAGCTAAATTTGCTATATGGTGAACTTTGAGTTCAGTTGAGAGACCCTGCCTCAGTGAATAATGTAGACATCTTTATAAGAACATTCCCGGTGTAAGCCTCCAGGGCCTCCACATGTATGCACTGGCGTGAGCACACATATATGCAACCACACATAGAAGAAACAATATCATTATTTATTCCATTTGACAGACTGAGGAACAGTGAGTGGTTCAGTGTTACTTGGCCAAGTCACATAGCAAACTGATGACACAGCCAAGATTCAAATAAATGCACACTGATTCTGTGTTTGGCACTCAGAACAGCTACCTAATACTGCCTTTCAATATAGAGCAAGTATCAACCACTTCTAAGAGATAAGAAATTGATGTGCAGTAGCTGAAAGACAAAAGCCACTCAACAGAAATAGACACTGGATTCAGGGTTCCTGAATCCCAGTCCTAATCTTGCTCTGTCTCTCTGTCTCTGTCTCTCTCTGTTTGTCTCTGTCTCTCTCTCTCTCGCTATCTCTCTCGCTCTCTCTCTGGATTATCTGAATCTTTCCCATAGAAACTTGCATATATTATTTTTAGAAAGGCTAAGCCTGGTGTGGTGGCACACACCTTTAATCCCAACACTCAGAAGGCAGAGGCAGGCAGATCTCTGTGAGATCAAGGCCAGCCTACTCTACGTAGTGAGTTCCAGGGCAGCTGGGGTCACAGGGAGACGCTGTTTCAAAAAAAAACTAAAACAATTTAAAATTCTGGGTGTGGTGTTACATAGTTTTAATCTCTGCACACGTGAGAGGCGGAGGCAGGTGGATCTCTTTGTGTCTGAGATCAGCTGGGTCATCATAGTGAGTTCCTGACCAACCAGGGCTATATAGTAAGACCTTGTCACAAAAAAGAAAAGAAACTGTCATATGATTTGGAAATATACACTTGTAAGGCTTTTCACAGTCAAATGCAATCTTAATGGCAACTACTGAGCCTTTGAGTATTTCACCATAGACTGATGGAAAGGTTCTGTTCTTTTCTGATATTTCACATCTGAGAATTCCTAAGAATATCATAAGGACTAAAGAGCCTTAGAATGTTCTTTCTTAACCTTTTCCCTTTCCCCCTCTCCTTTTGCTAGCTTTACAGGAAATTCATCAGCAATTACCACAGGAAAACCAATCATTCAGACAGCACTATCTAACAAATCTCCTTGAAGCTATTTTAGAAGTGACAGATGAGTGCAAGGTTCTGGAAGGCACATGTTCTTCCTTCCTTAATTGCTGACTGACTAAAAGCATGAGGCAAACAATATTGAGAATCTTAGCTCTGAAATTCACTGCCTCAGATGGCAGCAGAAACTGTATATATACATATTCAATAGGTCAGTTGAAATCCTATTTACTCAATATTAATGAAGGGACAGTAATGTAACCCAACATCAATAAACAATCCAAAAAGACATCTGTGGATTACTGAGACTAATATTTCATATTTTATAACACTTATAATACCTAAAGTGCTCAGAGTATTTTTTAAAACCTTGAGTTTAGCTTTCTGGTATAGGCAGGACATAGAAAAGAGGCAAAACATTGATTCTTTTTTGGTGAATTTTTCAAAAAAGATATTAAATAAGATAGGTCTCCAGAGTCTCAACTCACTACTATGTGCTTAAATTACGTGTTCTTTACAACAGAATTGGTTATAGGTAAAAAACGAGGATGACGTTAGTTGTACCCTTCTGTAGTTTCCTTTACTCTCTTCCCTCAACAGTCTTCATCCTCTTACAATGATTCCCTCATCCTCTGATCAAATGGCCAACTGATAAAATACTTTTCTGTTAAATTTTTTTGATTTTCGTACAATATAATCTGATGGCATTTCAAGCCCCCACATATGCATCTCCCCTTTTACTGCCCCCTGCCCAATTTAATGTCCTCCATTATACATAATAAGATTGATAGTCTAATTTGTGTCTCCAAATGTCCTTCAGTGTAGGTCCATCCACTGGAGTCTGGTTAACCTACCAAGAGTCACATCCTTCAAAGAGACTGAGTCTCCCACTCCCGGCAGCCATTTATTACCAATAGTTCCTTAGGTACAACTGGAGTTTCTTATCCTCTTAGTTTTGTCTGCTTTGAGCTTGCATGAGACGTGTGCATGTGGTTACCATTGCTGTGAGTTCATATGAGTAACTGACCAGCTGTTTGGAAAACTCTTTTCCTTGTGGGAATCCACACCCCTGACTTTTGGAATATTTTCATCTCTCTCTTCTGCAATGATCCCTGAGCCTTGAGAGGCAGAAGTTTGCCCCTGCTCTTGAACATCCACCAGAAATTCATGGTAAGATGTTATTTCTGAAAAGATGAACTACATACATGAACTATAGAACAAACAAGGAAAAATCAATTTGGTGTTGACTCCAAAGTCTCATCTCTATTGGCTAGATTTCATAGTCCTGGAAGGTGCTATTAATGCTACTGAAAGGAAGAAAATAACCATCACCCTCACCCATCTGTGAATTCTGTGAACTACAACTGTCATGCCAAGATACGCCCACTGGTGCAATAGTGGCATGCATATTATGGGAGTCACCAACCATTTTCTAATTGGATTTACGGTCTGCTTCATGAAACTGAGATCAGGCCTAAGCACCTTAGTGTAAACAGGTCACAGGACATAGTGGAGAACCTAATACTAGTTTTTTACTAAATATTTATAGTATTAACCTGACTCCTAATGACTTACTCATAAATCAATGCACCTCTCAACTGCCACCAGAGAAGCTTCCTCGTGCAGCAGATGGTGATTAACACGAAACCCATAGCTGGCCAACAAGATGAATGCTGCAAAGCACTTACACCTATTTGTCTATTTGCCGAGACAAGGTTTCCCTGTAACCCCAGCTGGGTTAGAACCACTATGTAGATAAGGCTGGCCTTGATCTCAGACAACTGGAAACCTCTGCCTCCTGAGTGCCGGGCATGTGCCACCACACCCAGCTGAGAAAATACTCTTAAACTGTGACTTCTAAAATAGACCAGATTCATACTCTTATGCATCCTTCTCCATATTCTCCACTCCAGAAATAAACCTAAATCCAACTGCAGTAGATGTTCTTTCAAAGTGTCATTTATGAACAAATTAGATGCCTTGGTGATTTTACTCCCAGGACTATAATAGGATGGCTGCAAAAGTAACAGTGGGTTTAAAAAAATGGAAAAACATGCAAGTCTATGATGACCAACCATTTTAGCCTTCCAAGACCTGGAGGATCTGCTGCAATATGGGACTTTCAGTGCTGAAGCCAGTAAACTTCCAGGTAAACAGAAATAAATAGTGACACACAGAATGTTGTTATGGTTTTAAACAAATGAAACAAAGCCTAAATGCTCATGCATAGGACAGTGCTTTATAAATCTTCATGTATTGAATATAAAAGATGACCAAAAAATTATTAAATGATAAAATAGAATTATGTATTAAAATGTCTAGCATAATAGTATTTTATGAAAATTTAAAAATAAGACAACTAAAATTACAAAATGGCATGATCATGTTTACATATAAGACTCATTCCTAATAGTGAAAATTCATTTATGTACTGGATAATCCGGGGATTGTTTATTCATTTTGAGAAATCATTAGGGTAGTTATTAGTAGATCATTATTAACTCTGGCCTAAATATAGACTATAGAATTAAAAAAAAAACTTACAATTCCAATGTTTAGTATATCTAAAAATATGTACATACTCAAATATGAGTGAATGAAAAAATATGAATGATGAAATGTAAACTAATAGCCACTGTTTTTAATTTGTTCACAGTGGACTAAAAAGAAAATTCAAATGAAATTGCTTGTGGTGGTGAAGAATAGAGTAAAAACATGTAAAATGGTATTTATCTAGTAAGTGGAAGTTTTCTTTTTTGATAACATTTATTTATTTATTTACTGTGTGTGTTATACATATATGGAAGTCAGAGGACAATTTGTAGGTGTAGGATCCGTCCTTCCACAGTGTGAGTCCCCGGGATTGAAGTCAGTTCATCAAGCTTGGCAGTAAGCAACTTTATTCACTGAGCCACCTCATAGTCCCTAAGTAAAAGTTTGAATAAATAATATTTTAGAGTGGCTTAAATTTGACATGGCAGACATCTTTGGTATGCACAAGTTCACTGAACTTTATCCTTGGAAAAATAAGTAAAAGTGACTAGAAATCTGTTTCAGTTACTGACTATAGCTGCTGCCAAAAGTGTGTTTTGTGAGTAAAACACATTATAAATTCAATCCAGATTTGGGGAGCTGTCAATGTCTTAGTACAGGTAACCTTTGGATGTCGAATGTCCTCTACATATAAAAAGAAAGAAGCAGGGCTGGAGAGATGGCTCAAAAGTTAAGAGCATTGATTGCTCTTGCAGAAGATCTGGGTTCAAATACCAGCACCCACATGGTGGTTAACAACTATCTGCAACTCCAGTTTTAGAGATCCAACGCCCTCTTCTGTCCTCTGCCAAAACCACATTAGACTGGTGCATTGCACTTACATAAATGCGAGTATAACACTCATACACATAAAATAAAAATATTTCTAAAAAGAAAAAAAGAGAAAGAAGTAAGTAAACCAAAAGCAGAGAGATGATTCTTGCTGATTAATGGGAATAGGGACTATTTTATTCTTTTCTTATTACTCTTCTATATTTTTGAAATTTTCTACAAATGAAGTATCAGAAGGAAAACAAGCATGTAGATTTTACTAGAGGGAACATGTGGAAAAGATTGTACCAATACAACAGGGGAAAGAATTATATATATATATACATATATATATATGTATATATATATGTGTGTGTGTGTGTGTGTGTACATAAATTTTAAACAGAATGTCTTCAACTCAATAATTTCATCTTTTTCTTCGTAAAATTGTGCTTATAAGAGCAGTCATGGCACCACTGTTAAAATAACACAATTTTAAATGACACATCATTTACCAATAAGTATTGATTAAGGGGTGGAGAGATGACTCAGTCACTAAAAGTACTGACTGCTTTTGCAAAGGACTCTAGTTCAGTTCCCAGCACCCACATGGAGGCTAATGGCTATCTGTAACTCCACTTCCTGGGGATTCAATGCCCTCTTTCAACTTCTGCAGGTATTGTATGACATGAGTATGCCTACACACATGCAGAAAATACACTCATACACATAAAATAAAAATACTAAAATATTTTTAAAACATTGGTTAAAAAAGTTAAGGTATATACTAAGCTATACATGGAAGACACTTGATAAAACTAAGCAATTATGTATTCATAGTATAGAAGACTGTCTATAATATGTGAATGGGTATAAATAATTTAATTACAGAACTATATGCATGTAATCCTATTTCTTATACATGGACATACACATAAAATACAAGTGTGTGCAGAAAAGTCTAGAGATATAGAAACTAAACTCTTAACAATGGTTGCTTTTGAATAGGGAAGGAGAAATAATTGACAGGACTTCGGCTTTATATTTACATATTTCTTGAAAGTTTCTTTTCAAATAATAACATGTATTATTAAAAAATTTTAACCTAAAGTATTTGACTAGAGAATTGATGAATTATGGTGTATCAATAAAACAAGATACTTAGTAACAATGACTAAATCAAAGCCATACACATCAACATGAATAAATCTCATACAATATTACACAAAGATAGTTTCAGAAAAATCTACATAGAATAGGTTTTTGAATGTAAAAATCTAAAACTTCCATAAAATCGAAACCACTCTATGTAGAGATACATACATGAATAAGAACAAGAGGACAAGAAACCCAAATTTTAGAATAGTAGCCACTTCCGGAGAGAAGAAAGGAGGACCCAAGTACTTCAAAGATTTTGTTGGGTACATTCTATTAAATGGGGGTAGTTTTATACTTATTTCTTCAAATATATGCATATTTTCTTTAATCCAGCACTTCAGAGGCAGAGGCAGGCATTTCTCTGTGAGATCAAGGCCAGCCTGGTCTACATAGAAAGTTCCAGGCTGGCTAGGACTACATAATGAGACCGTGTCTCAAAAAGCCGTATGTTGGTACATATGTCGCAAATGCTTTCCTATGTATGTCAGATTTCATTACATATGAATTATATTATAGTCTTTCTAATTTAAAACTTGAAAGATAAAAATTGATGTTATTCTGAAAAATCACTGCACAGAGAGAGAGACAGAGAGAGAGGCACAGAGAGAGAATATCGAATAAACTAATTCACATTAAACTACCAGAAGCCAATTGAAGCCATCAATTCTGACCTGAGGGGAAGATGCAGTTTAGCTAAAGCAAAATTGTACCACCAGAAAACGAAGAGATGACTGACCTTAACCAGGAGAAGAAAGAGCCGAATATGTGGTGTGTTTGGGGACAAGAGGCAGTCTTGATGCTTCCACATTTACCCCATAATGCCTGGGGAGCAAACACCTTCTTCTAAAAGTCATAAGAATTAGTACTGGGAAACCACTCTAAACTCTGATGCTTTGATTCTGCTGTGTCTGTAAAAAGCCTTCAGGATCACCTGTAATGTCTAATCTCTGGGCTAAATTTTTCATTGAACTGAGGTCAAGTACTTAAACTCGTAACCTTGTGATTATGTGTTTTTGCCCCGCACATTTTTCCATGGAACATTATATAGTGTGAGGTTTTGTTTGTTAAAATTTCACCCAAATAACACGATTCACCCCATCACTTTCATTTTCTTTACAGAGAAAATGGAACATGAAAAAGAAGGTTTTGATTTGCTCAGAAATTCTGGCTTCGTTGAAATGATTCTTAAAACCCTTTGTTCCTTAATTGATACTTTTATGCTAGTAATTAAAGTATGGCAATAAATAAACGTAAAGGTTTTCCTATTATTTGACAGAGAAGGGGTCAGGCACTCAGTCTCATATTCATCAGCCTGAGATGGATAGCAGCCGCTCAATGAGGGAACCTATCTGTCTTTATTAAGACTTGGCACCAAGGGAGAGCAGAATGGAGAAAAGCTCATTTAGTAAATGGCAGCTCCCATTCTACAACGCGACGGAAAATTTACTGCACTGTCAGCAAGAAAAAAAAATTACCCACTCAGAGAAAGTTGTTATATTAGGAAGATTTAAACAGAAAGAACTTTTCAGTGATATTAGAAAAGATTTCAATTTCTGTCTAATAATACATAAGAAGAAAAAAATTCTGCCCCTAGCCATTGTTCATGTCGCCTTCTCTAATGTCTTCCGTCTCTTGATGTATTCTATGTTTTCCATCAGGTTAGGCCATAAACATGTCTATCTGTAGTCTTTCCTAATTTCAATCCAAACTAATTTCACTTCTTTCCTCCCAGATAGCCGTAATTCGGTATGCTAATGATTCGGACTTTTACTGTGTATTTACTGTGCATTTCCACTCTCCCATTGTTTCCTGTACTGATTTGAATTTGTTATGGACACGGGATGACTCTTAAACACTTTGACTTCCACTTTATCCCCTATCAGAATTTTTGGCACATAAATGTTCAAGGAATACCTATTTTTCTTTTCTAACCTAAATCCCATTATCCATGGTACTTAACTTTTTTACACAAAAATCTGAAAATATTATGAATACTAACTTCTTAAACAATTATGTATTTATTAAAGCAATATGCACACTAGTAAAAATATGGTATGCTTTATATGGACTTACGATGAAAAGTAGACTTTAGCTCCTCATGCCAAATCCTATCTTTTTTCTCTCTGATAGGTATGTCTACCTTGCAGTCCACTGACCACATACAGACAAGGATAACTATGTCTGTGTCCCAACACAAAATCATAAACTTACTTAAAATATTACAAGATTTTTTAAAAATTCAATTGTACAGTTCTCAAGCATGAATTTCATAGATGACAAATTTCATCACAATGTCAAAAGTTTGGACATACCTGCTAGGGAAATTCTTTTGTTTAGGTTCCTCTTCTTATACTTACTCCCTTTTATCGCTACCAAAATATTGTCTATACCAGCAGGTCTTACTTATATCATTTCTTCTTCCCTGTCCCATTCATCCAATATGCTTGTCTCATCCCTCAATATCAACACAGGATTGTTTCCAAAATCCATGAAAATACTAAGATACATGCATGTTCGAACATAAAATGGGATGTATATATGACTCTCATAGACCTTCTCATATATTTTAAATAATGTGTACATTATTTGTAATATTATTAATGTAGCACAAATTTTTGTTAGAGTGTATTATTTAAGGGAATGATGACAAAGTGAATAAAAATTTGTGCATAGTCAGACAGTAATTCCAGAACTCAGGAGGCAGAAAAAAGTGATCTCAAGTTTAAGACCAGCCTTCACTATACAGTGAAGCTCTATCTCAAAAAAAAATGGTCTATGCATTTTCAGAATACAATATATTTTTAAATTTTTATTTATTATTGTCATTTTATGTATAGGAATGTATTGCCTGCAGGTAGGTAGGTGCATCTGTGCCATTCAATGCCTACAGAGGTCAGAAGAGGGCCTCAGATCCCCTGGAACTAGAGTTACATACGGTTGTTAGTCATCATGTGAGGGAGAATCAAACCTGGGTGCACTTCAAGAGTAGCCAGTGTTCTTAACCTCTGAGCCATCTCTCCAGCCCCCAGAACATAATAGATTCAATCCTTGGTTGGTTGAATCCATGAGTGAAAAATCCAGGGAAGTAAATGCTCAAATGCACACAGTTATTGCACTTCCTCTATCAGTTACTGTGAGTTCGCACATTATGGATGCAGTTCTTCCACTGCTTGTTCTTTCAACTCTCCTCTCTTTTTACCTCTCAGTTTCCATTACTTGTACTTTTCCATTATTTTTCATTGTTTATAATCATGGTTTTCTTCTCTGCTTTGTTTATGTATCAACCTGGAAGTTAAAACAAATTACCAGTGTTTATATAATTGCGACTATGAGTTCATATTTCCTATAATGGGTGTAGTTTTCTAACTGTTTCCCTGGAGCTTGTAATGGCTTTTCCCTCTACATTGTACTAGGTGCCTGCATCATATGTTCAGATTGATTTGGAGTCTTTTTTTCAAAGAATTATCATAAGAAGTGGCATCCCCCTTTCTTTCACTTTTTATTCTAGATTCTTCTCTTCTTGAGGCCTCCAATTTCAGACTTCCTATAGAGTGTGTGTTCACCAGGCTTTCTCTAGTACTACTACTCTTGAAGCTTCACTGCTTCCCTGGGCTGATTCTACACTTTTCAACAATTCATAACTTCTTCTATTGGTATATTTCCGCCCCCCTCCTCCTCTTCTTCTTCCTCCTCCTTCTCCTCTTCCTCCTCCTCCTCCTCTTCCTCTTCCTTCTTCCTCCTCCTGTTCCTCTTCTTCATAATCTTCTTCTTCATCATCATCATCTTCTTCTGTTCCCCTTCCTCCTTGTCATCTTCCTTTTCTTTTTTGATGAACTAAATCATCAGCTTTCTATAAATTTATTTTTTATGATTAAGTTCAAGAAACATGATACGTCTAAAAAGTGCTTTTAGGGCTGAGTATATATAGCTCATTTGGTACAGCACTTACCTAGAATAAATGAAGCACTAGGTTCAGTCTTCAGCATGGTATGAATCCAAGTGTGGAAGGATGTGCCTATAATGGAAACATTCAGAAGGGGAGGCTATTTGTGGCAATGTAGGAAGACAGAGGTCAGCCTGGGGTACATGAGCCCTGTCTCAAATATAATAACAGTAATGAGATGCTTTTATTTCATTCTCATGTTTGATTGGTAGATTCCTTTGTTCTAGAATGTTGAGTTGACTATATTTGTCACACCTACTATAAGAATGAAGACCACTCTTAGCAACCAGATTGTCAATGGTCCAGAAATATCTATGTCACTCTGAAGAGACAGGTAGATATTATGAAGACCCCCAGAGTGGGGGAAATGGGAAGGAGGCCCCAACTTTAGCTGAAGAACTATGGGCACTGATCAGTGCTGGGTGATGGAGAGTTGGTCTCCTTTAAGAGAGTGATGCTAGATAGGCTGGTGGATGAATTTACAGCAAGAGACATCTTGCAGAAAAAGTTAACTCTCTTGATTGTAGAGCTCAGTCTCCTTGGAAAGAAAGAGTAGAAGCTCCGTGTTAACAAGAGAAAAATAAAGGAACTGACTACCATTCACAGTGCAGTAACCATGTACAGACCATGATCACGAGTGTTATACTAAGCTTTTGTTACAAGAAGAGGTCAGTTTATGACCATTTTCCCCGTCAACATCATTGCTCAGTAGGGTGGGTAGCCTGTTAAAAATCAAAAATTGCTTGTGTGAAAAACACACCTCTAGGATCATATGAGCCTAAGTGCTACTTGTCCAGTATCTGAAGCCCAGAAAGATAGGTTAAACCTTGGATCAAATGGCATTGAACTTGTTTCAAATTCAGTTGCATTGATTCAACAAGCCACAGCAGGCAAAAATGAGGATATCAAACAAGTTCTGAATAGTTATCTATGACTCTAAAGAAGGAATGGTTCAGTAGGCTGATAAGAACTAAGAGTAGTTCATCAGAAGGCAACCGATGAACAGCTGGCTAAAGTGTAGAGACCAGGGGAGTGCAGAGTGTGTATCCCTGGATAGGACTCCTATGTTAAACCTCACCCACCCAGCGCTCAGGACCATTGTGGAAGAGGGGGCAGAAAGATTGATAGCGCCATGGATGGTGGATGACCACAAGGAAACAGAGATTTTCAGGCTTCTGAGAACTTGCTCATGAAAATCTATAGCAATGGTGACAACATGCAAACTTAGATTGAAATCCAGCATAAAACTGGGGAAACGGGAGGAAGCCCTAACCTTAGCTGAGGAACTATAGGCAGCTGATCACTGCTGGGTGACGGAGAGTTGGTCTCCTTTAAGAGAGTAATGCTAGATAGGCTGAACAGACTCCAGTGGATGAATTTACACCAAGAGACATCTGTGTACACAAATTTCTCTTGAAAAGCCTTAACATATATTAAAGAATACATAAAACCCAGTGGGCTGAACTATGGTATGCAGATAGAAGAGGGGGTATAAATATAATTAAGATGTATTGTATGAATTGCACAAAAATTCAATAAAAATATATATTGAAAAAAACTAAAAGCTGTTCAGGTACAATAACAAGATCCTGGGTTACTGAGAAGTTACTAAGTCACATTATGAAGATGTTTAAAAAATCTTGACTCCTAGCATCCATTTTAAAGCCAAGAGTGGGCCCAAATGGTTGAGAACCTGTTCCTTCAGATTTCTCTCTGAATTGTGCTCCCAAACCAGGGCCTCACTTATTACTTACTAATAAAGCATCTCTAGCATGAAATTCAGAATTAATAGTCAAACCCACCCTTTTCAGAGAAGAAATTTGCCCTTTGATCCATATATGTATATATATATATATATATATATATGTGATAGCACACACAGTACACACATTTCTCAATTTCTCTCACTGTTTGCAATTAGAAAAACACTATAAGACATTGAGATGTTGATATGTAAAACACGCATACAGACATTCATACAGTATCTTGAGTGGAGGGCAAGGAAGGGTCCTGGGGGATGAAGCCTGTATATCCAGGTCATGAGAGAAGCATATGGCTCAGTGAGCTTGTTTATATGATAAGCACACTTAGGAAAAGTCATTCCCACTGGTTATAAACCCATTTTGATATTTTAATAATGTAAATATAAAACTTCTATTCATTTCTGAATATTTCTTTCAGAGCTTTGAAAACATCACCTGCCCATATAGCCTAACTTGTGAAAATGTTTATGAGAAATCTGACATCAGTATCATTCGCATTTCTTTCTAACCTACCTGTTTTTTCTGTAGAAGCCTTTAGGATCTACTCGTACTTTCTATTCCAAAACTTCATCTGAATAAATACTGGAAATTTTTTCTTTGATCTCTCTCTCTCTCTCTCTCTCTCTCTCTCTCTCTCTCCTCACTCCCCTTTTTCTCCTTGTCTTTTTCTTAAATTTCTATTAGTCTAATGTTTTTACTCTTTTGATATCTTGGGATGTTGATACAATAAATGCTTTATAATCTGTGTTTCATCTTTAACTTACTGAAATACATAAAGTTATTTCAAATACAATTTTTATTCCTTCCACTTCTTCTAAGTGTATAGCACTAAACAACATTATACTCATTGTGATAAAATTCCCATTTATTTAGTTATAAAAGACCAGTTTTCAGCATGGTATAGTGAAACACTAGTAGTACAGTTCTGTATGATTCATTTTCAAGAAGAATTTCTAAGCATACATCTAGAGCTTCTAGTATATAATTTAATAATATTATTTCATTAGGCATTTGTATATTTCAGTAGTAGCTATTCAGTTGGGGAGCTTGTTAAAAATACACACTCATGGTCAGGCATAGTGACTCATACCTTTAATTCCAGGACCTGGGAGACAGAGTCAGGCAGATCTCTGTGAATTTGAGGCCAACCTCTTGTGTATAGCAAGTTCCATGCCAGCCAGAACTACATGGTGAGCTCCTGTCTCAGGGAAAAAATATTCATGATCCTTTGGCCTGATATCAAGCAAAGCTTCTGTCTTTTGAAAGAATTCTCCAGGTGTAAAACATAGCCCTGATTAAGACCCGCTGACCACTGGAAAGCCAGCAACAGCAAAGTTTGAGCCATTCCCATGTTCTCCTCTTCATTTCTCCTTCAATTTCTGCTGACTGGAAGAGTAAATGGCAAGTTTTAAGGTGACTGCTTTTCAGAAACCAGTGAGTGCATGGCTAATCTAGCTTTCTAGACTGTGCTACCTCAGTAAAAATCCATCAAGTAATCAATTAAAAATGGACAGATTTAATATATGCTAAGTAAATTCACTGACCTAAGGTCATCAATGTGATTGATGAAGATGGGAACAGTACTGCAAGCCAAAGGCGTCCATACCTTCTAAATGTCTAAATCTATAACACGAATGTAAGAAATTATATTACAGTGTTGCTCTAGCTTACCTATCAGAAGAAGAAAAGAACTTCTGTAAAGATGAAAAAAACAAACAAACAACAACCTCTTGAATTTGAAGTGTCTAAGTCTCATTGAGAGAAAGGTGGTTGTTTTAAAAGAAAGAAGTAGAGGTCTAATTCAGCCAACCCAAGATGATTGATTCACTCTCTTACCTTATACTGTTTTAGAATTTTAGCATTTTCAGCCACAGAGAAATCAGAATTGAGTCAAATGATTGAAGTAGATTTTGGACATAGCATTAACAGTAATGCTGCAATACGATACAGTGGCTAAGAACAGAGGTTTTGAGTCAGATACAAACAACTGTGTTGAGTCTAGACTCCATCACATAGTAGTTGTGCAGCCTGGAGCAAAGTATTGAACATGCATAAAGTTCAGTTTTAACCTTTATGAAATCTTTCTAAAGTGAACCTGGTGAGGGCTTGTGAGATAGCTCAGCAGGTAAAGATACTTGCCACAAAGCCTGACAGTCTAAGTTCAACCACCAGGATCCATAAAGTGGAAGTAGAAAACTGAGACCCATAAGTTGTCCTCTGATCTTCACAGAGAGAGAGACAGAGACAGAGACAGACACAGAGAGACACAGGGAGAAGAAGAGAATGACTGACTGACTGAATGAATAAATAAATAAATAAATAAATAAATAAATAAATAAATAAATAAATAAAATGTTTCAGTGAACGAAGATGTCTCTGCTTTGCTGGATACCTTGGTCTTGTCTCTGCTTTGCTGGATACCTTGGTCTTGAACACCACTCATTTTCTTGCTCTACATTCTACTTATCCTTCAAGTCAACACTGCATCTTCCTAGAAATCTTGATTTCCTAATCAGTGTTATATAGTGCTTCTCTTTCTTTCCTTTCCTAGTGTTTTATAGATATCTTCAATTATAATTATTTTATGGTGGGATCAATTTCTTAGCTTTGTCTTTTCTGCTTAAAGCTGTAGTAGAGGAAGCGTCATTGACTTCTCTTATATCCCTGCCCTTGTTTATACGTCATAGTCTCCTAAAGAGCCAGAACGCATTTGGAAGCTCTTCAGTGGAAGGCTGAGCTTCCAAACAACCAATGAGAGTCTGGGAAAACATTCTGAGCAATGCAGAACACTCACCAACTGTGTGATAATGAGAGACCCAAACAATAAATGCTCCAAGATTGTTTCTTATGCTACTGTAGAGGAGGTAGATACATCCATAAATGCAAGGCACACAAGGTAGATGGAAGAGTTGTGGGACCAAAGAGCGAGCTCTGTGAAAACATTCTCAAAGAAAAGGTGCCCACATAACTGTGTAAAAGATCTTCATTGGTGGCTTAAAAAAGACACTGAAGAACATCATCAACAAGATTATTTTGAACAGTATGGGAAAGCCGAAGTGATTGAAATCGTGACTGACAGAATCAGTGGACGGAAGAGAGGCTTTGTTTTCATGCCCTTTGATGACTGTTTCTCCATGGATAAGACTGTCATACAGAAATACTGTTCTGTGAATAGCCACAGATGTGACGTAAGAAAAGCCCTGTGCAAGGAAGAGTTGACTAATGCTTCTTCTAGCCAAAGAGGTCGAAGTGGTTCTGAAAACCTTGGTGATAGTCACAGATATGGTTCTGGTGTCAATAACAATTTCAGGGACAGAGGAAACTTCAGTGGTCACGGTGGCTGTAGTGGCAACTGTGGTGGTAGTGGATAGCCAGTGGCTAGTAATAATGAATTTAGTAACAATGGTGGTTATGGGGAAAAGGATCCCTGCTTACTCTGGAGGTAGCAGAGGCTATGGGAGTGGCGGATGGAATTACGAAAACTAGAGCAATGGCTATGGCGGGAGTGGCAACTATTTCAGCTATAAATAGAGGAGATGGAGGGAATATTGGTGGTGGCTGTGGAAGCAATTTTGAGGCAGTAGAAGAAACTACAATGATTTTAGCAAATTCAGCAATCAATTTTCAAATTTTGGGCCTAGGAAGGAAAGAAACTTTTGAAGCAGAAATTCTGGCCCCTGTAGTGGTAGGCATCAATGCTTTGCCAAACCACAAAACCAAAGTGGGTCCAGCCGCATCAGCAGTAGCTATGGCAGTGGCAGAAGGTTTTGATTATTGCTGAGCAACAAAGCTTAGCAGGAGAAGAGAGACAGAGACATGACAGGGAAGTTACAAATGACATCAGATGTGTGAATTCAGCTGAGCATGGGCATGGCAGTACCTAGCTACCAGGAAGACATGTCTTTGACAATACTCACATGTAAAGGAAAAAAAAAAACTGTACTTGTGACTAATTGTGTAGCAGACTATCTTAGTTTCTGTTCTGTGGAATGTGTTAAGCATTAAACAAAGACTTTTCATGTAGACTTTTTTTCATCTGTTGCTGTGGATTTCTAAATTTAACAGAATGACCATGATCTTCACTGAACATCTTTTTTTAGAAAAACAAAAATATTGGGACTAGAGAGATGGCTCAGTGGTTAAGATCACTGACTACTCTTGCAGAAGACGTGGGTTCAAATCCCAGCATCCACACGGCAGCTAACAACCATCCATAATTTCCAAGGGATATTCCACCCTCTTCTGGCCTCGGCAGGCATAGCACGACATAATAAGAGGAGCACGGAGAATAATGGGAGACAGGTGTTACTAAGGGAGAAATAGATAAAGGGAGTATTTAAATAGGAGAGGAGAGGGAGGATTATACAAAGAACTATGGGGATAAAGGGAAAGACGGCACTCAAGAGAGGTGGGGCCTTAGGAGGGGAAGAAATGGGGAAAATAGGGACATTTTAAATGGGGAAGGCATGGAGGGAAGGTTAAACAGAGAGAGGAGGGAGATAAATAATGCCTAGCAAGTATAAAACACCAGAGGGAATCATATTAGTCTAACAACCTAATGACAAATTCCACATACAACATCTCTACATGAGCCTATGTGCATAGCTGAAGGCGGCATAACAAGAAAATGCAAAGAAGGAGATACCTTCCTTTGAGTTGTTGGCCCGGGTGCTCCAAGAGACTCCCAAATTATACAGGCTATTGCCACAGCCCTTGACTGCCTCCCAGAACTTGAAGGTAAGACCCTGTTGCTAAAGACAGGACATAACTTCAGAGACTGAATTTGGAGCAATGAAGCTGGAACTGACATGGAAGTCACTTTCCCTGAAGGCTAGCACTCATAGCTCTGGAGATCAGTATACAAGTAACCAAGAGAGAACATCAATTGATGGCCCAACGCCAGTTTCATGACCAAATAACCACATCGATGACTGGCACAGCATTCGACACTGGTGTAGTAGTGCCACTTTTATCTTGGGGGCAATCAATGGCTACCTAATTGGTCTTGGAGCCCATTCAGTGAAAGGAAACTCATATTTGGTACTGTAACCATAGCCAAATACACATGTCTGAACAGGTCTTAGATCTCAGAGAAATCTCTAAGGCAGTCACATCCCTAATGTAACTTACTAAATACAAAATGTGTATCCTTATATTTACAGTCAAGTATCCCAGTCACCACTTATCAAGCTTTTTTTAGCACCAGATGGAGACTACTACAGAGTACCACAGCTGGTCACACATAGACATTTTCTGTGAATTGTTCATGCCTAAGAGACACATCTACAATGCACCTCTACACCCAAGGCTCACACAACATAGAACACGGGGTAAAGAAGGCACTAAAGAATCGCTCAACTCTCATTAATGAAGCTCCCTCATGCAACAAAGAACCAGTAATACAAAAAGTCACAAATGGCTAATGTATGGCAATTAGGAATCTCCAGAGTGTGAGTCCTGGGACAGGACTCTTATATTAAGTTTCACTTACCCAGGACTGAGGGGGTGGAAAGATTGTAAGAGCCAGTGTGAAGACTTGTCTATATGGAAATAGACACCTACAAGCTCCTGACACCTTGCTCATATGAACCTACAGCAATTGTTTTGGCATGCTCAAGACTCAAGCGCGCTCAAGCAGACAAGAATCCAGCATGGCACTGGGGAAATGGGTATCAGACCCCAATCTTTGCTTAAGAAATACTGGCAACTGATTACTGTTGGGTGAGCATGAGCTAGTCTTCTTAAAGTGAGGGGCTCCAGGTAAGCTGACTAGAACACAGTGGATGAACCTGCAATGAGGTCATTTGGGAACATGAACTTGACACAATAGACCTTAACAGAGATGAACAAATGTATGGATTCTAGTTGGGGGGCTATTGGGGATACTGGTGGGGAAGAGGGCATAAAGATGATTAAGATTGACTGAGATGTTCTGTTGAAATACACAATGATGTTAAAAAATATTGGGGCTTGAGAGGTAGCTCTCAGTGGATAAAATCACTGACTGCTCTTGCAGAAGACCCAGGTTCAAATCCCAGCACCGATATGGGGGCTAACAATTGTCTATAACTCCAGTTCCAGGAGATCTGAAGCCCTCTTCTCCACAGGCACAGAATGAGATGGGTGCGCTTACATACATGCAGGCATAACAATCACACACAGAAAATAAAAATATAATAATTTAAAAAATATTAACAAACAATAATTGGTGTTGCTTAATTTTTTTTGTCCATAGTTTAGAGCCAGCAAACAAGGGCCCACAGGCCAACTTTGACACGAAGTCTCTTTTTGTTTAGTTCTCTAAATAAGAGCAATTTTCAGTTTTAAATGATTGTTTTGTTTATATTCTTATTTTTGTTGCTGGTTTTCTTTTGAGACAGGGTTTCACATTCCAGACTAGCCTGGAACTCACTATGTAGGCCAGGCTGGCTTAGTACCTGCACTGATCCTCCTACCTTAGTTTCTCAAGTTCTAGGATTACCAGTGTGTGCCATGCCCAGTTTAAAGGGTTAGTTTAAAAAGAAAAATATACAGCATGCCTGTGATTCCAACACTCAGGAGGCAGAGGCAGGAGGATTGCCACAAATCCAAGTCCATCCTGGTCTACATAGTGAGTTCCAGGCTAGCCAAGGATGCATAGTGATACCTTGTATCAAAATAAGACCCCCAAAAAGGAAGAAGAGGTGGGAGAAAGAAAAAGAAAGAAGGAAGGAAGGAAGGAAAGAAGGAAGGAAGGAAGGAAGGAAGGAAGGAAGGAAGGAAGGAAGGAAGGGAGAGAGGGAGGGAGGGAGGAAGGAAGGAAGGAAAACAATAGAAATCACATGTCTCCCATAAAGTCTAATATCTGCTACCTGGCCCTTTACAGGAAAAAGTATTTTCTTAACATTGCTGTAGACGATAAGCAATTCAAGGGCAAGGTGTCTTTCTTCATTTCATGAATGATCTACTCTGATTCCAACACATGGAGCATAATACAAACTCTGATGCTTGTTGAGTGAAGGAATGAACTGGAAGTACAGTTGGTTGTGTTTGTGTACATGTGTGTGTGTGTTTATATGAATGTGTGCATGTAAGTGCACATGCACATGTGTTTGCACATGCATGTGGAGGCCAGAAGTCAACATCAGGGTTCTTCCACCAGCCCTCTCCACGTTATATTTGAGACAGGGTCTCCAATTATTGGAGCTTATCCATTTACTTAGGATGGCTGGCCAATGAGCTCCAGGGATCTGGACTCTCAATGTCAGGATTACAGATGCACGTCATCGTGCCTGGCTCTTATGTAGGTGCTACAAATCTGAATTCAGGTTCACATGCTTTCACAGCAGACACTACAGACTAAGCCATCTCACTTGCCCACAGCTGTTTCTTTTGTCTTTTGAAAAATGTAGATTTTATTTTATATGTATGAATGTATTTCCTGCATGTATGTGGAAGTCAGAAGATGACCTCAGATACCCTGGAATTGGATAACTGGGTACTGGGAACCAAATCCAAGTCCTCGGCAAGAGTAGCCAGTGCTTTCAATCACTGAGCCATCTCTCCAGCCCACAACTCGTATCTTCTAAAGTGCAATTTCTCTTTATTTTTCAGAGTCTCAATAAAGTATGCTCCATTTGGGTGTGCTTTCCCTGAGTCTAGATGAAAACTTGGACAGATGGCAATTCAACTACCACACTAAATGACAAAACATAATCTTGATTCAGCAAATTAGTATGCAATCAATCTAAGAGATTAACCAAATTCTTTGGTCTTACTGGGTATGGTGGCACAGACCTCTAATCCCAGCACTTGGGAGGTAGAGGCAGGATAAGGATGAGGATCAGAGTCAGGATTCAAAGTGATTTTGAAGCCAAGATGGGCTACATAAGACCAGGTCTCAGAAAAGAAAAAGAAAAAAGAAAGAAAAAATCCTCTTCAGTCTTACTTCAGATAAGATCTTCTCCCCTTCCCCAAACTGAGGCCTAGAGATGGTGTGTGTGTGTGTGTGTGTGTGTGTGTGTGTGTGTGTGTGTGTGTGTGCATGCACGCGCATGCGCGCGTGCTTGGGAGAGAAACTATGTGGTTGTTTGTTTTCCTTGTATTTGCCAATTACTTTCTGGATCTTCACAAGGAGAGAAGTAAAAACACAGAAAAAAGTAAGGATATTGGTGATTTCTCTCTCACTGAAATGGCTTCCCATGCCCAGATTTCTGTATTTTACAAAGGCTTCCATAACTGAGGATCCCTTCTGAGATCTAGATAATGCATTTCTATTTAGGTTGGTAGTTTTCAACTCCTTCCATGTCAAGGAATTCAGCAGTTATCTTCAGCTTCCTGATGCGGGATTTCTGATGTCCCTGCCCCAGGTGGCTCTGTTATACAGGGTCCAGGATAAGCTAAGCCCCATTTGGTTCCCAGGAAACAGACCTGTTCCAGACAGACTATGAAAATACAAAACAATTCCCAAACCATCAGTCTCCTTCCTCCTGCAAGGCCCACATTAGCTTTCTTAGCTCTCATCCTCTGCCTCTCTGATGCAGGGAAGAAATGTCAAGGTCTGGTGAGACACCCTCTCACTCTCACGTAGCATTTCTGTACTTACCTACTGCCTTAAAGGAAATGGAATTATTTCTCAATTTGGCAAACACTTAGGAGAAATAAGTCTAATTTCCACCACACTATGCCAATAGCTATCTTACAATTTATAGAAACCAGAAGGCAAGGCTGGGGTGACAGTACAGTTGGTAAAATGCTTGCTTGACCTGCACAAAGCTTTAGGTGTGAGCCCCAAACATCACGTAAACCAGGAATAGTGGCACAGGCCTGTGACTCAAACATTGGAGGTGAAAGCAAGAACAGAATTTCAACGTCATCTTCTGCTATATAACAAGTTTAAAGCCAGCCTCGGCTCCCGGAGATCTATATCAAAACAAACAAACACAAAATAAAGGAAAACTAGAAGTTAAAGGTCACAACATATATAAAATCATATAAAACTGTGAGACAGTTAAACAGTCCAGACTTGTCCAACCCTTCCACAATGTGCAACAAAAACTTGGCATCTATGCTGGGCAGGGTAGCACAAGCCTTTAATCCCAGCACTTGGGTGGCAGAGGCAGGCAGATTTCAGTGAGTTCAAGGCCAGCCTGGTCGACATACAAGTTCCAGGCCAGCTGGGACTACAGGTAGACCCTGTCTCAAAAAGACCAAAAAACCCTGACATCCACAAAGTTCACACTAAGAAACTAGGCAATCAAATACAAAAAATTAAATTAAATTAATAAAATAAAATAAAAATCATTCCGACTCCTCTTCCACAATGATCTCTAAGACCTGGGTGGGTGAACTTCCGCATAGGTGTATTTTCCAGGGACCCACACTCTGTTGACTCTTATTCTCAACATTTTTACCATTTGTGTCCTTTTTTGTTCATAGCCCACTGTTGCCTGAGGATGCATTATTATTCTCTCTATCCCTTGTTCCACTATGTTCTGTGATCCCTAGGTGTAGTGATTGCATTGCAGATGTGTCACTGAGGATTAGGAATCTCACAGACACTTATTCTCTGTGTCTGATAAGTCGTGGAACTCTGTACTAGTGTCTATCTGTTGCAAAGGAAGCTTCTTTGATGAGTGCTGACTAACATACTTTCCTATAAGTATAAGGATCTATATTTAGCATATAGTAAAAAGCTACATTTGTCTAAGGATGTGACAGTCCTACGGTTTTCTCCAAGATCTGTGACCTCTCCAGCCATGTGTATTTGGTTATGTATACAGCACTATACATGAGTTCCCTCCCATTGAGTGAGCTTTAAGTCCAATTAAGTAGCTGTTGATTACCTCTTCCCCAGGGCTCAGGGAGCATTGCAGAAGAGGGGGAGGAGAGATTGTAAAAGCCAGGGGAGAAGATGCATGACTGTAAGGAAACAGAGTCTTCCAGGCTGCTGGACCTTGCTTACCTGAACTTACAGCAATACTGTCAGCATGCACAAGACCTATGCAGACTCAGTCAGACCAAAACCCAGCATAGAACTGGGGAAATGGACAACAGGCCACAACTTTAGCCTAAGAACTATTGGAAGGCAATTACTGATGGGTGAGGGAGAGTTGATCTTCTTTAAAGGAGAAACTCAACATAGGCTGACTAGACTCCAGCAAATGAACTTTCACTGAGGGACATCTGGGTACACTAATTTGACTCCATAGGCCTTAACATATATGAAAGAATGCATAACATCTGAGGGGGGGGATGAAAATGGGGATATAAAGATGATTAAGAAGTGTTATATGAAATGCATAGAAATTCAGTAAAATACACATTTTTAAAAATCACACAACAAATCTCAAAATGTTTTAAGTAAGTTTACTAGTTGTGCTGGTAAGAATTCATAGCTATCCTTGACTGCCTTCAGCTAGCTCACAGGGGATAGGTTAGAAATGCCAGAATCTACCTTTTCCTTTAAAGCAAATCTGGCTTTAGGCTGCCTCCACTATTACAGAGTACAACAACTGGTCACACTCAGAGAATAAGTGTCTGTGAGATACCCAACCCTAAGGGACACATCTACAATGGAACCTCTATAAGGGATAGAGAGAATACTAATGCATCTCTCAACTCTATTTAATGAAGCTCCTTCATGCAACACTGGCCCATGAACACAAAAGGGTACAAATAGCCAAAGCATAGAGAATAAAAATCTGCAGAGTATGGGTCCTTAGACAAGAATCCTATAAAACTCCACCCACCCTGGGTTCAGGGACCATTTTGGGAGAGGGGGGAGAAAAGATTATAAGAGCCAGGGGAGAAGGTGCATGATCATATGGAAATAGAGCATTACAAGCTCCTAGAACTTTGCTCATATGAAACTACAGTAATGGGGTCAGCATGCAAACTCAAGGAGACAAAAACCTAGCCTAGAACTGTGGAAATGGGCAGCAGGCCCTAATCTTAGTTGGAAAACTATTGGCAGCTGATTACTGCTGGGTGAGGAAGAGCTGAACGTCTTAATTGAGGGACTCTAGATAGGTTGACTAGACCTCAGCGGATGTACTTGCACTGAGGGACATCTGGGGACACTTGACTTGATAGGCTTTAACACAAATAAAAGAATGTATGAAATCCAGTGGAGGGCTGTGGACGGTGCCAGTGGGGAAGGGGATATAAAAATGATTAAGATGTTCTGTATGAAATACACAAAAATTCATGTGGTCACCTTAAAAATGGAAGTTTGTTGGTTTTTTTTTCTTTCTTTTAGTTCTATTACTAATAGAACTTTATTCTCTTACAGTTCTGTAGGTCCAACTGGTTAATAGTCTGATCCTAATGTTTTAGCACCGTTAGTTAGTATGAAAAGATTTTAATTTCTTATTTTTTTGTAAAATGCTAGTTATTTGGTAGTAAATAACTTGTGCTGAACAACAGAAATTTGGTTTTAAGGGATTTCAGTATTTTGGGATTGGAAACACTATAGAAGTATTTATTTAAGATTCTGAGTTATAAATGTGATTTATTTTATTATGATAATGATGTGAAACAGGAAAAATAAAATGTTACCACCAGCTGTCAAAAATAAGTATGGAAAAAGAAGACTGCATGTTCAGTGAGGTGTGAACTGAAATCAGTAATGAAATCAGTAATCCTTTGCTTAAGAACAAAATCACAATGCTGTGCTTTGGATGCTATCTTAGAAAAGATTTGCCACTTTCTCCATATTTAAGGATACAATATCACAGAACACGTGCTGAATTAAAAATATGATTAATAAAGGTCAAAAAATTTTAAAAGATGCCAATAACTCTCTGCAAAAAATACTTCCACAAATTTCTCTTCCCCCTCCCCTCTCCAGTAAGACTTCTTATTTCTGGGAGCATTTGCTTTGTAAATTCTATAATAACCTGGCCTCAGAATTTTACATCTATTATAGAACACCTATTTATCTTCCTGGAAACCTGAATTTTAATATCATGTTATTATTACCATTATTTTTTCTATGTAGTAAAAGTGAAACTATATCATACTCTTTTTTTTGGCTATTCAAGACAGAGTCTCCCTGTAGCCCCAGCTGGCCTGGGACTCTCTATGTAGACCAGGCTGGTCATGAACTCACTGAGATCTGCCTGCATCCGCCTCCCAAGTGCAGGGACTAAAGGCATGCACCACACCACTTCCAGCAAAATTGTGCAGCCCAAGCTGGTCTCAACGTCCTGATCCTCCTGCTTCTGCCTCTTTAACATATCCTGCTGGCATTTGCCACCACCACTGGCTCATCCTTTTTTGGCATCTAAAAATGAGAGACTGTATTAGCATTTATTGAGCATCTACAATGCCCAGGTTAAAGATACTTTCTCATATAATCTCTCCGCAGCAATTCCCCCTATTTTACATACAAGAAAATGTTGGGGTCTGGGTATTGAGCAAGGCAAACAACCCCGGATACCCTGAAGGGACTCCAGGTGTCCTGCACTGCCTGATGAGATAACCTGTCCCCAGGAAATCACTGTAGATATGAATCTTCTTTTCCCCCACCCCAAACCAGAACAAGGTTTTGGGGTTTCGTTTCCTCATTCCTGAACTTCCGCATCAGCCCTATAACCTTCCTGCCTTTACCCCAAAGACCCCACCTTCAACTTTCCCACCTTCTGTAATGGTCAGAAAGGCCTCCCTATATAAACCTCTGCCTTGGTTTTGATAACCGAGCTACCCACCGACGTAGTATGGCGGGAGGGAACTCCTTCCACAGCACTCTGAGCCACCTGAGGCCCCCTGTTCCATCGTCCTCTATTCTCTGGCATGGCTGGAGCACAACAACCGTGCTGGAGATGGAGACCCACCCAAAAGAAAAATTCATCTCACAAAAATTTATTTTCCTAAGGTAATCAGGATAATATAGATCAAAGCTGAGGCTGATTTTCAGGGATTTATGACTTCAAAGTCCCTGGTCTTTCTGCTATACTGTGACCTTTGACTTTTTCCTGTGACCTTTGACTTTTTCCAACAACAACAAACCCAAAGAGCAGAGGAGTATGACTATCTTCTGGAAATCTAGGTAACCCAAGTGCCAAACTTATCTGTCCCAATTTTCCTCATAAAAATACATACAAAAATTATGTCTTCTCTTATAATATGTGTATTGTCATACAAACTGTTTAGAATAATTACTTAAATTATATATGTTCTCCCTAACCAAACTATGCAATTCTCTAGGAAATTGTACCAGCTTTTTCCTGTACTGTTACTACTCCTAATTATTACTCTTATTACCATTCCAATTTGAGAAATCCAAGCACCCACTACCTGATTGAGGATGAAGGTCCTAAGTCATGCTGGTAGGAAAGGCAGTAAAGATTTCAAGGACAGCCTTAAGCAAACATAACCACTGGAATGAGGGGAATGAAAGGACCTGAAAAGCAAGAGTTGTTAAGGAGAATGTGAGAATTAATGGAAAACCAGAGCAGTAATTTTTCTGACTGCTGGCAAGCAATCCCAGGGCCTCATACATACTATGAAAATACATTACCACTGAGTCACATGTCTAGTCCCATAATTTCTTAACGATTCACAAAGTACTGCTATTAATGAAGTTACTATTGTTACCATAATAAAAATTCTTCAGGATCAGGCATTATTGGATAAACAGTGCACTGATGATGATAAAACATTGGAGAAGTAGCTTGAAGAAATTCATCTATTCTTAATCTGGCTTTCAATAAATGCTCAAAGAAATTCAAGACTGACAGAGGTTAAGAGCCATTGCCACAGAGAAGAGCAGAGAGTTTAGGATGACTTGTCTTCAAATGTTGGTTCCATTATTACTGAATTGCACTGTAGACTTTCTGTGAACCTTGGGTTCTTTGTTTGTAAAAGGAGCCTCACATTGCCCAAACCACAAGCATTTTGAGAGAAGGAATTGGAGTTCTTTTGTTTTGTTTTGTTTTATGTGTTGAGACAGGGTCTTGTATAGCCCAAGATGACCTTAAACTCACCATGTAGCAAAGGCTGAACTTGAACTCCAGATCGTCCTCTGACTCAACTCTCAAGTGCTAGGAGTACAGGTGCACACCACCACACCTGATTCAGGAAATGAAGCTCTTTATATTCCATGCATTATGCATCTCTGATCCTCAAGAAATGCTAATCTTGGTTCTGCAGAGATGGCTCAGTGGTTAAGAGTAATAGTTGTTCTTGCAGAGGACATGGTTTTGGTTACTATCTCCCACATGGAGACTAACAGCAGTCAGTACTCCAGTTCTGGGAATCCTATGTTCTCAATGAACATGCTTCCATGCTCATTGCAGGCACATGATCCACTTTCATATATGCAAGCAAATGCTCAAACACAAAAAATAAAAATAAAATAAAATAATTTTTAAATGCTAATCCTTTTTTTAGAATATATAAGATAGAGCACGTAAACTATAAGTAGATGGCTCACTTCTAACGGAACATATATATCCATTCTTCAAAGATGTTCTCCCTTAACTGGAAACAGACTGCTGTTAAATTTTCACAAAATATGCAAACTAAATTTATTAACTGGGTGCCTAAAAGAAGTTTCACAAATCCAGAAACATATACATACATGCAAATGTGTTTGTGAAGATGGAATTATTTAAATACCACTGCATCCTGGCATGTTTGATTTCAATTTTAAGCCCATACTGCTGTGAAGGGGAAACCAGGAGCCGGGGGAGTCTCTTGAACTGAGCAAGAAATCATATCCTCTTAAATGGCACATGGAGCAGGTTTTATAAAGAGGAAGCTGTAGCTACTCCTACACATTCAGTGAAGGAGGCTTGAAAGGGTTAAAGGCTTGTACAAACTTTGCCCTCTTATCTCCTCCCTCCCACTGGGGCTCCACAAGCTCAGGCAGAGCAGAGCTGAGTGGAATTGCTACCTTTCCTACGTAGTCTAAACTGTTGCCTGCAAAGGAGGACCTGGGGAGTTAACTAATTCAGGCTGCTTTCATTCAAGTATTCCAGAGGGCACCTACACATCCAAGACTTCTCTTTGCTCTTTGCAAGCTTACATGAACCCGGGCATCTGAAACTGCTCTCTGAAGCCGTAAGTGCTAACTGGCATTTTAAGTAACTAACGGAAGGAGCTTTTCTGGAAAGGGCTGACTCGTTAAGAAGATGAAAGAGAAAGCATATATTGCCTGAACACAGTCCTGCTTCTATGGCAAAAAAAAAAAAAAGACTTCAATTCTGTTTTCCAGATATTCCCGAGACGCTCCTGAACAAGTTGCCTGTCAGCAGAAGCTTCTAAGGGGATATTTCAATGGCGAATTCCATTCATTTTGCGAGCCAGGAAAGGTAAGAAAGATCTGGAAATACAATGATGCTATTCATGCTGAAGTGAGTGGCATTATTTTGTTTATCAGTAGATGTGTGCCAAACAGGCACCATCTGTAGCAGAAGATACAGCAACTCCCACTTGTGCAAGCTTATTACTTTATGTCTCCAATCACTGAAGGAGTACTCGCTGCTGAAATTGGTTTTTCATAGGCTTATATGAAACTTAATACTCTAACAGTACTGAACTCCTTCATTTTCTCTCCCTCGTTAGGCAGATACATACAAACAGAATGTGTTAACTGTTGAAAGTGATGCTAATTGACAAGTGGAACTTTCTTTTCTCAGTTGTTCCGTGAATTGCTCTCTTTAGCAATGTGTGTGTGTGTGATGAGATCTCAGCTCTGACGCTATATAGGCAGGTGTCATGCAGGGAAATGTAAAATGACCTGTGGATCATTTTCAGAACTTTATCACTAAAAAGAGAAAGTGGCTCCTAAGACCACATCAAGGACCAGTATAGGGTAGGGGTGTACTGATTTCTAAATCCCTGACAATGACTTTAGTGTCTGAAACTTGATTGGCACTCAGTAGAGTTTTGCTAAATAAATGTCAGTCTGATTTTGGAGGCCTATTACAGACTTTTGCTGCTTTTGTTAGAAATAAGCCATCCCCCTTGGAGTGGATAGAGGAAGAAACTGCCGCTTTCCTTATGAAACTGCCACTTTCCTTATTTTAAAGGGAAAATGCATGATATTGAAGTCATTTTGCTCCTGTGATGTTATATATACTACGGTAATGTCAAACATTACTGAGAACTTGACATTCCAAAGCTCATACTAAAAACACAAGGTTTTCATTACCAAGAGTTTTGTTTACCAAGTTAATGGCAAGATATCAAACAGAAAACCAAAGCACCATACACATCACTTGTGGTTATTTTGATTTACATTAGAAATAAAATAAGTCAGATAGAGAGGTTAGTGCTGGAGCCTGGCCAATTAATAAAATCGTGTCTTTCCCTTTGCTCTTTCCTTTCTTTCTCCCTCCTTTCCCAGTACTTTCCTACTTCCTTTCTTCCTCTTTCTCGGAACCACGCGTCTCCTCCCACCTCTCCCCCTTTCCCATGTTTTTATCTTTGGTGACCATCCTCATTCTCTTCCTCATTCTTTCCTCACCTTCACATTTCCCCTGCCTCCTCCCTCCTTCTACCATCTCCTTTCCCTTTTTCTTGCCTTTCTTCTCCTTTCTTGTCTTCATTTTCCCCCTTACCTATTTTTCCACTCGTGTCTTTATCCAGCAACAGCTTTCAATTGCTTTTTACAAAGATTAGAAAATGGGTTATATTTATAAGACTTCTAGAAAAGAATGCAAGACACAAAAATAATTCTATAAAAGTTTTTTACACAATAACCAGACCCCTCAGAATGGATAGAACTTTTGTTCCTTTTGAAATCGTGTGGTTGGTTTTTTTCTAATTGATGTAGAGCATTTAAAAAAAATCACATTATCTGTGCAGTTCATTAATTACTTAGAGACGAGGTGTGGCGATGCTATTTGGAAAGCTTTTACAAGAATTTGCCACAGATATAGGACTAAAGTGACAAATTATTCCCTAATCCTTAACTTTTCATTTATTGTCTTCAACATCCTTTATGAATTTTAGAAATGAAATACATAGACCTGTCTGAATTGACCCAGGCATTTGCTGTTCTACAGACCACAGAGGTTTTAAGAAATATTAATTTCTCAGCCATCAAAGAGAATATATAAAGTAACTGACAACTGTGGCTGATGTCATTGTTGTGTAAGCTTCATCAAACTTTATAAATTTCTGATAAATATTTAGTAAATACTCAGACCTAAGGAAAATTCTTGATCAATTATGTAGGAGGTGGGAACTGTACTCTCAATTTTTATTGAAAGTCATAGAAACACAATTGTACATTCTAAAATTTTAAATTTAACTGCTGAGGGATGTGACTCAGCAGCAGAAGACTTGACCTTCGTGTATGAGGTTCCACTTTCAAGCCCTGGCAGAAAAAAAAAAAACAAGCAAGCAAGAAAGAAAATTTAAAATTTAACCCAGTCCCTATAATTTTCTTTTTAAAGTATATAATTGAAATAATTATTCAAGAACAAAGTTTAAAAGATTTATTATTCCCTAATTTCATATTATAATACATCATAAGACAATGGGAAGCATAAGAAGACATTAAAAAGAAAAGGAAAATTTAAGCTCTTCTTTAAGTTATACAGCCAGCTCTCTATATCTGAGGTTTTGAATCTGTGAATTCAGCAACCACAGGTTCAACTAACTACAGATACAAATTGTTTTATAAAAACATGTCTCTAGTCGTATGTGGTGGCACATGACTTTAATCCAAGTGGTAGGCAGAACTCTGTGAGTTTGAGGCCAGCCTGGCCAACAAAGTGAATTCCAGACCAGCTGGTGCTACAGGACGTATTGTCTCAAAAAATGTGTCTCTACTGAATTGTACAACTTTTTGATTCTTCTCATTAGTTCCTAAAAATAGGTATAATATTTATGTAGTTTTTGTGTTGTATTGGGTATCACAAGTAATCCAAAGATGTATTAAAGTATACATAAAGATGTGCATAAATCATATGCAGAAGTACAATTTTATATAAGATAGCTGAGCATCGTTGGATTTTTGGTAGCTATGGGAACCAATGCCCCACAAATACTAAAGGACAGCCATGTTCACAACCAAATCGAAAATAAGAGAAGACAGTGTTTCTCTTCAAGTTGTCACTACTAGTGCATTTCTTCAGTAATATTCATGCATTTATTCAGATATCACTGAGTTATGCTTGTGTAAAAAGAGAATGCTGAAAGAGACACCTTAGGGATTTCGAAGCTGGGATTTAAGGAATATATATCAAATCCATGTCTGCAGTATTAGCCCAATGTAATTACTCTAGGAGATATATAAAACATTGTGGGAATTAAGACTGGGCTGAGAAAGCACGGTTAGTCTCATGAGCCAAACCTTTAGGAATGAAAGCACTTCCTTATGCAGAGGTTGTGAAGGTAGAAGGAATCTGTCCTACAAAAACATAGAAGCAAAGAATTAGAAGAGTGAGTATCACAGTTTTGCTGGAAAGGAGGGTTGCGGAGGAATAAATGGCAGCCTGAGCATTAACAACCTTGAACATCAAGCTAACGAGAATGCAGTGAAGTCCAACGACAGTAAGAAGTTTCAAAGTAATATGTGATCTTTGAAATTTGTACTCTTTCATTCTCTTATTATAAAGTAGCCATAAATAAATGGTATATCAATAGAAAATAGAGAAAAAGAAGTTGAGTATTACATATACATTGACACCTTTGAAATTTTTTCATTCTACACATTCACTCTATATTGTACTGTGTTATAAAAAGGCATTTTCAAACATGTATATTTTATGCATTTAGTATTTTTTCTTCCAGTATCTCCATTATTCCTTTTTTCCCCCAGACAGTTTTACTTCTACTTTAATTTCATATAGACATATGTGATTCTATGCATTTATGTGAAGTCTAGGATCCACAGATGACAGAAAACATGTTATCTTCTTCTTTCTGAAATTGACTTAATTTATTGAATATGGTTATTTCCAGTTGTGTTCCTTTCCAAGGAAACAACACAAGATTGTTCTTCTTTATGGATGAAAAATATGTGTATATTTTGTATATGAAAAATGCATATATACATATTTATCCCATCTTCTTTATAAATTCCTTTGTTGTCGGCCTTTTTTATAAAAACAAAATTCAAAATAAATGAAACTAATATTGATTTTTTAAAGGTTGTTTTAAAAACTCAAGGTATTTGATACTGGGTACTACTGGTAAGAAATAGGAAGGGATTGAAGTGAGGAAACATAGGTAGGGATCATGTAAATGGCTACTTTCACTCTTACAGCTGGTGCTTGTTCACAGGTGTTTAAATGTCTATGGTTGTTTATTATACTACTAAGTAAGTAAAACATTGAATTTACTAATGATGAAAATGTGCCATAAGCCAAGGAGTATGACTTACCCAAGTCTATCTATTTTAGATACAAGGGGGTCTATAAAAATATAATATTATTGAGGTCTCTCTCACTTGGCTTAATAAATAGCAAATGCTTAATTTTCCTTCCACTTCACTTTTGGAAAGGATGGGGGAAAGTATCTTATAAGATACAAGGGTAAGGGGCTGGAGAGATGGTTCATGGTTAAGAGCACTGGCTGCTTTTGCAGAGGACCTGAGTTCGATTGGCTGCTCTTGCAGAGGACCTGAGTTCGATTCCCAGCACCCATATAGTGGCTAACAATCATCCTAACTCTAGTTCCAGGGGATCCTACACCATCTTCTGACCTCCACAGGCATTGCACAACATGGGTGCATTTACATGTAGGCAATACACTCATATACATAAAATTAAAAATAAGAAATAAAATATTTTTTAAAAAGATACAATGGTGAAAAACCTATTAAAATCTTATTTCTAGATTAATACCATCCATTTTCCTGTTGCTTGGTTTTAGGAGCTTGTTTCCTCTTTTGGTGGGAGGACATGAGACAGGCTCTCATGTATCCCAGGCTGGCCCAGATTGCCCTATGTAACCAAGGCTCTCTCATCTCTCAAGAACTAGAATAAGAGGCATACACCAGGCCTGACTCTAGGAAAGGAGTTGAAGGGAGAAGAATAGTTTGGAAGAAAGGGAGTTGGGACTGACAGCAAGTATAAGAAAGGCAAGACATTTAATACCATAGGAGGCGTGTGCTTTGATCATAGAATGCCTCAGTGTGAGTTATCTGGGGCTGTGAGAGTCCTGAATTTGAAGTATTCTGTTCTATTTGTAGGGTGCTGCTTCTAGTCATGGCTGCTATCAAAATCACTTGTAAAGTTTTTAAGCAATACAAATGCTCATCCTCTACATAGGCTAAATGATTTAGAACCTCCATAGTGAGCATGTGTGTGTGTGTGTGTGTGTGTGTGTGAGAGAGAGAGAGAGAGAGAGAGAGAGAGAGAGTGTTTGTATTCAAAATGTTTGATAGGTAGTATTGAAAGTACACTCAGAACCAAAAAGCATTCCTTAACAGATATGCTTAGAAACTAAGTGGGTAATTTACCATAAACAGGAACTGAAGGGTCCTGTCTCCAGGAACTCTGACCACAGAAAAATGGAAATGGCCTAAGAATCTACATTTTAATCAGCATGCTGCATGTGCATTATTCCAATGAAGAAACTTCCTTCAAATCACAGAGACAGGTTTGAAAACCTCAGGGCTTCAGAGTGATTATTCTGTGTACGCCTCTCCTAGAATTGTTGTAGCACAATTGCATAAACTAGGTGGGATAAAATAACAGAAATCTATGCCAAGTGTGAATGGAACAAGCTATGAAATCCCAAGACTTTGGAGGAAGAGGTAAAATTGGGACACAATTGGTTTGCACATCAAGTTTCAATATAGTCAGGCTACATAGAGAGACTGTTCCAAAAAGCAAAATTTCAGGACTGGAGAGATGGCTCAGTTGTTAAGAGCCCTTATTGATCTTGCAGATTTAATTCTCAGTAACCACATGGCAGCACACAATAGTCTGAACTCCAGTTCCAGGGCATCCAATGCCCCCTTCTCTCCTCCTCCATTGCCAGGCACACACATCTTACACATACATATACTTGCAGGTAAAATTTTATATGCTTGTATATATAAAATGAAAATAAATTTGGGGCTGGAAAGATGACTCGGCAGTTAAGAGTACTAGTTGCTCTTGCAGAGGACATGAGTTCAATTCCCAGCACCCACATGGTGGACAACAACCATCCCTAACTCCAATTCCAGGGAATCTGATGCCCACTTCTGCCCCCTGAGGGCATGCATGACATGGGTGCCCTTACATACACACACGTAGCACACTCATACACATAAAATGAAAATAATAAAATAGTAAAAGATAAAAATAAAAATAAATCTTTATTAAAAATCCTCTTAGTCCAGGAGGATGCCCAGACTGCCACTAATATAATCAAAGCATCAAGCTAGTAAACAAAGCCTCAGAAATTTGAAACGGAGAATCCTTCGCAGCCTCTTCTAGACTCTAGTGTTTGCTGACAATCCTTGGAATTCTTTGGCTTATGGATACATCACTGCCGTCTCTGCTTCAGTCTTCTCCCTGTGTGTCTGTCTTCACTTCTTATAAGGACACTAGTCATTGGATTGGAGCCAACCTTATGCACTCATTTTGATTTGATTGCATCTGCAAAGGCCTTATTACCATATAAGGTCACAGTCATAGGTACTGAACATCATCACATCTTCTTGGGTGTCACAATTCAAGCTCTTACATCACTTCAACCACATATTTTAAAACAAGACCTTCAAACACTCAGTAAAATAGATCCACTGTCTAAAGAAAAACCAATATTCTCAAAGCCTGGTGTGCAGAGTCTCACTTGCATAGCTTATGTTAAGAATGTATATTTCTAGAGCTTGAATCCAGAAAACAAAACAATCAAGAAACGTGTACCTTTGAGCACAAAAGAAATGTGTCAGAGACCGTTGCTCCAGTGATAACACAAACCAACCCTCTATCTTTGCTCATTTCTTATAAGCAAGGTAGCTGTGTGTGGGAAGCAGGGGAATAAGAAGGCAGAATAAGATACATGTGAACTGTAGTAAATACAGTAATGTAGACTAGAGAATATAAAATCATGCTGAAGAGCTCCCATTCTAAGGGCAAAACTCAAGGTAACAGGAAAACTGATCTGACTGTTGGAACCATTTCTATTAATACTCCTTGGGTCTATTGGCAGGCTACATTGCCAATGACCTGCTACTACTGCCCATAAAAGTATGATAGGTTGTAGTTGTTTATAGTGTTCATTTTAGTCATTTGTATTCAATGTTAATGCTTGAAATGGCAAGCATAACCATTCTGGGAAACTTCAATGATACTTAACCCTCCCTATTTAAACAGATGAACATTTTTGACAATAATGACAAAGTTCTGTTCTACTTCATAATGAAGGATACAGTTAGTTACTCAAAACAGAAATATCCTTCAAGTCTTTTTGGTCTACAAATACTGAATCAAATATATATTCGCACCCCAAAAACCCAACTGAGAAAGAACAACATCAAAATTAGGGAAGCCTGCATTCCTGAACATTCTATCATTCAATAAAGTGACAACTAACACTGGGACCTGGAAACTGAAAAGCAAATGGCGAGGTTTCCTCTTTAAGCTAGATTGGTGGTTCTCAGTCCCAGTTCCAATGTAAAGTTATTTGGAGAGTTTTTTTTTTTTTTTTAATTAGCACTACTTGAGCCTCATCCCAAATCAATAAAGTCTGAATCTGTAAAGGTACCTGTGTCCCTACTTTGAAGATTATTATTTTAAAAATCTAGATTGCAGCTCAGATCATACATAGTAATAAATATCCCAGGCAAATAGTATGATCATCTAGCACGGAAAATACTACACTAATCTAGCCTAGTTATTAGCTTCTGTTTAGCGAACTGAATTGTTCTTTAATCTTTTAATAGTCATTTCCTGCATAGGAAAAAAAGCATTTAAAATTATGGAAACTTATGCTTTTATTTTAGAGCTAATTTTCCTGCAGTAAACTATTTTACAATGCTTCCGTTCACATTGATTTCAGAATAATTTGCCACCTGTTTTCTTAGATACCTGAATTTTTCCATCTCTTCCTTCCTTTCAGGAAAATAAATCTGCTGAAGAATCTTAACAGTTGAATTTTCTGAACTTTGACCTACTGCTGTCAGCATCTCTGAGACTGCCTCCATCTGAGAATCATCAGGTCTGAGAACACTTTCCCTCCATCCTATAGTGAGGGATGTCAACAAAACTGTAGAAAATTCATGCCCTGTACTCTTATATCCATCAAGCTTGTCAACTGGGCAGGAACATTACAATCTCCATCCTTAGGGAAGATTAAGAAAGACATGCAAGGGGGGTAAACACTCAGATATGCTGAGCAAGATATATACAAAAGCCTTTAGAAAATCTCCTTGCAGAAGAACTCAATTAAATCTGCATCATTAGTCAGCACACCCAAATGAGCTGTGTGTAAAAGGGAGCCTTTTCACCCTCTACTAAAATAGAGTAGAAGTCTGATATAATGCTCTAAGACATTCTTGTCCTTATGCCAGTATTATACAGCACTTTCACCATATTCGTTCAACCAGTATAGAAGTGAGTGTGAAAACTGAAGTTTATTGATTCATTTATTTAAACCAAATAACAAATTGTAATAAAACCTATTTGGTAGGGGAGGTGCTTGCTATGCTGGAAGACAGGGAGGTGAAATAATTGGCAAATTAGAGGATCACTATCTTCTTGTTTGTGCAGTGCAGATTTTGTTCTGTAACAGATTGTGAGAACACCCCACATATTCAGAGACAGGGTAAGTGTGTAATGCCTCGAGGGCACTAGACATTAAATAGAAATAATTACCAACTGAAGTCTTGAGTGATGACGGAGGTGCATTTTAAGTACCATGGAAATCTCACTGGGCGGGCCCATTTTCCCACTCTGGCAACAGAGGTTGATACCACTTCAGACAAGTATTCCAACTTGTACATGTACGTAGGTTTATTCCTGAGCCTCTTGGCAATTCTCCTCATCCTACTCTTCACAATGCTTCTTCGGCTCAAACATGTCATCTCGCCCATTTCCGAAAGCACCGAAAGTGTTCCTCAGTTCACAGATGTAGAAATGCAGAGCCGAATTCCTACTCCTTAAAGTCAGCATGATGGTGAGACTCAGTGGATCTTAGAAAACCCTGGTATGATGATATCAAGGCTTGCGTTCTCACATGAAGCTTCCTATGTAACAACAAGCTGTTCATGTTTTCTTTGCATTAGTCTTCATCTTGACTGTGCTGTGGGACATCTAAGAGGCTTAAGAGTCATTCTTTTAAAGGAATACAGAAAACTGCAGCTGGTTGGGCAGACAGGTTTCCATAGTAACCAGAGAGCTTGGGCTGTGAACAAACCTCAGACCACAGAAATTCATATGCAGCTGTTGATAAAACACAAGATTCCTGGAAGCTCCAAGAGCAAACAAGAATTTACCTTTGCATGTTACAGATATCCTCAAGAAAAAGGCCGGTTTTAATTTATTACTTTTGGCCCTAAAGAATCACTTTGGACATAACACAGATGTCTGTTGATATGCATCTAATTCATGTCACAGGGGAATGATAGGGGTCATTACCTCCCCCACCCAAAAAAATCAATGTTTTGAGCATCTTAACCCATCAGATTTGTCCTAAATGAAAGACTTAAAGAAACTGTTGTATTTAGGAGAAATTTTATAGAAAGAACTTTCTGGTGAATAAGCTCATCTTAGGAGGAAAATGTGCATACTATATCTGTGCTATTACTATTACTGGACTTTTAAAAACTCAAATAATGGCAGATGTATTACTAAAATCTGGAATGATGAACTGCCCCTAAATCAAGGAAAAATTAAGTCAAACTGTTCTCATGATAAGGATTTCTACACTGTACATTCAGCTTCTTTGCCTTTTTCTCCCTCCCCATCACGGTCTAGGATTGAGTTGCACACAAATATGAACTTTATTTAAAGATGGACTTGACATAGAAGACTGAAGTGTAGTCAAAACAGAAATGAAATGATGTTGTTTTTCTGTCACTTTGTGTCTTTGACCAAAACATGCTAGTTTTCTGGGGTCCAGGTTTTTCTTACTGAAAAATGTTCTGGGAGCTATTTTGTCAACACATTTTAGATATGAGTACAAGACAAAGAGGGAAAGGACTAAATAACACCCTCCAGCTAGTCCTTAATGAGATCAATGTCCTCAGATGTCACATTTGTCTCTCCCAGAAAATGCTCCTCCCTTCCTGATCCCTGCCAAAAACTGAAGTGTTTCACTTATTATCTGTAATAGAGACATATTTTGAAAATTCCATTCTTATAAGTAGTTCTAGATTGCCAGTAATGGGGAAATTAATTTCTTTTTTAAATTGACTTTCCAAAGGGAAACCAAAGGAGATGAGTACCGTTTACAAACTAGAAATTACAGTGCTGATCATATTCTTGCCGCCAGAGAACTAGTGTACCTGTGTTAAGTTTGATTTGCTCAAAAAAAAAAATCAGTTGCCCTTTGCAGTTAAAAGGTAGTCATCAAATTTCACAGGCTCGTCCTTGGGAATTGCAGCACCCCCACTAAGCACGTAGTGCTCTATAGTCTGTAACTAATTTCGATGGGCCCCTTTATTCATATCTAAATCCAGCATGATGGTGAAATTCCCAAGTGCTTTCTGCTTTTATACACAGTCATTTACCAATGCTCACCTCTCCAAGGGGCAGCAAAGCGTGAAATCCCCACATGCAGAGCTAAAGTTAGCAGCCGGGCTGACTGCCACACCTGTTACAACAGTGCACTGTTCAGAGATGGCAGCTGCATTTTGCACCATTCAGAACAAATTAGCAAGTAGGCTAAGATTTGGATACGGTGTAAAGTTCCCTTGGGGCCTTGTGTTTTCCAAAATGCAAAGTGACTCTTAAACAATTGCTTCTTTGTAGTTTAAGTTGTATTTATATTCAGTACCCAGACTCCACAGACTTTTTAAATGTCTCACTCTCGACAAACATACATGAGCTTCATCAAAGACTGGAAATACACCCCAGAACTTAAGGACACAGGTGTCCCCTCACTTGAGGCTCTCCTTTTTCTGCCCACAGTATTTGAATGCACTTTATAGTAGAGAAGTCAGTGGCTGGATAAATGTTGGAGCTGATTATACGTTCGACAGCAGTGATCATTAAGTTCCCCAATGCCCTGTTGCCGAATCTGATGAAGACACAGCCTGCACATCAATTCCCTACATACCTAGCTAGCTCAATCCAAATTTCAGGATATTAAAAATTATTCAGAAGCACTGACTTGGGCGATGAGTCTTAATTTATGATCAGGTTACTCACCAGGAAAACAACCACTCTCTTTCATCACAACTACTCCCGTGGGATCCAGATGTTAACTGAGCATTACCACGGTACACAGCACAGATTCCACCAAAATAGCAACATAATCCACTTCAGTTTCCAATGATATAAGAAGAATGGAAATGCATTTAAGGAGATGTGTCATTATGGTATTTCACATGGTATTTCATCATTAGGAAAATAAACGGAATGATTTGTGACAGCAAACTTACTGTAAAGAAAAGAAATTTGCCATTTCTTTTCAAGTATATTATATCCTCAAATGTATTAACGTACTACTACTTACAGAGTCAGCTACGATAACAAGGGGACACAATTTGAGTTTCTCTTTCTGTCCAAAATACAGACTTGGCAATCCACTGCTCCACTCCACTCTCCCTCAAATTGCACATAACCTGGCATATGAACAGGTAGATTATTTACATGTGTAAATACTCTATTTTAAGGGGAAAAAGAGTATTGTTTATTGGACCATATCATATGTAAATCAAAAAAGCCCGAATATCAACAATGTCCTACAATTTAACAAATTTGCAAAGACCACATGAATTCTCCAAATAGTATACCTTAATATGTATATTACTAAAAATGTACATTGTATATATTTCAGAATCATGAGTCATATAACAAGGTATGTATTGCAAAAGCTTGTGTGTTATATATTGGCCAATAAATCTTAATATTATGCAAGTAAAGAAGGGTTTATACAGCCTAACCTTTCCATTCATGCCAAATTTGAAACTTTGGACTTAGATAACTGAGTTTGAACACGGCAGATCCCACCATACTTACTTAGTAGGTATAAGGGGTCCATTTGTTACTAAGTAGTCATATTAAGTAATATATTTTATTCACTGCATTTACATAAAATAAGTTTTTTTACAAAACTGTATGGGAAATTGGGGTTTCTTCTCTTTGAACTCCTTTATATTTGAATTTGATTCATATTGTATAAAAATAGAAGCATAAACTTTGTGTTAATATTTTGCGAGTCAATTAGATCCCTCAACAATAAATGCTGACTCTTCTGTTTGTTGGTAACAAATGTCTATTGTCTGAAGATGTAAACTGTATTGCATTAGTTTCTTCATTGCAATATAAATTATAATAACTCCAATGATTTTGTGGAACTTATCATTTGAAGGTCTCATCATTATTCCTTATTCTCTTGCCTCTCATTTTTTCCTATTCTCCCCACTTGCAAACTGATGGGTGCATTTATTTGTTCATTTATCAGTAACTTGAGAAACACTGAATGGCTGCCAGCTATTAGTGAGGGTGACTGTAAGGAACAAGTGACTCAATCAGGTATCTGAAGGGATAACAGTATCTTCCACCCCCCAATAGGCTATGGTTTGGGGAAATAAAGGTTTAATTTATTTTTATTTTCTGTGTATGAATCTTTTGCCTGTATATATGCAAATGCATTATGCTTATATCTGGTGCCTGCAGAAGCCAAAAAAGATCCTTGGAACCCCTGGAGCTAGAGTTAAGGATAGGTATCAGTCACCATGTGGATTCTGGGAGCAGAATCTGGGTCCTCTGAAAGAGCAGAAAGTGCTCCTCACCACTGAGCTGTGTCTCCAGCCCCTAGGATATGTTGTAAATGGAGCTTCTAGTTTGTACTTCCTTTGTTTGACCTTCACAGTGGCCCTGTAAAGACTGAATAGAGAAAGGATGGCGTCTATTTGACATGACAGGACAGGAAACCAGAGAGATTTTTAGGACATTCATGGCTATAGAGAGACAGATTCAAGACTGCACTGCAATCCTTTGTATTCTTACCTGAGTATTCTCCCTATGCTTTGTTTTGTGGGCACTGAATAGATATTTCAAAACCATTCATTGTATTCCACAAAACGAAAGCCCTATTTGTGATTAATTCTCTTTGTTCAACAATTCCAAACAAATAAACAAAATTCTACAATTTGTTTCTTTGTTTGTTTTTGAGACAGGGTCTTATGTGTCTCAGGATAACTCATTATGCAGCAAACGATGACCTTGAACTTTTGATCAACTGGAACACAACACTATACCTGGTTTATACAGTGCTGGGTTTCAAGCTTGGGGCTTCGTACAAGCTAAGCAAGCATTCTACCAACTGAGCCAAATCCCTAGCCCTCCTGTCTCTTAAAAGAATTTTACAGCTGAAGTAGGATTCATTAATAGACTGTGGGAAACTTTACACAAAGCCATATCCCACTGCTTTAATTTAGATGGATGAAAGGAATGGAAAAAAATATGAATGGATTATTAATTGCAGTGCAAATTTTAGTTCTCTGATGTTTGAGTTAATATTCAGAACCAGTATCAGTCTTTCATATGTGTGACTGCTTTCTCTTCCCTTCCTCATTCCAGGATTGAGAACAATTCCTCTTAGGGGGAAACAGTGTCTATTTATTTATTTGTTTCTTTGTTTCTTTGTTTGTATGGGTGTGAGATTGCCTGGACTTATGTGCACCATATGGAGGCAGGCATCTGTGGAGGCCAGAACGGAGCATCCAATCTCCTGTAATTGGAGTTAAGGGCCACTGTGAGCTGTCACTGAGTACTGGGAACTGAACCCAAGTCCTCTCCAAGAACAATACTTTCTTTCAACTGCTGATCCATTTCTCTAGACCCAGCAAAAGTGTTCTTATTTAAAAGGCATAGTGTTGCTTGAGATATAGAATATTTCTACGTCTCAAGATGGTTGCATCATGTTACCTTCTGTTCAACACCCACAGAAGTGGTAACTACTATTTGCAGTTGTATCAACATAGATTGGTTTTGCCCAATTTTGAATTGTATGAGCAATGAATATAGCTTCCTTCAACCATATACAAATTTGTCAAGTAGCAAAGTTTGTATTTGCTTCCTTCACTGTGAGTTCTAACTCAGTAAACATGAGAATGAAATTTTGTGTGTGAGTTTTTAAAAAATATTTTATTCATTTTTTATTAATTTTTATTGAATCATAGTGTATTTCATACAGAACATGTCAATCAATCTTAATCATCTTTATTCCCCCTTCCCCATCAGCACCTCCTAAAGCCCCCCAACTGGAATCCATACATTCTTACATCTTTTTAAACATCTATTGTGTCAAGTTAGTGTCCCCAAATGTTCCTCAGTGCAAGTTCATCCACTGGGATCTAGTCAGCCTATCCAGAGTCCCTCTCTTTAAGAAGCTTAGTTCATCCTCAACTAACAGTAATAAGTTGCCAATATTTGTTCAGAAAAGGTTAGGATCTGCTGCCAGTTTCCCCTGGTCCATGCTGGGTTTTTGTCTGCTTAAGTTTGTGTGGGTCTTGAGCATGTGGACACCATTGCTCTAGGTTCATATGAGCAAGGTCCCAGGACCTTGTAGCCTTCTATTTCCATATGGACACACCTCCACACTGGCTCTTACAATCCTTCTGCCCTCTTCCACAATGGTTCCTGAGCCCTGAGAAAGTGAAACTTTATATAAGAGTCCTGTTCAGGGACCCACACTCTGCAGACTCCTAATCTCTGTGCTTTGGCCACTTGTGACCTTTTGTGTTACTGGTCCACTGTTGCATGAGAGAGCATCATTAATGAGAGTCAAGAGATTCATTAGTGTCCTCTTACCCTAGTTCTGTGTTTTGTGAGCCTTAGGTGTAGAGGTTACATTGCAGATGTGCAGCTTAGGCATGGACAATTCACAGACAATGTCTGTGTGTGACCAGCTATGGTACTCTGTAGTAGTCTCCATCTGGTGCAATAGAAGCTTCTTTGATGAGTAGTGAATGGGATACTTGACTGTAAATATAAGGATACATATCTTGCATTTAGTAAGAAGTTGCATTAACCTAGGGCTGTGACAGCCTTAGGGATTTCTCTAAGATTTATGACTTCTTCAACCATGTGTATTTGGCTAGGATTACAAAGCTGCATGTGAGTTTCCTCTTATTGAGTGGGCTCTAAGACCAATTAGGTGCCATTGATTGCCCCCGAGATAAAACTACCACTACTACACTAGTGTCAAATGCTGTGCTGGTCATCAGTGTAGTTATTTGGTCATCTATGTGGTTATTTGGTCATGGCTGGTGTTGGGCCATCGATTGATTTTATCCCTTAGCTGCTTGCTCTCCAGAGCTATGAGAGCTAGCCTTCAAAGGAAGTGGTTTCCAGGTCACTTCCAGCTCCACTGCTCCAAATGCTGTGTCTGAAGTATATCTGTATGTCTTGTCTTCAGCAATAGGATCTTAGCTTCAAGTTCCTGGGGGCAGTCAAGGGCTATGTCAATAGCCCGTGTAATTCTGGAAGTCTCCTGGACTAACCTGGCCAACAACTCAAAGGAGGGTTTCTCCTGTCTGGCACTGTTTTCTATTATGTCGCCTTCAGCTATGCACATGGACTCATGTAGAGATATTGTATGTGGAATTTGTCATTAGGTTGGTAGACTAATATGATTCCCTCTGGTGTTTTATACTAGCTAGGCATTATTTCTCTCTCTCTCTCTCTCTCTCTCTCTGTCTCTCTCCCCCTGACTAACCCTCTCTCCATGCCTTGCCCATTTAAAGTGTCCCCATTTTTCCCCATTTCTCCCTTAATACCAGTCTCTTACAGCCCCATCTCTCTTGAGCTCCTTCTTTCCCTTTATCCCCATAGTTCCTTGTGTAATCTTGCCTCCCTCCCCCATTTAAATAACCCCTTTTATTTATTTCTTCCTTTGTAACATCTGTCTCCTAATAGTCTTCTCTCTCAGATTCCTTCTTTCTCTTTATCTCCCTGATTCCTTTCCATTTGGTGCCTGCAGTTACACCAGGATACATACTCACATATAAGGATTTGGTGCTAGGATCCACAAAAGAGGGAGCACATATGTCGTTTGTTTTTCTGAGTCAGTGTTATTTCACTTAGCATAACAGTTCTAGTTCCATCCCTTTACCTGCAAATGTCGTTATTTCATGATTCATCCTATTGTAGAGATATTTGTACATCCACGTTTGTTGCTGCTCTTTTCACAATATCTAAGACATGGAAGCAACCTAAGGGTCCCTCCATTGATGAATGGATAATAAAAATGAGGTACATTTACACAATGGAGTTCTACTCTGCTGTGGAGAAAGAATTTTTTTTAATTGCAGTGTTTAGTGTTTTAAATGTACACAACAATTTCATTTGTGCTTTATAATAAATGTTATAACATTTAAAAATAAATAGTGACTACAAAGGATTTCTCTAGCCACAAAGAATGAATTAGGTAGATCAGAAACACACATAATTCTGAAAAAAAAATGGCTGAAAAGAAATAGTTATTACAGACTTTAGCAATGACTGCAAGATCATCCCTTAACCTTTTGACATCTCACTTACACATCATTGCAAGCTTGAAGGATAAACTTTCCTGTTCCTATTTTACATATGGCTATGGAGAATGAAGACAAAAGTATGAGGCACAAGTATTAGAACAGGAAATATACATAATGACTGTAGGTGATGACATTTTGATGGATAACTAGAATTCTAATATTTTGATTTATTTTCATATTCAATATTTATTCATTAAATTGTGAATAATGTGGAAGACAAAAAGAGATTACAGAAATCAGAGATGTCAAGCATGCAATCAAAATATTTCTGGGTGGGAGCTATAAAGATGGCTCAGCAGTTAAGATCAATGACTGTTCTTGAAGAGGACTAGCATTCACCATTCATCAAATAAGCTTCTTTTTTGCAACAGATGGGGACTGTTATAGAGTTCTGTCGCGCCCACCTCGTCCAGCAAGGAAGACGCGACTCCGGACTCTTCCAAAAGCAGTTTATTCAGGAACCTTGAACAACCTTTTGGCTTTTTAATTTTATAACTCCTTCTTTCCCCTCCTTACTGCTTCTCCTTCTCCTTCTCCTCCCGGGGAAAGCCCGCCACAAAGTTAAATTCCCTCCTGCCAGCCAACCCCAAACTACCACGTGGTGAAAGCAGACAGGCGCACACAGGCGGAAGCAGGGCCAGACCTCAGCCACAGCCAATCATGGAGCTGTTTGCTCCAGAGAGCGCCCACCTCGGGATGGTGGGAGGCGGGAGCAGGCGCCATCTTTAAGACACAGCAATCCGCGGCTCTCTACATCTCCCCCTTTTATTTTATATAACATAGCAGAAACGGGCGAAGATAGAGGTCTGATCCCTGGTGTGCACAATTGGGATTATGTCCTGGAGACACCCACAGATTCATCACCTGCGGTGACCCAGACCCATCCCGTACCAATTTTCCCAGGGGAAGGAGCTAAGGGTACCACCTTCATGCAACCAGACATGTCTTCCAAGGAAACGCTTAGACACCAGCAGGCGAAACCTTGTGCAGTGCTTAGCCTCGCATCCCGTCCTCATAACTCCTTCATGGCAATTAGCCATACTTGGGGGGACTGTCCAGTTTTAATGGCTGTAAAGGCTTGAATGATCATAGCTGCATTCTGCTTTTGTGTGGCTCTAATCTTACATATACACCACAGGCAGACCAGGGAGGTCATAATCAGGAGACCTGCTAACACTCCCATTCCCGCCCACTCTTTCAGATGGTTTATAGCAATTCTTTTAGGGTGTCTTTAAAATTAAATGTCCAGTTCAGCATTGGCTTTGGAAACACCAACAGGATTCCCCATCTCGGTTTTATTTTCCCTAGTTGGCTCATCAGGGCTGGAAGCAGGGGTATCGTCATGCTGACTTTTGAGCTGAATTCTTCTAACCAGGCGTTCAGGTACCCATACTGGATCTTGTTGGTCCTGTGGAAAAATACAAACAGATCCTCGTGCCCATGTCAGCACGGGGTCAGGCCCACGCCAGAGGCCCGTTAATACGTCTTTCCACTTAGCCATCCCTTTTGCAGGGCCATGATGGTCCTGATGTCTATCCGCTGCTGAGCGGCCTTGAGCATCCAAATTCAAAAAATTTATAGTAAACAAGACTAGGGACTTTCCCTTAGGGTGCGGCCGTGGCCTACTCCCCCTTTTTGTTTTTGAGTTTTTAGCTGTTGGGGCTTGCCCCATGCAGCCCAGGCCTCTAAGTAATGAGTTATAACATTGCATGCCTTTTTTCCTGTCAAAGGTGTAGCGTGTAGAATACCTGAACAGGTATCCACAGACACATGAACATATTTTTGGTTTTTAAACTTCGAAATATGTGTCACATCCATTTGTTAAACTTTTAAAGGGAGCAAACCGTGTGGGTTAACTCCAATCCTAGGTGGATGGTGAAAAGTTACACATTGAGAACAATTTAGCACCACCTGTCGAGCATCTGCTCGAGACAGGTGAAATTTTTGTTGTAAGGCTTGGGCATTCACATGAAACCTGTTATGAAAACATTTTGTCCTTTTTATAGTGGAGCTTAAAAATATACATTTTATTCTGGTCCATAAATTTACTTTATTATTTCCTGTACTCAAAGGTTCTGGCAGGCCTGTATGAGTTCTAATATGTTGGATAAAAAAGCCTGTCTTTGCCAAATTAAAGTCTGTAATTGTTGAAAAAGCTGACAGACCGGACTAGAGTTTTTAATTGGTCCAGCCACTTTCAAAACTCTTACTGCATTAACGGCATGAGTTGAATTAGATATTAAATTAAAGGCAAAAGTACAATTTTTAAATACTTTTATAATTATGCTTAACTTAATTAACTGTGGGGAGCCAGGCTGAAACTGTCGCATCATTGGCTCCTGTTTACAAAAACTTTGTCTTTTAAATTTAAGATAATTTTATAAGTATTTTTAGAAATAGCAGAAGGAATAGGTAATCCAGGTTGCAGCTATTTAAGAACTGTCTTTTTCTTTGGGATTTAAAGACTATGGAATAACTGCTTGATTTTAAGTTACACAAAAGCTGGCTCCTCCAGCCCAGTGGAAGGTTTAGCTTTACTTTTTAGGTTGTTTGGGGCGCTGCCCTGCAGCTTGATTAGCGGCAGCTTGTTCATTAGTATACTCAATTAAGAATGACTTCCAATCTAAGTAGTGCCCGGGGCTCAGACATGCGCGAGTCAGCCCCGCCCAGTCTTAAAGATGGCGCTGGAGCATCGGGCCCATACCTGGCCGTTGCCGGCAGTTCGGAACAGGACGGGAGCGGCGCGCATCCCCGTGCGCACGCCTGGACCCTGCGGACGTTACGCCGCGACGAGTAGGAGGGCCGCGGTGAGGCTTGAAGCCTAAGGCGCGGGTTTTTTGTTTTTTTTGTTTTTTTTTTTTTTAAGTTGTACATTTTCCCAGATGAAACTCCTTTTGTTGCTTGGAAAAGTGAAGTACAACCGTGAGTCTTACGGACGCTGCGAAACACGGTGCAATGGTATCGTACTTCTCCAAGAATCTCTCCAAAGTGCTTTTCTTAAGCTTTAAATTTTTAGAACGAAGCAGCTCATTTAGAGCCAAAAAAATTGGGTGGGAACTAGTATTTCCCGTAACATTTTTTTGGGTACTTCTTGTACATTCTCTACAAAAATAGGCAAAAATAAGGTACCAGAACACAAAACTAATGCCCATTCCTATAGCAACAATCATATAAAAATCCATTTTTACTTTCGGTTCACTATAACCTCCCAGCTGTCCCCGCTCCATCTACAGAGGGAGCAAAGCACCCCGCTATGTTGCGGCCCCCCCAATTTACTTGAGGACTTAGCTAAGTACCCGCTCTTGACGGATCCCCAAATTTAATTGAGGACTTTTCCACTTTTGTCGTGGATCCTCATCTTACCTGAGGACTTTTCCAGTGCACTGCCCTGACTGCAAAAGGTTCTGAGTCCCTCAATGAGTTCTTCTCCCGGGTTTCGGCACCACTTGTCGCGTCTGTCTCGTCCAGCAAGGAAGACGCGACTCCGGACTCTTCCAAAAGCAGTTTATTCAGGAACCTTGAACAACCTTTCGGCTTTTTAATTTTATAACTCCTTCTTTCCCCTCCTTACTGCTTCTCCTTCTCCTTCTCCTCCCGGGGAAAGCCCGCCACAAAGTTAAATTCCCTCCTGCCAGCCAACCCCAAACTACCACGTGGTGAAAGCAGACAGGCGCACACAGGCGGAAGCAGGGCCAGACCTCAGCCACAGCCAATCATGGAGCTGTTTGCTCCAGAGAGCGCCCACCTCGGGATGGTGGGAGGCGGGAGCAGGCGCCATCTTTAAGACGCAGCAATCCGCGGCTCTCTACAGAGTTCCCCAACTGGTCACACACAGAAAATATATATCTGAAAGATGCCCAACCCTAAGTGACACATCTACATTGGCACCTGGACACCTAAGGCTCATGGAACATAGTAGAACGGGGGGATGGGGGGGTGGAGAGAATACTAATGCATCCCTCAACTCTCTCCTCATACAACAGTGTGATGCACACAAAAGGCCACAACTGGTTAAGTTTTAGAGAATAAGAGACTGCAGAGTGCATATTCCCGGACAGGACTCCTATACTAAATCTCACCCACAAATGACTCAGGAACTACTATGAAAGAGGGGGTGGAAGGTCCTAAGAGCCATGGTTGGTGCATGAACATAAGGAAATGGAGGCTTTCAGGCCTCTGGGAACTTGTGTGTATGGACTGGCAATAATGATCACAGCATGCACAAGACCTATGCTGACTCAATTAGACAAAACCCAGTATAAAACTGGGGAAATGGGAAGCAGACCCCAACCTTAGCTGAGGAGTTATTGGCAACTGATTGTTGGGGAATGAGGGAGAGTAGATCTTCTTTAAGAGATTGACCCTACATAAGACGGCTAGGCTCCAGTGTATGAACTTACACCAAGGGACATCTGGGTACAAATGCTCAGTTGGATAGGACTTAACATATATGACAGAATGCATGAGATCTGATGTGGGAAAGGGGCTATTGGAGGGCACATGTGGGAGGGTTTAAATTTGATTAAAATCCATTATATGAAGGCACAGAACTCAATAAAATATACATGAAAAGCTACTCATACATATAAAAATAAATAATTTGGAAAAAGAGAAAGAAAATACTGTAATAACTAAACTGATATAATCCTCAAACTAAAAATATGTAACTGTAATGTACAATGTAAATTTGAAATTCCATATGTCTACTATAATTTTTGAATATTATTTACTGACAAAACTATACTACCAATCTTCAATAATAATGGGAAAATTTGTCACTGTTGCTGTAATATGAGTTTGACATTCACTCCCTTTCCAAATTCTCCAACCTGTACAAAGTTTTTCACTGTAGTCTTGTTATTTTTAACTGTTTTATTTTATGTGTATGAGTGTATTGCTTGCATGTATGTTAGTGCATCCATGTCATGTAATGCCCACGGAGGTCCTGGAACTGGAGTTACAGACCATTGTTAGTACAGACCATATTGCTGCCGGGAACTGAACATGGGTCCTCTGCAAGAGCAGCCAGTGCTCTTAACTGCTAAGTCATCTCTCTAGCCCTCATGTTATTTTTAAAAGAAAGCAATGCTAATTAAAAAGTTTTTAGAAGAAGTGGATAGCTTTCAGATAGATTTAAGGATAAAAGAGCAACATTACTTGGTGTTGAACTGCAAAACTGGAGTAAAGAAGACCAAGTTTTGAATAAGGGTCTCATGGCCCTAGTCATTGAAACGAAAGAAATTCAGGTCAAGTTGGTAGAGTAATTAAACTTGAGGCTTGTTTATTTTGAGAAACATTTGAAATATTCTCCCATCAGGCCAATGGGTGAGCTCCAGGTTCAATGAGAGACTCTGTCTAAAAGATGGAAGAATAATTGAGGAGAACACCCAGAACTGACTTCCGACCTTCCAACATACATGCATACACAAGCATGTGTATCTACACACATGCGGGCATACACACACACATATACACACACACACACAAGGAGTTTAAGTTCAGGATCATAAATAATAGAGAAACTGGGCCAATAGAAACCAGAAATTAATAGAGCAAAACAACCAGAACAGAAAATGGATCCAAAAAGTTTTCATTGAATAAGAGTGAAGTGTCAAACATACTTTCAAGAAGGAATAGTGAACATGATTCTGACAGAAGACAAATGGAATTCTTAAATAGAGTGATTTAAGAATGGTAAATAGAAGGACTATCTATAAAGAAGGAAACAGAATGATGGGGCCAAAAGAAATGAGAAAACATCAAGGGAATGGTGAAATAGAAGGCATTACCACTCAGGCTTGCAGAGAGCACGGTTGGGAGCTAAGATTGCTATCTGACAAGCCCTGTGGCCATGAGAAAGTTAATGAACAATCTGTGACCTGAAGCAAGAAACAAAACTAGGAAGTTGTACCACACCAATAATAGAATGCAGGGTATGGGACAAAAATGATAAATTTACTGAAAGTAGGAACTTTGATCCAAAGGTAAGTAACAGAAACATAAAACCTGACTTTATACTCAAACTTAGATTCTAAACATCATCAGATACCTGGAGACATGTTAATGCCATGTCTAATAAACCAAACCCTTAAAATTTTACCATTTCAAGGTACCAAAACATCCACATTGAAGAGGTATAGGCTTAGCCTGTTAGTTTTAAAAGATAGAACCACAAACAAAATATAGAATTTAAAAGGAAGTGATTTGTATTCATTGTGCTTCTAGTAACAGGAATTTTCCCCCAGAGAAGTCAGGCTTGTAAAGTAGAACATTATTTATGCAGCTAGAGAGTGATCACTATATCTGTCAGAGATAATGTTAAGAACACAATTACTAGGGCTGGAAAGATGATTCAGCAGTAAAGAGGGCATATTTCTCTTGCAGAAGATACGAGTTCAGTTCCCAGCTGCCACATAGCAGCTCACAACCTCCTGTTGGGGATCTGACACACTTCTAGTCCCTTCTGCTAGCACTGTACTCACATGCACAACCCCCCACACACATATAATTATTATAATAAAATAAAACGTTTTTTTTAAATAAAAAGTTCATCTCAAGCTCTATGCTTAATATTTTACTTGGGTTTTTATATAAATTTAACAGAAGCCTGCATAATAAGTGTTATTATCATCTCATTTTATAAATGAGGTACTGAACTTTATAAGAGTTAAACAATTTGCCCCAGGTCACATGGCTAATAAATGACACTGAGCTGACATTCTTATGCATGGAGAACTATTAGCATTATGGTACACTACCTAGTACATATTGCAGGAGTCATTCATATATTGGGTAAGAAACTAAAGCAAATAGGAATTCTCAGATTTTGTGTGTATATGAATATGTGCATATACGTGTATTAATATATGCCTATATATTTATGCATAAGGACATATACATGTATATAACTATATAGATATATATAGATACATGGGATATATGGGATATATATATATATATATATATAGAGAGAGAGAGAGAGAGAGAGAGAGAGAGAGACAGAGAGAATACTAGATAAAGAAATTCTTTGATCCAAAGAGAACATGACCCCTTGATGCAGAGGTTACAGCTCAGTGGTACATGGATTTCATTGTTGTATATTCATACATGAATTTGTTACCCTTCTTCCCAGGCTGCCCTCCTCTGCTCCCGGGCCACCCACTATTGGTCCTCTTCCTCCCACACTTCTGCTTTCCTATCATATGTATTTAATTAATAACCTTTTTTTTTCTTTTTCCCTTCCTCAATTCTCCTTTAACATCTCTGTTTCCATTCACATGGTCCCCATTCTAGCTTTATGATCTATACCCACACACATATACCTAACATATGTAAATATTAAATTATAGGATCTCTGTGGTATTGGTCTTTCTAGTTATATCACTTTAACCTCAAAATGGCATCTTTTTAAAGAGATAGACTCATTCTTTGTATATGAAGCAAAAAAAAAACACTTCTAAAAATTAAATGTTTTAATCCTATAGAAAAACACAAAGAACTATTAAGAGAAAAAAGAATTTTCTGAAAATCCACTAATGGCCCTTTAACATGTCTTAATATTTTACCCTACTAGTCTCAGATCTTTTTTAAAGACATAAAACATTATAGGCAGAATTGAAGCTCTAGTTCCCTTCTCTATTATCCTACTACTCTGCTTTAGAAAAAGATAGTGAAAACTAAAATGACCCACGTTCAGGGGCTGGAGAGATGTCTCGTGATTAAAAGCGCTGGTTGCTCTTGCAGAGGATCCAGGTTCAGTTCCCAGCACCCACATTTTGGCTCACAACTATCTATAACTCCAGTTCTAAGTAATCCTCACACCCTCTTCTGGCCTCCGTAGGCACTGCATGCACATGGTGCATATACACGGGTGCAGGCAAAAACAATCATACACATAAAATAAACAATCTTAACAAAAAAAACTTCCTCCATTCTCAGCTTAGATACTGAGGACTGAAATTTGTTACCCTTCTGCTCCCTTGTACCTTATTATATGTATTAGCATGCCCCACCTCCAGAAGGCTTTTTTTTTCCAAGAAAATAGCTTAATTTTTCATTAGAGAAATTTCCCCCAAAGACTCAGCAATTTTTCCATGGAAGTATCAATGATAGTCGATACTCTAAAACACTATGTTTAGAGTCCTTCATGTATCTTATATGTAGAACCTATATTTAAAATTGAATATACATATGTATATATATATATATATATATATATATATCAATTATAAAGAAGAGGAAAAGAAATTGAGAGAAACTAGGGGAACATGGGAAAAGCTGATGGGGACCATAAGGTTCTAATGGAAAGAAAATACTCATGTATATATGTATGTATTTAATGTATGTGTGTTTGTAGGCTTTGAAATAAAAAAGGGTAATCATAAAAAGGAATAAAGAGATCGTAAAGAAGGTGGGGAAGATCGAGTAATGGAATACTTGTGATAAAAAGGAGGAGTAAAGAAAGAAAAGAACCCCCAGGAACAGAGGTGGGGTAAAGGGGAAGGGAACCAAAAGGGACAAAATATGACAAATATTTATGAAGATGTGTGATGAAACCCATTATTTTGTATGCTAATCTAGAAAATAATAAAATAAAAAATTTAAAACTCTACTGTTTCTACTAATTGGAGACTGTCGTATCATAATGTGTACCCAAACCTAATTAAGTCTCCACATTGAAAGATACTTTGCCTTTTCTTCGTTTGTTGTCATGCTGGAGAGTCAAGCTCAAAGCGTTTCATGTATTTAAATGCCATGGACTTTACTACTGTACTACATCCCCAGCGAGAGGTGCCTTTTTGACCAAACTTCTTAATACATTTTGACAAAAATTCTCAATACATTATCACATTGCCATTCTCCCTCTGAGCTCCTAACAATCCTTTAGGGAACTGGTGCTCTGTTACCAGAGTAAACAAATGAACTCAGTAAGTTGTGTGGATATCAGAAAAGCCAGCATTCAGCATCACTGTTCTGCTCTTGGTAGTTATCACTGCAAAGTGTAATTTGATTTGGTTAAGTACACATGAGGCATTCAAAAGTGACAATACTGTTTTGCAATCCATATTTTAAATAATATACATGTATCACAATGCACATATCCTGCTGCAACTTATTATGATAATGATTGCTTATTAAGTTTGTGGTCCTCATCATTAATTTTCACTGTTGTAGTTCATTGTCTAAATACATCATAATTGTTTTACCCATTTCCTTGGATGACTATTTTGCCTGACATTAATAGAGGAGCATGAGCTTTCTTTTGGTTAGTCATATATACAACTTTCCATCTGGTTATGTAAAGTATGCATGCTCATCCAGTTGGATATGAATTTCATAAGTAGAATACTAGTTGGACTTAGGTTTCTTATTTTACTTTACAATGTCTGTTTTAACTGATATGTTCAACCCGTTTACTTTTATAGAGATTGTCAAATGATTTGGATTTGTTAATATCTTATTTTATTACTTTTGCTCTTTCTTTGTGCTGTTTTTCTCCTTTCCTGCATTACATGCAGTTGCATGAAATATTCATGTCATATTTCTTGTATTGATTGACAAATCTGATGCTTGATGTAAGCATCTATTCTTTTCTTTATGTTTTATTTTGTTTCGTTTTTGAGACCACGTTACTGGCAGTTGAGGATGACCTTGAACTTCTGTTCTTCCTGCATCTACTTCTCAAGTGCTAAGATTACAAGTGTGTGCCACCATGTCCTGTTTATGTGGTGCTGAGGAAGGAACTCAGGGCTTCCTGTGTGTTCTAGACAAGTACTCTACCAACTGAGCTATGTCCTAAACCCCAAGGTATGCCCAAAGATGTCCTTGAACTTATGATTCTCTTGCCTCATCCTCTTCAGCACTTGCCAACCAACATGCACCACCACAACATCTTGTCTCCTCTTTTGCACATTGGAAATCTTTGATGTGAATTACTTTTCTCATGTGTTCTATAATGTTCTTTTTGAGCATTTTATTTCCATTTTAAATTATTTCATTACTGTATTAGTGGTGTGTGTGTCTGTGTGTGTCTGTGTGTCTGTGTCTGTGTGTGTCTGTGTGTGTGTGCAATCATCAAGATCGCAGGGCAAGTGCTTTTATACACTGAATCATCTTGTCAACCCTGTTCCCATTTTTGGTGTAACTTTTTAATTAATTTCTATTTTTACTGAAACAACACATGACTGAATGTTGAAAATATGCTCATACAAAGTTTTTAAAAAGTCTTAGAAAAAGGGCATATACTTTATGATTATATTTATATATAAAAATGTACTTCCCAATATTGTAGTTTCTAGCCACATGTGCCTATAGAGCAGTTGATATGTGACTAGTTGTAATTGAAATGTGCTGTAAGTATAAATTGTATTTGGGATTTTAAAGACATAATATGAAAAAAGATTCTAAAGCAGCTCATTGATTATATACTGAATACATGCTGAAAATCATAACAGTTTGTATTTACTGGATAATATAAAATGCATTGTTTTAATTGATATAACCTGTTTCTTTCTATTCATGTAACATGGCAAATGAAAAATGTTAAATGAAATACGCCTTTGTTGAGGAGTCCTATACTTCTATATTTTTAAGACATTCATCTCCAAATGATGAAAACATCCAAGTACTGTGGTACATACCTGTAATTTCAGCACTCAAGAAGTGAAGAAAGACAGATCAGTAGTTCAAGATCATCCTCAGCTCTACAGGGAGTTTGATAAAACTTCGTTGAATCCCCAAAAGATTATATTGAGGCTAATAAGCCAATAAAATATATGACCAGGATTCTATTTATGTGGAACTACTGAAAAATGAAAATCTATAGGGGCACAAAGTAGATCATTGTTTATGTCTTAATGAATTACGATAGTTAATATTAATTCTCAATTTGACTGAATTTATAATCACCTAGGAAACACGACTCTTCTTTGTGGGGGTATTTCCAGAGAGGTTTACCTGATGAGGAAATTCATCACTTGGGCTGGGATTCCAGACTGAATAAAAAGGAGAAAATGAGCTGAGCATCAGAATTCATCTCTTCCTTTCCTGAAGATACAGTATGACTAGATGCCTCATGCTCCCACTGGCATATCTTTCCTCCCATGACGGACTAATTCTCCTCAAACCATGAGATAAAATATACCCTTCCTTCCTTAAGTTTCTTTGAACAGATATTTTGTCACAGCAACAGTAAAAGTAACTAACACACGGACCAGAGAGAGAGCTCAAGACAATTACTTCTTGCAATAGTGGATGTGTTCCCTGTCTTGATTATGAGGATTGTTTCTGTTATGATGAAGACAAGTGTTAGTGTTAAAAGGAATGTTATGGAGAAAAGGGTGACCTTGTGAATACTGAGGAAGGCAAGTAAGAGGGAAGGAGATCAGCAACCTGACTAGAACAGAGGAAAGTCAAGGTTCTAGGAACAATAACACAATTGATCAGTAAGCTCCAGCCAGCAATCATGAAGCCCCCTAGAGGAGCATGTTCCAGTCATCATTGCCCTTTCTGCTAGTACACTTCTCAACTTTATGAGTAATGACGCCTTTATGTATATTCTTGCACCTAATACATCTAATTGTAACAGATTAAGTCGTGCATAAGGACAGCTTCTAAGAAAAACTCTACCTATTCCAGGAAGAACATCATGCCAGACTGCGACAGGGGTAGGCAAGGATAGGAGAAGTGGTAGATCAAGGCTTGTAAGTCCAGATACTAGAGGCAACCCCTGCGCCATTGCTTGGACTGTCCTCCACTTTGGAGGGTGTACTTTGCTTCTGCTTTCTCACCTTCTACAATAGGCTTTGATTATTTGCTTCTCTGCCTGTGTCCTGATATGAATTCTACTTCAGAAGCACAAGAACTGAAACTGCTGCAGTTGGTTTCAGAGGGATTGGAGAAAGAGGCATCTCACCTCAACCTCAAGTGTTACATAAATATATACACACCTCCCACACATAGACACTTATCAAACTGTGAGCTTTAAATATATGCAATTGTAAAAGGTTGAAAATTTTTCTCAAATGTCTAGTGATACCTAACTGCATTTTAAAATTTAAGAAGGAGATACAGGAAAGCTCCATATATAGGAATGGACCTTGTTTATTCATAGGTGTCACTGTAGGAAGATCAGGCATCAGTTCAAAATCCACAGCATAATACATACAACTTGCTATCACCTCGTTTTCTATCCCTGATCTACAATCCCCACCTCCTTCTCCTTCATAATAGCCTTCACCTAGAACCTTTTCTGCTCCTTCTGCTTGGAAAATCTCTCCCACTTCTGTTCCTAGGTGTATTGTCATTTCCCATCAACACAGACTGATGCAGAGGCAAGAAGATCAGGTCAAGGTCAGTCTCAGCTACGTACGGAGTCTGATGCCTGCCTGAGCTACATGAAACCCCATTTTTGTTTTTAGCTCAAAAACAGAGCAAAGAAAGGGAGGAAATGCAGTTTGATTTATTCCATGATCCAAGTCCATTACTTTCCCTGATTCCTCCTCTTAGAAACTGATTTGTTTCCCCATCATGACTGTAGTGCTTATAATTCCTTATATTCTTGCATGACTCCCTCCATTGCTATCCACTATTGAATGTATATGTGAGCTCCCTGAGGGAAGAGATTCATCTCTATATCTTTGGGGACTAACACAAATCCTGGCACACAGTAGATGATCAATAATACTGGATAATTATCTGCAAGGCAAAATAGCATACTCTTACTCTTGTGTTATAGTTCCTCTACTGATTATGGCTAAATTTGCTGAGGAGAAAGGCATAATTCCATGTCCTGGCTCAACAACACTATTCGACCAGCACGAACTTAATCCCAGTTATTCTATTTAAAAAAACGGATTTAGCAAGCATCTTAATTGTCAGTACCGAGAAGCGCATAGGCTAGTTTTCCAGCAAAAGATTGCATTTAGTAAAGAAGTTATTCACATATGTAGCTTATTATTATTACTAGGTTTTTAATTTTGTTGTTGTTATGGCTGCTGTATTTTGCTCTATTAGGATTGAACCTAGAGCCTTCTACATGCTAGTCATATGCTCCACCACTGAGATAACATCAGAAGCCCCTTGTACTTTTGGGACAAGGTGTCATTAGGCAGCTCATGCTTGTCTCCAGATCACAGATCCATGCCTTGGCCTCACAAGTGCTGGGAGTATAGATAGCCCATCACACCCATTTCTAGAAAAGTTCTTCATATATGTTCTTTCTTCATTTCACTTCAATATTCAGATGTTGAATTCATAAAATTTTCTAGTTTACTAGAAATTAAATTTTGGATTTTGCTTCATAGTGAGAAGGGATAAACACAATAAATTTGGAATATGATAGTTATTTCTTTCTAGCATATGATCTTAATACCAGTGTAAAATCTTGTTTGATAGTAGGAATTTAAGCTTGAATGACTCATTTAATTTTAATCATAGTGTATAATTCTAAGAGACAGGCATGGTGGCTCACACGTATAATCCCAGCACTCCACAGGCTAAGGTAGGAGAATCAGGAGTCTAAGGCTACCCTGGTTGACATACTGAATTCTAGGCCCACCATACCTATAGCAAGACTTTGTGTCAAAAACAACAAAAGCATTGTATCGTTTTGCTCCACTATGTATTGAACTGTGCATGTTTTTTGCTTGATTGCTTATGAACTTGCTAATATGTTATTCTTAAAATAGTAAGTTGAGACAGAAATTAGTAGTGACGTCACAAACTCATTAGCAAATCACAATTTTGTATGTTGAAAGAAATGAAAGTGTAGATAACAGAGAGACTTGCTAACTTTCAAATGCATAGTAATTAGGAAAAGAACCTCATGAATTTTTTGTCTTTTTGTTGAGAATTTCATGCATGAGTATTGTCTTCACATTGTTTCCATACACTCCCAGTCCCCCACCAACTCATCCCATGTACCTCATTCTCTCTCAATTTCTTGCCCTCTTCTTTGACTATTATTTTTACATATACATGCACACAGTTTTATATATATATATATATATATATATATATATATATATATATATATATATAATGCACTGAATTCATTTAGTGGTGCTGTGTGTACTTCTATTTAGGGCTGTCCATTTAGGGTTAGATAACCTCTTAGGGAGCTAGTCTCTGGAGAAAATTGAGTCTCCCTCCCTCAGCATCCATTGATTATCTATACCTGTTCATCTTGAGGTAGGACCCAGTGACACTACCCCCCACACACACACCTTGGCATGTCAACTGGTTTTGTCATTATGCAAATCACATTAGACTACCATACTGTGGAGATTTCATTGTTATGGTTTCTTTATCATATCTAGAATACATTAACTAGCAGCAGCTCCCTTGTCTCTCTGGCTCTTACATTCTTTCCACCCCCTTTCCACAATGTTCACTGCGGCCTTCGGTATATAGGTTGCATTGTAGATGTGTCACTTAGGGCTGGGCACCTCATAGTTACTTGTTCTCTGCACTGAACCAGTTGTGAAACCCTCTAATAGTCTCTATCTGTTACACAAAGAAGCTTCTTTGATGAGTGGTGAGAGGCACACTTCTCTGTACATATAAGGGTATCTATTTAAACACAATAAGAAATTACATTGGTCTAGGAAAGTGACAGAAGTAGGTTTTTCTGTAGGATCTATGACCTCTCCAGCCATGTGTACTTGACTGTGTTTACAATGCCACATGTGAGTTCCCTCCCATTGATCAGGTCTTAAGTATAGACAGCTGCTGATTATTCCCAAGAGAAAAATGCCACTACTGCACCAATAGAGATACTTTGCTAGGTTAACCATTGTTGTGATTCATAGATTTTACAATTAAGTAGAATCATTGATTGCCTTTCTCCCTTGGCAACTTGCATAGTAGTTTTTGATCCTATGTGACCTAGTCTTCAAGGAGCAGGCTTCCAGGTCAGTTCCAATTCAATTGCTCCAAGTCCTGTGTCTGAATTATGATATGTGTTCAGCAATAGGGTCATACTTTTAATTTCTGGAAGGCTATGGAATAGCCTGTATTAATATTAGCCTCTTGGATTACCCTGACTAACAATTGAAAGGGAGGTTTCCCTTACCTGGTACTGTGATTGTTACATATCCATAGCTTTACACATGCACTCTCATTTGTAAGTGTATTTTCCTGTAGGTTTATTAAATACTACAGTTCCCTTTGTTTTTTTATATCACTTAAGCATTATTTATCTCTCTTTCCTCTGTCTCCTCCAATATAGCTCTCCTTTCTCCTACCCCAGTTAAAGCACACTCCCATTTTACCCATTTCCCCCTTGGTAACTCCGGTTTCCTACTATCCCTCCTCTCTCGAGCTCCTTCTTCCCCTTTACCCTTTTGGTTTCTTTGCATTTTCATGGCTCCTGCATTTTTAACCAGGATATATATTTACATCTAAAAATTTGGAGCTAAGATCCACAATTTTTTAAAGCAACATTTGAATATATTGATGACTGTTTTATCAGAATTTAATGGAATGAAATGTCTTCATGACAGCTGTGCACATTTATATTGAATCCGTGTACATAATCCATCAAAACAAAATAGTTACACAGTAATGACTAATGTGATAATAATGAGTTTCTAAAACAGGGGCAACTGAATATTCATCATTTGCTTTTCATATGTAAATTCTATTACTAACCAAGCATTATTGTTCCCTTGTATTTTCTACAAAACACAATGATTACTAGAAGTAATATGTAGAGTAAGAGAACAAAGGGTTCTTTTGTTGAATCACCAAATTTACAAAGAGCAAAAAACTTCATATTTAAATCACAGAAGAAAATCTTCCTTACCTGAGTACATAACAAAGATTCAGAATGAGAACATAACAAAATAGGTTGGTATTTTATGTACATATATAATTGGGTTATAATTTTCTGGTGGATGTTAATATGTTTCCTTTTCTGTAAGAGTGAAATGCAAATGTTTTTGTGTTTTTTTCTAATACACTGGATTCAATACATGTAAATACCTTTATTCTTTCATATGCAGTTCTCAGTTGTCTAAAACAACTGCATCAGGAAGCCAGTCAATTTGTCCCTTAAGGGAGAAATATAAATTTGCTAGGTGATAAGTATTTCTTTTTCTGAAGTATCAAATGAGGGACAGGATGGGAATAGAATCACCATAGTTAGAAATTCTTTGTTTCTTTTTCACTTAGCAGAGTTAGTCAATAATATCTTCTTAACCATCCTTGTATTATTGTCCTCCAATTTGATTAGAGTCTGTCCTACTCTAGCAGCATATGCAAGCTACATAGGCAGGCATGATTTAATGAAAGAACACAAAGGCATTCCTCTCTGGAATGGCACCATTTACTCAGGTCAAAAGTACCGAAGATGGGCTGGAGATGTAGCTCAACTGGAAGAGTGTTCACCTGGCACACCAGAGACCCTGAGTTTGATCCCCAGCACCACATAATAGAGATACACAAGTCTGTAATCCCAGCACTAGAGAGGTGGAAGCAAGAGAATTAGGAGTTCAAGGTCACCCTCGGTTAGTTGGTGCCCAATCTGGGCTACATGAGACCCTGTATCAAACAACACAAAGAATATTTTCAACACACACACACAAAAACACATTCTTGACTACTCTCTCTCTAACCCACATCTAACATATCTACAGATTTTGCTCTTTCTATCTTCCAAACATGTCCAAACAATTCACCGCTTCTTAGATATGGTCTAAGGTTGAGATCCTGGTCTGGACCTTCTTTTCAAATGTAAACTATGATATGGCCACCTTAGTAGCCTCTCTGCTCCTATTTTCAACTTTTTCTAGTCTTAAAACATGTAAGAGCTAAGGTTAGCTTTTAAAATTAAATCAGCCCATATCTCTTACCTGCTAAGAATATTCCAAAGTGCCCATATCAGTGGACTAAAATGTAACTCATTACCATGGATCTCAAGGTCCTACCAGATCTACTCTGGACCAGCCTCTCTAAATTCAGTTCCTCATCCTTTTCCCTGCCCTCCAATCCAGCCACACTAGCCTTCCTATTGTTCTCCAAATACGTATTTGAAAAGCCACATATACAAACAATAACCAGATCATATACAAAAACAGAGTTCTGTACCTAGTTGTGCTAGTGCATACCCATACTCCCAGTAAGTTGAAACGAACAGCAGAATCACAAGTTTGAATGCAGACTGGGCTACAGAGTGAGACTTTCTGAATTAAAAAAAGGATGTAGAACTCTGACTCATAACCTATAGCAACCAATCCAGGAAGCTATCTACTATCTATAAACTAGATTTGTAGAAAACCAGACTACTCTCTCTACAAGCAAATGCAGGAAGTCACACATCAATATCTCTAAGTTCCAAATATCCAACAATAATTAGTACTTGACAGCTTCCCTTATTTTCTCCCATCTCCAATTTAAGATCAACCAAAGTCAAATATGTATTCCTAAGCAACTGTATATGAAGCCCTCCTTTAAATAGTCAACCTGATCACAGCATCCTCTTGTTCACAGCCTACAATTGGGAAGTATCTCAAACCATCCCTTTTTCCCACAAGAAAACTCCCTCACTCCTCAAAATACAAATAATACTGGTTGTTGACTACCATATTTAGTAAATCCTGAACAAATGGTTTCTGCATGTTCTCATTTAGGTGTTCTCATTACTGGGATCTTGCATTGGCCTCCCCTCAGCTCTCCGGTTCTTGTGTTCTCCATCATATGAATTCAGAGGAAAAGCATAAAGCATAATGGAGAAGACATGCAGAGTGCGTTACAGAGTAATAGGAGACGATTTCATATTAAATGGAGTAAGAGTGGGCAAGGTCAGAGAGACCACAACCTGCATGTTTACATAGGCTTTGAGCTATTTCTCAAAGTTTCTGAAGCCGCTTTCCAAAGGGGTGATTTCCATCCCTGGTTTTTGATAGGCCCCTTGGATAAACTAACTCTTCAGGGAAGGGACAATAGTACGCATTTGTTCATTATAAATGGCCTCTCGCTTCATAGTAATTTTATGATCTTTCAGGCAGTTTGAAATGTCAAGTCTCCAGCCAGAGGTCAAGATGAAATTCAGATCCCATTGTTTTGACCAGTAATTGAAGCCCTTCAGTTTCATTTCCTGTGTTTACTAGCTGCTGACTGTGAGTGGTACATCCTCAAGGATCTTCAAGTCTACTAATATCTGACTACTTATTTAACACTCTCATTTAGTTTTCTTAAGATTTATTTTTTCAATATACAGTATTGAATTTCTGTGCATTTCATGCATTTGAATCATATTTAGACTCCCTCCTATATGCACATCCCCCCATAGCCTGCCCACTGGATTTCATGCATTCTATTTTTAGTGTGTGTGTGTGTGTGAGTGTGTGTGTGTGTGTGTGTGTGTGTGTGTGTACCCATAGAAGCCAGAAAGGGATGTAGGATCATCAGGAGCTGTAGTTACAGGTAGTTTAGAGTGACCCAAAATAGATGCTAAGAAAAAAACTTTGGTCCTCTACAAAAACACTGCCTGTTCTTAATTATTCAGCCATATCACCAGGAACTCATTGAGTTTTAAATGATCATTTGTCCCTCCTATGCCTTGACACTCTGTTCCTCTTCCTGAAATACACTTACATTTTGTATGACTCACATAATGATTTCATGTCTCAGTTCTTAACTGACCACCTCAAGTCAGACTCCCCTGTCCATCCTTTATGAAGAAAACCTTTACACTCACTCAGTATACTGTATATATTAACATAACATTATTCTTCTACTGCTTCCATCAATAGAGTAGTTTTGGGTATTTTATATTGAACTGAGAACCTTGAGCCTTCTAGACAAGCACTTTACCACTGAGCTACATTCCTAGACTCAGCATACATTTAATATTCTAAATGACTTATTCCCAGAAAGATAAAATTTACAAATAAGCATATCTTACATTCAAACAGCTTCGTGGCAGAACCAATAGGAAAGTCCTGAAAGACAGTTGTACATGGCTAGGTTCACAAATCTTGAACTGTTGTATCACAATCCTTACTTGATCAAAATTAAGCCCCCTCCCCAATTGAAGGATGCATCTTAAGCCAAATTTCAAATCTTATAAATACTGCGACTTCACTCTTCCCACTTAAAAAAACTACTAAATCTTGGTAGAGGTAGTAACCACCCTTAATTTAGACAAAATTAATTCATTATTTGTAGCACCCTGGCTACGTTCATTGACCGAGTCTGGATTGGCAGAGAGCTGCAGATTGAATGAAACACATAAGACAGAGACACAGACACACACACTAGGTAGGAGGAAAGGAGAATGACTGACTGACTTTATTGAGAGGCAGCAAGCCTTATATACCCTGAGGTGGGGCTTTGCAGAAGGGTTAAAAGTTCAGGTTCTCAGGAGACATCCAGCTACATCATGCACATCTAATGTAAACTGAGGAAGTTGGGGTCAGGCTAGCTTAAAGGTCAAGTTGTTTACTTGAGCTTTGCAATTGACAAGATCCGGCTAGCTCTTGGCCAAGAGCCTAGTACTAAGAGAGAAGGGAATGCAGGGGGGCCAGACCCTACAATTATTAGTATGTTTTATTGAAATCTGGAGAATTACCATTTGCTATTTGACTTTTCCTGGAGAAATGTGAACATAAGCCTATTCACCCCAGACAGGTCACCAACAGCCCAAAGAAATTATTTCATCCAAGTCCAGCTTGGTGAAGTAATGAGTTTATTGAATTTATTTGCAGGAATATGAGTGAGAAGTTACATACAGGAACATAAATGACTCAAAACATCCTAAAAGCTAGTGTTTACAGCCCCATTACCATTGCCATATACTTAGCTATTACTATATTGTTTTGCTTCTCTCATTGCCATGGCTGCGGGCTAAGGTATTCTGCAGATCAGCACAGAAAGTACGGCTCCATGATAGCCAATGGTTTTTGTCAGGTCCCAGGGGAAATAGCTTCACTACAACATCATTTAAAATAGCATTTATGGAATCATTTATAAGCTCAGTTTCCTTAACTTGATAATTCTTACAAGGTCTTTGTTTCTGTAACCAGGAACTGTCTTTCCAAACAGTTTGTTTGGTAACCATTGTAGCGCCCTGGCTACATTGACCGAGTCCAGATTGGCAGAGGGCTGCAGATTGAATGAAACGCACACAAGACAGAGACACAGACACACACACTAGGTAGGAGGAAAGGAGAATGACTAACTGACTTTGTTGGGAGGCAGCGAGCCTTATATACCCTGAGGTGGGTCTTTGCAGGAGGTTAAAAGTTCAGGTTCTCGGGAGACATCTGGCCAGGTGACACACACCTGATGTAAACTGAGGAAGTCTGCAGTCAAATCAATAAAGGTCAAGTTGTTTACTTCAGAACTGCAACTGACAAGATCCGGCTACCTCTTGGCCGAGAGCCTAGCACGAACAGAGAAGGGAATGCAGGGGGGCCAGACCCTACAACCATGATGGATAGTTTTAATTGTCAACTTGACACTCTAGAACCACTGGTGAAGAGAGTCTCAGTGAGAGATTTGCTAGATTATGGTGTACTATGGGAATGTCTACAGGGGGTTTTCTTGATTACATTAATTGATGTGGAAAGACCCACAATATAAGTGGCTAGAATCATTTCCTGGGTTTGAATTCTGAACTGTATAAGCAATAGAATTTGGGCTGAGCTCAAGAGGTAAATGCATCCATTTATTTCTTTCTGCTGAATACTGATGATGTGCCCAGCTGATACAAGTTTCTGCCTTGAATTCACTACAATGATGGACTGTATCTTGGAATTGAATGCTCCATAAACCCATTCTCTTTTTTAAAGATTTTTTGGTCACATTGTTTTATGACAGCAATAGACCTTAAAACTAAGACAGAAATCTAAGATCACAGTTTAGTACTAATTGCATGTTATAGGCAGCTCTTTAATCTCTTTTTTTGTTCCGCCCCTTCTTTTTCCCTCTCTCACTCTCTCTCTCTCTCTCTCTCTCTCTCTCACACACACACACACATACACACACACACACACACACACACACACACACACACACCCCTTGTCATTCACTTGTAGAAACAAATCTGAAACTGTCAGCAGCAGTGGGAGTGGGAGATGGAAACACATATGGCTCCATGCTTCCTCCCCTCGCAGCCTGAGTTCTTTTCAGAGACCTCTACTCTGTAGAAACTGGAATTCTTCAGTGCTTCAGAAATGAATTTCAGGACAAGTCAGAGTTGTCATTTATTAAGAAGAGATTTTTAAAGACAGATTTAAGTAGATGTTAATAGACAGAGAAGGTTTTAAAGAAAAGGTACCCAGGTGAGGTATGGGTTTCTCAAGACAGAGTCACACTGTGTGTCTTAGCAACAACTGTATATGATTTTGGAAGCTTTTTGAGTTGCACTGTTCAAAAGACTTCTAAGGGACCTCCTCTACTTTCTCCACTACTGCCCTTCATCAGAAAGTGAGACCATGGTGTGGTTGTTGAGGTACTTTGGATAGAATTACAGCTGATAAGGTAAAACAATAGGTCACAAACATTTCACAAGACAGTTATGACATGTTTTGACTATAATTGAAGTTTATAGTCTTGCTTGTGAGGTTCCCAGAAAATTATAGGTTTTCATTTGAGAAAGGAGTGAAGACATAGCCGAATGTCATATATGTTTAGGCTTTAACATAGTTTATCACTATTTTAATATTGTTATTAGAATAAAAATGATATTCTTTACATAGGAAGCCTTCACAACATATTTTGTTGATTGTGCAGGGATTATTGAATCTAAACTGATGAAAGACTTCAACTAGTCTCTGGAGTGGGCAGGGTTCCTTTCCCTTCCCAAGGTTTAGTTTCCTCTATCTTTCTATCTTGCTTCAGGAACAGTTTAGAATTTGTGTCAGTGGTGCAGGAGACTGGCACCTCATTTGTGCAGTATATAGTAGCATGTCAGTCTCATAATAGTACAGGAGAGAGAGGTGAGGATTCTGACTAAATCAATGTCTATAAAAATGGACAGACCCTACAGGAAACACCACAGAAGAGGGATCAGAAAGAAGATCAAAGCTGGAAGATTAGGGGAAGGGCTGTGAAATGCTATCTTCTAGGCACGATTCAACCATTGGAAACTTGATCTCACAGCACTTGCGATTGTCTCCAATGAACCTGCACATAACTGTGCCTGTCATTTGTCAATCATGAATCAGGCTGGCAATCAAAGGGCTACCCCTTCCTGCTGAACTATTGGCTACTGATGGATTGTGAGAGAGGAGGGGTCATCATCTTCACCAGTGAGTGAGCCCATCAGGCAACAGTTCCAAACCAGGACCATACAGAAATGCTGATGGGGTCACCAAAACAAGACAAAAGGACGTGAATGTGACAAAAGAACTTCTTGGGAAGAGGAGAGATGATGGGATGGAAGGGAGATAAGAAAGGACTGAGAATGAGAGTACCCAGAGAGTATCATACATATGTATGAAGTTATCAAAGAACAATTTTAATAAAAAATATTATAGGAAATTATTTTACCATTTTATGAAATTGTCAATTACTTTCCTAAAAATTTGAGAAAGGTTCTCATTATGTACCCCTTGCTGGCCTGGAACTCAATTTGTAGACCCAGATGGCCTGTAACTCAGAAACTCACCTACCTCTGCCTCTTGAATGCTTAGACTAAAGGCAAATGCCAGCAAGTTCAGTCTTCATTTAACATGTAACTTTTACTTAGTCTGTGAATTAATAATCCAACACAAGAGCAATAAAATGCATATCCACTAAAAAAAGGAGAGACAGAGCCTAATGCAAGATGAACTAGATTTCAGAGTGACAAAAAATGCCAAGAATTTTACTGAAGTTTCTAACTTTTGAGAACAGTGGAATTGTGTGTCATTCAGAAAATCAAGAATGTTTATTTTAACATCTACTGGGTAGGGCACCTGTAAAGTAGAGGAACAGAAGGAAATCAAATTAAACTGGAGACTCTAAGTGGCTACGACTAATTAGTATTTAATAGTTTATGTCTAAAAATCAGAGAACTTGATTTTGAAAGAAGATGTACAGACCGGTAGTGTAAAGTTTATTACTAAATCTGTGGGAAAGTATAGAAAATGTGAGGGGAAAAAAGTAAGTAAAGATGGCTAGAGATACATGTATGGGGACTTACAAAAGAATGATGTTACAAATACAAGAAGTGGGGCCTTTAGAAAAGGAGACATTTCTTAACAAAGACAAATTGCAGAGAGGTCAACTAGGGGTTACATTTGGAAAATCAAGCCCTCTCTGAACGTTTCTATAAAACTGGTTTAGTGGAATGGCAGAGGGAAAAATAAATTATGCAGTCATCATAATTAATCTATTTCAAGGGAAGTTGATAGATTTCATTTACTTTATGTTTCTGGCTGATAGGTTCCACTTAAGAGATTAATGGTATATTGATCGGAACCTCTTTGAAAGACTCTTTCTAATGAAATGGATGGTCATTGAAAATGTATTTATGCAACTTTGCTTTAATCAGAATCTTGATCATAGAATTCACTCAATAAATGATTGTTAAATTGAAGGTAACATTCATTCACTTCCAACTACAGCTCTCAGTATATATGTTTGTAAATGCTTATTTTGTTTTAAATATTCATAATCTTTATACAGGAGTACATATATAAGTACATATATTACGTATATGCTGAACTAATGATAGATTCACAGAACTTTGTAAAATAAAGAAGTAGCAGGGTCTCATTACTCTTTCCCTAGCCTTCCTCATTAATATCTTACACCACTGTAACACATTATCAAACCCAAGAAACTGATATTTAAATATCCATAGAACTTATTTAAATTTCAACAGTTAATTAGTGTGCATCTTTGCAATGCTGTCACATATATGGGCTTGCACATTAACTACCACAATCAAGAGACTCAACAGAACTATCATCACTAGATCTCCTCATATTATTCCTTTATAGTCATACATGTCTCCTCTTCCCCATCTCTGGGAAGCCATGTCAAACACTACACAGTTGGCCATTTCTATAATTATGCTATTTCATGAATGTTACATAAATGGAATCAGGCATCATCCCTTTGAGATATCTTTCATTCTCTATAATCTCCCTGAGGTTTGTGATGGTTAGTGTCAATGGTTTACTTCACAAAATCTCAAATCACTTAGGAGACAAGCCTCCAGGCATACGTGTGAGAAATTAATTAGCCTCCAGGTGTGCCTGTGAGGGATTGTGTTGCTTAGGTTAACTGACCTGGGTAGACCTACACTGAAAGTGGGCTGCATTATTCCTTGGATTTGGGTTCTGGAATGCATAGAAATGAGAAAATTAGGGCAGATGAGATGTTTCAGTGAGTAATACCTGCTCTGGAAGCCTGGTAACCTAGGTTCATTCCCCAGAACACACATGATGGAAGGTGGGAACCAGATTCCACCAACGGCCTCGAACCTCCGTACCCATGCCATGGTGCGTGCATCCTCACAACACACATTGACAAGAGGCACACGCAAACACACACACACACACACACACACACACACAAACAGTAGTGATAATGAATAAATAAATAAAATGTGATTTTTTTCCTTCATGTGTTTTTTAGAATTTTTCTTAGATTGTGAAAACTTTACACATATATACAATGAAATATTATCATATCTACCCCCATTTCTCTCTTCAAATCCCCCCATGTTCCTCCCCTACACAAATCCCCTCTCAAGTTCATGACATTTTTTTGATAACACACAAATCCAATTAGGGCTGCCATATCCTCAAGGCTGTGAGGCCATCCACTAGAGCATGGGAAATCTACCATTCTTATAAAATAATGATTTTCTCTCTCTCTCAGCAACTATACACTGACAACAGCATCTCAGTAAGGGGTGGGGCCTGGAAATTGTCTACACCCTCTACGCCAGATTTTTGGTCTGCATGATACTGTGTAGTTCTTGCACAGGTAACTACAGCTACTGTGAGTTCATGATTGTCATAGATATATCATGTCCAAACGCAGCTTTTCACAAAACTCCTTCCAGTTCTCTGGCTCTTACATTCTTTCTGCTTCCTCTTCCTCAATGTTTCCTGAGCCTTGGTGTTGGGTAGCGGGTGGTTAATATAGGTGACACATTTAAAGCTGAGCATTCATCCTTTATTGTCAGTACTTTTGCTTAATTATAAATCTCTTCATTAACTGTTGTCCAAAGCAAAAAGAAGCTTCTCTGACCAAGACTGAGAGCAGCCCAGGTCTACGAATATAAGCATTAATATTTTAAGGCAATTTGACAGCTTGATCATTTAGGCAAATAACAACAGCAGGTTCTATGATCCCCAGCCATGGGCTTTGACCAGGATTACAGTACACGCATGACATTCTCTTTTGTAGAACAGGCATGAAGTCCAATCAGAAAGCAGTTTGTCACCCCATAACAGTCATTCCACTAATGCACCAGTAGGCACATTTTGCCTGGCAAGTCAGTATTGTAGCATGCAGAGTCCAGCACTCAGTAAGGCCATTGATATCTTTTCTCCTTCAGCAGCTTGTGCAAGTGTGCACATGTACACACACATGCGCACACACACACACTAATAATAATAATAATAGTGTTTTTTAATATTTAAGAATAAAAGAGAAATCAGGCTGAGTACTAACTCTCAGTGTTCTCTGCTTCATGACTATGGATACAATGTGACAAGTTCTTGTACCTCCTGACACTGTGACTTCCCCATCATGATGGACTGAATCCTTGAACTGTGAGCCAAAATAAACAATTTCTGCCTTAAGTCATTTTTGACAGATTATTAGAGCAACAAGAAAGGAAACTAAGATGAGGTTCATCCAAGTTGTTTATATCAACAGTTCCTTCTTTTTATGACTAAAGAATAGAACATGGTTTGTATGAACCACCATTTTTTAAGCACTCGTCCCTTAAAGGACATCTGCATTGCTTTGGGTGTGTGAGTATGACAGATAAAGCACAAAAAAACCTTCAAGAAAGTTAAGCTACTCGAATATCCAGCTGATTTTTCTGAAAGGAATTTCCCAGGATGTAAACCACCCTTCTTCCCACACATAAAAGTGTAATTTCTAAACTGTAGATGAAGGAGCCTTGGAATCTGATGAGATGGCTGCAAGTGATTAGAGAATCCATATGCATATAAATGAGCTCTTAATCAACAAATTGTGAAAATGAAGATGTGACTACACTGCAAAAAAAAAAAATTCTGACAGCCCACAGTCTGTATCAGACAACCGAAAATCCTCCAAACAAAAGACTAGATGGTGGATCTCATTTAGGTTCATGTCCTGACATTCATTCCTAATGGGAAAGGCCATGGGACTCACTAGATACTTTTATCCTAGTCATGCAATAATGAGATGTGAAGCAGAAAGATTTTAGCTATTTTGTGTATCTTTTGTCTTCAAGTTTATGGTTTTATATATCCTAGTTTAGTTTTGAATTCCCTATGTATCTGAGAATGACCTTGAACACCTTCTTGCTGCCACCTCCTGACTGCTAGGATTATAGGCATGCATCACCACATACACTTTATGCTGGATGATCAAACACAGGGCTTTGTGTATGGTAGGCAAGCACTCTACCAACTGAGCTACACACCCAGACCCTAATCCACATGTCTTGATTAACTTTAAACTCAACAATAAGAACTAATTTATATTTCACAAGACATTAATTTTACTTCCCAAATCTAGTTTTCAAATGTGAACATTTGTAATGCTAGCACTAGAAAGGCTGAGACAAAATCCTTTGAGTTCAAGGCCAGCCTGGGCTGTAAGACTCCTATCTCATAAACAAACAAATAAAAAGGAGTTTTGCACATTCATAATGCCAAGTAGAATAGCATTTGATATTGTCATAATTGGTGCAGCTACAAATAAAGGAGTACTTGCAGAAGTTGTTTCATGAGTGGGTTTAAAGTACAGTTGCTTTCACTGGAATGTGAATGACAAGCTAGACCACTGATTCTACTTTGCTTGTAGTTTCAGCTAATGTACTTAAGACACAAACAACAAAGACACACAAACAAATTCACAAATGCCCACATTGTACATGTTAAAGTGTTTTGTTTTGTTTTTGTGGTTCTTGGAATGTAACCCAGGGCCTTGTGCTTGCTAGATAAACAATCTACCACTGAGCTATATCCCTAGCCCCAAAGTGTTTTAAATTGTCATAATGGGATATTTCTGATTTCTACTTGAAATTATCCTCTTCATTCTTCCTAGGTCATCTCAGATCATGTTTGTAAAGCCTTTCTATAAAGGCTATAAAGCTTTCTACAATCAGCTTCCAATGTACTTGGAATTTCCCTTATGATATCTACTTTATGCAACTACAGACTCTTACATATCCCTTGTCCCCAGATGTAGTGTCCTGGCTACCTTCTTTGACCGAGTCCGGATTGGCGTAGGGCTGCGGATTGAATGAAGCACAAGACAGAGACACAGACACACACACTAGGTAGGAGGAAAGGAGAATGACTCACTGACTTTATTGAGAGGCATCAAGCCTTATATACCCTGAGGGCGGGGCTTTGCAGGAGGTTCCTCTATTGATGATACACAGTTGTAAACAGGAAAAAGGAAATTGTGGTCTGGCTAGCTTAAAGGTCAAGTTGTTTACTTCAGCTTTGCAATTGACAAGATCCTGCTAGCTCTTGGCCAAGAGTCTAGCACTAAGAGAGAAGGGCATGCAGGGGGGCCAGACCCTACACCCAGAGCCATGTAAAGCAGTTTAAAAGCATAAGGTCTTGTGTCAACCTACCACCATTTGAATTTATATATTTTCTTTGTCTTTGGAAAGTCCTACAGTCTATTTATCGACACTGTACTTCAATTTCTTAATTTACAAACTAGGGATGTTGCAAACTAGTTGTAATATGTATTTGCTGTATGAACTGAGAATATTCAGTTCTGCCATAGGAGACAAGAGAACATGAGGGGGATGAAATTCATACTAAGCAAAGACAAGGAGGCCAATAACTTATGAGACATTTTAGAGAAAGAGTGAATTATATGAGCACAGTACATAGATCTGACAGAATGGAAGAACTAAGCAGATACTAAATATTCATGGTGATTATGAGACATCAAATATTCTGGTATTTTAAATATACACGAAACATTCAGTGTTTATCACAACCTTTATCAGCCATCCATGAGTGAGACCTTGTTAATTTCATGGTGTTATTATCAAATATATGATACTGGCTATTTATCAAATAACAAAGTTTATTTGGGCTCATCAGTATGAACGTTCAAATTTAAGATCAGGTGGACCCATTAGTTTGGTCATTGCCAAGATGGAACATCATGGTTGAGAGCATGTACCACAAGTGTTCAAACCTCCAGCCAGGAAAACCAGAGAGAATAGGAGGGAGAGAGTGAAGAATAGAGGGAAAGATTGGACAAAGGACCCCACAATCCCTTTTGAGGGCATGCCTCAACACCAAAACGTCCATTGAATCTCTGGGATTGTTGAGTTCCGTGGGACTCGAACCCCCGTCACTTCAACCCGACGCCTTGCCCTGGGACTCGAACCTAATGGCACCCGGGCTTCGGGACTCGAACCCTCAATGGCCGCCTGCTCTGGGACTTGAACCCAAAGGCAGGGCCAAGAAGACCAACGCCAGATGCAAAAGCAAGAGGTTTATTGAACACTTGTACAAGTGGGCGCCCTGCTCCGGGACGCAGGAAAAAGAAAAACGCCCGAGCTTGCAGTAGCCTGCCTCTTTTATATCTCAAAAACATAGGCGGGGGCGGAGTTCCGTCAGCCCATCTCAGGAACTTGCCAGATCCTGTTACATTCCGAGAACTTATAGAGTTAAAAAGAAAAACAAGGAACAAAACAAGGAACAGAGTGGTCATGTGGTTTTACAGAGACGAAAACAGGTGGTACTATTACAATAACAGGAAACAGGAAACAGGTGGTCACAAGGTCTCATAAACATGTTTTCTCACGGAGTGCACCTTGTGAATTTCACTGCTAAAACAATTCCGGAGCAAAACACTTCCTGAGCTAGCTTTTTACAAGGGCAACTAATGGCCCTATTTTTACAGTTAGCCTTCCAGACTTTTATTTTACTCTTCAGGATCAAGGCCTTTAGAAAATAGTTTATCTAATCTATAAGCACACCTATTCTAGGTGTATGTGACTTGAGCCAAGAAATGAAATGAAAAAACAAAGCCTTTGATATTCATTGCGCTACAGTGAGATTCAGTTGTGCACAAGCACACTTGCCCTTAACAACTCTCCAGTATGGTATTTACCTAGGTGTCTTCAGGTTTTCTTTATTTGCAATGTCCCTTTTCTCAAGCCTCATCTCTGGTCCTCCAACGCACACCATCAATGGAGAAAATTGATGTGAACAAGAGAAGTGGGACATGAAAACAGCATGACAAAGCCTGCTGACACCTTATCCTGAGTTTATCACACCTATCCCTCTCCCCTAGCTTCTCAAAATGCTAAATTGATTTAAGGCATCATGTAATTTGAAATATCTGAGACATAGCAGAGTTTCTACTAGCTCAAGTTCTTTTAGTTTTTTCTTACATAATGGACTTATTGAGATATAATTTACAGTTCAATCATATAATTTACTTACTTAAACTATGCTGCTCAATGTGTTTTGATACATTACATTATGATTTTAAAGTTGTGTTACATTTTTTAAAACATAGAAAACATGAAACTTGTCATGTTAACCATTTCAGTACTTCAATGTTGAGGAATTAAGGAATTTACCTTTTCTGCAACTATCACAATCTACTTCCAAAATGTTTTAGTTATCCTCTATAGAAACCCTATCATTATTTGGATTAGCTAATTCTGTCAGTGCTATGATCAAATATCTCACAAGAAACAACATAATGGAGGAAAGATTTGTATCAGCTACAGTTCAGGGGGATATAGTCTATCATGACGGGGAAGGCATGGCAACAGGAGTGTGAGGCAGCTGCTCACATTGTCTACAGTCAGGAAGGAGAGAGACGAATGCTGGTGCTGAGTCCACATTCCTTTTATTCAGTTCAAGACTCCAGCCCATATAATGGGATCACCCATATTTAGGATGGATCTTCTTACCACAATTAACTCAATCTAGAAACTCCTCCACAGGTATGCCTAGAGATTTGTTACCTAGATGACTCTCAATCCCTTATCAATTATAGTCATTATAACCATTAAAAGATAACTACACATTTCCTTCTCCCTGTCTCTGCATCTACTATTTAATCTCTGAATTTACCTAGTCATGATATTACGTATCAAGTGTAACATACAAAATTTGTCCTTTTTTGTCAAATCTCTTTCATTTAGCATAATGGTTTCAAACTTCATTCATGTTGCAGAATGTATTACAACTTTATTCTTTTTTACAACCCACTAAGATTCTATTTAATATATCACATTTTGTTTAGTCATTCATTTTTGGTAAATATTTGGATTACTTCCATATATTGTTTATTATAAATATTGTTAGAATAAACATAAGTGTACAAATATTTCAGTTCCTGCCCCAGGGCCTTTGGATATGTAACCTTGGGATGACTATATGGCATTTCTATGTTTTGCTTTTCTCAAGAACTGTCTAATTATTCTCTCTCTTTCTCTTTCTCTTTCTTTCTTTATGGCCAGTCATCTTAGAGGGGGTGAACTGCTATCTCATTGATTTCAGTTCATGCCCACCCCTTAGTTTGACCAAACATTTCCCCTACAGGTTTTGGAAAACATATTCTATAAAGGGACAGAATAAAAAAATTAAGATTTATGAATAATGAAGTTCCTTTCACAGCTATTGAAGCTTGCAGTTGTATCATGGGGATGAACATAAGTAATACCTAGGCAAATGACCATGTTTTGTTGGTAGAACAGATTTTACACATGGGCCATATTTCCCCCAAATTCTTATCTACATATCAAGACCCATTCCTGATAAATTTGTTCCATGTGCAAAAATATGAGCACGGAAATATCACATTTTTGTTTATTCTAAAGTATTTACTAAGTATATACTGTGTCCCTGCATGTCCTGGGGTGCAGGGCATTCAATAGCATGATGTAGTTGTTGCTTTCAATGAACCTTTTGGGAAGCTCTAAGAAATGTTTCCTTTTACAGAGGTGACTTTTTATTTTATTGTTATTCTGATGCAATTAAACAGTTAGCTCTGCTATGGAGATATTACAGTTTCATTACAGCAGGGAACAAAAGGAAAATAACGCATACATTAAGGTCTGATTCTCCTGGGGAAAATCCTAGGCTAAATTCATTTGCTCATTTGGGTTTCTTTTTTCTTTTTTTAAACCCCACTAATTATTTAAGGGAGCAAGAGACATTCTAAGCACACGTACATGATTTTCTTCATAATTTGTACCTGTAAATTTTAGTGGGGGTTAATGTTTTTCAATATACATTCATTGTGTTAAACATCATAAGTATATTTTAAGGCTAGGAATTTGATAGTCTTTTGAGTTCATTTAATACTTTCTATTAGTTCTTTCATATTCAATGTTATCACTGAGGTGAATAAGAACTAAATGTACAAAAGAAAATTGAAAAGGTGAAAAGGACAAAGATCAAGTCAAACATGAATAGAGATAATCATGTTTTCAATCTTGTAATTAATTTAACATGTACAGTCCACAAAAGATGCTGGAAGCAATAGAACCGTTCTGGATTAAATCAAGAAAGCCCAGGGATGAGAAGTGACATTTAATAGAATTATTATTATAAGCATATCTTGTTATTAAGATGAATGAGATTCATAGTTTAGCTGAGCTTCTGGACACCTGCTGAGCAATTGCAAGAAGGTTTAAATAAATAAACCAGAAGCCTTCCAACTAAGTTAATCCCCTTCAATTAGACAAGAGCTTAATAGAAAAGATTACAGAATTATCAGTATTTGAAAACTAGACTCAATTTGTCACGTGAAAAAGATTCAATTCAAAGTAGAATATAGGGCAAAGAAAGATGTAGCAATCAAAAGGTCCTTTTTTGTATCTGACCTAGTAATCCCATGGAAAGTACTTTAAAACCTCTCCTCTAAAATGATGGGTGAATAGAGGGATGGATAGATGGAAGAATATGTGATAAAGCAAGTAAAGCAAAATATTAATTATACAACATTTGTGGCAAGGTATATTAAGTTTTTTCACTTTTTTATCCGTATGTTTGAACATTTCCTGGATAAAACTGTGGAAATAAGAAAGTTCCTTAGTTCTGTACAGCTTAAAACAACAACATATTCCAACTTTGAAAATAAAAGATTGTGTGCACTCATGTGTGTGTGTATATATGTGTGTTGTATGTGTGTGTTTCCCTAACATGCTAACCAATATGCAGTACCTATAGTGCATATTCCATTTATTCTAATTATTTTCTGCCTGGTTTAGTAAGCTGGACTGAAGGGATAATGGAAATGGTGGTAGTCTTCTATCATCATTTTCTCTTTTTGGGGGGATGAGGGGGATAGGGTCTCCATGTAGCCCTAGCTGGCCTGGAACCTGGAACTTGCTACATAAACCAAGCTGGCCTCAATTTCACAGAGATCCACCTGCCTCTGCCTCTCAAATGCTGTGATGAAAAGCTTGTCTCACTGTGCCCTGACATTGTCATTTATACTCATTCCCACGGAGTACAAAAGCAGCCTAAGAGGTTGGAGAGATGGCTCAGTGTTTAAGAGCATATAGTTCTCTTAGAAAGACCCAAGTTCAGTTCCTAGCACTGATGTCAGGCAACTCACAGCTGCTTATAATTCCAGCTTCCAGGAGTCTGATGCTGTCTTCTGTTCTCCATAGGAACCCGCACTTATGTTGTGCTCATACACACAGAGATAAAGGCATACACATAATTTAAAAGATTTAAAAAGTAAATATTTTGTAAGTAGCCTCAAGATCAATCAGAAAAGTTGGGGATGAAGATTAGTTGGTATAGTCCTTGCCTAGCGTGCATGAAGTCCTGGATTAGATCCCCAACAACACATAAACTGAGTATGGTGATGTGTGCCTGCCATCCCAGCACTCAGGAGGTAAAGCCAGGAGGATCTAAAGCGCAGAGTCATCCACAGCTAAATAGTGAGCCTGATGCCAGCCTGAAATACATGAGACCCTGTCACAAGACCAAAAACAAAAGACCTTTTGGAGAAAATTTAAGCAAAAATACTTCTTCCTCCTTTACGTGACAATGTAATCCAACAATATATTCAGACCTTCAAGGAAGAAATGAATCTTGTTTTTTCTTACAGAATATTGCCAGGTCCTGATCACTAACAGAATTATGTACTAGTAAAGGTCCTACTTAGAAACATGCCAGTAAGAAACATAAACACTAAAGCAAGGGCTACACAAAGGAGAAAAACTATCAGATGGAGATAGAAAAAACCGTTCTGTGAAGGCAGAGATTTTGAGCTGCTACTGTTTACTGCTATAGTCCCCAAGGCCTGGAGCACAACAGTGTACCTAACAGAGGCTCAGTGAGTGCTTTAGCGCTGCCTGGATGAACGAATTCTCAATTTATTGGATTCTAAACCCATTTAGAGCACTGCTATAGTTGAACTGTGGCCACCACAGAATTCATATGTCAAAATATTAATCCTCAATTTGATGGATTTTGTAAATACCACCTTTGGGAATTAATTAGGTTTAAACAAAATCATGACAGTAGCGCCCTCATAAGATTAGTATATTTATAAGAAGCCTCTCTCTCTCTCTCTCTCTCTCTCTCTCTCTTTCTCTCTCTTTCTCCCTCCCCTTCCCTCTCCCCTCATTGTCTACTTACTCACACATTCTACAATGTGAGCATACAGCAAAAAGGCAGCTGTCTGCAAGCTAGGAAGAAAACCATCATCAGGGAACTGAATTGCCAAGTACCTATAAAAAATTAATTCCCATTATTTAAACACTTAGTTTATAGCATTTTGTTACAGAAACCTGGGATGATTAATACAAGCATGCACCCACCTAGGCTTCTCATTATAATGATAAGAAGCAGTCTGTCCTCAAACTAAATCACCATATGGTTAAATTAGAATCCCATTGAAGTGCAATATTTCTTATCATGCATGCCTTAAGATCTCTTTGTCTCAGCTTCAAACTGTCTTGTTCAGTCATTTAACTGCTTAACACTTCATACTATGTGTGGTTTGTATTTTCAAAAAGAAAGGAAAAGGAAACTTCTTCTTTCAGACATTTGGAAGACAGATATTTCCTATTTGTCATCTTTAAGGCATTTAGGCAGCCCTGTAGATACGCCAATTGACTACACAAAAATTGCCTACATTTATGGTGTTTAACATTTTGATGAATGATACAGCTCTTATAAATCAGAAAGTATCAGTGATTGCTACTCCTGTAAAAAATAAAAAGAACTGATTCCAGTTCAAATGTTTTGTGGACTATCTGAAATAACACATACTATTCATCATGTATTCCTGTGATTATTCAGCATATATTTAATTAATGGCTATAGTGTCCCAGGCACTGAACTAGACCCTGAAGAAACAAAACATAATATTTGGTCCATCTGCTAAAGGCTCCCACAGCCTAGTTGGCAAGAATGAGACAAGGCTTCCTATCACCACATGTGATAGGAAAGTGCCATGCAAGACGACCAGAAGATTTCTGAACTTGGTCATTTTTCAAAATTAACTGATTGCCAGTGATAACTGTACAATCATTTTCATATGAAAATAGTTTCACAAAACTAAGAACCAATTACAGTGCTTTTGTTTTGATATTTTTTAAGGGGAGTTCATTTTAGCTTACTACTTGGTTAGTCAGTGCACACATTTTTTTAAAATCAAATATGAAAACTGAATTACTACAGTTGAGGTATGAGTTTAAATAAACAGGGAAACTGCTTTTGTGGTACTGGACATTAAACCCAGGTTCTTGTACATGCCAGGCAAGAGCTTCAAGTTATTTGATAATAGACCCCATGCTTTTTTTTTCAATCACACAAAACTACTGTTGGTTAAATCATGACAAAATCACAAAGTAAAACCAAGTATGGTGTCACATGCCTTTAATCCCAGCACTAGGGAGATAGAGATGGGGTATCTGGAATTCAAGGTCATCCTATGCTATATAGTGAGTTGGAAAACAATTGAGATATATGATACCCTGTTGATAGATAGATGATGATGATAGATAGATAGATAGATAGATAGATAGATAGATAGATAGATGGAGGGACCTGTGAGTTGGCTCAGTGGGTAAAACCACTTGCAGTACAAACCTGACAACCTAAATTTGGAACCCAGAGCCCACATAAAAAGTTCAGAGGCAGGGGCACACATCTATAATCCCAGCACTTCTTTCACAAAATAGGAAGCAGAGACAGGAGAATTGCCCAGAACTTCACAAACCACCTAACCTGGAGAACACACAATGCAACAGATACAAGAGATACTTTCCCCGACAAGGTAGAAAAAGTGTCGATTTCCCAAAATTGTTCTGTCAACTCCATACATGTGCCTGCACTATCATAGACAAAGAATAATAAACAAACCTTTTCTTTAAACAACAACAATACCAACAACTAAACCTCCCAAAGGCATAGCTGTCAAAACTAGAAGATAGTGAATCTAAGACTTATATTTGGATTTTATTACATTTGTTGCACTGGTTTTGACATAATAAAGGAAAACTGAGCAGTTATCTTTTACAAATTCCTTGTACTTATTAGAGTTACTGAAAGTGGCATCTAACATAAATTCTGTTCTATTAATACATACTACAGTCAGGCATTACCTCTGAGGTAGTGGTAGAAAGTCAGAGTGATTTAGCCTTCATGTGAGTATCTGTAATAGTCTCCTTCCCAAGTGACAACTTGGGCCATCATTATGCATGCACTCTAGCACAAATGCTCTTTCCAAACAAGCTCTGGTCTCCAGCCAGGAGCAAACATTCAAGTCATATAGAAAAACAGAGAAGTAGCATACAGTTCTGTAAATAGAAACAAATGACAGAAAGCTAAACACTCTTGGACTTCTTAGACTAAGAAAGCCTTAATACAGTCATCTTGGGTAGGCTGACTGAGTGTGGGACTGGCTTACAGCTCCCCATGCTGTAAGTTTAACATGGATGCAGATCTTAGGATGTTGATCCCAAATGTGATTTAATGCTCCTTTCCTGTTACTGTCATTTGGCTGTAGGTTTTACAAATGGGTAGTGTAGGCATGTCTAATATTGACCTAATTATATATAGTGACCCTCACTGCAGTAGAAGCAGCACACTGTTGATACTGATAAGGTGACAAGGCACTGTGACCTGAATTGGTACTTAGATCACAATTTATGCACACACATACATACATACATGCTACACTTAGTGAAAAATAGTAAGACACTCAGAGAATTTGGTGGCTGATACATTGAAAGTAAAGAATGTGATAGTTCTGGCATGGCACACATGATCTAAACAGAGAATCATATTCCCTACAGTTACAGAAAAAAACTAAAATAAATCACAATAGTTCAAAATATATGCGACGATCATTGCAAAAATAGGAGCCATTGGGAATTACAAAATTTCAACATAATTAGTGGGGAGCTGAAATCAGAACATCTGGCACAGCTGTGCCCCTGGGAGTCTCCCCTTAAACTACTGCTTATCCTACTTCCAAATTTTGCTACGTTTCTTTCTCAAAGTAAGTAGAAATAAGCTAGGCATGGTGGTGCATGTCTTATTCCCAGCACTTGGGAGGCAGATCTCTATGAGGTCAAGACTAGCCTGGTCTACATAGCAAGTTCCAGGTCAGCTGGGGCTACATGGAGTCCCTGTCTCAAAAAGACCAAAAAAAAAAAAAGTAGAAGCAGTGAGCTTTCATATGTAAGGGTCAAGCTATTGTACACTTCATCTAGTTGCTTATAAAATGTCTTCCCCACAATTAAAGGAAGGTTTTATTCGACCCGGCATGGTGGCACACACCTTTAACCCCAGTACTTGGGGGGCAGAGGCTACACAATGAGTTCCAAGATAGCTGAGGCTATACTATTAAAGGCTCCACAAAAACAATGATGAACAATGATAAGCACACAACCAAGACATATCAACTAGTATCTGCAGCATAGATACCATGTAGGAAACTTCACACAATCAATAAACACAAACAGTAAATTGAGGAAAATGTAAATATAGCAAGTGAAAAAAATACTTAAAATATGAGTAATGTTCTTAGAATTATAAAACTATAAGAGGCTGTAAACAAGGAAAATGCCTTTTGAACACAAAACCAGGGGAGGGTTCTGGTTTATCTTATTCAAGAATACATACTTGAAGATGGTGGAATGAGGAGTGCCCCAGGCAGCCAGTCTCATGGTCCAGAGTGTGCCCGCTCCTGAGAGGCTGCGTGTGCTGCACCGACCACATGTGGAAACTTATTACATAGGACGAATATTTCCCTCACCTTAGGTATTTTTATATTAGTCGTAAAATTCTGAACTCAAGACTTGGAAAGTAAGGAAGAAAGTAACTGGGGAGCCAAGATAGCACTGGTGTGGCCATGGGCAGTGACTCTCAGCATGGTGAGGCAAGGAAGGTGAGAAGCATTTCATGCCCCCTTGAGCCCAGCCATGCACACCTCAAGGGCCTGGGCACCGTGAAGTTAAGGAGCTTTTAGTGGAAAATGACCATGTTTCAATCAGAGGACTTGAAACAGGACTTCAGTAAGAAAATGTCACATCACTTGTTCCCCTTGACAGTGGAGAAAATTGTGAAAACAGCAGACATAAAAAGTCTATTGGATCCTTGACCACGAAACAGAAAATACTCATCTGTCTCCTTGAGCAAAAACCAAAACTGGTTTTCTCAATATTGATGTCCCTCTTCAAGAAACTCAAATCATCAATTAACTATTGCCTCTGTTTGTGGCACAGAAACCAAAAATGTTCTTTCTTAAACACAAGTTTAATCATGTGAACAGAGCAATGGAAAAAGGAAAACAGTAAGAAATCATGACCCCTCCCATGAACTGGAGCTGTGGTCCTTTTCTGTGGACCCATAGCTGTGGTCCCCTCCCGTGAGCTGGAGGGTACTCTTCAGCCATGAACCATGATTCCACATCTCTCTAGCAGTGGGTTGATGGTGGAGTAGATTGAAGTATGAAGGACTTCCCCATGTTGGGCAGCAGTTTCATCCTTCTTTGAGTGGCTGTGGCTCCCCACAACCCCCTCCCCACAAATTGCTTAGCCTTTGTGTTGGGCTTTTATTGGTTACAGGGGAAGTCTCTGTCATTTGCAGATTCTAGCCTTGGGGAGACTGACTCTCTAGAATGGACTTCCCACATCGTCTCATGGCGGGCTATGTTCTTTTAAAAAAAAGAACAAAGGGAGCTGGAGAGATGACTCAGTGTTTAAGAGCCTGTGTTATTCTTTAAGAGTACTGGAATTTATTTACCAGCACGTACATCTGACAGCTCATAACTGCCTATAACTCCAGCTCCGGGAGGATCTGATGCTCTCTTTTTGCCTCTGAGAGCACTTGCATACCTGCACACAGACGCACACATACACACATAATTAAAAATAAAATAAATACTTTAAAAAATAAAACAGGTATAGGGCCAGCAAGATGATTCCACAGTTAATGGTGCTTGCTAATCTTGCAGAAGACTGAAGTTCAGTTTCCAGCACTCACATCCAGCACTCACTTGGATGGGTGCCTACAACTACAGTTTCATTGGATCTAGTGCCCTCTTCTGGCCTCTGTAGGCACACACATGTGCGAATTCACCTATATACACACACATAAATAAAAATAAAATAGATCTTAAGAAACATAACCAATCTAACTCTCAGCAAAATATATAAAGACAGACCAAGCATATTTATACACAGAAAATCATATACATATAACATAAGGAAACAAATGTGTGCTACAATATCAAGTCAAGAGATTCTCACAGGACAGAAGGAAAAAAAATAGGAATCTTGAGAAATTCATAATACACCTGACTTTGGATGCATAATTTCATTATCCATGTGATAGGAAATCCAAAAGCAAGGAGAGAGAAACTCATAAAAGAAAGTAATGTCTAAGAAATAATAAAGGATATTAGTATTCAGATGGATAGAGATCATTAAGTGCTAAGTAAACAAAAGAAGATTCCTATATATAAGTGCATTGAGATAAAAATCTCAGTACCTCCAGGATTAAAAAAGGGTTTTAAAAACTCTTAAAAGTTTCCATTTAAAAAAATCTGAGATAGAAATCAGGAAGCAATAATTGGTAAGTTGTTAGTTAAATTCAGATAACTAGAGATTTATAATCTTTTTTTATAGTCATATGGAAGTAAATTCCCAGCAGATCTTAACACGACTAACAACTGGAAGAAAATTGTAAATTTGCTATGATCACTGTCTAATACAATAGATGATCCAGATCACAATGAAATTTAGATTTTGATATATGTATGTACAGATATGTAAATGTATACATTAAAAATAGCAATCAAAAATGGGGGAGATGGTTATTACATTAAAGGGCTCAGTGTTCACACATGAGGAACTGAGTCTAGTCCCCAGCACTCATGGACAGGTATCAATCAGATGCATAGAAAGAGCATATTCATCATTGAAACTAGAGGAAAAATCAAAAACAAAATAAAACATGATCAATCCAGATAACAGGAAGAAAAGAAAATGGAAATAAGAAAAATAGCAATTAGAATACATCAAACAGGCAGCACTACCAGTGTGGAAAAGGCCCCAGTTTTACATTCCATAACCATACACACAAAAAGACAGCAAAACTGTGCAAGTATGTCCATAATTACGATAAATATCATGTTACTCATCCTAGTGACAGAATCCTCTGAGAATGGAATTTTTAATAAAGGTTTTACTGTGAAATTATTTGAGTATTTCAAAAAATTGGAAACATTGCTAAGTAATGCTAATATAACATTTGACTAGATTTCCCAAATTATAACATTTAATAGCTTTTGTTTTTCTGTCTTTTTCTGAAATATTTTAAAGTAAGATTATTCAAGACCTCCTTAGGTACCAGATAATTAGTAAATCTCAGTAACATCATAGGAAAGATAAATTGAAGATAGAATTGTATTAGTGAAAGGATGAGGATATAGCTCAGGTGGTACAGTGCTAGCTTAGCATTCACAAGGTCCTAGGTTTGATCCCCATTACCACATGATGGCACACATCTATGATCTCAACCTGATAGAGACAGGAGGATCAGAAATTCAAAGTTATCCTCAGCTACACAGGGAGTTTGAAATCACACTGGATATATGAGCCCTTGTCTTTAAAAAAAAAAGAATAGAATCACAGCTTCAATCACTGTAACAAAATACTTGAGGCATTTGGCCTATGAAAAGAAAAATTGTCTCAACTAAAGGATATGAGCTTCCAGTCCACAATTAATTGGGCCTATTTCTTTGGGTCTCTAATGAAACCACTAGCATATCACAGGAGGAATGTATATGTAGGGTCTGGCCCCACTGCATGCCCTTCTCTCTTAGTGCTAGGCTCTCGGCCAAGAGCTAGCCGGATCTTGTCAGTTGCAGTTCTGAAGTAAACAACTTGACCTTTATTGATTTGAGCGCAGACTTCCTCAGTTTACATCAGATGTGCATCATGTGGCTGGATGTCTCCTGAGAACCTGAACTTTTACCCTCCTGCAAAGCCCCACCTCAGGGTATATAAGGCTTGCTGCCTCTCAGTAAAGTCAGTCATTCTCCTTTCCTCCTACCCAGTGTATGTGTGTCTGTGTCTCTGTCTCTGTCTCGTGTGTCATTCAATCGCAGCCCTCTGCCGATCGAGACTCAGTCAACTAAGTAGCTTGGGGGCTACATGTATAGAGGAACATGTGGTTCTCTTCTTGATCTGGGAAACAAAGAGAAATTGGAAGAAGAAATTAGGACCCTACAATCCCATTTGAGGACATTAAAGGCCTCTTAGGCCTCTCTCTAGGTTCCTCACTCTCAACAGTGACAAAGACTGAATATGAGCCACTGAGTGACACCCATATTCAAAACACAGTACGATGCTCTTATGTAATGACAGTATAATTACTAAAATCAGAAAGTTAACACTAATACCTTATTATCATCTAATATGGAGCTTCATTTGAATTCTTGTTTTGGTTTCTTGGCTGCAATCTGACAGGTAGCCCAATTTCTCTTGACAGCTAGCTGTTGGCAAAACAGTTTTCTTTATTCCAATCTTATGAACTAATATGAACTCTCAGATCTCACATGTCCAATCACACATTAATTATATATACATACACACACATATATATTGTGTGTGCGTGTGTGTGTGTAACAGAATGGCTGCAAAATGATTGAAGACACTGCAACATCGATGATTCAAGGAATTCAAAGAGGCCCTACTAAAGGCAGAGGCAAAGAAGAAAGAAAGGCAACATCAGGTTGAGATAAGATATTAAGCTGGGCATATTCCCACTACTCAGGGAGACTGAGGCAGAAGAATCACCACAAATTTGTGATCATCCTGGACTAAATAGTGAGTTCCAGGCCAGCCTGCATTACAGAGTGAGACTCTGTTCAACCGACCCCCTCCAAAAAATTGTATTAAGAAATCAAATTGGAGAGCAACTGGTGTCACAAAGCCAAGCTGCAAAGATACAGGGTGACAGGGATGAGCCAAGATCTCAGGATTGGGATAAACAGCAGAGATGAGGTACAAGAACACAGAATCAATAGAGCTAAAGTGTAGGAATGCAAATTGTATAGGCAAAGTACAGAATGTAGTCCAGCCCAGAGAGAGTGGCAACAATTCAAGTAAACCTCATCAGCAATGAAGGTTGAGCTAAGCTAAATCCCCTGAAACATATTAGGGTTCTCTATTGTTATATTGGTACACACTGCATGGTCACATGACAGAATGCTGAGGTGGGGCTTTACCATCACAGCTCTATTTGTTCATTTCTTCATGAGGCTCAAGTCACCCCAAGCAAGGCACAGTCTGAAAGCCACTGTTTTAAGACAAAGTGGAATAACTCAGAGAAAGACGTAGCTTGATCACTGTAGCCTTGTACGAAGTTACAACTTGTCCAAAATTATAGAGCTGGGTGTTTGAGAAATGGCTCAGTGATCAAGAGTACTGGCTGTTCTTGCAGAGTACCCAGGTTCAATTCCTAGCACCCTTACAGCAGCTGACAACCACCTGTAACTCCAGCTCCAGGGTACCCGATGCCCTATTATGGCCTGTGCAGGCAGTACATGCACATAGTGCACTTACATACATGCTGGCAAAATGCTCATACACATAAAATAAAAATTGACTGGATGGTACTTGCCTGTGTGGCAGGAGGCATGGGATCTTGTGGGGGGTTGGGGGGCATGGATAGAGGAAGGAGTCTGAACTTGATTAAGAACTGTTATATGAAATTACAAAAGCTCAGTAAAAATGTTAAAAGAAAAAATATGTTTGTATTTATAGAACTATTTAACTGCAGACTGAACATTAGTTAACCTACAGCCTTCTAGTTTTGAAAAGTCTCATTCTACCACTATACCAAGATAAACGATTAATACAGGTTATAAATGGAGGTAACAGCCTTTCTCACTATTTGTAAAGACTGTTTCAATCATTGGAACCCATGATGTCATCATTAAAGACTATTTTTTATTATTTTTAGATTTTATGTGTAGGAATGTTTTACCTACATGTTTTTAAATGAACCATGTGTGTGTAGTGCCTACAGAGGTTAAAAGAAAGTGTCATATTCCTGGAAACTGGAGTTATAGATTATTAGTGGCCATCTGAATGCTGGGAACCAAAGCCAGGTGTTCTCCAAGAACAACCAGTGCTCTTCTAAAATCATCTCCCAATCCCCCAAAAAACAACCCACCTATTTTTAATATATATATAAAAATGCAAAAAAATCTTATATTCTATTATATTATTAAATATTTAAAGAGTTGAAAATTTCCATAGGAAATTAAGGTACTAGCAACAATGTTGAAATGGAAATTATTACTTTCAAATAGCATAACCAGATTGCATGAAAAAATCAGAATGTATGAATCTGAATCTTTTCCTAAGAAGAAGGAATATTTATTTCATGGATACAACTATCACTTGCAACTATTTTACTCTTTTTTTGAAACTGCCATCTAAGCCAATTTATGAGTCACACAAGAAAAAATTTATAGCCATGCATCATATACAATGGATGGGGAATTTTAATCAGTCTGCAGAAAGTACTTATTGTTATAAAAGCTATGATATTGGAACAGATTCAATGAAAATGATTAAAGTGCATGATTAATTCTGAGTGAATTAGCAAACACCTAGACTGGGTCAGTGATAAATTGTGTTATAGGAAGTTGGCAGAGAACTTAGCTGAATAATGTGCTTAAGTGAAACTAAGCTGTAATGGTCATAGAAAAGGGCAAGTGAGCTATAAAAATCTCAAAGTGAATCTTGGATGATGTAGAAAATCCTGAAAGTTGCCTGTAAAGCTAGCTATGTCTTACACCAGTATTTTATGCATCTTTTACAGACAGCATCAAATAAGATATCAGGGGGGAATTAATGAAGTTCTGTATTCAGAATATGTTGTTTTTCACTCTGTGCCTTGCCCTGAGTACTTTTGACTCCATTTTGAGGGTAAAGGATGATTGCCCCCTTGGATGGGCCCCTAGAGAACACCATCTGTCTGGCACTATCCATGAAGCACAGAGCAATATATGACTTATTCTTAATAGCACAAAGGGAGTCACCCTATACATTTATTAGGGTGAGTTAAGACTTCAGGGGTACATGAGTGTTTTAAAATCATATCAAATAAAGAGGTCCAAGAATTTATTGGTCATGTCAAAGGAGGGAAGAGTGTAATTCCTTCACCTGAACCCATAAAGTGGTGGATGTCTAGCTCTGCTGTTGTGTTACACTACTCCTAGGGTGGTGTGTACAAAAGGCCACTCACCCCAGATAAATAACAAGCGACAGACAGGATTAGAAATACACCACCAAGGTCCAACTTGGTTAACCAATGAGTTTTATTAGGGTCACTTACAGAAATATGAGAGATTTCTTCCAGGAGCGTAAGTGATTCGAAGACAACTGGGCTATCTTTGGGTATCACAAAAAGCCCGCCCTATCATGGGTTGTTGCTCATGAAAGCAGAAAACCTGGAGCCCACTCACTCCACACCATGAAGGCAGCTCAACAGTTCCTTGTGTCTTGTCCAGGCAACTCAGCTGTTGTCTGAAGCTTCCAAGCAGTGTGGCTGGTCTGACAGGGCCTCTCAGCAGTCCTGACTGTGTATATACTTGAGGGATGAGGGGCCCAGTAAATCTGCTCAATTTCAGGGACTCCCTGGAGCTTTAGAGTTGTTTACTTGTCTAAATTCATGAACTTCCCCTGCAGGATGAAATGTTTGGCCTCCCTTTAGAACTACTGTGTCTTAAAGAACTTTATTCCCAAAATGGAATGCTTTATCTCAGAGGAAATTGCTACGCAACTTCAATGGCAATAACCCCACATGAACTTACCATGTGATACCTGCTGTGTGTCAGGAGCTGACAAGCAAAGAATTACTGGCTAGCCCTGGACCTTCAGCTCCTCTCTGTCCCCTGTTGTTGATGTGGTTTACTTGACTGCCCACCTACCTAGTCATTTGTCTGGACCTGAACCCTGTTCCTGCTTCAAGCTGTTTCTGCCCTCTCTTCTCTGCAGCTGGCTACATCTTTGTTATTAACCCTGATTCTTTTGGCCAAATTCCTGCAAGGACATATTCTTCAATATTGCTGGTTTGAGCTCTGCTATATACTGTCTGGTTTACAGTCATTCGGTAAAAAGACAAACAAACATATAATCATAATCAGACAGATAGATAGATAGATAGATAGATAGATAGATAGATAGATAGATAGATAGATAACTACATTTTGCTGCTGTAATTAAAATACCATGACCAAAAGTAATTATGGAAGTTCATTTTAGCTAACTGTGACAAAGTAAGAGTTCATAATAGCAGGGAGGCATGGCACCAGGCAGCTGGCACCAAAAGCTAAGAGATCACAACTTCAGCCACACACATCAAGCAGAGAAAGTAAACCGGAAATGGGGAAAATATATAAACTTGGAAAGCTTGCCCCTAGGGACACACTTCTTCCAGCAAGTCTCCACGTTTCAAAGGCTCCATAGCTTCTCCAAACAGCACCACCAGCATAGGACTATGTGTTTAAATACCTGAGCCTATCGGGGACTTTTCTCAATCAAACCAGTACAAATAGGTACATACATAAATAGATGTACTATGTGACTTGTGATGTGAGAGTTAATATTAGTAATTAAGAATGAAATAAAACAACCTACATTCACCTCAGCCCGAAGACCTTGGTAGTCAGGATTATCTGGCAGACTGCTACCATTGAAACTACGGTACTTTGTGAGTTTATTGTTATTCAGTGAATTCTGACATTGTGGAAAGACACAAATATGTTCCACTCTGTTTCTGACATAGTATGCTCATGCCAACAACATTGTGAAGATATAAAATTTCACTTTAAGAAGCTGGAAAGATGACTCAGTGGTTAAGAACACTGGCTGTTCTTGCAGAGAACCCTGGTTCATTTCCCAGAACACATCCAGTAGCTCACAACTGTCCATAACTCCAGTCCCAGGGATCCAGTGCCTTCTTTTGGTTTCCATGAGCACTAGGCACACACTTGCATACGTGCCAGCAAAGCACTCATACACATAAAATGAAATTAAATAAGTCAATTTTAAATTTTTTTCTCTTTAAAATGCTTAATTAATCTAGGCATAATGGTTCATGTCTGCAATCCCAGCACTTGGGAGGCTGAGGTTTGAGGCTATCCTGGATGTCATAACGAGTTCCAGGCTAGCCTAGGCTACAGTGTGAGACTGATACTGAAAGATGTTGAACTTTGATGGCGCCTCTGATGGGGTTCCAGGTTCTTGTGTCCTGAAAAAAGGAATTGGGCAAGCATGTGAACAGTAGCAGAAGCAGAGACAGTTTCTTAGAAAAGGAGAGGCTTCCTAAGGACTGTGACGTGAATCAGCAGGTGAGGGTATTTGACGTCAAGTCAGATCACTTGAGTTCAGTCCCTGAGACCCACATGGGAGCCGGAAAACTGGATCCTCAAAGTTATGCTCCTACCTCCACATGTGCTGGTTCTCTGTGTCTGTGTCTGTCTCTGTCTCTCCCTCTCCTTCTCTCACTGTCTCTGTCTCTTCCTCTTCTCTCACTTTCTCTTTCTCTGCCTCACTTTCTCTTGCTTTCTCTTTTCTAAGTAAATAAATAAATAAATGTAACTTAAAAAAAATTTAAAGATACTTCCAAGGGAAAAGTTTGACTAGTGTAAACAAAGCAAAAAGAGTTTAGCAGATCGAAGGCCATCCTCATACAGAATTAGGGCTTTAATGTCACCTAAGAATGAGGATTTAGGGACTGGAGAGTTGGCTCAGTGGTTAAGAGCACTGGCTGCCCTTGAAGAAGACCTAGGTTTGATTCCTAGCACCCTCATCGCAGCTAACAATTATCTGTAACCAGAGTTCCAGGGGAATCTGAAGCCCACTTCTGAACTTCATGGCCATTACACAACACAGGTGCATACAATACAGGTAATATACTCATACACATAAAATACAAATAATTTCTTTAAAAGAATGAGGGTTTGAGGTCATTTGCATAATGCAGGCTTTCTCATGCATGTTCTAGTACATGTAGTTCTACAACCAATTTCACGCATACCAAGTCTCCTTAGCATCTTAAATCTCCATACCTTTTAAAACTGCCTCTGCATCTGCACCAGTGAGATTTAGTTATCCTCAGGGGTTTTTCCAGACTAGGAAGAGGACTTTGCCAACTGGTTTCTTTCATATGCTAATTTTTCACCCTTTGAGCGGCCTTTCCTAAGGAAGGCCTCCAGCCCTATAAAGCCTGCTGGCTGAAGATGCTATGTAAGGCAAACTTCTAGTGGGCTAAGAATATGCAGGTGGAGGGATGGGCTCCTTTGAGCAATATGGGCTTTTGCATCTCACATGGGCAGTCAGTTGCTCAGTAAGGGTATGGGAGGGGACCTAGAGAGAATCAGTGACCATCAATGTCACCCTAGCTAGTGGCTTCCATGATCTTTGCCTCACAAACTCAAAGAATGAATTAATAAACAACTGGGAGGATGAGTCTTTAGAAGTGTTTATTATAGGGCCATAGATGAGAACTTAAAAGAGAAAAGAAGCAGAGCTCCTGTTTAACAGAAGCAGGTCCCAGAGGTGGGATATCATCAAGGCTTTTCAGGGTAGTGGCCTGTGGGGCCTGAGCTGGTCAGTCCAGTCCTCTCACCCAAGAGGAGTTTAAGAATTTCAGTTTTATTACGTCTTCCATACAACTTCTGGGCAGTTGTGTTCATTTAGATTGTGTTAAAAGGAAAGATAGTAAGAGACCAGACTAGTAACCAAAGCCTCCAAACACTTGAGGCATTTCTACCCTCTGGCCAGAACAGAATGAAGGACATTTCTGGATTCTGGCTAAGGACAAGATTCAAGGTCCCTTATCTTTAAACTGCCTGACTGATTTCTATCTCCTGTTCTCATCAATAATCCACTGCCTTCTGGGACTACTGGATCCCTGATAAAGCATAGTTTAAAGATGCAGACCTGTAAACAACACCGGTTATTGGCCCTGTTCTAGGTTGCTCACCAGAACTTGATTGTAAGACCTTATTCCTGAAGACACACATACATGAGCCATAAAGCAAACAAAGAGAAATCAAGCTGGTATTGACTTCAAAGCTTCATTACTACTGGCTAGATTTCAAGATACTGGAAGGTGCTATGCATACTACCAGAAGAAAAAAAATTAATCATTAACCTTCCCCAGCTGTGAATCCTGCATGCTTCAACACTGACATGGAAAGAAATGGACTCTGTTGCAATAGTGGCATGAATATTAGGGGAATAACCAATCACTTTTTAATTGGATGTAAGGTCCACTTCATAAGATGGAAGCCATACTTGACACTGATATCACGCCTAGGAACCAGAGGCTAGACAGTTCACAGGAAATAAGAGAGAGCTTAATGCTCATTTTCTGCTAAATAGATATAGTAATAACCTGACTCCTAATGACTGACTTATTGTTATACTCATAGATTAATACATCCCCCCACCTCTCACCAGAGAAGCTTCTTTATGAAGTAAATGGTGAGACTAAGAGAATAAGGAGAGACTACAGAGTGATTACCCCTGAGCTGGACAGTTATATCAAGCTTCTACCTCCAAAATCTGGAAATATTGTAAAAGCTAGAGGTGATAGCTGAACTTTGGAGACAGGATCTTATGTAGCTCAGGCTAGCCTTGAACTGGTTATGTAACAGATGATAATCTTGGATTTCTAATCCTCTCTCTTCCACCCAACTGGTACTATTGCAGGATTCCAAGCTGAGCAACTTTTTTAAATATATATTTTTGTCTGTTCATGGTTCTTTGAGCTTCCAAGTGAATTTGAGGATTTTTGTCTATATCTGAAAAAAATAAAAATACCATTAGAATTCATAGAAATTTCATTGAATCTCTTGATCACTTTGGGTAATATCTTAAGAATTTTTTCTTCCAGCCCATGAGCACAGCATGTCTTTGCATTTATTTGTGTCTTCTTTAATTTCATTCTTGAATGTTTTATAGTTTTCAGCTAACAAGTCCATTAGTTCCTTAGCTTTTTCCTACACATTTAATTTTTGAGTCTATTATAAATGAGATTCTTAATTTTCTTTTCAGTTAGTTCATTATTAATGAAGAGTAACAGCTGATTTTGCATGTTGATTTTGTATACTGTGAATACTTAAATCATTAACTAGCTCTAAGTTTTTGTGGAATTCTTAGGGCTTTTTACCTATAAGATCATGTCATCTGCCAACAGATAAAATTTCATTTCTTGCTTTCCAATTTAGATGTCTTTATTTCCTTGGGTGGGTGGCCTCATTGCTTTAAGGCAGGACTTCTGTGTATATTAGTTATTTTTGTTTCTGTGATAAAACACTGTGACCAAGGCAATATTCAGAAGGAAGGGTTTCTTTTGCTTATGGTTCAGAGGATTAGAGTCCATAATGGTTTGGGAGGCATTGTGGCAGAGATGGCCAGAGCAGAATGCTAAGAGATCACATCTTCAGACCAGCAGAGCCTAAAGGAAACAGACACAGTACTACTGAATATTCATCAAGGTTTAAGAAATCTCAAATCCTGACCCCAGTGACATGTTTCCTCCAGCATGGCCATACCTTCTAAAGGTTCCATGACACTTCCCAAATAGCACCACAAATCTGAGACCAAATGTCCAAATAATTGGAGCCAACATGGGACATTCTTTTTTAAACCACCATAACGTATAACCAAAGTGAAAGTGGTCAAAGCTGGTATCTTTATTTGTTCTTGATTATCGACAAAAAGCTTTCAGCTTTTGACCATTTAATATGGTGTCAGCTGGGGGCTTGTCATATGGGACAACTTATTATTTTGAGATGGTTTCTTTCTGTTCCTACTTTGTTCGGTGTTGAGAATTGAAAAGCTGTTGAGTTTTGTAAAATGCATCTTCTATGTCAATTGAGATATCATTCTTTTTCTTCACTTGATATGGTTTAGTGCGAGATTTGAGATTTTCATATTAAAATACCCTTGTGCCCTAAAGGTGAATCCCACTTGCTCATGATGTAAACTGTTGACATAAAATATCACTCTCACTTAAAATAGAATAATACTAGTCTTTATTATGAGCCAAATCTGAGTAAACATGACTCAAAAATATGAATTCAGGTTGCCCTAAATGATATGTCCTAATGTGATAGGGTTTACATAAATTTTTTATAGTCAGAGAAAAAAAGAAAGTCATAAATCAAGGAAAAATTTAAAGACCTTAATGGGACTATCAAATAAGTGGGTTTCAGCAAAGTGGTAGGAATCTCTGTTATAGGTTTTAGATGTTATTTAATGACATTTCTAGTTTGGGGAATTGGTAGAAACTACTGGCCTCTTAATACATTCAAAGATTTTTACCTGAGAGATGAAATGATCTCAATTGGGTCCTGAGGTGGTAAATGAGTGGCTAATAAGGGTGATAAAAATAGTCCAAGACAATTTTGGCTATAGATTTGAAATATTCCAACTCTCCACAATCACAAAGCTCTAATCAGTGAATTAGTCTCATAGAAATTTTAATATTAAATATGAGGTTTTCTGGGAACTTGACTCACAATAATCTTTTTAACATGCTGTTGAATTTCATGAGGATTTTCTCATCAATATTCATGAGTATATGGCTTTGTCATTTGCTGGCAGCATTTTTATCTGTATTTGATGTCATGATAATATTAATCTCACAAAATGAAATTCTGGGTGACAGTTACAATCAAAACTTTTGAATTAAAGAAAAAATATTGTAAGTAATATCAAAGTATATTACATACATGAAGAATTATTTTGTGAAGCTTTGAACCTTTTCTTTCAGTTTTAAGAACATAGATATGTGTGTGTGTGTGTGTGTTAATAAGGTGTAAAGTGTTTTCATACTGTGGATTGTGGTGCTCAAAGGTTAAAGTTTTGTCTAGTGCTGAATCTCAGGTGGCAGAGTACTCTTCTAGTGTTCATGAAGCTCTGGGTTCAATCTCCAGAGCCCCATACAGTGGGCATTCTGGCACACACCTATAATTCCAGCACTTGGGAGACAAGCATGAGGATCAGAAGTTCAAGTCATCTTTGACTACATAGTGAATTTGAGGCCAGCTTGGGCTATGTGAGACTCTGTCTCAAAAACAAATAATGATATTAAAGTTTACCTGGCAAATGGTCATCATGACCATGCCATTTCTGTTTCTTGGTCTAAACATAGGTACACAATGCAGTTCTAAACAATTGCAGTATGAAGAGCTCTGTTACGTGAAGAAGTTGTCTCTTTGTCTTTGAAAAGACTATAAATCAAATCGACATGCTTAAGGAAAACAGAGCTTCAGTACAAAGTGTCAGTTTTGCCTATGTGGAAAGCTAAGGCTAGGTCAAAGCAATTATCCTAGGAGCTATCACATGCTAAGTGGCATTGAGTGCGATTACAAAATACCTGAAGCAGTCTTTACATTAAAATTATTTCTGATCTCTTTAGCAATCCAAATGTATTTGATGTTTAACCACTGTGTGTCTACAACAGTCCTTATAACTAGTAGATTATTGACAATTATTTGTTGAACAACTTATATGAATTTGAGTGAAGCTATTTGGAACCCAATTTAAATAATGGAAGAAATGAGGTCACAAAATAGTATACAATCACCTGTGAAAGGAGCAATGTTAATAACAATGTAGTTTTTTAGTTTTTCTTGTTTTTATCATTTGAATTATATTTTCACTATATTTTTCAGTATGCATACTAATTTAGAATGATTGGCTCAATACTATTTGTGCTTAGCAGATGAATTAACAGGCAGAGTTTTGAAGATGAAAGGTACTTAAACAAGTAATTGTTTATGCTCTCTAATTTATATAGAAAGTAAGCCCTATAAGGATTTAACAATTTTTATGGAAACTGAAACATCATATAAGCTGTTTCATTAATATTACAATTACTATTACAATAGTAGTCGAAATGGCACTGGGACTAAAAGTAATCACCACCTGCCTTTAAGAACATTTCCTACATTACCAAAAAGGTAGAATCAAAAGTAAAGCTCTACAATTCTGTAGGCAGTGCTGATAATTACACTATAGCTACTGAACATTTACTATTATTTTTTAAATACATTATTTACTTATTTTTATGTGTATGAAAGTATTGCCTGCATGTATGTAAGTGCATCCCTGTCATGCAGTGCCCACACTGGTCAGAAGAGGGCATTAGATCCTCTGAGACTGGAATTATGGATGGTTGTTAACCAACATGTGGGTGCTAAGAACTGAATCTAGGTCCTCTGCAAGAGCAGCCAGTGCGCTAAACCACAGAGCCATCTCTCCAGCCCTGCTATTGAACATTAATAATTACACAGCATTAGAATACATGCCAAGTTCAGTTTTGCTCATGTTTAGAGAAAATACATATAGATTTCCTTCAGTCAAGTGCATTGATTCCAGTATGTTCTTCACTTAGGATTTTCACCCCAAGGCTTCTGCTTGCCCTCTCTTGGATACTAAATCTGAATTATATTTTCTAGACCATAGACTCTTATTTTATCAAATGTTCTTGCTTTTATTTTTACTTAATTTTATTAATTTTAAAACTTTTGTTTATTTGATTTTTTCAAGACAGGGTCTAATGTAGTTCAGACTGATCATAAACTATTTCATCAAGGATGATCTTAAATTTCTAATCTTCTTGCCTTCACTTCCTGAGTGATGGAATTATAGTATGTAGTATGTTCCACCAAACCCAGCTTAGTTGTGCTTTCCTTTGGGATAGATTAAAAAAATTTTTATTACATTTATTATTTATTTGGTGTGTATGTGTATGTGTGTGTGTGTGTGTGTGTGTGTGTGTGTGATGTGTATGTGTATGTGTAACAGTGCACATCTGAAGACTGGAGAACAACTTTCTGGAATTGATTCTCTCCTTTCAACAATTTGGGTCCTGGGGATCAAACTCAGGTCATCAGGCTTGGCAGCAAAGCCTTTCTCCACTGAGGCATCTCACTGTCCCCCATGGATGTTTGTGGAGTTCATTATTCCCTTTGAAGTACTTTATTAAAGGCACATATACTAGAAGGAAACTGCCTGAGGTCATTACCCCAGTTCTACTACCTGTCAGCCATATGACTCTAATGTGAGAGTCTTAATCTTTCTGTCTTTCAGTCAGTCTCTTCATCTGTGAAATGTGAAGATTAATAGTTGTGAGGATTAAGAAAATATTTGTTCCACAAGAGCATTTGCTATTATTTTCATCATTATCATTATTATTAGCTATAGTAAAATTGTTACTAAAAGACAAAATAAAACTAGGCATGGTAACTCAAGTTTGTAATTTCAGCTCTCAAAATATTAGAGGCAGGGACTGGAGAAATGGCTCAGTGGTTAAGAGCACTGACTCTTTTTGCAGAGGACTCAGGTTCAATTCCCAGCACCCACGTGGTGGCTAACAACCATTCATAACTACAGTTCCAGGGGAATTCAACACCCTCTTCTGACCTCCGCAGGAATTGTACTGCATGGGGGTGCACTTACATACTTGCAGGTAATACACATAAAAATAATAAATAAAATATTGTTTTAAAATAGAAGCAGGAGATCCAACAGTTCAAGGACATTGGTTTAGTTTCATTTCTGTAACAAATACCCTGACAAAGAACAACATAGGGTTTATTTTGCTTACAGTTCCACAATACAGTTCATTATTGTAGGAGAGTCAGGGTAGGAACTTAAACATCATATCATGCACAGTCAAAAGCAAAGAAAGAATAAATATGTCTTTGTTTGATTGCATGCTGCCCAGCTCACCTTCTCTACTCTTAGACAGTTTGGGACCCAGTCCATGAAATGGTACTATCCATACCTAGGGTGGATATTCTTACCAATTAAGGCAGTTAGGACAATCCCCACAGATATGCCCAGAACTAAGCTGAACAAATATAACGAAACCTATGTTTGAAACACCATGATGAAACCTATTACTCTGAAGAGTTGATTTAAGATTTTAATTGAGGGCTGGAGGCTCACATTCAGTGCTCTTTCAGGGGATCTAGTTCAATTCCCAGCACCCAAATCAGGTGGCTCACAACTGCCTATAACTCAGCTCCAGAGGAATCTGAACACCTCTGCCCTGTGAGGGCACCTGAATTCATGTACACATACCCATATACAGACACACACAAACACACACACACACACACACACACACACAGACACACACACACACAGCATGCATATACACAGAGTTAAATAACAATAAAAATAAATCTTAAAAATAATTTTCAAAAAGCAAAAAGAAATTCCTTGACTTTCTGTCCTACTCTGAATCTTCATAGTAAATATTCCCTGCTTAAAAATTAGAAAAAGTGCTTTTACAATCTATTGAATACTGCAAAGGCTATATGATCTGCTGCTTCTGGGATAAATTGATGTGGCACAAACATTGACAGGATGAAGAATCACGAACCCTTGAAGTAGAATCATAGCTAAAATGCTGTACTTTATATTGACATTGTCAGAATCAGAAAGAAAAAAAAAACATCTGTTTTGTTAAATGGACATGATGTGCCTGTCAAATTGCATTCAAAATTACTGTTTTTGCCATGGGCAGTGTTGACTGCGGACTCCTAACTGATGAAAGTACAGAGGATAAATGTCTGTTGAATGCTCAACCATAGTAAATAGGACATGTATACCACTTTCAGGAGAACACTGCAGAGGAAGGAGAAAAAAGCTGAAGGAAGTGTGGGAAAAGGCAAAGAATTCTGACCTCCAGTACGACATGGCATTGCACTCTTGAATTCACAACAACTGTAAATCCTGCACAAGATCACCATAAGACTGGCCTCTTCAACAACCTGTCATGGAAGGAGGAAGGGATCATAAGTCTCCTGTAAATAATCCCTCATCCGTAATCTTGTAAGCATCCCTAATGAAACTCACTAGTCACATACGCCCAAAAGAAATGCATGAAAAAAATAACCAGTGATTCATATATATAATTCTGTTTGGACTCTACTTGGTCTACTGGTCTATTTATTTATCTTGATACCAATGATGCACTGTCTTGATTCTATAGCTTTATAGCAAGACTTAGAATCAGGTAATATTATCTTCCAAATTTTTTCTTCGTTTTCAGAATGTTTAGGTCTATTCTAGATCCACTGAATTCCCATATGCAATTGACAATGAGCCTGTCAATTTCTTTTAAAAAGCAAATCAAAATACGTATTGAAAGTGCATTGAATTTACGGATCTATTTGAGAAGAACTAACATCTTAGCCATATTTACTGTTTTAGCACATGAACTTGGAATATCACCCCATTACTTTATATCATTTTTTATTTTTATAATTTAGTTTATTTTTATATTTTATGTTTATTTTATCTGTTTGTGTATTTTGCCTGCATGTATGTAAGTGTACCACATGTGCAGTGTCCATGGGGGTCAGAAGGGGATGTCAGATCCTCTGGACCTGTACAGATGGCTATGAGCTGCCATGTGAGTGATGAGAAGTGAACTTGGGCCCTCTGTGAGAACAGCCAGTGCTCCTAATTGTTGAACCATTTCTCTAACCTCTAATTTAATTTTTTATTTGTAGTTTTTAATGTACATGGCTTATATATTTTAATTAATTAACAAATTAATTAACTTATTAGTATGAGCTTGTATGATGTGAGAAGGGGTGCATATGCTGTGGAGTGTTTAAGTCACAGAACAGTCTTGTGGAGTTGGTTAACTTCTACCTTTATTTGGGTTCCAGGGATCAGACTCATGTCACCAGCAAGTGCCTTTACCTCTGGCTCATCTCTTCAGCCCTTGCAAATCTTTTATCAACTTTATCTGTAAGTATTTATCCTTAAATAGCTTTAGATGGTTTTGATTCTAAATACTATCCTAATGGCATTGATTCTGAAATTTTTATTATTGTTTATTTACTATATATGTATTGTATATATACTTATTTTTGTGTTTTGATCTTATGACCCTCAAACTGAGTAAATGCATATATTAGTTCTAGATTAGTTCTAGTAGCTTCTAAATGAATCCTATCAGATACTCATATTGTCTGATAATATAGTTCCACTTATTACTTTCAAATGTGGATGACTTTTATTTCCTTCTTTTTCCTGATTTCACTAATCAGAACATTTAGGATAATTTTAGATATGATTAAGGCTAGACACTTCATCTTTACTCCAGATCATAGAGGTCATTTGAGTCCATGTTCTGCTACTGTAACAAAAATTACAGACTTGGTAATTTATGATCAACAGAAACATATTGCCCCATGGTTCGGAGCCTGGACAGTGCAAAATCAAGAGACTGGTATCTAGCAAGGTCCTTCTCGCTGTATCTTCCTATGTTGTAAGGGCAAAGGGGAAAACAGAGAAGAATTCAAACTTGCCACCTGAAATCCTTTTACTGTCATTAATCTATTTACTAGGGTAGAGCCATCCAGAATCAAACAATTAGCACTAAACTCTCAACAGTTTCGTATCGGGGAACTAAGTTACCAACACATGAGTTGGGGAGACACATTCAAACCATAGCAGAGGAAAACCATTCATCATTAAGTATGATACTACCTATATATCTCTCATAGTTGGTCTTTATCTGGTGATAAATAGTTCCCTTTGGTTCTTATGTTGCTTAAAGTTTTAACTAATTAACTAATTAGCCAGCATTATTGCTTGAATCAAGAGTCTTCCTCATGCTAGGTAATATTCTCTTACACCATCTTTGCACTGACACTGAGTTCTGTCCCCAGTCTTCTTTTTATTTTGAAACAGTGTCTAACTAAGTTGACCAGGCAGGCCTTGAACTTACAGTCTCCCTGCCTCAGTCTCTTAAATAGTCATTCTTTCTTATTCTTATTTCTTAAGGTCTCTAGTGGATGTCTGAAATGGGAGATGATACTAAACCTTACCTATGCTATGTTTGTTTCCTATGATAAAGTTTCATTCACGGATTATGCACTGTAGGAATGACTTACAATATGCAGAGAATTTGGACTAAAATTTTATTTGAACTTGCACCAAATTAATGTTTGTAATGCAAACTAGCTCACTGAGCCTTGTGGTCTTTTGAGTTGAGCCTCTCCCTGACTTTGATCCCTCAGGACGCCACTTTGCCCTCTACTTAAGATATTGAATGAACGTGAGTGTTCTGGAATTGGCATATAAAAGCACTAGAAGTAGTATGGTATTCTCATTGAAAACAGTGAGAATAATTGAGGAGTATGCTTGACTTTGTGTGTATAAGATATATGAGGCCGAGAGGTTCAAAAGGAAAGATGCTTTGATAAGATTGGATCCAAGCTTGGATTCCCCAATTCATGCTGAAGAGATTATCTGAATAAAAGTACGGGTGAGGCATGGCTCAGGAACACAGTTCTCTGAAAGATCTAAAGGAACATGCTCCCAGAGTTTGAGCACACTCTGGACCTTAAATGCTAAGAGTCAGGCTAATTTTTTTATTCAGGTAGAACTGTAACATGGCTTAGTGACACTACAAAACATAGGACAAGATGAACAATAGAAACTCCTCATAAATCTTAGCAACCTCAGCATACAATTTTTTTAAGAGACCATTTCACTCTATATCACAGGTTGCCCTTGAACTGTTTGTATAATTCAGAAGGGTCTTGAACACATGATTCTCTTCTTTTTCCCCCCTGAGTGCGCTGAGATTATAGGAATGTGCTACCATTCCTGGTCCTCTCTTTTTTCTTTGTGAAGTCAAGAACTTTTTCCTTTCCATATAAAGGAAGCACTATGACTTTTCTATGGCATAACCAAACTGACAGTATCATGACTTTATGCTTTGTAAGGTCCTTAATAAATAAAATAAAGGTTACTTCAACACAAATACTGTAGTACAATGATAGGTATCAGTCTATCTGATAAATAAGATGTGTACTAAGTGACTAATGGCTGGTATACATATCCAATGTGAATCCACTCTGAGCAAAAGGATGATTAGTAGTCTAGCTAGGACAAAGTCAAAAGTCACAAAATTTTATCATGTTATTCAAAACAATGTCCAATTTAAAACTGGATGAATTACTTATTTCTGGTGTGGTGGCATATGCTTGAAATTCCACCATTTAGGAGGTGAGGCACGAAGATCAGGAATTCAAGGTCAGCCTTGAAGATATGTGTGTGTCTATCAAGCTTGAGAAGATATATATCTTCTCATGCTTGAGGCCAGTCTGGGTTACACTGTTTCAAATGAGAGAGAGAAAGAGAATGAGAGAGAGAGAGAGACACAGAGAGAGAGAGAGACACAGAGAGATATTGGGCTAGGGAGATGGATCAGTGGTTAAGAGTGCCAGCTACTCTTGCACAGGACGTACATTCTCTTCCAAGCACCCATATGGTAGTTAACAAGTATTTGTAACTCCAGTTCTAGAGGATCTGATGCCCTCTTAGGGCCTCCACTGGCATTACATGACACAAGTGCACTTGTACACATGCAAGTATAACATTCACACAAATAAATTCTTTTAAATGTTGTCATTTTAAAAAGAGAGAGGTATATGCGTTACAAATTTGTAGATAATTGAAACGTTAAAAGTAAAAACTTTATGAAGTTGAGGATGATACTAGAGAGTTTTGGTTTTGTGGTTGTTGTTGCTTGATAACATCTTTAGTTTTAATATCAAAGCAATACTTGCCTCATACAGTTAGTTTGGAACACATCCTCCTCACACATTTTCAAAGAGTTCATATACAATTAATTTCACTTCTTTCCAAAATGTTTAGTAGAATCACAAGTAATTGTATATATATATATTAAATATATATATATAGTGTATGAGTGTATTGCCTGTATATGTGTAAGTGCACCTGTGACGTGCAGTGTCCGCAGAGGTCAGAAGAAGACATTGAATGCCCTGGAACTGGAGTTACAGATGGTTTTTAGCTGCTATATGAGGGCTGGCAATTGAACCCGGGTCCTCTGCAAGAGCAGTCAGTGCTCTCAACTGCTGAGCCGTCTCTCTAGCCTTAATTATATTTTTATATAAAACAAAAATACAAAAATTAAAGGAACAGATTACAACCTTTTGTGATTTGAATGATATTTAAATATAGATATGACTTTTCTTATATCTTACCTTGAAGTCAATAGTTTTCACTGTGATCGATTAAGGAAAATAAAATCTCTCCTTAATATGTAAATTCTCAATAGCTGTTTTGAGATAAATTATATATAGCATAAAATCCATCTTTTAAAAATATGCAACTCAATATTTTTGTCTTTTTTTTTTGCACTAATGAAAGCAATCCCAAGGTAAGTTTATTGTAAAAGCTGATCAAGTAAAGGGCAGATAGGTCACTATCCACACAACACTGAGGCTCTGAAATCTTCACACCACATTCTTATTAATCTTATTTTTAATAATATTTTATTGGTGCAGGAGAGATGGCTCAGTGGTTAAGAGCACTGGCTGCTCTTTCAGAGGATCTGGGTTCCGTTAACACCTGTCTGTAATGCCAGTTCCAGGGGATTTGACGCCCTCTTCTGATCTCCAAGGGCATTTCATGACATGCATGTACTTACACACATGCAGGCAATACACTCATACACATAAAATAAAAGTAATAAATAAAATAAAAATAACATTTTATTAATTCTTGAGAATGCCATACAATGTACTTTGATCATATTAAACCTCTTCCCATCTCCTCTCAGACACACCCCCACCTTCCCACCCACCCAACTTCATGTCCTCCTTTTTGTGTAAAGCCCATCAAATCCAATTTGTTGCCCAAATACACTTGAGTGTGAGTCTATCCCCTCCTGGAGCTTGGTCTACCTATCAGGGGTCACTTCCTTATAGAAAACTGATTCCTCTTCTCCCAACAGCTATTATTTGCCAGTAGTTCCGCAGCTAGGGCTGAGGCTTCATGCCCACCTCCCCCTTCCATGGTGAGATTTTTGTTCAGCTTGAGCTTGCACAGGTCTTATGCACGCTGTCACAAGTAATTGTGAGTTCATATGTGCAACTGCCCTGTTATATCCAGACAACATTGTTCTGAGCACTTCCTCCTGCTCTTACAATCTTTCTGACAACTCAATATTTTTAATCTTTCTGAGTTGTCCAGTCATTGCTTCCAAGTAGTTTTAGAACATTTCCATCAGTCCCAAAACAGACTCTGTACCCATGAACAATCATTTCCCGTTTACCTAATGTGCTGGGTAGCTTTAGTGTCAACTTGACACACCTGGGTTGAGGAGCCTCAACTGAGGAATTGTCTCCATCGGACTTTCCTGTGGCCATGTCTGTGGGGTATTTTCTTGATTGTAAAGCAAAAGCGTCCAGCCCACTGTTGGTGGTGCAACCTCTGGGCAGGTTGTTGTGCATTGTGTAAGAAAACATGAACCCGGGGAGCAAGCCAGTAAGCAGAGTTCCTCCATGCTGCTTCCAGGTTCCTGCCCTAAGTAGCTGCCTTGGGATGCCTGAGTGATGAACTGTGACCCAGAAGATGTAAGCCAAATAAGCGCTCCCCAGGTTGATATTAGTCATAGTGGTTTGTTACTGCAATTTAAGGCAAACTAGAGCACCTAGTTATTTTCCAGCGTTCCTAAAAAAGCACTAATATATTTTCTATCTTTATGGATTTGCCTGTTCTGAATATTTCATATAAATAGACAAAATGTGTACTTAGATATTTTTAAAACCTCATTCCTTTCACGTTGCACAGTGTTCTCAAGATTCATCTCTATTGCAGCATGTATCGGTACTTCATTACTTTTTAGTAGCTAATAGAATTCCATTATAAGGATCAGAAGCATTCTAAAGAAAATCTTTCAACTGTCAGATAAGCTTATGCACAGGAAAAGCTCATTTTTTCCTTGAAAACAAATTGGCAGTTTTCACCCAAGATGGTGAGTTCATAAAGACACCAGGGCCTCATCACTTCAACAATGCTAAATAAAATTAATTGCTTTAAAATTAAAAGTATAACACAGATTATAGTGACTTATACAACTGTGAATTTACTAGAAGCCACTGAACTATGACATTAGCGGCTACTGTGTGACATGAATAATATCTCCATAATTCTTTTTGAAAGCTATAAAAGGTAAAAATCTAGGGCCTAGGTAATGACTTAGAGGGTAAATGTCCTAGCCACACAGGCCTGGTGACCGTGGTTCAAAGCCCAGAAATAATATAGAAAAATGTAGCGATTTAGTGTAATTCCAGCACCCCCTACAATGAGATGGGAGGTAGAGACAATGGAATTGCCATAAACTCTTGGGTGAACTAGCCTAGCATATGCAACACAGTGGCAGAAACAATAAGAGAGACCCTGCCTCAACAAGGTGGAAGGAAGGGATTGATTTCTACACACACACACCATGGTACATGGGCACCCATAATCACACATAAAACAAATAAATAATACATTGATTAATAAATATCAAAATCTGGGGCTGGAAAGATGGCTCAGTGGTTAAAAGCATGGTCCCTTCTTGCAGAGGGTCCCGGTTTGATTCCCAGCACCCACATAGCAGCTAACAACCATCTGCAACTCCAGTTCCAGGAGATCCAGTACCCTCTTCTGACCTCTTCAGGCATTGCATGGCATGGATGTACATACCTATATTCAGATAAAATACTCATACACATAAAATAAAAAATGATAAATGAACTATTTTTAAAAATAAATATCAAAATCTGCCACCAGGAAGAGAACAATGAAACTGAAGCCACAGACTTACTAAGCTTTGAAACCAGAAATATGAGATGGTATAAGAAAGAGATTTCAAGGGGTCCAGAGTTTCAAAGCACCCACTTTTGAAAGGAATCAGCCTAATTCACTGGGTAAAATGAAGGGTGACAGTGTGAGTGTTCAGCTTGAGTGTCTTCTTTTCCTGCTAAATCTGCCACTGCCCATGGAAAAAGCCAACAACCTGCTGCCTACCTATGATAGCAACCAAGTGTCCACAGCTCTACTCACAGGGTACTACACAGTCAAGCTATGCACTGAAACAGAATAAATATTCTCTTGAAAATTTGCCAGAAGCTATGATGTATGAATTGTGTGGTGGTTTGAGTAAGAATGCCCCCCCATAGGGGGACATTTGTCAAGTATTTGGACATTTTGTCTGCAGTTGGTGGCACCATTTAGGAGGTCTTAGAAGGTGTGGCCATGCTGGAGGAAGCACATCACTGGGGGCAGGCTTAGAGAGTTCTTAAGCCTTGCTGGATCTCCAGTCACTGTCTGCTTCCTGTGCCTGCTTGAAAATGTGAACACTTAGCTTCTGCTCCTACTCCAGCCATCTCTGCTGCCATGCCTCCCCTCCATGATGGACTCTTGTCCTTTTGAAATCATAAGCTAAATAAACCCTTCCTTTTAAAAGTTCCTTTGGTCAGTGTCTCTATGACAATAACAAAAAAGTAACTAATACAAGTTGAATCTAAATCGGGAACTTTGGGAACTTGATGGAACCAACCCCCAAATTGTACATTTAGAGTGATAAGCATAATAGAGGTTTCAGACACATTAAAAATAGCATGAAAAGATTTAATGGTTTTCAAGGAATTAAAGATTGGAACAGCATTCATAAAAAGGAACAGCAAGTTTGGGAATAAAATTGGACTGTATAGCAAGACTCTATCTCAAAAATGCTATCACAGGCTTACAGCTTAAAATAATAGTTTACTCTCTCTGTTAGATACAGGGCACAGAAGTTGAAATCCAAGTATTAGAAATGTTGAACTTCCTCAAAAGTCTCAAGGAAAAAGCAGTGCTTTATCCCTTCTGGCTTCTTATGACTTCTAAGTTCCTTGGCTCATAGTTACCTAAATCTGCCTATGACTTCAAATGACCATTTCTCATTGCAAGAAGTATGTACTCAGATAATTCAGGATGATCTTCAGAGATATATTTTCTAAATAAGAGCTTGTTCTTAGGTTCTTGGGATTAGGGCATGAAGATACCTCTTGTGGGACAACCATTCACCTGCCTACCAAGAAACACTAAAAGAGGAAATATTTTTAATTGATTTTTTTGATTTTCATTTAGTATGATGGCATTTAAATCCTCTTCCCTATCTGCACCTCTCCTTATTGCCCCCCTGCCAAATTTATGTACTCTAAGATATATGGCCTATAGAGACTAACTTGTATCCCCAAATGTTCTTCAGTGTGGGTCCATTCACTGGAGTCTGGTTAACCTACCAAGAGTTCAATCCCTGTAAGAGACTGTCTCTGCCCTTTCCAGCAGCCTTCAGTTATCACAATTTCCTTAGGTTGTGTTAGAGTTTCTTTTCCCATGACTATGCTGGAATTTTGTCTGGTTTGAGATTGCATAGTATTTGTCAATATTGTCAACATTGCTATGAGTTAATATGAGTAACAGATCAGATGTCTGGAAAACTGTTCCTTTGTGGTCAGCCATTGCTTTTGGCTCTTATAGTCTTTCTGCCCCCACTTTGGTAATAATCCCTATTAGGAGGCAGAAGTTTGATACAGGAGTCTTATTCAGGGATAAGTACTCTGAAGCCTCTTGTTCCCTGCATATTGACCAGTTGTGGGTTTCTGTATTAGTCACCATCTGCTACATAAGGAAGTTCTCATGTGAGAGTTGAGAGTTGCATTAATCTATGGATATAACAATAAGTCATTAGGAGTCTGTTTAATGTGTTAGCTATTTAGTAGAAGAACTATGCTTTTAAGTAGTGGCTACAACTATTTTTTTAGACTTGAGGAAAGATACACTGACAGTCTCCACTAAGAGGCAAAAAGAAAAATTAATCCTACATCTAGACACATCGTAGTGAAAATGAAGGCTATATGATAAATTCTTCTTAAAGAGTAACAGAGATAAATAGACTACCTACAAAGGAATAAGTAAGCTGATAGCAAATTATCACCAGGAAGGCTAAGTATGAAGTGATTTAAGATAATACACTCAAAATTATGAGAGAAAAGACTACCAGCACAGAATTGGCATGAAAGAGAAAATAAATCAAAAAACGTGCTGTGAAATTGAAGCATCTAATGACTGGAAGTGATGTTTTGTGATGAAATGAAATGTTGGTATTGAAGATCAAGTTATTAAGGAAAATAATACAAATTCATAAAGACAAATACCATGTTATCTCAGATATATAATGTAGGTTTGTGTGTGCATGTGTGTCCAATGTATAATGTATTCCTATAGAGCAATAGGATACTAATGTATCCTCCTTTCTTGTAATAAGAATCATGCCTAATAAACAAATCAGTATATGGGGAAGCAAAATAAATTCACAGGAATAATTTGAAGTCTTGGTTCATTAAGCCTGTGGTTGTTTTATGATTCAGGATCTTGCTATGAGACATGAAAAGACAGTGAAGACTTTTGGAAAAAGAAAAGAACTAGGAAAGTGCACAGAAAAGGATAATAAGAAGTGAATATGGTTGAAATATGTGCTACACATGAACAAAAATGTCATTGTGATGGCTGGAAAAATGGATCAACAGCTAAGAGCACTGGCGGCTCTTTCAGAGGACTTATGTTCAATTCCCAGCACACACATAGTGGCTAACCAGCATTCATATCTCCATTCTAGGGAATCCAACACCGTCCTCTGGCTTCTGTGGGCACTGCATAACACATGTGCACTTGCATGTAGGCATAGCACTCATACACATGAAATAAATATTAAGAATATGTTTTAATATAATTATGAAACCTATCACTTTGTACAATGAACATACACTAACACAAAAATTTCAGCATACTTGTAAGTTTGAAAAAATATTGAGAATACATGACATGAGAAGAGAGCTGGGAAGAGGAAAGAAATATCAGGAGCATACAAGAGGAGACTAGAAGGCCAGGCATGGTGGTACATAACTGCAAATCCCAGTACTCGGGATGCACAGGTAGGAGGATCACAATGTCAAAGCTAGTCTAATCTGCACAGCAAGTTTAAGACCAGCCAGGACTAAATAGTGAGACTCTTGCCTCAAAAAAATGCAGGATACAGAAAAATAGCATTAAAAAAATTCCATAGAAATTTAGATACTCTTTGATACCGCACTCTCTCATTTATGAATTTATACTATGAAATTAACTAAGGATGAATATGAAAATTTAGTTCTACAAAGACAGCTTTAGTTGAACAAAGATCTAACAACAGAGGATTTAGTAAAGAAATTATGAAATATCAAGACAATGGATTATTAAGATAAAAAATGTTCTATATAGTTCGTTTTGAGAAAGGGTCTCATGTAGCCCAAACTGGCATATATTACAAATTATCTGGAAGTTTCTAGTTAATATGATTGTCTCTGAATAAAGAAATGCTTCCAAATGTTCATCAATATATTTACCAATCTTTGTTTTTTCTACAATAAATACATGACTTTTATAATAAAGAGCTTTAACTTTAGCAATAACAAGTTTCTTTTTTGCAGTAATCTCGAGCTGAGAGTAATTAGAATGATTTATTGCCTCCTTCAGAGTTTCTAACGAACTCTGTGATATAACTTGGATGAATTAAGAGCTAAGACATTTCTTGATGAAGAAATGTCCTGCTCTCTAATTGGGTGAGTTAATATCAAATATTCCAGGCACACAGGGTACCAAAGAAAGTTCCATTGCTGACTTTAAGAATTACATTAGCAATTTTGAAGTGGAGCAAGCCAGAAATGTTAAGATTATAAAATAGTCTTCAAGAATAACAATATAGGGAGTTGGAGAGATGGCTCAGCAGTTAAAAGCACTTGCTACTTTCCAGAGTACTGGAGTTTGGATACCAGCACTCATGTTGGGAGGCTCAAAACCACCTGTATCTCTAGCTGCAGAGGATCCAGTACCCTCTCCTGACTCCAGGGACACCCATACTCTGGTGCACATACACACACGTTCAGAACTAAACATTTTTTTCAAAAGTAATAAAATGAAACTATTTTTATCTATTCATCTCATCTCTTCTGTGCTTAGTAAATATTATCTTAGCATGCACTGCCCTAGGATACTAGGTGTTGCTAATAGGCAAGGTTAATAGATATGAATTAAAATAGAAATACGACAGGCATAGACAGAGGGAGAGAGAGGGGAGAGAGAAATAAAGCTTGGGTGGTGTGAAAAACCAAAAGGAAATCTATTAACCCAGAAACCTACTGAAAAATGCACGTACAATATCTGAACACGAGTGCATGCACATAGCTGAAAGCTGTATAACAAAAAACAGGGCCAGAAAGGAAAAACCTCCTTTTGAGTTGTTGGTCTGGGTAGTCCAAGAGACTCCCAAAATAATACAGGCTACTATCACCGCCCTTGATTATCTCTCAGAACTTGATGGTAAGACTCTATTTCTGAAGACAGGACAGACTTCAGACACAGGATTTCAAGCAATGGATCTGGAAATTGTCTGTAAGCCTCCTCCCTGAAGACTAGACTAGTTCTCATAGTTCTAGAGGACATTATGCAAACTGCTACTGGGGAAAAAAATCAATGTTCCAATTCCAGCTTTAAAGCCTAATAACCACAACAATGACCAGCACAACAAATTACAGTGGTGTAGTAGTGGCACTTTTATCCTGGGGAACATCAACAGCTATCTAATTGGACTTAAAGCCCTCTCAGTGGGAGGAAAGTCATGGGTGTCATAGCCAAATGGGTAAACATAGCCAAACACACATGGCTGGAGAGGTCATAGATACTAGAGAAAACCCTACTATCTCTGTCATAGCTCTAGACAAATGTAATTTCTTATTACATGTTTAATATGAATCCTTATCATTTCAAACAAGGATACCTGTCTGGAGCCATTTGCCTGCCTTGAACTACGCCCTGGTCTAGGCTTAGGCAGTCATCAATCTTGTGTACAGAAGTGCTGTGGGAGCAGGATGTTTTGCTATGCAAATAATTTACACCTGAGGGGAAGTTTATCTTATGCCCAAAGCTGATGACCCTTGAAGGAAGATGTGATTGGCTTAAGTTGTTTTGCCTGTGTTAACATTGTTTTTGTGTTGAACTCCTGACCTATTTTGTACCTCATTTCACAGTAAGAGTATAGTCTGTACTTAATAAGGTTGAGGCTGCCTCAATATTCACTAACAGCCCTCCTGAGTCTATCCTTTCTATCTCTCTTTACATTTATCAATCCTCACTCCCCACTTTAGATACGGTTTGATTCTGCTGGTGGGCTCCGGCATATACCATACCATTTACTACTCATCAAAGAAGCTACCTTTTGCAACAAATGGAGGCTATTAGAGAGTTCCACAACTGATCATACATAGGGAATATGTATCTGAGAGATGACCAGCCCTGGGTGACACATGCACAGTGGAACTTCTATGCCTAAAGCTCATGGAACATAATGGAATGGGGTAGAGAAGATATTATGCATCCCTCAACTCTAACCAGCAAAGCTTCCTCATGCAACAGAGTGCAATGAATACAGAAGGCCACAACTGGCCAAGGTATAGAAAATAAGTGACTTCAAAGTGTGTGTCTCTGGATAGGAGTCCTGTATTAAATCTCTCCCACTCAATGACTCAGGGACCACTTCAGAATAGAGGGCAGAAGGATTGTAAGAGCCAAGGTTGGTGCATGATCATAAGGAAACAGAGTCTTCCAGGCCTCGGGATCTTCCAGGCCCCATAAGAACTTTCAGTAATGGTAACAGCATTCAGAAGACCCTTGCAGACTAAATCAGACAAAAACCCAGCACAGAACTTGGCAAATGGGTAGCAGGCCCCAACCTTAGTCACGGAACTATTGGCAACTGATTACTGCTATGTGAAGGAGAATTGATCCTCTTTAAGGGACTGACTCTAGGTAGGCTGACTAGACTCCAGTGAATGAACCTACATGTTGGGACATCTGGGTACAAAATCTTGACTCAATAGGCTTTAACATATATGACAGAATGCATGAAATCTGTTGGGGGAAAGTGGGAGGAGGCGGATGGGGAAGGTGTCTAAATATGATCAAAACTTACTGTATGAAATGAATAGAATTTCAATAAAAACATATCAAAAAAGAAAGAAAAATAGGCATATGAACACAACTGGTATGAAATCCTCCAATAGTGTGCCTGCCTATAGGTTTTTTCCTCTCTCTTTTTATTTTCTCTCTTTTTTCCATTTCTCATGTATATAGTGTGTGTATCTATGTATGTATGCATGTTTTTGCATGTATGTGGGTGCATTGTGTGGGTATATATGCATAAGTATGTGTATCCATATGGATGCCAAAGACTGGTATCTGAAATAATCCTCCATCACTTTTCCACCTTATTCATTAAGGCATGGTCTCTCAATGAAATCCAGAGCTTACAGCTATAGTGAACTAACTACTAGCCAACTTACTCTGTTGATCCCATCTCTGCCTTCTGAAGCTGTAATTACAAGTGAATCACCATGTCCACTAGGCATTTACATGGGTTTGGGGGTGGGGGGATCTGAAACCTGGTACAACACCTGTACAGCAAGATTCTTATTCACTGAGCCATCTCCCCAGGTCTGTGGATTACAAATTTGTAAAATGAGCATGCATTCCTTTTGTAGTTGCAAACCAACATAAAACAACCCATGAAAGAAAACAAAAGAAATTTAGGAAATTCCTCTTAGGGATTCTTATTTTTCTTTATTTGATTAAATGTAGATCACTTACAATGCGTAGTATGCCTAACCAAGACTTAAAATTATTCCTGTGAAATTTTTTTCTTTCTCTTATTTAACTACCAAAATATGCATTTATTTATGGGAGGGGATTATTCCTAGAAGCAAGACAATTACCTTAGTATCCTATAGGAATATACAGTAAATTTGGCAGCTTAACAAAAATATTTGGTTAATTACTTGGGGCAATAGTCTGGACATGGATTCAGTAGCTTCTCTGATCATCATCTCACCAGGGTGAAATCAGAGTGCTTGCCATGTCTGAGATCTTTCTGAGGCCCTAGGGTCTCTTCCAAGATGATGATTGTAGTAGAATTCATGCCTTACAACTTTTGAACACATGACAGCTTCCTTCAAGGCCAGCAGGAGCAAGAGTGCCTCCACCTGTTGTTTACTTAAAGGTTCCCCTGATTAAGTCAGACCTACCTAAGATAATCGACCCACTGTTTAACTCAAAAGGAACTGTTGAAAACTTAATTGCCTCTGCAAAAGCCTTTTTGCCAGCCTATCTGTAGGGTCCAGACATAATTGAAGTAATTGTTAATCAAAGATTCTGGATGTGAATAATGAGAGAGTTTTATTCTCCTTCAAGAGTCTATCATTTCAACTGGGCCTTGGTAATGGACCCCTAAGAGAAGTCTTTTTTTGTCTCATAATTATGAGAATGTAGTTATTTGAATATAAGAACTTTATTTATTTACTTATTTACTGAGGCTGAACACTGAATTGCCAAAAGAAACAAATAAAACTGGGCCTATTCTGTTAAGTTGCTGAATCCTCACAGAGAAAAAGACGAAAACAACTTAAAACCAATAAAACTGACTGAACATTTGGAGTTTTTCTTAAAGATCCTAAATCGCTTCCTGTATGACCTCTCTCAGCATAATAAAATACTAAATTACAGTGGCATCTGAATGATCCAAATGTATACATCCTAGGCATATACTAGTCACAATCAGAATGGTTTATGTAGTGTTTATCATGATTTTATTCAGCCGGAGATGTGCATAACACACACTCACAAATGAAATTTAATATGCCATTACTTTTTGTGAAAATTGATTTGGTTAGTAGAAGGTAACTACAATGTTTCCTAGCAACAATAATATTGCCTGATTTATGAACACTGGCATTAGCCAACAGAATCACACTAAGCAGTCTTAATGAAATTTAAGCTGACAGGAAGACCATATTGTTGCACACCAATTACAAGGACCAAGAAAACAAGTTTCGTTAAATCATTTCTTTATCCTTGGTGTTTTGTTTTCCTTTTTGTTTTTTCTTCATTAGTAACTTACAACCTGAAACCCAGAACTGAATCATGTAATAGAGATCCTCATTTTTCAAAGAAGTCTAACAACGCTTTGAAAATTCTTATCCAATCATCAACAGAAATTATTCAGGTATTTATGCATTTAGTATATCATTGCTTACAAAAAGTACCTGAAGAAATCATGGATTGCATTTGCAGAGTTAGTTTATTGTTGAGTGACTAGAGATGCATATATTCTTCAATCTCAAATCATGGCCAATTTTCCCAAATAAAGTGATGCATCAGGGACTGAGAGTGCAAAAAGTTAAACTGTCATTTCTGCCTTGGGGAAATTTATAGTCTTTCAGAGAAGACAGATACATAAAAACTTAATCACCCTGTAGCACATTTAATGCAGACATTTACAAAACATTGCAGAAAAACATAGGTGTGATTATGAAACAAAGAAAGACAAAGTGAAAACTGAAAGAGGAGGAGAAGAGGAGATGACCAAGGGGAATCAAAAGACTAATAAGAAAAGGAAGGAAGGGACATTTCTGTCAGAGAAAACAAGTGTAGTAAAATTTATGAGCATCATTTTGCACAATACAGAAAAAAATTACATTTTCTTTCGTTGGTATTCCCTGAGATGAAGCGATGAATTTGTTTTTTATTTTAGGACGTACATAAGGATCTCTCTCTCTCTCTGCATGCGTGCATGCGTGTGTGTGTGTGTGTGTGTGTGTGTGTCTGGTGTCTAGGTGATTTGTGTCTTTCTGTTTGTTTTGGATTTGTTTGGGGTTTCTGTGGGGGGTTTTTGTTTTGTTTTGTTTTGTTTCAGCTGACACGGGGGTCTCCCCATACTTTCAGCTGACCTGGAACTCCATATGTGATGGAGACCAGATTGACCTCAGTCACAGAAATCTGCCTGCCTCTGCTTCCTGAGTCCTGGGATTAAAGGCATGCACCACCATTTCTGACTTGTTTTGTTTTGTTTTTTGAGATAGAGTCTCACTCTGTAGCCCAAGCTTGCCTTCAATTTGTGAGCAAGCCTCTTACCTAGACCTCCCAATTACTATGATTACAGGCATGAGACACTGTCATAGTTAGCTTCAGTTGTCAACTTGACACAGCCTAGAGTTATCTGAAAAAGAAGTCTAAATCGAGGGATTTCCCAGATCAGAGTGGCCAGTAGGCATATCAGTAGAGGATTGTCTTGACTTTTAGTTGACATAGGAGGGCCCAGCTCACTGTGGGCAGCCACTCCTTTCTAGAAAGGTAGTTCTGGATTGTATTATTAAACTAGCTAACTATGACCCCTATGAGTGAACCAGCCAGTAAGCAGCCTTCCTCCATGATTTCTGCCTTCAAGTTGCAACTTGAGTTCCTACCCTGATTTCACTCAGTGATGGACTGTGACCTGAAGAATAAGCCAAATAAATTCTTTCTTCCTCTAAGTTGCTTTCGGACTGAGTGTTTTATCACAGCAACAGAAAGCTAACTATAACAGCCACCATGCCTGGTTTTATATCTTGAATGTAGAATTAAATACACATGCATTCTAAACCACAGCTAAACAGCTATCATTAATATTTTAGAAAATATTTCAATACGTGTATAAATGTGTAATGATTAAATTAGAATATATATATCAAACCATTACCTCACCCCATAAACATGTACAGTTTTGTTTTTCTCTTCCAATTAAATGCATTTAAAACATTAATAAAGATTTTAAAAAGAAATACAGCAAGTGTAGTTTTTTGATATTTTATTTCAATAATAATAATATTTCAAAAAGACATCAAATTAGGTATAAAAAGATGACTTTAGGAGTTGGAAAGACAGCCCAATGGTTAGGCGCACTGACTACTCTTATAGAGGACCTGGATTTGGTTCCTAGCAGATGGCTAACAATTGCCTATAGCTCCAGTTCTAAGGGATGTGACACTTTCTTCTGGCCTTCATGGGCATTTACATGGACAGGTGCACTTACATGTTGGTAAAACACTCTTACACATAAAATAAAAATAAATTAATCAAAAAATTTTTAAGACTGACTTTAAGTCAGGTATTGGGCTTCCTCCCTGGCATCTCAGCACTTGGAAGGTGAAAGTAGGAAGATCAGTTTAAGTTCTTGGCTACATAATGAGTTTGAAGGCAGTCTGAATTACCTGCGATTCAGTTTCAAAACCTAATCAAACAAAAACTTTAAAATGATTTCATTTTCTAAAAATTTTGTCTAAACATATTTATTTGAGATATTTGAGGTTTTTCAGGTGGCCTTTCTAAAGTATAGCATGTCGAATCTCACGCCTATGAACAGTAGATCAAAATATGGAAAGGGCCTGGGCATGGTGTCACACACCTTTAATCCTAGCATTTGGGAGGCAGAGGCAGGTGGATCTCTGTGAGACTAAGGTTAACCTGGTCTCCACAGTAAGTTCCAGGATAGCTGGGCTACAAAAAAAGAAAGGAAAAGTAAAAGGTAAAAAGAATACAGAACGGGGAGTAATGTTTAGCTACTACTTTTTTTATTTAGTCAGGGTTCTCTAGAGGCACAGAACTGTTAGAATGAACATATATTTAAATGTGATTTATTAGATTGACTTATACAATACGGTCTGAGTAGTCCAGCAATGGCTGTCTTCACAGTGGAGAGCCTGAGAACCTAGTAGATGCTCAGTCCTGGAAGAGTCCTGGAGAACTCTTGGTCATCAGTCCACATTAGAAGGATGAAGAAGTGGAATTCTGAAGGCATCAAAGTGTAACATGGTGGAATAGGATAGATGAATGCCACAAACAAGACTCAAAGGCAAGCAGGAAACAACAAAACTTTTCCCATGAACCTCCTTATATATGGGCTGCTACCAGAAGCTGCTAAAATTTAGGATGAGTCTTCTCACTCAATTAAGCTAATCAAGAAAACCCCTCAGACATGTGCCAGAGGCTTGCCCAGTTGATTCCTGATCCATTCAAGTTGACAACACAGAATAACCATCAGACTGTTTTAGTGACTTTAGGAGTAGTTAAGCTAGACTTGTTTCCCAGAGCACCACAGGACTGGAGAGCAACTGCAAATTAAATGCATAGGGAAATTTTTGGACAGGTTTTTCTATAGATCTAACTATGGACATGTAAAGTTTTTTTTTAAGATCTGACTTGTTTTATTCTAATTTCCTTTTATAAATGTAACAATTCACAAACATATATTTACTCCAAACTGACTTTCAGAATTATCCAAGAAAGGCTGTTAATGGAATAGTAGGTAACAGCATGTTAAAGCTATCAGGGAGGAAAAGGCTATTACATTACTCAGTTCAGTCACTGGAGGTATGTGAACAAAAGTAATAAAAAACAGAACAGGAGAAAAAATAGCATTTTCCATATACAATTACAGAGACATGTCCAAGGAATACTTCAGGGCTTTGATCCCTTCATGAATCTTTTGATTGATGAGTGTGTAGAGATGGGCTCCACAGCTGGCTCAGCAAGGCTGGGAAGGAGCAGGCAGCCATCCTGCAGAATTTTTCAGTTCAAAAACTGATCATCCCATTGGTTTTGCCTTTAATAAGGGCCTAAGGAGAGATGACACCTTAACAACTGCTGTAGATATGGGAGGAACAGAGGACATCTCAATATTGGAATAAAGAGGCCTGGCCTTGCTCTTTAACTACCTACTCTCATAAGAACACGTGCAAATTACCTTAATCTATACCAAAGGCAACTCCTCCAGTGATACAAGGGACTTCTCACTAGACCCCCACCTATTTATTTTTTTTTGAGACAAGGTCACACTATGATTTGTTCTGATTTGGATATGGTATGACCGTTTTCTCAAGGGTTCCTTCCATAATGTGAGGTGGTAGTTGAGAGGTGGTAGTATCTTTAAGGGGGCCATAGATCTAATGGCTCTTCAAAGAGGCACACACCTTTAATCCCAGCACTCAAGAAGCAGAGGCAGGCAGATTGTGAAATGGTTAAGTAAATAAATGTATTAAAAGTGGTTCAAAGGAGAATCTGTAGAACATACACAAGGCCTGGGGATGTAGTTCAGTTCATAGAGTGCTTGCTTAGGCTCTATTCCCTTCACCACATAGACTGGGCATAATGTAGGTTCATATGAGCAGGGTCCTTAAAATGAGGGACTCTGGATAGGCTGAGTAGATCTCAGTGGATGAATTTGTACTGAGGAACATCTGGAGAAATTAATAACACAATGGGCCTTAACACAGAGGACAGAATTTATAGATTCCAGTTGGGGGTTGATGGGGTGGTGCCAGTGGGGAAGGGGGTGTAAAGATGATTAAGATTGATTCAGATGTTATATCTGTAACACACAATGATTCAGTAAAAAATAATAATAAATAAAACATAAAAAAGAAAAAACAGTATGATAAACTGGGGAGATAGCGCAGTTGTTAAAGTCCTTGCCACACAAGCATAAAGAACTGAATTCAGTTTCCAGCAACCACTTACAAAGCTGGCATAGTGATGCAAACTTATGATCCCAACACTAGTGAGGCAGTGTCAGACAGATCCTGTCAGACAGGCTGGGGTTTACTGACCAGCCAGCCTATCCTAATCAGCAATCCCCAGGTTCCAGGGAGATAGTCTGTCTCAAAAAGAGGTGGACTTCTGGCCTATACAGAGAGAGAGAGAAAAAGAGAGAGAGAGAGAGAGAGAGAGAGAGAGAGAGAGAGAGAGAGAGAGAGAGATATTAACATAAAAGAGAATGGGTTTGAGTTTGGTTCTTTCCTCTAACACTTATGAAGTGTTATGATAACCATGCCATCTATACATCAATGTGAAAGTCCTGCTTTATTCCTTTTTTTTCCTGTTATATAATGCTGTGTCTATAGTATGTGCTTATCAGTTGCTTACTCTGTATCAGGATAGGAATATTCCCCTGTTATTTCACCCTCTTTCCCACCATCATGAACTTATAGATTGGATAGCAATTAGTCAGAATGTACAACATCACTTACATACACGCAGGCAAAACACTCATACACACAAAGATAAAATAAATTACAATTTTAAAAGCGTATATGATAGATATGTAACCTCCCTGATTGCATTTTGCTTTCTGTTAATGGAAAGATCTATGGACACTTCTATAAATAATGTTGCCGAGAATATTACTGAAAACTCGTGAATATTTTCGAAGTTTCTTTCGTAAAGCCCAGTACAAATAGTTTTTCATTGCATTTTATGTTTCTTTGCATAACAAAGTTTATAACCAAAATAAATGAAGTTTTAGGACGCGGATCTTTGGCCCAGCTTTGCAAAATATATGTAAATGTGAGATTACTAACAAGCAAGTGAACTAGCAAGTAAGAGTGTATTGAAGAGAAAGGATATGAATTTTTTTCAATTCTGCTCCACAAAAAAAAAGTCAAAAGTCAGTAAGTTCTTGAATTCACAGAAATAAAAAAAATATATCACGTGGAGGGGCTGAAGAGATGGGTCAGTTGTTAAGAGTTCTTGCTGCTCTTCCATAGCACCCAAATTTGATTCTTAGCACCCAAGTTCAGTGGCTCACAACTAACTGCCCATAAGTCTAGCTCCAGGAAATCCAACAGGCTCTTTGAGCCTTTAAGGATACCCACACACATATTACACATACACATAAATAAAAATAAATCTTTTTCAAAAATAGATCACATGGTATGGTGGTTTAAATAAGGAATGTCCCTCAAGTATTTGAACACTAGGTATATGACACCTAGATGAAGGCATTGTTTGGGATGGTCATGGAATTCCTACAAGGTGTGGCCTTGCTGGAGGAAGCATGTCACTGGGGGTTTACCTTCATAAACTTGCTCCACTTCCAGCTTGCTCAGTCTGCTTCCTGTACCTGCTTGAAGATGTGAGCTCCCAGCTTTCTGCTCTGGATGCTTCCTACCATGATTCCCCCATAACATGGACTCACCTGTCGGGAGCCATTTGCCTGCCTTGAACTATGCCCTAGGTTTGGGTTAGGCAGAAGTCAATCTCGTGCACAGAAGTGCTGCTGGAAGCAGGAGTTTTCATTATGCAAATGATTTACACCTAAGGAGAAGTTTATTCTACACCCAAGACTGAGGTCACCTGAAGATCTTTGAAGGAAGCCAATCACATCTTAAGTTATTTTGCCTGTGTTAGTATTGTTTTTGTGTTGAACTTTTCACCCATTGTTTTGCTCACTTCACAGTATAAATAGGGGAGAGTTAATAAAGGCAAGCTGCTTCAGTGTGACTGACAGCCCTCCTGAGTCTGCCCTATTTTTTCTCTCTTTCTCTCTCTATCTCTACATTTTCTCATCCTCACTCCCTGTTTCGGGTGCGGTTCAGTTTCTGCCAGCGGGCTCCAGCACTCACCCCTCTGGAACCATTAACCCAAATAAACTCTTCCTTCTCTAAGTTGCCTTGGTAACAGTTTCTTATCACAACATAAAATTAAGACACACAGAAAAGGGGGGGTAGTATCTGACTCTCTGATATGCAATATGCTTGATTGTCTATGTGAAATTTGAAAAATTCTCTTCAAAGCAGTTCATTATTTTCACAGCATTTTCCACAAGTCTACTTATGTTGTTGATAAAAAATATACACCATCAGCATGCAGAATGTGCAGCCATGTTTTTCCATATTTCTAAGAATTTTAGATATTAATAAAATATATTTTCTACAGGCTTCCAGCAATACTACATAAATATATTTCTATGAATTCAGTATTTCTAGTATATAATTCATGGTAATGAGAAAACTGTGGTATGAAAACACTATAGAGCTGGGGACATAGTGCAATTATTAGAGTTGTGGTCTAGCACACACAAAGCCCTAGGTTCAATCCCCAGTACCTCATAAACTGGGTGTGGTGGCACATGCCTGTAATCTCAGCACTCTGAGGTGGAGACAGGAGGATCAGGAGTTCAAGGTCATCTTTAGATTATATAAAGAGCTTGAGACCAGCAAAGGATACATGAGATCCTGTCTCAAAAATGCAGAAAAAAAGAGCCAGGCTTGGTAGGGCACGTCTTTAGTCTCAGCATTCAGGAGGCAGAGGCAGGCAGAAGCAAGCACATCTCTTTGAGATCAAGGCCAGCCTGGTCTACATGATAAATTCCTGGCTAGCTGTGGCTATAAGGAGGTCCTGTCTCAAAAAGACCAAAAAAAATCAGAAGAAAAAGAAAAGGCTATAGTTGGAACAGAGGCAAGGGAAAATTAATATAGACATCTTTAAGAAGAATTGTACAATACTGTGTTAGCTCTGATCTGCAAAAATTTAAAGGATGACTACTACTAAATATGGTGTAAGTAATTTTGGTATAGAAGCCAGTGTGATTTTCAAGTCTCTGAATATTTACTGTAACCATTGGAAAACCTTACAACATAAGCAAGAATTTGGTCATGAATTTGATGTCCTTTAAGGCTCTCATTCAATTCCCTTGGCCAGAATGCAATTGGTTAAGATGATAGCCTTGGTTCAGGAAATCCCCATTTGGGTTAATAGGCATGGCAGAAGAAGCAAATGAAGGTCAAATGAAACCCAAACCAATAGTGTTGCTTCCCCCTCTCTAACCATTTACTATTAAGCTATCAGTCATTAAAGGGAGAGATTATATGTCACCTACCTACAATTTTTGACTCCCATATGATATTATTTTCAGGACTGAGAAGGACCTTTAGACCACAGATTTCCAAAGTGGTCATGGGACACTCCAGGTTGTAAACAAGATGATCCATGGGGACACACAAGAGATATAGCTGAATTTTTTTCATTTACTTTGTCTTTTATTTCTAAAAAAAGCTTTACTAAAATACGTTACATTATATAAAATACCATCTTTTTAAAATATGAAAGTCAGTGATTTTTAGAACATTCAGGTTTGTGCTACCATCACTCTAATTTTAGAATATTTTCATCATGGTGCTGGAGAGATGGTTCAACAGGTTAAGAGCACTTGCTGCTCTTCCAGAGGACTGAAGTTTCATTCCTTACACCCACATCAGCTGGCTCACAACTCTCTTTAACTCTAGTTCTAGGGAATCCAACCCCCTCTTCCGGCCTTCATTCATGTGCACATACCCATTGTCCTTGTTACTTTCTATTGCTGTGATAAAAACCCTGACCAAAACCAACTTGAGGAGGAAAGTGTTTATTTCACCTTTAGTTTACAATTCACCATGGAAGAAAGCCAAGGCAGGAGTTCAGGGCAGAAACTGAGGTGGACATCACAGAAAAACACTGCCTACTGGCTTGCTTCTCTGACCTGTGTTCACCCTGCTTTATTATTCAAACTAGGATCACCTGACCAGGGGTGGCACCACCCACAGTGGACTGGGTCCTCCCACATCACTAAACAATCAAGAAAATGCCTCACAGACATGGTCACAGGCCAATTCAATGGAGATCATTCCTTAATTGAGGTTCTCTTTACCCAGGTGTTTCAAGTTTACAACTACAGCTATCCAGCACCACCACAAACAGAAGCACACATATCCACAACATTAAAAATAAAATAAAATATTTTTTAAATATTTTCATTATTTTACAAATATACTCCATTTCTACGAACAATCTCATTTTCCCTTCATTTACTCTATCCCCAAGGAACTACTAATCTATTCTTTATGTTGACATATTTCCCTATTATGGATATTTCACATAAATGAAATAAAATACATGTTGTAATAGACTCTTTCACATGTCATGCAGTTTTCAAGATTCATTCATGCCATGGAAAGTTAACAATATTTCATTCTTTTAATGGCAAAACAGAGTTAGAGATGGCTAAGTGGTTAAGAGCACTGGCTGCTCTTGCACACGTAGAAGTTCAACACAATCCAGTAAGCATAAAGCTTGGCTGCCTCATAGGATGACCAAAGTTCAAAAATGTATGATCACTTTCTTGGGTATTTTCTGAACTTTTTAATAAATATGATAGAACCTCACAGAGTTGATAAGGCCACACGTCTTAATTGTATCTAGAAGTTACAGGGTATAAAACCAACAACATTTACGTTGTACTCAGCCAAATCAAAACAAATCTCCAAAGTTATAGATCTCTGTAACCTTAGCTTAACCAAACAAGAACTATTCCTGGGGTAACCATAGTGTAACTTGAAGTTTCCTTTAATATGTTCCTGAGGATAACACACACACACACACACACACACACACACACACACACGTTATTTTAGAATTTCATACAGTGTATTTTGATTATATTCACCACAGATCCTCCCCTTACCTCATCCTAGTTCTATCCCAACCTCCCTACCCTTACCCCCTCCAACTTTGTGTCTTTTAAAAAATTTTATAACCCATCAACTCCAATTTGTGGTGTTCATATATTTCTGGGTGCAGGGATACCCGCTGGAGCATGGTTGACCTACCTGGAGCCACATCCTTAAGGAAAACTGACTCTTTCTCCCCAGAATCCATCCAACTGTCGATAGCTCCTCAATTAAGGGTGAACACTTGTGAGCTCCTCCCCATCTATACTAGACTGTTGACTGGCTTAATCATGTGCATGCCTTGTGCCAGCAGCCACAGATGCTGTGAGTTCATTAGTATGGTGATCCTGTTATATCCAAAACACATGGTTTTCTTCTGGTCCCTAACTCTTACACTCTTTCTGCCTCCTCTTCTTTGATGGTCCCTGAGCCTTGGGGAGAAGGTATGATATAAATGTCTTGTTTGTTACTGAGCATTTCCTGGACATTGATTCTCTGCACTTTGACCAGTTGTGAATGTCTATGTTAACCATCCACTGCACAAAGAAATTTTCAAATGAGGTCTGAGAGTTGCACTAATCTATGGGCAAAGAGAGATACAATATGAACAGGCTTACTAGGCCTTGGATTCCCCTTGTAACATAAACATATAGCTTTAATCCCCCATGACCCTTCCTTGCCCTTGACTTAGAATGATGTGTGCATGTTTGTGTGTGTGTGTGTGTGTGTGTGTTATGATCTGAAAATATCAAGTACTGCAAGCAACAAACATTTATTGAAACAATAAATTATCCTACTTGTGTTGTAACACATAGGTAGGATTAGATTTATAACATCTGTTTTGTGATTGTGTGTGCTGTCCTATGTCAGCATGGCACAGAAAGGGAAAATCCTCTGATAAGAAGGTTCCACTTTTTCTTCCCCATTTCATGCTTAATGCATGGTTCAAATAAACAGAGAGAAAGGCCTTGGTTCAGGAGCACAGTTACAAGAGAAATCTGAAAGGACAAGCTGTCAGAACAGATCAGGCCCCACTCTTGTTTTTAACGGATGTTAAAGGTCAGGCTGTGTTTTGTTCAGGCCTTGTTATAATGTGGCATCTCAGTGTGGCATCACAATTAAATTCATGTGTCCCTACACCAAGTAAGGTAAGTTTTTATCCCATTTCATAATTTCTAATTCTTAAAAATTTTTCACTTTATTGTATGTGTATGAGTGTTATTGCCTGCATGCATTTATGTATTATACAATGCTTGTGTCATACAATGCTTGTGGAGCTCAGGAGATGGTGTTGGATCTCCTAGAACTGGAGTTAGGACAGTAGTTAGTCACCATGTAGGTGCTGAGAATCAAACCTGGGTCCTCTGCAAGAACAGCCAGCTTTCTTAACCACTGATCCATCTAGCTAGGCCCATAATTTCAAATTTTTAAGTTGTTTTACAATCACTATGACAGCACACCAATAAATTAATATAAATTTATAACTAAATTTGAGAAGTATGCTCAAAGCTAGAAACCTACAATTAGGAACTTGTAGACCACTCCTTTAAAATAGTTTTTCAGAATTTCCCACCTGCTGGCCTGAAGTGGAAGCTGACTGACTGCTACAAATAAACTTTAGCTCTTATTTCATTTAGGTACTATCCCATTGAACTATGCCTTGCAAATAACTAAGTATTTGGGGTTATTCTACATTATCAACACATAATTTTGAAACCCGTAAATATGAGAAATTAGAAAAGGGGACGAAAAGCTAACTTCTTACTCTGTAAATCACAGGGTCTATCATAGAGTGACTGCTTTAGTAGTTGTCAGCCAAGGTTAACATCATAATTTTTATTCTACAGATTAGGAAATGAAAAGATAAGCTAAGCAATGTGAGCTAACAGAGCTGATGAATATAATAAGCTGGAACAAGAATTCAGGTTGTTCTCCAAAGCTCTTTTTTTTCTAGGTGACAATATCTATTTGTCACATTATGGTGAATTTAATCATAATATCAGAAGTAGGACCGAATGATTTACCTTCCAAGTCTGAAATATTACGAGGTCAGTTAGACATAAAAAAATCCGTATCTGTGTCAATGGTCATTCCCATATCTTATAAACATTTGGAGGCAAGAATCATTTTGTCTTATTACCTTTGAATAATATCCATAGCAGCAACAAATATATATTAAACTAATAACTGTCTTTGATGATATATTGAATGTTTGCTTAAAGATATAAGAAACCCCAGAGATATATGATTATTTCTGTTTGGGACTATTTTAATCACCTTTTATATGATAACAGAGTTTATATTGATTGCAGTGAGAATACTGTTTGTATATATGATATAATTTGTGCTTATACTTATTCAAAGTACTCTCATAGAATAAACATACTATACTCTCAGTTAATGAGAAAAATCACATGCCATGTCAAAATCAATTAATTTCAGTCAACTAATTTTTACAAAATTACTTCAGAAACAGTCAAGATTTTGTCATCGATATAAATGAAATCAGCTTATTACTGTCTAGTCAAATTAGAACATGGTAACCTTGACAATAGTCTAGGACCTATAGATTATATCATGACCTAAATTATATCAGGAACAATAAAATCTCATATAGACAACAAACTAAATGAGAAGAAATAGGAGTGCATTTTTTTATGAAATAAAGTTCATTTAATTTTACCCTATAGCAAAAAAAAAAAAACAGATTTCCAAACATTCCAAATTTAGTGAAGTGAAATCTAGACTATAAAGTCAGACAAGTCATGTCGTAGACTCAGTGCACTTTATTTTCTTCCAATGTAGTTTATGTTTCCCTTAATCGTTATTATTTCAATGTCCTGACTAATGCTGTCTTTATTGGCAAAGGTATTGAGAAATGTCTAATAATTGATGTCCTACAACATAGAACGTTTCTACTGGGAATTACTTCTTTAAAGATGAAGGGTTTTTTTTCTCCATTGAGGGAATTAGGCCATAATTAGAAAAATGATGACCTAAACCCTAGTGGAAAGATTTTACTTTAATTGATATACATTTGTGACAGACAAGTCCACGGAGAAAACTAGGAGCTGTTATTTTTTTTCCCATTGAAGTGACTGTGGAATGAATTCAATCACATTCTCACTGAAATATCTGAAATGACTGATTTAATTACTTTAAAATTTTTCAAAAAATGAAGGAAAAGAGCAAGTGATGTGACAACTGAGTAGTCTTTTAGGACAACAATTTTAAAAACCTTCAGATGAGAATACATGTTCACAACGCCAATATAAAGCATATCACATATGTAAAGCTAATAAGTTTTTTTTGAAAAAAGGAAAATATATGTGCAGGTAAATCTGAAGAGGAAAGGGGAGAACTTAAGAATACTGAAAATTATGTTCTTTTAGGAAAATGCATAAAAGTGGCAAATTTCTTAAGTGAGAATGCTGTAATCTGTATTTTAGGCTTTCTTAACAGAAGAACTTCACCCAATGTCAGATGAGCCAGCATTGAGGCCATCAAATGACAATAACGCTATACTTTTCATTTAGACGTTTATTTGTTTACTCAAATCAAAGATTTTTGTGCTCATTTTTAGGGAGAACAGTTCATATGTAGATCTATGCATTTTTGTGTTCATGTGCTTACTCTTGACATGCCCTGAAAATTATAGAATGGAAATTATATGTTTTTCTATGTTTCTATGAATCAGACATTTCTCCATAATATTTGAAATAATTTTCTTCCTATGAATTGCAATGATTTTGATCATGACTTTTTAAGAAGGTTTATTGTGGGTTTTTTTGGTCTTTTTGAGATAGGTTCTCCCTGTAACTCTCTATGTAGACCAGAGATCTATCTCACAGAGATCAGGCTGCTTCTGCCTACTGAGTGTTGGGAGTAATAGCATGTGCCACCATGCTTGGCTAACTGTGATTTTTCTAATAACTTATAAAACCTAATATTCCTGTAAGAGAAAAAAGAATTAATGAACTATTTATACATTACACATCTGTAAAAATCCTTATAGAAATGTTACCTTAGAAACACCCAAATACCTTATGTCTACATAATTAAAATTACTCTTTGGACAGTTTAGTCTGGTTTAATAGTTTAAGCTTATGAAAGAAAAGAAACAGTTTTAAGTCTTTTTTCACTTGTATATTATGTATTTTAAAGAATATGTATTTATTTTTCAAGATTTTTGTCTTGGGGCTAGAGAGATGGTTCATCAGTTAGGAACACTTGGTGCTCTAGCAAAGAATGTGTGTTTAGTCCCCAGCAACCACATAGAAGCTCACAATCATCTGTAACTCCAGATCCAGAAGATATGACACTGTGTTCTGACCTCTATGGGCATTGCATGCATGAGCACACTCACGTACATGCAGGCAAAACAATCGTATACATAAAATAAACTTTTCAAAAAGATTTTTGTCTTTACTGAACACACTACTAACTATAAATTCCTTAATCTTAAGACTGTTTACTAATGAAATAAGCTAACATTACTCCTAAATAATTTCTTGAAGAAGTGTAGATGTCTTCTAAATTTCACCTTTTCACATCAATCTTTTACATCAATTGCAGTTTTCTTTTGTAAGTTGGTCATAATTTTCAATATCCTTAGATAAATTAGATATTTGGATTAATATCAAATTAAACTAATTTTGTTAGCTTTCCAATATTATTACAAATACCTGCAAGAAATCTACTTTAAAAGAGAACTATTATCAAAACAATCAGTTTCAAAGATTTCGTTTAATGATTTCTTGGCCTATAGATTTTTTAAAAATTTTATGTGTATGGGTGTATTGCCTGCATGTATGTAAGTGCACCTGGGTTGTGCAATGCCTGATAAGATCAGAAGAGGGCATCAGATCCCTTGGAACTGGAGTTACAGGTGGTTGTTAGCCTCTATGTGGGTGCTGAGAACCAAACCTGCATCCTCTGCAAGAGCAGCTCTTATCCACTGAGCCATCTCTCCAGCCCCAAGGCTTTAGCATGTGGAGAAGCAGTCCACTGAGGTGGGAGTACATGGCAGAGGAGGCTGCTCACATCGTGGCAGCTGGAAAATAGTGGAGAGAGAAGAGGAACTGACCAGAATTCCAAAATCCTACTGAAGGGCACCCCTCCACATAATCTTCCACCTTTATAAGCTCCACCCCTTAAAGGTTCCACCACCTCCCAATAGAACTAAGCTGAGAACCAAATGTTTACCACAGAGACCTTTAGAGTCATTCAAGGTTCAAAGAGAAACATTAAATAGTGAAAAATATTTCATAGCTAGAGCATTTCTTTAAAATATTAATATTTTATGTATTATTTTTATTTTACATGTATGAATATCTTGCCTGCATGTATCTAAGTGCACCACATGCTGAGCACAGAGGGCAAAAGAGAGCATCAGTCATATGCCCTGGAACTGAAGTTACCGTTGTTAGCCTCCATGTGGGTACTGGGAACCAAACCCTGGTCCTCTGCAAGAACAGTCGGTGCTCTTAACTGATTAACCAGCTCTTGAGTGCCTAGATCATTTCTTTTTAATTTTTTTTTTTAGAAAGCTAAAGACCAGGCATGGCTGGTGGCACACTCCTTCAGCTCAACACTTGGCAAACAGACACAGGCAGATTTCTGTGAATTCAAGGCTAGCCTGGCCAACATAGAGAGTTCAGGGTCAGCCAGGGCTACACAGTAAGACCCTGTCTCGAAAAGAATTGAGGGGATGGAGAGACGGCTCAACGGTTAAGAGTACTGGCTACTCTTCCAGAGCGGGTCCAATTCCCAGCTTGCACATGGCAACTAACAATCATCTATAACTGAAGTCCTTGGGGATCCAATGCTGCCTTCTGTACTCTGAAGGATTTACATGGCATGGGTGCATTTACATACATGAAGGTAAAACACTTATACACATAATATATTAAAAAAGAAGCCCAATAAAGACCGAAAAAAATTGAGCCAGGCATGGTAGAGCATGCTTTTAACCTCAGTACTCAGGAGACAAAGGTAAGCAGATTAGTTTTAAGCCAGCATGGTCTGCATAGTGAGTGTATAAATATTATTGGGCTAGAAAGATGCCTTCACAGTTAAGAGCACTGACTGCTTTTAAAGGGGACCCATTGGTTTCCAGCACCCATATGGCAGCTAACAACTGTCTGTAACTCCAATTCCAAGGAATCTCTCATCCTCTTTTAGTCTGTGTGCATTACCTAGTGTACTTATATGCAGGCAAGGCACTTACAAAATACAAATAAGTAAATTTTAAAATAGATTATTTTATTATTATAATGTATGTGTATATGATTGAGGAGGGGGCATGCATACGTGACGGTGATTGTACAGCTTTGTTGAGTCAGTTCTCTATCTTTATGTGGTTCCTAGAGATCAAATTCAGGTGGTCAGGCTTGCATGTTGGGCAGCAAACACCTTTACCTCTTGAGTCATCTCACCAGTCTAAATTACTAGACCACTTGTAAGTGAAATGGAATGCAGAAAAAAATATTCTAGGCATAATCCTGTAGCGCCCGTGCTACATTCGTTGCCTGAGTCTGGATTGGCGGAGGGCTGCGGATTGAATGATGCACACAGACATGCACTTCTCTCCAAGATAGTCTCTGTTTATTGAGCTGTAGCAGGCCCTTATATACCAGGCCAAGCAAGCTACTGAAAAACCCAAGGGTTCAAAAGGGCAGGTTCTCAGGAACATCTTCTATTGATGATACACAGCTGCAGGCAGGAACAGGGAAGTTGTGGTCGGGCCAGCTTAAAGGTCAAGTTGTTTACTTGAGCTTTGCAGTCAGAGCCAGGATGCAACTGGCGTCTGTTTTTGTCCAGCATCAGTCTAATCTCCTGGCAGGAGACAGACAAATCCCTGGGGTCTCATAGGGGGGTCAGGGCCCTACATGTCCCCCTTCTTTATATAAATGAGCACCTGTTTTATGTTGTCAATAATACTAGCATGGACCTTACCCATCATAGATATGCCAACCACCCTATAATGACCTCACAGACTAGCACTCTGTCTTAGATTGGTACGTGCCCTCTCAAGCTTACCCGTCATTGGTAGCTCATTTAAGATGCCATTGTCCACAATTAGCGCTGGAGAGTACAGCTCTGAAGAGCCTAAAAAACTAGACCCTAGAGGCCGCAATCAACCCCATTCTCTGTCACGGCATGTGGTCTTTCGGCAATTTTGCCAGCATCTTCATATATGATGATCTGTATTTCTAAAAACAGAGGAAATCCTAAAAAAAAAAAAAAAAAAAAAAAAACTTAAGAGTAAAAGCAAAATTTACCATATCAAAAATTCAGAAATTTTCTTCCTGGGAGCCTATTACCATTAGTTGAACAGAGGCCAAGCGATCCTTAATGAAGGTCACCAGGCGATTCAAAATGCAGGGCCCCAAAATCATTATAAAGCTCAGCTCCAATAAGGAGAGTGCTCTGAGGGGCTCACTTAGTTACAAGCTTCTAACTTCTGAAACTAGGCTCTAACTTCTAACTTATACAATCCTAACTTATTATATTATGGGTTTACAATATCACTACTTATAAGCTAATTGCCTATCACATGTACTTTATACTTATGAAACTATGGACTTACATTGTTACAACTTACAAACTAGTAAACTTATAAGACTATGGGTTTACAACTTATAGACTTAATTACTTAGCACATGCTTCTTATACTTATGAATGTAAACTAATTATTTATCTAATACATGAAATTATACTTATAAACTTATGGGTCTACATCATTACAACTTACAAACTAATTATTTAATACATGGTCCTTACCCTTACACTACTCTATTTTCTTTAGCTACTTACAAAAAAATTCCATATGTCTTCCATGATTTGATATTTTTAGCCAAATAATACTATACTGGAACTTACAAACTTTCTTTTTATAAATTGACAAAAATATTAAAAATAAAAGTAGTTCTATTCTGTGTGTTTTCTGAATGAACCTTTTATACCAAATCAACATAAGAAAGGAAAGATTCTATAAAAGCAAACCAAAAACAAAAACAAACAAAAATGCCATTGCAAACTTAACACTAAGTCAATTATGTTGGTTTAAGATACTGGAGATATGAATTCTGGAAGTGAATTAAACTAACTTTTAATTAACCATACACTCAACAATATAATGTTGGAGATGGTCATGGCCTCTAGGCTATTTGCAATCCCCTGTGCTCTCTCTGCTAAATTCTTTTGCTAAACATTGAACAGCTATTAAAATATAACATGTATCTGAAATTTTTAAAAATACATTCTTTTCTATTAATATTAAAACAGAAAACCATATGTTGAATATTAGCTTCACTTATGCATGAATCACCATACCTTAGAAATCAGTATCTTCTCTGGCTGTCTTTGTCTTAATGCTTGTGCCCTGTTTCTTAAGTAAGGTTACCAATTGATCTGTGAAAAGATCATGAGAGCCTGAAGCACCCATTTGTCCAATACGCCCATAAATACTTACGTAGGTTGCTGGCCGGCCTTCCTGGGCGATCCGTCAGCAGCATGCTCTCTTTCGGATCTCGGTGGAACCTCCAGATGTAGTGCCTGCTCTACATTTGTTGCTGGAGTCTGGATCGGCAGAGGGCTGCGGATTGAATGATGCACACAGACACGCACTTCTCTCCAAGATAGTCTCCGTTTATTGAGCTGTAGCAGGCCCTTATATACCAGGCCAAGCAAGCTACGGAAAAACCCATGGGTTCAAAAGGGCAGGTTCTCAGGAACATCTTCTATTGATGATACACAGCTGCAGGCAGGAACAGGGAAGTTGTGGTCGGGCCAGCTTAAAGGTCAAGTTGTTTACTTGAGCTTTGCAGTCAGAGCCAGGATGCAACTGGCATCTGTTTTTGTCCAGCATCAGTCTAATCTCCTGGCAGGACACAGACAAATCCCTGGGGTCTCATAGGGGGGGTCAGGGCCCTACATAATCTAATATGGATTTGTACCTTTTTTTCTTTTACTTCTGTAAAATAGCTATGTCCTAGGCCTTCTGCACAGGCATGATTTTTGATACTTTAAGGCATACAGCAGGATTAGAGAGATGGCTCAGTGGGTCAAGTTTTTGCCATGCAAGAGTAAGGACCTGAGTTCAGAACTTACAACCCACATAAATGCCAGGTGCATGTGGTGATCGACCTGATCCACACCAGGGAAGTGGAGATGGGATTCTAAGAGTGAGCTAGCTGCCTAGACCAGCTGAATCACAGTGCTAGGTTCAAATGAAGCACCCTTCATTGACACATACTATAGAGAGAGATCAAGGAAGACAATCAGTGCCAACCTCTGACCTCCACATGCACACACACACACACATGCATGCATACATATGGGTCTTCATATATGCAAACACATTGATACACAGCATACAGACACACAGAGACATACACACACAAAAGTTATACAAGGTAAGTACGAGGTTACACAAAGTTGTATATTTATGAATAGTTTTTTAAATTCTGGTGTATGATATTTCTCAAATATTTACCCCCTATTTTTTTTCTGTGAGGTAGAAGTTAGTTACTTTGGTAATAAGTTATAATTAATACGAATGGTATAAAACTATAGCAGAAACAACAGTTAAGGTGAAATAAACCTGTACGTGTAAGGTGATGCTTTTTTGGTGGTTGTTTATGGAGGTAAGAAGATAATAGACTTTTTCTTTATAATTTACAGTATCTGGTTGTTCTGAATTGTGAAACATAGCTTTTATAAAATGCTATAGATTTATAAGAAGAGAATTTTCCTTTGTCATTGCTTATAATAGGGAGTCTGAAAAAAAGAAATAATGAAATGTGCTGACATTTTGCCCAATTTGGACTCCATTTGATGGATTTGTGCATAATTAAAATTTATTTATTTATTTTTATTTTGTGTGTATGAGTTTTTTACCTCCATTGATGTAAGTGTACCTGAGTCATGCAAATCCCAGAGGCCAGAAGATGGCATTGGATTCCCTGGAACTGAAGTTACCAACAGTTATTATCTGCCATGTTGGTGTTGGGCATAGAACATAAGTCTTCTGTAAGAGCCATCAGTGCTTTTAGCAACTGAGTCATCTCTCCAGTTGCAAATTTATGCAAATTTTTTTTAATTTGTGGAATGTTATTGCCAGTACTATAAGTATTCAAAGCTTAAATTTAGCTCTTCTTATTAAAATGATAACTTGCAAAGGAACACAAATTGATCAATGGATTAAAATATAAAATCCCAAAACAGATCTCCATAAACATATCCAATTTATTTTTGTTAAAGTAGCAAATACGACTTGATAGAGGAAAGACAGCCTTTTCAATAAGTGGTACTAGGACTGAATAAGTTGGACAGCCATCTGCAAAAATATGAACATTGAGCTAAACTTCAAATTTTTGACAAAAATTAACTAAATATGGATAATGAACATAAATGTAAGATGTGAAACTACAAAACTTTTAGAAAAGAACTTAGAGAAAAATCTTTAGATCTAAGTAAGATTACAGAAAGTTCTTACATGACATAGAATATTATTGCTAAAATTAAAAATGATATTTTAATAAGCATAATTAAAATGATAAAAAATTCCTTACAAAAGATTCTGTTAAGAGAAAAAGGAAACCAGCATCAGTGTGTAAAATACATATTCTAATCATTCAATCTATCTAATCTATCCAATACTTTGAATATGTAAAAACTTCAAAATTGTAAATAAAAACAATCTAAGAAAGGACAAGCAAAACAAGTCCTGGTGTCACACACTTGTAGTTCCAGCCACTTTGGAAGGCGAGGAAGAAAGATCATGAATTGAAGACCATCTGGAACTGTATAGTGAGATCTGAGAGCCCACCTCAAGGAAGAAAAAGAAAAAGGACAAACAAAATGATACGCATAGACATTTCATGAAAGGATATACAGATGACAAGTAAATGCATCAAAGTGGTGAATATCATAAGCCCTGAAATAAATGCAATGTAAACCTACAATTAAATAGCACTACACATCTGGAGAAATGACTAATGAAAAATAGTGATAACATCAGATGCTAGTGAGAATGTGAGGAAACTGGACTATTCATACTTTACTGGTGAGAATATAAAGTGATATAGTCACTCTGGAAAATTGTTTGATAGTTCCTCGCAAGTCTAAAAATAGCCTCTTCCATATGCTCCCACAATTGCACTTTTGGCATTTATCCCAGATAAGGAAGACTTTTAGTTCACACAGGAACTTGTACGTGAATGTTCACAGCCATTTTATTCACAGTAGTCAAAAACTGGAAACTATCCTAATGCCTTTCACTAGGTGAATGGTTAAACTGCTTGGCAACAAAAACTAATGAATTATTGATAGTCATAGTTTTAATGGCTCTCAAAGGATTATGAAGAATGAAAAAAATTATGAAAAGTTCACATATCGTATGATTTTACTTGTCTAGCATTCATGAAATAGAAGATTCATTATTGTCAAATAGTAAGAATGGGAGGGAATAAGATTGGTGTATGAGTAGGTAACCTGAAGGAGTCTGGTGATTGTAATAAGTTGATTGCAGTGATGATTGTTCAGGTCTACACATGTATATACAAATGAAGTGTGTGTGTAATTACCAACATACAAATAAGCTTTATGCTTATACCAACATCAGTCCATTGGCTTTGATATTGTTCTGATGTTGGGTAATATGCTAATATTGGAAAGGTTGGAGAAAAAGTATGTCAAGATACCTTGAATGTTTCTTTCATTACTCTGCCATTTCCTTTGAGACTATAATTGTATCTAAGGAAAAAAAACATATAAGTATTTTGAATTCAAGCACTCATTAAAGGATAATAAAAGATTATGTTTACCTTCTGTACCATCTGTCTAGTAGGAGAGATTTCATTTATTACAAGAATAATTTTGTAAAGATCAGTAGCCTTCCTTTACATTTTTTTGATTGATTGATTTAATGTGTATGAGTGTTTTGCCTACATGTATGCAAGTACACTATGTGTGTGCAATGCCCATGGAAGCCAGAAGAAGGCATCAGGTTTGCTGGAACTGGAGTCACAGACACTTGTTAGCCTCCATGTTGGTGCTTGGAAGTAAATCCCAGTCCTCCACAAGAGCAGCCAGTGCTACGAATGAGCCATCCCTCTAGTCTCTATCACAAGAATAATTTTAACTGTATTGTATTACATTTACCATGTTCTTGACTTTAAAAAATGCATTCCTAGGGGCTGGAGAGATGACTCAGCAGTTAAGAGCTCCGGTTACTCTTGCAGAGAGAGAGTAGGGTTCCATTCCTAGCACCCACAAGGAGGCTAACAACTGTCTACAACTCCAGTTCCAGGGGATCTAATGGTCTTTCCTGACATACATAGGTACTGCATGACACAGGTACACTTACATACATTCAGATGGCACACTCATACACATAAAGATAATAAATGGAATATTTTTAAAAAATAATGAATAAATAAAAATGCATTTCTAGTCCAAGAGACTCCCAACATAACATGGGCTATTGCCACATCCCTTGATTGCCTCCCAGTATCTGAAGGTAAGACTGTTGCTGACAACAGGCACAGGACTTAGTGCAATTGAGCTGGAACTGACCTGGAAGCCTCCTTCCTGAAGACTAGCTCTTACGGTATCAGAGGATACCATGCAAGCAGTTAAGGGGGAAAAAAACAATCAATGGCCCTACCCATCTGTAACGCTTAATAAAAAGCAATGACTGGTCCAGAAATCCATTTTTATTGGTGCACTTGTAGCACATTTATCTTGGGAGTAATCAACAGTTGTCTAATTTATATTAAGTCCCACTTAGTGGAAGGGAGCTTATACGTAATAATGTAAACACAGCCAACTACAATGGCTGGAAAGGTCATAGATCCTAGAGAAAGCTCTATTTTTGCCGTATTCTAAACCAACATAATTTCTTACTGTATTCTAAATATGAATCCTTATATTTACAGAGAAGTATACCTATCACCACTCATCAAAGATGTTTCTTTTTTGCAATAGAGGGCACCACTCATCAAAGACGTTTCTTTTCGCAACAGAAGGAGACAATCACAGAGTTCCATAACTGGTTAAATGCAGAGAATACGTGTATGTGAGCTGCTTAGCCCTAAGTGACACATTTTCAATGTAATCTCTACACATAAGATGAATACATCGCTCGACTCTCACCAGAAAAGTTTCCTTATTGCAGCAGCAGATGGTTATTAACATAGAAACCCACAACTGATCAAGGTTCAGAGAACAAGAGACTACAGAATGCTTATGCCTGAATAAGATATCTTTTTCAAATTTCTGCCTCTCAAGGCTCAGGGATCATTTCAGAAAAGCTGGGCAGAAAGATGCAGAGATGATGAATGACCACAAGGCAACAGTCTTCCAGATAGCTGGTCAGTTATCCATATGAACTCACATCAATGGTGACAGCATGAACAAATCCCATGCAAGCTCAAACCAGACAAAATTCCAACATAGACATTGGGAAGTGGGTAAGAAATCCCAACCCCATCTAGAAAACTTTTGGCAATAGAAGGCTGCTGGGAAGGGAAGAGACAGTCTCTTATAGGGATGGGAATCTTGGTAGGTCAACTAGGCACAAGTGTATGGACCCACAATGAAGAAGAGTTGGGGACACAAATCAGGCTCTATAGGCTACATATATATATATATATATATATATATATATATATATATATGTATATGTATATGTAATAGAGTACATTAAATTGGTCAGGGTGCAGTAAGGGGTGGTGTGGATAGGGGAAGGGAATCTAAATACTATCAAAATATACTGCATGAAAAGTACAAAAATTCAATTAAAATTTAAAATGCACTCCATCATTTATAGAACATGTGAAAAAATTAAATTTTCTTATAAAGCTTTTATTTTTATGAATATTTTTAAAACATTTTATTGGATTGTTGAAAGTAACTCAGTAGATTGCTTGCCTAGTATGCCTAAATCCTTAAGATTGATGTTCAGCACCACAAAAACCAGGCATGGTAGCACACACCTGTACACCTGTAATCTGTGTACTTGAGACATGGAGGCAGGAGGATCTAAAGCTCAAATTTATCCTTAACGACTTATCAAGTTTGAGACCAGCTTGAGATATATAAGACATTTTCTGGAAAAAAACTCATTGTCATTTTGATAAAAATTACAAGATATTGTTTTTAAAATATTTCTGATTCTATCTTGGTTATCTTGGTCTCCTCTGGAAAGCTCTTTTGTCTTCCCAAGATAGGAACCCTAAATATAGAAAAATAGAATAAAAAATTCAGAATATTTTCTTTATGTTCGTGATAAGTCAACATAATTATAAGGCTGAATGGGGAAAACTATCTATTCTGATAACCTAGGGCATTCCTAGGTTAAATTTGTATAAATAACATGAATACCAAGAAAACACTTCACAAATTACACCATTTATGAAAAAGCACTGAAGACCTGTCACAGAGTTTATTAAATATGTTCTTACACTCAAGGGAAAATATTGGTGAAATTATTAAGAAATAGTTCGATGTTATATGTCAATAGAGAAATTTACTTAGTGCCATTCTAATACAGCTTTTATATTAAGTAAACCAAAGCCTCTCAGTGTTATCAAATAACGTTTTTCTTCTTAGTGCAGTCCTTAATTTTCTGATATAAACTATTGGCTATAATTTGTGTTTACAAGAAAGGAGGATCCTTAATGTAGTTTTGGTTAGCGTTTCTCTGATGGTTACCAATATCAAACATTTCTCATGTTCACTGGCTGTCTCTATACATCATCTTTTGAGAACTGTCTATTCATTTTATTAGCCTATTTATTGATTGTGTTATTCAATTTCTTTTTAGAGTTTTATGTACTTTATATAGTCTAGATATTAATCCTGTGTCAGATATGTAGCTAGCAAAAATTGTCTTTTATTCTATAGGCTGTTTCTATACTTAATTAACTGTTTACTGTGCAGAAGATTTTAATTTCATGAAATTATATTCAGCAGTTATTGGCACCCAATATCTGTAGATTAACTGCTCTCTTTGCTTCTGTAAAACACTTGGCTTTTGAATATCAAACTGAACAAAGATGACTCCATTTTGTCCTTTCTAACAAGCCTCAGTCAGCATGGGAACTGAAAAAGGGAACAAGCCCAAGCAAATTTAGCAAGTCTCTGCAAATATAACAGGACCAGACTTAGACAATGGTCAGCACATTTCAACAGACTTAGGCAATAGTCAGCATATTCCTTTGCCCTGGAAACAGCACCCACCAACGAGAGGCTTCATAGTCACCTTTAACTAATTTTAGTATGCAGCTTATAGCAACCAATCAATTTAAAATATGCTCAAATCTATAAAAAGCCCCTTCCCACCCTCCTCAGGGCTCCTAGAATGGATCCACTGTGTTGGTGAGGTCTGGGGGACCAAGCTTGAGCTTGAATAAAGGCTCTTTGTTTTTTTGCATACACTCCAGACTCCCTGGTGGTTCTTGGGGAGCGTTCTCTGGGCATAACAATTTCTTAAGTAATTGGATTCTTGGGTTGGATTCTGTTTTTTGGAGTCAGTCACATGCAGTCAAACTTGTGGTCTTCCTGCTTCTGCCTCGAGTGCGAGAATTATAATCATGAGCTACCATGGTAAGTTTGAGCCTCTTTTACTTTCCTTTTTTCGGGGGAGGCCTCAGATGTAAAACAGGGAGGGACTAAAGGCATTTAAGCTGAGGGTGCCATGAAGTGTCTCCTAGGCCTTGACATTCATGGCCTGTGGAAGGAGTTGCAGTTCACCATTTATGAAATATTGAAAATATTGAAATATTTTTTGAGTCATTCTACTTAAGTTTTTTAACATTTATTTGATTTGCTTTGTGGTGTGTGTGTCTTTGTTTAAGTGTGTGTGCACACACATGCTTTGGTGTGAATTTAGAAGTCAGAGGACAACTTGTGGGAGTCAGCTATCTCTTTCCATCATGTGAAGTCTGTTAGGTGCTGGCTGGCCCTGGCTGACTCATCTCAAAATCATGGACAAAAGGTGGCTACATTTTCCGGTTATCTTTACGATCAGTAGGGAGCATCCGGATCTGGCAGGGCCTGTGGAATTATCTGCTTGCACAGGAAGCGGATGTCTCTCAACCCCCATCCCAATCACCTGCTTAGTTAACTTCCTCCTTCCTCATTGTTTTCGCCCACACAGATGCCATCTTGCTGCTGGCTGTTCTTCTCGCGTACAAAGCTCCAGCCCAGGCATGCCCTGAAATAAATCTCACCTTCCCGGATAGCCTCCGCCTGGACTATTTTCATTTTAGTGCAATGCTTTCCCTAACAGATTCCAAGTATTGAACTCAGGACATCAGGCTTGGTAGCAAGCACCCTTATGCACTAAGCCATCATAATGGCTCTCACTACTGTTTTCTTAATGAATAACACTTGACTTCCATTGGTCCATTATAATCTCATCAAACGGTACTTTGACACATCCTTAGTATTCTCCCCAAAACGCTTTTTCTTCGTTTTATTGCAAAAACCCCCACCCCCGAAGGCCTTGCATATGCTAGGCAAGTACTCTACCACTGAGTTGCATCATTAGCATAGATTTTTCTCTAAATGTTTGGCAAAATCTACTAGCTAGTATTCTAAACCATAAGGGAAAACCTAGAGCTAGCAGGAAAATGAAATATAAGTCTAAAGGACAGAGAGATGAAATTAGGAAAGAAAATGATAGAAAATAATGTAAACAGAATTTTAAGACTTTTCTGAAGGCCTCCTTGTACTCAGATAATTTGTTTTAATTACTTTGTAATTCCTTGCAGAATAGTCGTTTACATACTGTGAAATCATTTCATCGAATGTCAACATTGTGTCTGTTTTAAATTAATATTAACTAGCTCAAATAACATGGGCAATATGTAGGCTAGATTTGTTAACTTTATTTCAGAAATAAACATTCCAACATTCAGTGTGGTATAAGCTTGAGGTCAATCTGCCCAATATCTAGAGGGTAAGGCACTAATTCACTAATAAAATTTTATACATATGAGAGTCCAATTTTTTAATGAAAACATTTTTTTTAGTTTTATTGATTTCTTTTATGTGTATGGGTATATTGCCTGCATGCATGTAAATGCACCTGATTCCCCTGTAACTGAAGTTGCGGATGGTTCTTACCCATTGTGTGGGTGCTGGGAATAGAAGTCATGTCCTCTGCAAGAGGAGCCAGTGCTCCTAACTGCTGAGCCATCTCTCCAAGTGGAAAACAATATTTTAAAGCATGTGTAGAATGGATTAATTCTCTAAGGGACACAACCTGAATGGACAAAAAACACCCTCTCAGGGAAGGGTGGTACTTACTCAGTGTGGGACCCCTGGAACCCCTTTTCAACCCAATATCCGTAGATTAACTGCTCTCTTCGCTTCTGTAAAACGCTTGGCTTTAAAATACCAAACTGAACAGAGATGACTCCATTTTGTCCTTTCTAACAAGCCTTCAGTCAAGGGACCTGAAAAAGGGAACAAACTCAGGCAAGTTTAGCAAGTCTCTGCAAATATTATAACAGGACCAGACTTACACAATGGTCAGCACAATTCAACAGACTTAAGCAATGGTCATTATATTCCTTTGCCCAGGAAACAGCACCCACAGACGAGAGGCTTCATAGTCACCTTTACCTAATTTTGGTATACAGCTTATAGCAACCAATCAATTTAAAATATGCTCAAATCTATAAAAAGTTCCTTCCCACTCTCTTTGGGGCTCTCAGAACAGATCCACTGCATTGGTAAGGTCTGGGAGACCAAGCTTAAGCTTGAATAAAATCTCTTTGTTTATGTATACACTCCGGACTCCGTGGTGGTTCCTGGGGAGCCGTTCCTTGGGCATAACACCCAGGACTATCTTTGGTGAGAAAAAGGAGGTGCTGTGAAAGTCCTAATCCCCTCTCAACCAGCCCATTGGCCTCAGATGTAAGACAAGGAAAGACTAAAGGCATTTAAGCTGAGGGTGCCATGAGATGAGCCCTTTTTCCCCTCCTTGCTATTTGGGTTCTGACTGCCAGGAAGTTGCAAGATCCAAGCCTGGTTGTGGAGTTGCTGGTATAACTTATGGGTGGGGGGAAGGGTGCCCATCTTCTGTAAGAAACCTCTTACTCACTGCTCCATTAGTAACTCCATTAGTAACCATTAGAATTTGCCTAACTGTGTTGGGGAAATCTTGTCTTGTTTGTTGTAGGACTGGTGGAGGAAAGGACTGAACTTAGCACCTTCCAGGAAGAATCTTAGTGGCAAAAGGCGATGGGCTACCAAAATTGACAGCAACTGTCATGCAATGCAAGCTTGCTATACCATTTTATTTACTTTACTTATTTCATTTATTATTGCTGTGGGGAAGACAGAGAAAGAGATAGAGAAAGAAGGAGTGTTCATGTGAATGTGGATGCACAACTGTACTGTACATGTGCTACTATATACATGTGGACAGCAAAGGATAGCTTTTTTAAAATTAATTTTTTGTGAATTTCATACAATATATTTTGATCATATGAAGACCTGTTGTATTGGTTACTTTTCTCTTGCTGTGATAAAACACCATGACCAAGGCAATTTGCAGAATGAAAAGGTTATTTGACTTATGGTTCAGAGGGTTACAGTCCATAATGGTGCAGGAAGCATGTTAACAGAGGTGACCAGATGTGGCCAGATCAGAGAGTTGAGTAATCACATCTTCAAGCAGGCACAGGAAACAGAGAGAGCGACTGGAAATCTGGTTTGGTTTAAGAACTGTCAAAACCTGCCCCCAGTGAAGTGCTTCATCCAGCAAGGCTGCATCTCCTAAAACTTCCCAAAACAGTGCCACCAACTGGGGACTGTAGGGACAAAGCAAACTCAGACCTCTTAAGTTTTAATAGTCTTGCCCCGCCCTGCTACATTCCGGGTGCAAACACTTCAGCTCAAATTCTGGCGTCAAGACTCCACAGACAAGGAGGTCTGAGTTGTTCAATACAAATAATCCCCAAGGAACAGACAGGTTCTGGACTAATTCCAAGGTTAGACTAGCCAGCAGAGCCACACAGCCACAGAACTTTTCAAAGTGGGCTGCACCTTGGAGAGTGCGTGCAATTCCCTGATCTGGCTTTAGGGACTGTAGCCCGGCTAGACACTTGATTCGCTTTGTTTGCCAAATTATGTGAATAAATTTTCCTTTTTCCATGGAAGTGGAGTCCTGGGGTTTGTTCCCAATTCTTGGACCCTAACAGGGACAAAATGTCCAAATACTTGGAGCTTATGGGAGACCTTATTTAAAACACCACAGAAACTATGGGGGACATTGTCATTCAAACCACATTCCACTCCCTGGCCCCCATGGACTCATGACCATATAGAATGCAAAATACATTTAGTCCACCTTTAAAAATCCCCATAGTCCTTACCAGTCTCAATAATGTGCAAAAGTTCAGAGTCCAAAGTCTCTTCTGAGACTTAAGGCCATCTCTTAATTGTAAACCCCTGTAAAAGCAGAAGACAAATTACATACTTCCAACACACAATGGAACCAAATACACATCCCCATTCCTAAAGGGAGGAACCGGGGCTTAGTGATGAAATACTGGACCAAAACAAGACTGAAAACCATCAGGACAAACATCAAATCCAATAGCTTCATGTCCTACTTCTGGGACTTTACTTCCAAAGGCCTTAGATGGCTCAGCCCCTTCAGCCCCTTCAGTTTTGCTGCATACAGTCTCTCTCTCTCTCTCTCTTCTTTCTCTTTCTCTTAGGCTGGTACCACTCTGTATGCAGCTCTTCTTGGCAGATATCTCAGGGCTCTAGCATCTACATAGTCTTAGAATTTCTTCTGACAACCAACCTTCACCTTCACAACATCACACAAGTAGCCTGTCAGGGTCTTCCTTATGAAGAGATACCCCTTGCTGCATGCTGCCTGGACTTGGTGGCTTTCCGAAACTGGAAGAATAACCAGAACTGATGAGCCCTTCATTATTGGATCTTTCATGCCTCTAAAACCAGCACCAGGTGAACAAAACTGCCAAGTTTGGCTGCCCTTGGAATGACCTTGGCCTGCTTCATCCACATTAGCAGCTTTTCTGTGTTGCGGTGGTTTAGGACCAACAAGAAAAGCCCTCTGGCATTTTCCTTTCACAAGTTAGAGACTTAGCTGGGTGTGGTCTTTTCCTAAAGGTCCTCTTTCTATTGTGCATGCTGTCATCATCACTCTTGAGTTCATGTGAGTAACTGGAACTCTGTTTCCCTGTAGTCATCCATCACCTCTGGCTCTTACAGTCTTTCCACCTCCTTTTCTGCAGTGATAACTAAGCCTTGGGAAGCAGAAGTTTGATATAGGTGTTCTATTCAGGGATAAGCACACTGCAGTCCCTTATTCTCTACATGATGGCCAATTGTGGATCTCTGTTAATCACCATCTGCTGCATGAGGAAACTTCTCTGATTTAGAACTGAGAAATGCATTAATCTATGGGTATAACAAAAAGTCCAGGAGACAGTTTAATATTATGTGGGTTTAGCAGAATAATAGTAGTGGGCTTTCCCATAAATCCTGTCTATCTACAGATTCCTAGGTCTGATATCCATGTCAGGTACGAACTCCATCTTGTCAAGCAGAGCTTAAATTCCAAAAAAAAAAAAAAAAAAAAAAAAGTGATTGGTTACTCCCATAACGTTCATGCCACTACTGCACCAGTGGACATATCTTGCCAAACCAGTTGTTGTAGTTCACAAAGTTCACAACTGGGCAAGACTGATGATTGTTCTTCTCTCCAGTAGTATACATAGCCACTTCCAGCACTATGAAATCTAGCCAATAGAGATGATGCTTGATAGTCAATATTAGCTTGAGTTCTCTTCATTTATTCTATAATGCATGTGTATAATATCTCCACCTTTAGGGTCCTACAGTCAAGTTTTGTTGGGTAACCAAGAGCAGGGTCAATGGCCAGTATTGTTTGTGAATCTATAGGACCTCTGATCAACAGCTTCAAAAAAAGAGTGTCTGTTCCTGCCATTGGGCTTTTTCTTTGCTAGCCCAATGGTGTCTGGTAGGTGCAGTGTCCTCTTGTTATAGGGTAACTCTTTTTAATCTCTTTTTATATTGTATATGTACTTAGTTTGAGAAGCTTCTACTGCTATACATTCCAATATGACATTTTCTAAAACCCTTTAGTGTTAGTTATCCCTCCCCATACTTCCTCCTCTGCCTTGCCCTTCTTTCCCCCTTCCATTTAGCCCTCCCTACTCCATTTTTCTCCTTTCTCCCTGTGACTTAAAAAAATTATGTTCATATATGTGTGTATGTTTGAATGTGGGTTTCTGTATATATGAGTGCAGGTGCCCACAGAGTCCAAAGATGTGTTGGATTCTCTAGAGCTGGAGTCACAGGCAGTTGGGAGATGCCTGATGTGGGTGCTAGGAACCAAATTTGGGTCCTCTGCAATAGTAGCATGCACTCCTAACCAATGTGTCCTTTTTCCATCCCCACAAAGGATGACTTTTAGGAGTTGGTTCTCTTCTTCTACTGTGGATTCCAAGGACTGAACTCGGTCCATCAGCCTTAGTGGCAAGCTCCTTTACTTACTATGCCATCTCCCTGGCCTGCAGTTGTACTATTTTAAAAATGTTCAGTAGACATAAGTTTACTTAAAAACCATTGAATTGTACATCGTATTGGAATCTATACTTATGAAGAGCTGAGAGGCTGCACCCAAACCCTGAAGACTTTCTCTCCCTCACAGCTTTCCAGAAAGTCCAAATCCTCTCTCTCTTCCTGTTTACTAACTGGGAATGGGAGGCAGCCGGTTTGCAATCACATAGCACAGGTCATATATTAACTAAGCCTCCTTCCTCATGGTACAAAACCTCCCCCTCGTTCAGAAACTTTTAAGAGAGACAATTCATTTTTTTTGGCAGGGCTGACACTTCTTATTTCAGACCCCCTCCTTATTGCCTACTTCAATATTAATAATTCTTTTCCTGAAGGACAATCTAACTCAGTGTCTTTGTCAAACATCCGTCTGCCCCATTTTTTCCTCTTGTTCTTCAAAAGCTGACACAATGGAAATGAGTGAATTGCATGATGTATATGTCTCAAATGAAATAATTTTAAATTACCCTGGAAATGAAAAAAAATCTTTTTTCCAGTTATATAGATTTTTAGAAAATATATAAATGTCTTCTTACAATGGATTAACGTGTGTGTGTGTGTATGTGTGTGTGTGTATGTGTGTTTTTGAGACAAAGTTTCTTATAGAACAGAATGATCTCCAACTTGCTATGTAGCCAAGGACAACCTTGAACTTCTGATCCTCCTGCCTCCACCTCCCAATTGCTAGGATTACAGTTGTGTGTCACTGGCCTCAGCTTTAACAATGGCTTTATCAATGAAATATCAAATGTCATTAGAACCATGGCTACTGAGGAATAAAAATCTCAGCAAATTAATTTTTTCCTAAAATGTTTAGTATTGCCTAATACATGCAGTACATATATAATCAGGCCAACAAGCCAACAACTTTTACCTTAAGCACAAATCTATTTGTATGGAAAAATACAGCAGTATCTGCTAAATATATGCAATATATTCTACCTAATTAGTACCTCAGGGCAGGTTGTTTATAAGGAGAAAACAAGAAAGGACACATTAAATATCCCCAGCAGTACTCTGCATACTATTCGGCTCAAACATAAGGAAGACAAGTTTTCTTTTTAAGCAGTAAACCAGATAAGTACTAGACTACCATTGAGTACTCTGTAACCGTGTAGAATAACTTGTGATCCATGAAGAAATGATATGCAGCCTTATACATGGCAGAACTAAATATGGTTCATTTTATCTACAAGTTAGAAATGTACTCAGAGGGCAACTGTGAACAGACTGTATTTTTGCTTTCAGTGTTAGTAAGAGGGAAGGCTACTAAAATATTTCCTCCTTGGTAACACATACCAACTAGGTCCCTCCTCTGCCTTTCAACAATCACTCCCAAGTGACTACCTAGTGTACATTTACTGGGATCACTATAGAAATCAGTCACTCATCAGGGAATGTCTTCCTCAAGGGACCAGTAATGGGTTGCCAATGATTGCATTTCACATCATGTTTCAATACAGATGAGGTTGCCATCTGGTGGGCTTCTCTTAGCTAAAAGCAAATAAATTTTACAAATACTTGCATAGCAATCTTCTTATAAGCAAGAAAATGGTTCCACTTACCAAAAGAATAGAGAATTTTAAAATATTCATTGAATGTTCATTTTATGATTTGTACTGGGAGAGTATCTGTTGAAGTGAAGTATGAGAAAAATACCATGAAAGTAAGTATACTAAGGCTTAAGATATAAAAGAAAAGAAACGTGACTATTTCTCGCCATGGGGACTCAGGGTTAGGTAAGTGCAGAAACTATAAATGATTCAATCTGTAATCCATGACTAGTCATTCAGATATCATTACCCAACTTCTTGTTTTTTCTTTTCTGTCCTTTTTTCTCTAATGGAACTCTAAATGTGATGATCCTAAATATTAAAGCATGACATCGAAGCTTTAGGAGGCACAATAATAAATTTAAACAGTGTGCAACCAAACCAAATACTTCTGTTTAAATACAGACCACTTACTTGAACTATGTCCCATGGTCACCTCACAACTTTATAATGTTTGTTATTCATAAAACGAGACAAGTAGGGTTAGGGATACTGTTCAGTGGGAAAGTACTTATATGAGATGTAAAAGGTCTTGGATTTAATCCCTAGGATCAAGTAAATAAATAAATAAATAAATAAATAAATAATATCAAGTTTCTAAAAAGTATCAAGCTTATGTTAGACATGGAATAAAATCTTAGCTCTGGGGCTCAGTAGGGAAAATTGCCACACAAGCTTGATAATCCACATTTTTTAAAAAAAGGCCAGATGCTGTGGCAACAGCCATGTATAACGTCAGCACTCCTAGGGAGAGATGGAAGGTAGAGACAGGAGATTGTCCTGAAGCTCCCAGGCCAACTAGCCTGGAACCTGTAGCATAGCAGCAATAAATAACAAGACAGCCACTGCCTCCAAAAACAAGGTGGAAGGAGAAAATCAACTCCCAAATGTTGTCCTCTGACCTTCACATATATGATGCTCAAATGCCCCCTAACAACCAATCAATCAATCAATATCTTATGCCTTCTCTTAGGGATTATTCCTTCATCAGTTCTCAGAGACACATTTCTTGGCTTTAAGAAAAAGTAGAACTGACAGTATAGGTTTGGTACTGGGCTGATAGATAAGACTGATATCATCTACCAGATTGGAGGGTTTAACCTATGCTAGTTAAATGCAAGGCATTGCTTTAAAAAAATGTTCTTTGCTGCCTTTATACAGCTGTTGTATCAGTTTTTGCCTTTTTTAAAATTTGGAGCTCCAAAATTTGTTATTGTTGGTGGGTTTTTTTTTTTTGGAGGCAGGGGAAAGCTTTTCATTAACACCACCACATTTGCATAAAATAACTAAGATCAAATCTCATTTCCAAATACTTAATAAAAACGTCAGAGTCAATAAAAATGTGATAACTATTCTTTTGGGTAAGACATCACAATTGCAATTGTAATGTTATATGAATGGGCATCTGTGATCTGGGGTTAATTTTATGTGTATATATGTTCCTGAGTGTATGTACGTGCACCACATACATGACTGAGGAGGCCAGAGAAGAGTATCAAATCTCTTGGAACTGGAGTTATAGGTGGTTGTGAGCTCCCTGATAACTCACAAAAATAAAATCTATTTTATAATAATAAAAACAAAACAAAGCTCTTCTACCAAAATAATATATTATATATAATAGTTATACATATGTATTTCAAACCAACCTAATATTAGTAATTTGATTGCTTGTTATTTTAACCACCTTTAAAACATCACTTAATGTTTTAAAAAAATCTTTTAAGTTGGGAATAATGATAAATTGAGTTGAAGATTTTTATTTAGGAGATTATTTAAGATGTCAACAATGTTTGTTCAGCTTGTTTCTATTCCAATTATACATGATGAAGGTAAAATAACATTAAAATATTGCAAAGTTAAAAAATCAAAAGCAACAAAAAAATCTTTAAACAAAGTTTATGGGGCAGGAGAAACAGATCAGCAGTTAAGAGTACTTATTGCTCTTGCAGAGGACCTAAGTTTGGTTCCCAGCACTCACCTGGTGGCTAACAACCATCCTTAAATTGAGTTCCAGGGATCTGACACCTTCTTCTAACCTCCATGGCACTGCATATATGCAGTGCATTTACATATGTGTAGACAAAACACACATAATTGGTTTTAATTAAAAATATGTATTTATTTGACTACAAAACACTCATAATAATAAACAGACTCTACTGATGATAACTATTCAGAAAAATGTCAGTGAATAGTGAAGCAAAATTGTTCCTGGAAGTGAGAGGAAGCAATACAATTAAAGAAATATATGTATATGACATACTTTTAAATTATTTTATGAAACTGAAAATTTTAATGTCATAGGTAGGTATTTGACCCATTTTTCTATATCTGTAAGAGCTTTAATAGTGTGATTGAAAAAACTTTTTAGTATTTTATTATAGACGTCTCCTTATATTTGAAGATATATCATACATACTGATATCTACTTGTTTGTATCTCTTGACTGGTGCTCTATTCAAATACATCTAAATATCTCCTAGACATTTTCGTTGGCACATTTACAAGAAAGAGTATATGATTGAGGCTGAGGGTGAACAGAATAAATTTAACTCCTAACTCAGTGTTTGCCAATTCTGTAACTTTGAATCAGTCACTTACTTTTTCTTAGCCTCAGTTTCTTTATCTGTAAAATGGTGACAAAAGTGTTCTGAAAAATTAAATGAGAAACATCTGTCTTGAATGAAATCTAGGAAACAATAAATTATATATTCCAATAAAAGAAGCATACACACATAGAAGTCCTTGAAAACAATTTTCTCTAGTGTGCCACAGCTGGCATCCTTTTTCTAGACTTGTTGTACCTGTCCTGACTTTCATATCCATAACTACTCTAGAAAATTGGCATGTATAACAAACCACATGCATTTCAAATGCTTAGTATGCTAGCTATATAAAACATTTTCTTTCTAATGATAAGTGGCAAGATTAAAGAATAAAAATACATGCAGTGTTCATCTGGTATTTGTCCCATAATATATAGTTGGGTTATTGTTTTATTCATGTCTTATCTTCAACACTATATTATGGGTATATTAATAAAATGAATAGCATCTTAGACATTTTTCATCCCTTCCTCCATAATGCCTATCACAGTGCCTTTTACAGAGCAAGTATTTAGCATACACCAATTTAAAAAGAAATCTACCGTATTCTTTTACAATAAAAACTAATAATAATTCCCTATCATAATCTATCACCAGGATCAGATATGTTTAACCAGTCTCTGTCTTTTAGAGAATTATTTAAGTCCTCATTTACTCTCTAAATTATTTCCGATAATTTTAAGCTAAATTTAAATTTATTGCTTATTTTATATGAGTGTTGTGCCTGCATGTGTGTAAATGTCCCTATGACATGCATTGCCTGAAGAGGACAGAAGAGAGCATATGATACCTTGGAGCTGGAGTTACAAACAGTTGTTAGCCACCATGTGGGTGCTAGGAATTGGACCCAGGCCCTGTGTGAGAGCAACCAGTGCTCTTAACCACTGAGCCATCTCTACATCCCCTTAAACTAATTTTAGATATCGTCCAAAACCTATGCATGCTTTTGAAAAGTGAAGAAAGGAGATTTCAAAAACATGCACTGGGAAGAGGAACAGATAGAAGATGCAATAAGTTCAAGTTCATCATGGAGTTATGTGAGCTTTAGATTTATATAGAGGAACAATTAAAACAGGGTCAAAGATGTGCATAATCAAGCAGTCCTAAGCTAAGTGAGGTGGCAAACTTGTGATCTCAGCACTTGGGAAGTGGAGGCAGGAGGATCAGGAGTTCAATTTCATATTTAGCTGCATCAAAAGTTCAAAGTTGCCAGCCTAGTGTTGTTTAGGACACTCCTCAATAAAAAAGGAAAGGAAGGGAAGGGGAGGTGGGAGGGAAGGGCTGGACAGGGAGAGGAGAGAGAGGGAGAGAGAGAAAGAAAGAATGGAGGGAAAGAAGGAAAGTGGGAAGGAAGGAATGAAGGGAGGGAGGGAGGGAGGGAGGAAGCAAGGAAGGGAGGGAGGAAGGAAGGAAGGAAGAGAGTGAGGGAAGGGACACAGAGACAGGGCCAGCAAGATGGTTCAGCTAGTAAAGGTACTTGCCATCAGGTCTAGTAACTTGAGCTTGATCCTCAGGACCTACATAGTACGAGAGAACAAGCTCCCCAAACTTGTCATCTGACCTCTACACATGGGAAGTGGCACATGATGCCCATAAATAAATAGATAGATAAATTTAATAAAAATATTTTTTAAAGTCCTGGTTGAGATGAAGTTACACCTATCATTATCTCAAATGGGTTGATGTAACAAAGTCAGCAAATTGTTTATCTCTTAATTGATGTCTTGACCTAAGGTATAGCCTCTGCAACATAGATAACTGTTTTTATCTTAGAATGGCCTGTCCTGCCAGCAGGCCTTGCTGTTCTTGACAGCTATAGGATACTGATTTATCTTTTTGCCTTCAGCTTTGAGTTCCTCACTGTAACTAATGAATGCACATACAATCTCCCCTGTGTGGTAGCAGACACATTATCCACAGATTAACTATCACTGTGGGAGAGTTCCTTGGCATGGTTTTCAGGACAGCTTTCAGTGACTTGGGACTTTCCCTCCTTTCCAAACTAGATTTCTTGTGCACTTCAGATATACAGTGCAACTTTAAAGAACTTGAGATATTGCAGGCAGACAAAGGTCATATTCTCCTGGTGGATGGCCCTGTGCATTTCCAGAGCTGTTCTTGGCAGGGCAGTGACAGCCTGAAGTTGTGTCTTCTAGCGGTGGCGCCTGCCATAAGATGGTCTGCAGGCGGCCTGCAGATTTTGGCTGGCCTGGTTCCAACATCATCCTTCCCATGCAACTCACCATCTGGCCTATCTATATCCTTTTTTTTTTTTCTGAAACAGGGTCTCACCATGTAGCTCTGGCTTGCCTGGAACTCACTGTATAGACTAGGCTGGCCTTGAACTCACAAGAGATCTTCCTGCCCCTGTTTCCTGAGTGCTGGAATTTAAGGTATGCATCATTGTATCTGCCCCCCCTTAAAAATTACTATAGGCAAATTGGATTTTATTATTCATACATAATAAACACACAAAGAGAGAGAAAACAAAAATGCAGTTATTCTTAAACTTTGGCTGGAAAGTCAATATAATTATTTTTTGACTGGATAATATTAACTCATCAGAGGGTGATATGAATATTTTTGTGACAATCTAGTTGTTTGGAAATATCATCCCTCATCTCAAAGACAGTCATTAAAATTATAGTACTGGGCTGCGGGCAAGATGTCTCCGTAGGTAAAGGTGCTTGCTGATGATCCCGATGACATGAGCACCATCCACATGGTGGAAGAAGAGAACCGATTTCTACAAGTTGTCCTCTGACATGCATGGCACAGGTACCACCACAATACATAATTAAAATATGAAAAAAATTAAACTATTGTAATGATGGGGCTGGAGGTGTAGTTCAGTTGGTAGAGTGCTTAACTACTATGCACAAAGTCCTTAGTTTCATCTTCAGTACTGCATAAACCCGGCCTGGTGGTGCACACCTGGAATCCCAGCACACTGGAGGTAGAGGCGAGAAGACGAGTTCAAGGCCAGCCTTGGCAAGTTAGTCAGTCTCTCTCTCTCTCTCCATATCCTTTCTTTAAAAGTATCTGATGGCATTATTTTTAAAGAAACAGTGAACTATGTGTGTTTTTCCAGATCTATTACAAATATTAAATCAAAGTTCCTGCTTATATTCCCAATTTGTTAACCTTCAAATTTAACTACCTAAGATGGTTTCATATTAATATATAGAAAGAACATGAAAAGCAGGGATAGCGTTTAAAATTATGCTATGAACACAAATAAATCTCGAGCAGTATTTGTGGAAGGGATAGGGAAGGGAAATAAGAAAGTTATGAATCTTCACCAGTCTTCTCTTCCCTTACACATTTGTCCTTCCATTTTTATTCTTTCAATTCATTTGTCAAATTATCACTAATTATTTGCCATAAAAATTCGTGAAAATTGTTTACCACACATACTGCCACATAATAAACACTCAACAAAGGTTAATGAATGTTCATCATTATAATTATACACAAATCCACTTTTTGGCCTTATATTACTTCTTTTCAAATTTACAGATAGGAAGGTGAAACGGCTGGGACAGATAAAAACTTGGATGCTTAGCTTTTTCAATGTGATACAATGTAGAATCACCAAGGAAGAGATTCTCAGTGACTGAGGGATCATTTGCATCTGCATTGGGTTGGTATTTGGACATATCTGGGGGATTGTCTTTTTTTTCTCTTTTATTTTCTTTTTTGAGACAAGATCTCACTATGTAGACCGCTTAGGTCTGGAACTCATACAGATTAGCCTATCTCCGCTGAAACTGAAGGCATACCCTACTATGCCCAGCAAGAAATTGTCCTAAGCTAATTGATATGAGAAGACCCAGTCCACTGTTGGTGGTACTGTTCCCTAGGTAGGGTGTCTTGGGCTATATAAGAGTGGAGAGATGGCTCAGTGGTTAAGAACATTGGCTACACTTGCAAAGGACCTGGATTCAGTTCCCAGCACCCACGTGGCACCTAAAAGCTGTCTGTAACTTCAACTCCAAGGGATCTGATGCCATCTTCTGGTCTCCACGGGCATTATACCATTATAAATGGGTGCACTCACCTGCAAACAAAACACTCATACATATAAAAAATTTTTAAAAATGGAGCAATTGAGCTGAGCAGAATCAATCAAACAAAACTGAGCATATATGCATTAATTTGCATCTGCTCTTGCCTGCAGATGAGACTAGCTGCTTCAGTCTCCTCCCAATGTGATGTCCATGTTATCGTGAATAGTAATCTAGAACTGCAAGCCAAAAAACTTTATCTCCCAAGTTCCTTTGTGTCCAGGTATTTTAACATAGCAACAGAAATTAAAATCAAGGACCATGCACATGTTTTTTAATATTAAGGTCTGGATAATTTTTTAAAAGAATAATGTCTACCAATTTCATAAATCTATAATGTTAAACCTAGACAAATGTAATTTCTTACTATGTGCTAAATATGGACCTTTATATTTGTAGACAAGTATACTAAGTATTAGTCATCAAAGAACCTTCTTTTGCAACAGATGGAGACTACTACAGAGTTCCACAACTATTAACACACAGTGATTAGGTGTCTGTGAAATGCCCAACCCTAAGTGACACATCTACAGTGGAACCTCTACACCTATGGCTCACAGGACATAGTGGAATAAGGGTAGAGAGAACAGTAATGCATCTCTCAGTTCTCATCAACAACAGGACAATGAACACAAAAGACCACAATTGGCCAAAGCATAAGAGAATTAGGAGTCTGCAAAGTGTAGGTCCTTGGATGTGACTCCTACATTAAACTTCAGCCACTCAGGATTCAGGGCCCATTTGTAAGAGAGGGTGGAAAGACTGTAAGAGCCAGTGTGGGAAAAAGGTCTCTCAACACAACCCCCCTCTGTTACTGAGCAGGAACTTGTTTGGTGAACATCCTGTTTTGTTCACCTCAGCTCCCAGAGTTGTTTACCAGACTGAGCCCAGGAAGTTCCGCCTTACAGGCTGAGAATGCCCTGACCCTATCTTGAACCCCAGACCTCATCCTTGAGTTCCTTCCTGCCAACTTCCTCCCTCTTATGCTAGGGGATATATAAGGGGAGAGAGAAAAGGAATAAAGAGTCTTTTACCATCCAGACCAAGAGCGTGCTGTGTCTTCTTTAATCCCGATGTCCCTCACAGACTCGGATCCAGGGCCGTGCAGGCACGGCAAGCCAGAAGACAGATATATGACCATAAGGAAATAAAGTCTTAAAGGCTCCTGGGACCTTGCTCATATGAATTTACAGCAATGGTGACATGTGCAGAAGATCCATGCTAACTGAAGCAGACAAAAACCCAGCACAGAACTGGGGAAATGGACATTAGGCCCCAATCTTACCCAAAGAACTATTGGGCAGCTGATTACTGCTGGGTGAGGAAGAGCTGATTGTAAGGTGTGAATGAGACCCCCAACAGTTTCGGACTCTGGAAGAAACCTGGAGCCAGAGCTTATCTAAGCCTTGCAAACCAGTTCCAGATCCCAAATTCCTTGGCAGATAAGCAAGGAATTCACGAACAGCTCTGGAAAAGGACTACTTCCTGGGCAGAAGCTTGCCTGAAACATCAATCAGATGCCATGGCAACCCCCCTCCCCTAAAAGCCAGGAGGGGACTGAAGGTTTAAAAGGTTTTGAGGACTTGGACAACGTGCTTGTACTTCTGGGGCTTGTACTTTTGGTGCTTATGCTTCTGCGGGGCTTCTGCTGCTGCTGCTGGTGGTGCTGATCACGCCAGCCCGGTTCCCCGAGCCCCAGCCCCAAGATGGGGGTGGGGGGCTAGCGTTTCTCCACTCGTGGGTGCGGAGGAGCTAGTCCCATCTGGTCTTCTCTCAATAAAGTCGGGTCCTGTTAGCTGCCAGCGGAGTCCGGTCCCTTCTGTCTGCTGCGTCTCTCGAACCCTGAATCTGACACTGATCTTTAAGGGGGTGACTTTAGATAAGCTGGCTAGACCCCAGTGGATGAACTTGCACTGAAGGACTTCTGGAGACATGAACTTGATTCTATAGGCCTTAACACAAATAATAGAATGCATGAAATCCAGTCGGGGGGCGGGGTATAGGAGGGTGCTGATGGGAAGAGGGCATAAAGATGATTAAGATGTTCTGTATGAAATATACAAAAATTCAATAAAAATATACAAACATTTTAAAAATTAAAAAATATTCTACATTCAAGAAACAGTAGGTAAGCCCATTTACATGTATCTATTGACTTAAATTATGTTTATTGATGTAATCCAGTTTCCTGTAGCAACAGACTTGATTTTACACAGTGCAGTAAACAGTCATAAATATATGACTTACCTATAGAATTATTTCATGATTTTCTGAAACAGATTTTTCACTTATGGTTGCAAAGTAGGTTGCTTAATCTCCCAGCCCTAATGGTATTTGCTTTTAATGGGATTATTTATCAGTATACAATGTAGTGTAGGACTTCCAGTTAAACAAGGCAGATTATACACATGCGTTTGTGTCCCTAGAGAACGCGGCCAGTTGGAAGCATGACAGTGGAGCTGGAAGTCAGGTTCATGCTGTCAGGAATAAACTGTACCTCCAGCTCTCTGTGGCACTGTGTCTCGAATTTCCAAGCCTTACGGCTTTGGCTAGGTGTCAGCCAACTCAAAGCTTCAGATACGGCTTATGGTCATGGCTGGTGCACAAATGGAAAAAAAAAAAAAAGTACATCCAGGGACTACCAGAAAATGTAGCAAATCCTAAAATTCTGAGTGTCCAGAGATCAAATTTCAAGTCATTGGCCTTCTTGGTAACAAAATAACAAATTGATGTTGTAGGGACAAAACAAACTCAGACCTCTTAAGTTTTAATCGTCTCGCTCCTCCCTGCTACATTCTGGGTGCTAAAGTGCATTCTGGCACCAAGCCGAGACTCCATGGACGTTGAGGTCTGAGTTGTCCAATACTAGTAATCCCCAAGGGACAGGTTCTGGACCAACCTTGGCCAGCGGAGCCCACAGCCACGGAACATTTATAAAGCGGCTGCACCTTGGAGAGGCGGGCAGTTCCCTGATCTGGCTTGTAGCCCGGAAACTCGCTTTGTTTGCCAAATTATGTAAATAAAGTTTCCTTTTTTCATCAAGGTGGAGTCTTGGGGTTTGTTCCCACTTCTCGGACCCTAACAACGGTTGTTCCCACGTTCCCCAGGCTAAAAAATAAAAATAAAGGATTCTGAGATTCCGTGAAGTTGGAGGACAAAGCAAATTGTTTCTGGCAGGAAAAAAGAAGACTCCACAGAGGCTAAAGATTATGGTCCAGATGAACAGCCTTGGAGTGAATAGTGAACATGGTCTTCTGCCTTCAGAGATGAGAGCTGTGGGGGAACACACAAATGTCAAATGTCCCAGCCTGGAACATGTGGGGTGGATGACCACTGGAAAATTTGGCTATTATCTTAGTCAAGGACCAAGCCAAGATTTCTAGGTGTCCCTGGAGGAGCTGTGTAGAAAGTTGAGCATCCCTACTGAACAGGCTGAGTTGAATATGGGCAAGTCCATGGACTTCCAACATGCAACTGAAGAGGGTCTACTGGACAAGAAGCACCAATTTTTTGGAGAGTGGGATTCTTCAACAAACCATAAATCAGAGGACCTTAAACTTCTTCTATTCCCAAGTGGAAATTTCTCCCAGGAAAATTTTACATGGCAGCTCAGAGGCTCTGGTGGCTTCCCACTGGGCCCTTGTCTTTTGACCTTCTTCTCCTCACCTTCCCTTTCCTTGTCCTGGCCTTGGAAGGAATACTCTCATGTACTTCTCTCTCTCATTCACTGTTCTGAGGATCAAGCAGTCTCAGAAGCTGGCAGCGTCTCACTGGGCCTTTGTCCTTTGACCACCCCTTGTCTTCTGTGTCTTCCTCTCTATTCTATCCTTTCCCTTTGCTGTCTCCTCCCTTTCTCCCTAGTCCTGCCAGGGGTACTCTCTGATCCCTGGCTAATATTGTTATTTTCCATTCTCTTGTTCTCTGGCCTCGTCTGTTTTCTTGGTAAGACTTTTTTCTACAGTCCCCACTTCCTGGGGTGCCTCGACAAGTTCCTCTTAGGCACTCTTTACCTCAACACCAATTGGATCCTAGTTTTCCCTTTGTTCAAGGCTATCTCTCCTCCTCCCTCTAACCAGTAATAGGTTTCTCTCACTCAAAAGTAGACTCTATTACCCCTCTTTCCTGTCTTTTCAAATCTTTCTCCTCTTGGACTCAGAGACACTGTCAAGCTTTGCCACATTATTTTTATTCCAACATGGCTTGGGCCCAACATAAAGTTGAAAATCAGTCCCAATGGCCACAAAATAACACATTTGATTTCCAAATTCTCATAGATTCTGACAACTTCAGCCACCACAGAGGCAAATGGTCTAACCCTCACCTCTGCCGAAACCTTGCTCTATTTATCAAATTCCTCTGTCTTTGCTTTATCCTTCCTTTGCTTCCAGCAAAAGGGTGGCCAGTGAAGCCACATATCCAGCTCCACCCCTTCTCCCAATCTGCTTTCTGCTCAGTTCCAGAGTTCCTCTGTGGCGTGCCAGGCCCCAAGCTTCTGGACCTGGCCACACACTTGTAGGTCTCTGTAAGTGTAAGTTTGTCCATTTCTCTGAAGAATTCAGAAAAGTATAATTCTTATCCTTTTCTACTTCATATCCCTTTTCTAATCATGCTTTCTTTGCTGCTTTGGGCTTCCCTAGTATCTTGTACTTTAGTTTTTCCTCTAAAGATTTCTTCTCCCTGCCATATGGCAGCCAGTCCACCACATGTCTGATCTCCATGCAGGCTCTAAACCTGCATGGCTTCGTGACTTTGTCCTAAAGTTTCTGTTTTGATCCATTCTTAAATTCTTTTATAAATGAAACTGAGAACCCTCTAAAGGATGCTCTTTCTCCCATATCATCTTGGTGACCACTAAGGGACCCCAAAATAAAAATAACTTGTTTATTTGGGGACCACATAGAGATTTTCTACAGGTGTACTAGCTTTGTAAGCCAAGCAGGTAAACTCCTTTATCTATCTGTCTGTCTTGCATTGGGACATTTGAGGCTGCAAATAACTTGCCTGTGGGACAAAAATTTTTTTAAGTTTTTTAAAGTCATTTCTTTACTGGACTTGTCTCAGACTTTTTGGATTTTTTTTTCCTCCACTTAAGTTATTTAAGAGAACAGTCAGAGTAGAGGGGCCTATAAGTTGGATCTCAGGCACATTGAGCATCAAGTAGTGCTTAGACCATGTGTTTCCAAGGCAGATGATTTTCTAACTAGATATAAGCATTTCTAAATTTCAGTTAACAAGGAGAGTCATACCCATGCTCTGGGGGAGACATGTGTTCTTAGAGCAATAGCTCAAGGATATGTGTACTGGACATAGTTTCCTTTTTTTCTACTTCCTTCATGAGTTTCTTTTCCAGAAACAGTTTGTATCTAGGAATAAAGAGATCCAAAGGTCATTGTTTTGCATTTATAGTTGCAATGGCTGGTGAGAGACACAGATTCCTTTTCTTGGTTTGAGACAATGAATTCCTTTGCTTAGCTTTCCTATTGGTGCCTACATATCTGAGGTCACTATCTTCTGCTATATCAGTATGACTTAACTGGGTACTTTCTACAATTAAGAAAAGGATTGGTGTTAACATTTAATCTGTGAGACATGTGACTCACATGGGGCTTGTATCCTAGTGGGATATGGGCATATTTTATCATGAAGATGAGTTTACTAAGGAAGGACTGTCAGTTGGAAACCATAATGACTAGGGACATCACCAAGAGGGAGGCAACCATGTGATCTGCTCTCCATCTTAGTTGATGACATCATCAATATGGGCACACCCATATGACTTGGTTGCCTTCTTGGACAGTAACATTTTCAAAATGGTGGTGACCCATGTGACCTTGCCACCATCTTAATCCAACCACATAGCATAAATCAAAATGGTGACCCTCAAGAATTTACTGATACTACTGAACTCTAGGATACTAAACTCTAGGATATCATGATAACCTGGTAATTCCCTGGATTGCATGCATTTAATCATATATCCTAATCCTCTTGTAATTTAGTTTTTGTTTTTGTTTTCATCTTGGATTCTTATTTTAAAAATTTTTATTGAGTTTTGTACATTCAGTTCAACAGTTTAGACCTCCTTCTCTGTCCATGCCACCCCCAAAAGTGTCTACTGGACCTCATGCATTCCACCATACATAGTAAGTCCTATATGGTGAAGCATTTATACCCAGATGTCCTTTATTGCAAATTACCCACTGGAGTCTAGTCATCCTTTCTAGAGATTGTAAGTAAGGCATACTCACCCTCTCCCAGTAGTACTCAGTCTCCAATAGTTCTCAGTCTAGGGACAGCCCACCGCCAATATGTCTAGCTCCACTATGGGCCATTGTCTAATTGAGTTGGTATAAGTCCTGTGCTTAATGCTACCATTGCTGCAAAATCACATATGTAAGTTTCCTGTGGCTTGAAAGCCTCGATGTCCCTGCATTCATGAACCAGATCTGGCTCTTACACTCTTCCTGCCCCCTCTTCAGCAATGGTCCCTGAGCTGTGTGTGGGTGAGTTTTAATATAGGAGTCCTATCTAGAGATACACACTCTTCAGTCTCTTATTCTTTAAAATTTAGCCAGTTGTGGTCTTCTGTGTGTATCACACTCTGTTATATAAGAAAGCTTTACTGGTGAGAGTTGAGGGATGGGTTAGTTTTCTCTCTGCCTCTCATTCTGCTATGTTCCATGAGCCTTAGGTGTAGAGGTTCAACCAGAAATGTGTCACCTAAGACTGGGCACCTCTCAGCTGTATATTCTCAGTGTTCAACCAGTTGTGGAATTCTGCTATAACCTCCATCTGTTGCAAAGAGAAGCTTCTTTGATGAGTGGTATACTGTATGCTTGTCTGTAAACATAAGGATTCATATTTAGGATATTGTAAGAGATTTCATTTGTGTGGAGATATGACAGAGAGGGTTTTCTCTAAGATCTATGTCCTCTCCAGCCATATGTATTTGGCTGAGTTTACAGTGCCACCCATAAGTTCACTCCCATTCAGAGGGCTTTAAGTTCAATTAGATAGTTGTTGGATTACCCTTCAGATAACAGTGCCACTACTGCATCAATAGAGGTAGTGTGCTGTGCCAGTCATTAAGGTTATTAGGTTTTAGGTCTGGGCTAGACTATTAATTGATGCTATCCATCAGAAGCTTGCATATTACAAACTAGCACTATGACAGGTAAACTTCAGGTAGAAGGCTTCCAGGTCAGTTCCAGCTTCATTGCTCCAAGTCCTGTGTTCAAACTATGTCCTGTTTTTGGCAATAGGGTCTTATCTTCTAGTTCTGGTAGATCATGAAGAGCATTGGCAATAGCCTGTATTATTTTGGGAGTTTCTGGGACCACCCCCACCAACTACTCAGAGGGAGGTCCCCTCTGTCTCCCACTGTGTTCTTGCCAAACATCCCATAGGTATACACATGCACGAAAGTTTAGACATTGTATGTGCTTTTTGCAGGGGGTTTTGCCGCATCACATTTCCCACATTTCCCTAGCCCCATAAGATTCGTTCATCTCTACATTTTTTTCTTCCCATTCTACGCCCCTCCTCCCTTCCTAGTACCAGCATCCCCATCCCCCACTGGATAACACCTGCCTCCCACCATCCTTCCCCCCCTCATGATATTTCTCCCCCCGCAAACACTGCAGCCCTCTGCATGTCCCTCCCTCCTCTCCTTCCTGCAGAGCACTCCAACTTTCCCCACCTCAGCTCTGATATCTTCTGTTTTCTAATATCCCTCTTTTGGGGCTCCTTTCTTTTTCTTTACTTTCGTGTATCCTTTCCATTTTCCTGGCTCCTGGTAATACATCCGGATCTATATTGGTATTAACAATCCACAAATGAGGGAGAACATATGTCTCTTTTGCCTTTGTGTTACTTCACTTACTATAACACTCTCTAGTTGCATCCATTTACCTGCAAATTTCATCTTTTTTTTTTAACTGCTAAGTAGAACTCCATTGTATAAATGTACGACATTTTCATTATCCATTCGTCAGTTGAGGGACATTTAGGTTGTTCCCATTTCTTAGTTATTGTGAAGAAATCAGCAACAAACATAAATGTACAGGTGTTTCTATAGTAGGATGAGTGATTCAGGTATATGTTAAGGATATAACTGGATCATATGGTAGCATGATTTTTACTTTTGTGCAAGTTCTCCACACTGCTTTCCATAGTGGTTGCACAAGTTTGCCTTCCTACCAGCAGTATGTGAACACTCCCTTTTCTCCACATCCTCACCAGCATTTGGTGTCTTTTGGTCTCTTGATCTTAGCTAGTCTGACTGGAGTAAGACAGAATCTTAAAGTGATTTTAATCTGCATTTCTCTAATCTCTGAAGATGTTGAGCACTTTTTAAGGTGTTTCATAGCCGTTTTTATTTCTTTGTGTGAGAAATTTCTGTTCAGGTTTATTGTGGGCGGGTCTCGATCTCCAGCACGGCTGTTGTGCTCCAGCCATGACAGAGAATGGAGGACGATTGAACAGGGCCTCAGGTGGCTCAGAGTTCGGGAGGAGGAGCTTCCAGGATACTACATCGGTGGGTAGTTCAGTTATCAAAACCAAGGCAGGGTTTATGTAGGGAGGCCTTTCTGACCATTACAGAAGGCAGGAAAGTTAAAGGTGGGGTTTGGAGGTAAAGGCGGGAAGGTTGTAGGGATGACATGGAAGTTCAGGAATGAAGAAATGAAACCCAAAAGCCTGGTTCTGGTCTGGGGTGATCTTTGTGGGGGAAAAGAAGATTTGTATCTACAGTGGCTTCCTGGGGCCAGGTTATCGCATCAGGCAGAGCAGGCCTGACTCCTACCGTCCCTTCAGGGTATCTGGGGTTGCTTGGCTTTGCTCAATACCTTTTTACAATAGACCCAGTCCCCACAGTTTATAGTCCATCTTTTTATTTGATCGTTTATTTTCTTGTCTCTTTCTTTTTTGAGTTCTTTGTATATTCTGGATATAAATCCTTTGTCAAATGTGTAGCTACTAAAGATTTTCTCACACTCAGTGGGTTTCCTCTTCACTTCCTTGGTTGTTTCTTCTGCTGTGCAGAAGTTTTGTAGCTTAATGTGGTCCCACTTATTGATTATTGACATTAATGCCAGAGCAGCTGATGTCCAATTCAGAAAGACTTTTCATATGCCTATATCTTGGAGGGTACTGGCTATGTTTTCTTCTAATGGATTACTAGTTTCAGGTTTTATATTGAGGTCTTTGATCCTTTGGAACTGACTTTTGAGCAGGGTGAAAGATAAATGTCCAATTTAAGTTTTCTATAGTTCGAGATCTAGTTTTGCTGGTACCATTTGTTGAAGATGCTGTCTTCCCTCTATTGTTGGTTCTTGGCACCTTTGTCAAATATTGTAGCGCCCTGGCTATGTTCATTGACTGAGTCCAGATCGGCGGAGGGCTGCGGATTGAATGAAACACATAAGACAGAAACACAGACACACACACTAGGTAGGAGGAAAGGAAAATGACTGACTTTACTGAGAGGCAGCAAGCCTTATATACCCTGAGGCGGGGCTTTGCAGGAGGGTAAAATTTCAGGTTCTCAGGAGACATCCTCTATTGATGACACACAGCTGTACACAGGAAAAAGGAAGTTGCAATGGAGCTAGCTTAAAGGTCAAGTTGTTTACTTGAGTTTTGCAATTGACAAGATCCGGCTAGCTCTTGGCCAAGAGCCTAGCACTAAGAGAGAAGGGCATGCAGGGGGGCCAAAGCCCTACATTTCCCCCTTTTCTCTTACATAAATGAGCATCTGTCTTAGGTCGCCAAGGATGTCAGTGCCTGTCTTATCCGTCATTGAAAAACCAGCCACAATCTCTGGCCACAGTTGCTGATTCCCTGTCTTAGGCTGACAGACACCCCCTTGGACTTACCCGTCTCTGGCTACTCATTTATAAGAGTCAGCAAATTCTGCAGTTGGTGGACTTGGGACTGAGAGACCACGCAAATTAACTAGAGGCTAGCGAGTCACAACCCAGCATCCTTAGAATCAGGCATCATGGTAATTATTCCAGTAATGTAGCAAAAGCTTACTCTTATACCCTCAATTCACATTCTAAGGTTTTGTAACATTTACAGAAATCATAAAAATTGCTAAAATACCGTAAGTTTCATTCCCATGGGAATGACTGAAATGCAATTAAGCAAGTTATGTTGAAACACGAGAAATACATTGAACAAAGGAAACATCAAACCTGGTACCATTATGAGTGATATTTAACTGTCCAAACGTACATAGGGTTGAATTATGCAAGCTATCACTTGTCCTTGACTTTGTCCATGGCTGCTGTCTGTTTCCTTATATAAGTCTGTGGGAAACTGGCATCTGATCACCAAAGTTCTGAACTTAGTCCCTTTTCTCATTTATCAGCATTCCCTGCAGTAGAAACCTGATTTACTGTTATTCTTTCCATGTAATGATGTCCAGACAGTTGAGTATCATTCACCATCACCGCAATCTCCTTTTCTTTCTATATGGCTAGATGTAGCATAGTTGAATTTATTATGTAAGTCGAATACAGCTAGCTCTCCGTGTGTCATCAGGAACTGATTCCACAGCAACAGCAATATCACTTTTTCCTCGTTCAGTCCCTGCAAACCAGACCAGCCTTTCTGGCAGCCACCTGGCATTCTCAGCGTCCTGTGGAGAAACAAACATGCCCTCTTCCCCATATTAATACTGGGTTTGGGCCATTATATTTGTAATTGATTTTTTAAAGTTCTATTGTTTTATTAACCTTTCTAAGATCTTATAATAACCTCCATTTTTGTGACTTTTTTATGACAAAAATTGGTGAATTAGAAGGCTCTGTATAACCATTTTCTAGCTGTTCTTGAACTGCTCTGTGGCCTGAATTTTGTTTACAGTAAGAGGCCACTAATGTATCCATACAGGTTAGAGGGAGAAGCAATCATAATTTGAGACACAGTAGTTACTGCCTGAATGTCCATCAATTTGGTAATTTTAATTACTGTATCCTATGTAGCTAAAACTTGGACAAAGACCAAACATTCCTGAATAAACCTTGACTAGAAATTTTAAGATTACATATAGTTTTCTTTTTATATACCATAACATATCGACTCAGATCTTCAATCACTTTTATAGATTTTATTTAAAAATATCTCCATTCCCATATCTTTTTAACATCATCTTTTAATTGAACTCACAGCTTTATGTGGAGAATTGGCTGTGATGAAGGATTGGACTCAGGTAAAGGTCCAATATTTTCCCCTTTTACACCTAGGACACAAGCCTAACTCCTTTTTAGGAGCATTGGCATTTTGTTTATTAGGACATTGCTTCACTTGATGTCCTGGTCATCCATACCCAAAACAGCTTCCTGGGAACACATTATCAAATTGAAGCTTACAATCTTTAGCATAATCACTAATTGAGAAGTTTTCAGGCAGATGTTGCCATTTATCTTTTCCAAGAACTGTACATTGTATTATTCCATAAGCTAGTTTTGCTGTAGATATGTTGCACCATAAAATGAATAATCTTTGTAGAAATTAGTTTATCCCAATTCTCAACAGCACAATGTCCTTACTCTGAGGCTGTTTTGGTCTCCTTTTTACTTGTCACAGGGCCAGGTGGCCAGCCTAAGCCTGTACAAGTCTTGAAGAACATCCTGAAACAGGATTGAGTCTGAAGTGAGATGGCCAATCCAGCCAGAGTCAACCTCTCAGTGTTATCAATATTATTTACACACAGACACAATAATGTCTGTTTCGCTTTAACTCAGAGTTTACATTGGACAGAAGAGCTGCTGAGTTCAGTAACTACCAGTAGGAATGAAAACACCTATTTCGGTTGCCATCACCTCTGCTGAGTAGCAAAACACAATAGTACAGCTAATACTAGGCATTGTTAGGATAGGAATGAGCTGTCTGATTGGGAAAAGATCAGTTGTGCTTGCATTGTTCAAATAAGATGTGGGTGAGAATTGAGCTCACAGCCTTATGTATGCTAGGTAAGCACACTCACAATAAGCTATTTTCTCAATTCAGTAAAGTACAAATTGCAAAACGGCTGAAATCCTGTTTGGTAATTGTTGTGGAAAACAAAGTGTCCTAGGGCAAGGTGCAAAGTTGGTGGAATTTACATGATTCACCTGGTAATTAAGTAACCAAAAAACCCAGAGTAATTAACAAAAAAACTTGCGATCCTGATCCTTTGATGTTCTAGGCTTTTGTCTCCTTGACCATGAGCTGCTGTAGGAGGATGCACTTGTAAAAATAAAGATTCAACTACACCCTGTAAATGCCACATTTCTTCTAAATATTTTTCCTTTAGCTCAGCCTCGGGGCTTTGCTGAGCAATAAATGGTGGAAAAACTTCCTCTTTCAGATATCTGACAGCTTCCTCCTCTCTCAGATATCTAACAGCTTCCTCCTCTCTCTCCTCTTTTTCTTTAGGATCCAAAGACTCTTGAATGACTGCTTGACTTTAGGTTCCACAAAAGCTGGATCCTCCAGTGAAGCAGAAGGCTTAGCTTTACTTTCCTCCTCTGCTTGAGGTTCAATCCCAGATCCCATTTGCATTTTTTTCTATCTTGTGTCTAAGATCTAAACTATTCCTAATTAAAGTCCACAAACTAAAAGTATCCACTGGGACCTTGCTTGATCCATGAACATCATAATAATCCTGAAGTATTTATTTATTTTTACTTTCTTTCATTTATTTTTATTTTTTAATTTCCTACTTCAGGGAACTAACTTCTTCCTACCTGCTACCAATGCTAGGAAAGATCTTGTCCTTCCATTAGGTCACCATATTAGGTAAAAAACAATTAAGAAAAAGAAGAAAATGAGAGAAGAAAAAAAATCACAACTTATTATATTATGGGTTTACAATATCACTACTTATAAGCTAATTGCCTATTACATATACTTTATACTTAAAAGACTATGGGCTTACATTGTTACAACTTACTAAGTAGTACTTAATTACTTAGCATGTGCTTCTTATACTTATGAATATAAACTAATTATTTATCTAATACATAAAATTATAAACTTATGGGTCTACATCATTACAACTTACAAACTAGTTATTTAATACATGCTACAATATCACTACTTATAAGATAATTGCTTATTACTTATACTTTATACTTATCTACATCATTACAATTTACAAACTAACCATTTAATACATGTTCCTCCTTTTAAAGGACCCTCCTCTCCACAGGGGGCAGAGGGCGCCAATCTAGGTTGGCTCTGAAATACTGAGGCCCCAACTTTATTTTGCTCAATGTATTTTTACCCCTATCCAGAGCAGAGGAATAGGCAGGAAGTCAAATTAGTGAACCTGGTCAATTTCAGGGACTTCCTGAAGCTCCCTACTTGTCCACTTCTCCAGCCCAAGGAGCTTCCCTGCAGCTGGAATGTTTCACCTCAAAACACAAACAAAAAAAAAGATTCCTGACAACCCACAACACACAAGGAAATTGAAACAACAATACAAAAACCTCCCAAATGATAAAAACCGAGACACAGATAAACTCACAGTGAAATTCTACCAGACACTCAAACTCCACCAGACAGTTCAACAGGAAAGAGAACAAACAGAAAGATACCTTAATTAAAGAATACCATATATTGAATGAACCTAACAGACATCTACTGAATATTCTATCCAAATACCAAAGAGTACACATTCTATTCAGCACCTGTTGGAACTTTCTCCAAACTGACCACATACTGGGGAACAAAATAAACCTCATCAAATCCAAAAATGCTAAAATAATTCCATGCATTTTCCCAGATCTCAATGCAATAAAACTTAAAATAAACACTGAAAGAAGCCTTATCAATTTCATGAACTAGTGGAGACCAAACAACACACTCCTGAATGATGAACGAGTCAAAGGAGAAACTAAGAAAGAAATAAAAGTTTTCTGGACAGCACAACAAAACTTCTGGGACACTTTAAAAGAAGTCTTAAGAGGGAAATTTAAAACTCTGAATGCCTATATCAAAAATCAGAAAGAGCACACATAAATGATTAGACACTGGCTCAAATCTCTAGCTATCCTGTCTCTTAAGTACGGTTACCAGTTGATCTGTAGAAAGATCATGAGAGCCTGAAGCACCCATTTGTCCAATACACCCCAAAATACTTAACGATAGCTGGCTCGTCTTCCCCTTCCCAGACGATCTGTCAGCAAGTCCTCTCTTTCCGATCTTGGGGGGAACCTCCAGCTGTAGCACCCTGTCTACATTCATTGACAGAGTCCAGATCGGCAGAGGGCTGCGGATTGAATGAAACACACAAGACAGAGACACACACACACACACACTAGGTAGGAGGAAAGGAGAATGACTGACTGACTTTATTGAGAGGCAGCAAGCCTTATATACCCTGAGGCGGGGCTTTGCAGGCGGGTAAAAGTTCAGGTTCTCATCATCCTCTATTGATGACACACAGCTGTACACAGGAAAAAGGAAGTTGCAATCGGGCTAGCTTAAAGATCAAGTTGTTTACTTGAGCTTTGCAATTGACAAGATCTGGCTAGCTGTTGGCAGAGAGCCTAGCGCTAAGAGAGAAGGGCATGCAGGGGGGCCAGAACCCAACAAAATATCTGATGCCTGAAATTGCATGTGCTCAGATTTATGTCTTCTATTGTGTTCTGTTGATCTAGATGTGTGTTTCTGTGCAAGCACCATGCTGCTTTTATGATTATAGCTCTGTAGTATAATCTGAGACTTGGTATGGTGATCCCCTACATGGTGTTCTTTTTGCCCAAAATTGCTTTAGATATCCAAAGTCTTTTGTGATTTCATATGAATTTTAGTATGTTGTTTTTCCTAGCTCTGTGACGAATGCTGTGTATATTTTAATTGGCATTGCATTGAATCTATATATTGCTTTTGGTAAGAGGGTCATTTTCAAAATATTAATTCTACCAATCCATGAGCATGGTAGTTCTTTCCATCTCCTAATATCTTCCCCTATCACTTTCTTTAAAGATATGAAATTTTCATTGTAGAGATTTTAATGTCTGGTTAGGTTTGTTCCTAAATATTTTATTTTTTTGAGGTTATTGCGTTTGAGAGGGTCTCCTTGTATGCTTTTTCTGTTTGCATGTTATTAGTATATAGTAAGACTACTGATTATTGTAACTGGAGACTTTACTGAAAGTATTAATAATTTCTAACACTTTTCTGGTGGGATTTTTGGGATCCCTTATGTACAATATATTATCTATAAATACAGATAAAGATGTCTTCTTTTCCAATTAGTATTCCTTCAATGTTCTTCTCTTGTCTTGCAAGAGTTTCAAGCACTATATTGAAAAAGGAGTGGAGATAGTGGACAGCCCTGTCTGGTTCTTGTTTTAATGGGAATGCTTATAGTTTTTCTCCATTTAGAATGATGTTGGCCATGGGTTTATTATATATAGCTTTAATAATGCTGAGTTATGTTCCCTTCAGACCAATTCCTTCTAGGACGTTCATCATGAATTCACACTGAATTTTGTCAAAGGCTTTTTCTGCATCTATTGAAGTAATTATGTGGTTTGTGTCTTTAAGTCCATTTATTTGTTTTATTACATTTATTGACTTACCTATATTCAACCAGCCTTGGATCTCTAGAATAAATTCAACTTGATTGTGGTGAATGATCTTTCAGATGTGTGTCCATATGTGGTTTATGAGTATTTTGTTGAGTATCTTTGCATCTATGTTCATTCAGGATATGGGACTATAGTTTTATTTTTTTGTTATATCTTTACCTAGTTTTTATTAGAGTGATAGGGGCTTCATTGAAGGAGTTTCAGAGTTCTCGCTATATATCTTTTTAAATAATTTAAGCAACATTGGTTGTAGATCTTCTTTAAATGCCTGGTAGAATTCTGCTATGAATCCATCTATGCCTGGGATTTTTTTAGTTGAGAGATTTTGTATTACTGTTTCAATTTCTTTATTTGTTATGGATCTGTTCAAGTTGTTGATATCTTCTTGGCTTAAATTTGGTGATGTCCATGATTTTAGAAATTCATTCATTTCTTTTAGATTTTTGAATTTTAATGGAATATAGATTTTTAAATATTCCCTTACAGTGCTCTGAGTTTCTTTGCTGTCTGTTTTGATGTTTCTCCTTTCATCTCTGATTTTGTTGATTTCGATTTACTTTTACTTTCTTTTGGTTACCTGGGTTAGGGATATGTCTGTCTTGTTTAACCTTTCAAAGAGCTAACTCTTAGATTTATTGATTTTTTTTATGTGTTGTTTTCTTTGTTTCTATTGCATTTATTTCTGCTCTTATTTTTGTTATTTCCTCTCATCTGCTAGGTTTGGGTTTGGTTTGTTCTTGCCTTTCCAGAATCTTGATTTTTACTGTTAAGTCATTTATATGTGCTCTTTCTGATTTTTTTAATGTAGGCATTAAGACCTATAAACTTCGTACTTAGGACTGTTTTTAAGGTGTGCCAGAGGTTTTGTTGTGTTGTATTCTCATTCTCATTTAGTTCCAGGAATACATTTATTTCTTTCTTAATTTCTTCTTACACCCATTTGTCATTCAGGAGTGTGTTGTTTAATCTCCTCCATTAGTACATATAGTTGGTAGAGCTTCTTTTGCTGTTGATTATAAGCTTTATTGCACCGTGGTCTGATAGAATGCATGGAATTTTTTCAATTTTTTGTGTTTATTGAGATTTGTTATGTGTCCCAGAATGTTGTCAATTTTAGAAAAACTAGCATGTACTTCTAAAAGTGTATTCTTTGGACCTTAGGTTGAATAGTCTCTAGATATCTTTTAGGTTCATTTCATGTAAAATATCATTTAATTCAGATGTATCTCTATTTACTCTTTGTACAATTGACCTGTCTGTTGAAGATAGTGGGGTAATGAAGTCACCTACTATTACTGAGTTGGTGTTAATCTGTGATTTATAGTCCTGGGGTACTTTTTCTTTGGTGCATATATGTTCATGATTGTAATATCTTCTGGATGGATTGTTCTTTTGATTAGAATGAAGTGACTGTATTTATTTCTTCTGATTAGTTTTATAAATCTGATTAGCCAGAATTAGAATTTCAGCACCTACTTGCTCCTTAGAGCCATTTATTGGAATATTTTTTCCACCCTTTCACCCTAAGGTTGTGTCTATCCTTGAAGGTGAGATGAGTTTCTTGAAAACTACAAAAAGATAGGTTTTCTTTCTTGATCCATTCCACTAGCTTATGTCTTTGGACAGGGGAGTTGAGGCCATTGATATTTAGTGTTATTATTGAAAGATGTGTATTGGATACTGTGTTTTAATTTCTTTGTGGCCCTTTTTCGTGTTTCTGTTATTATACCTTTATTTTCTTTATGTAGCGTCTTGGGTATACTCATTCCTTTCTTCAATCCTTTGTATTGTGTCAAGTATTCTCTGTAGGGCTGATGTGTTAGACATGAATTTTTTCAGCTTATTTGTGTCATGAAAAATTTTCCATTACCCTTTGATCATGATAGATAGTTTTGCTGGATAAAGTATGTGGGGTTGGCATCCATGGTTGTTTAGAGCTGTGAACACTTTGATCCAGGCTCTTTTGATTTTCATAGTTTGCATTGAATGGTTAGATGTATTTCTGATGGGTAACTTGTTGTTTTTCTCTAGCAGCTTTCATGAAACATTTTAAGTGTTATTATTTTGATTTTTAAATTTTAGAGTCACATTTTATTCTCATCAGAATTTTAATTAAGTTGTTGGAGGTTTTTTTTTTTTTTGAAACTTATTTGTCAGAACATTGTGTCTAACAACAGTATCTATTGTGTGGAACTATTGTGAATATGTAGCCTTATGTTTAATACTAAGGGAACAATTATTTTAAAATAATAATAAATTTACTTGATATCAAAATGACTGATAAGTAAGTTTTCATGTAAACTAAAACTGTTAAATTATAACATAGTTCCTGTTGCTTAAGGATATAAACTAATTTTAAGAGATGATTACTTCTGGGGCTGGAGTGATGGCTCAGCAGTTAAGTGCACTGACTGCTCTTACAGAGGACCTGGGTTCAATTCCCAGCACTCACATGGTGGCTAACAACCATCTGTGTAACTCCAGTTCCAGGGGATCTATGCCCTCTTCTGATCTCTGTGAACACGGCATGACATAGGTGCACTTATACACATGCAGGCATTACATACACATGCATGCTTAAAATAAAAATAATAAACAAAATATTAAATAAGAGATTATTACTTCTGAGCCTGTGTGCCTTTTATCTCTGCTTTTAGATAGGTTTTATATAAAATAAACATTTTACCACTGTGGTCTCTTTAGAGTCAATCAACCAGTTTGTCGAGGTCCATATCTTTGCCAAGCTCATGTAAAAACATCTCTAATATTTAAAAGAAATTGATGAATTAAAACCTGCTTCAACACTTACAAGGACGCCTCAAAGTTTATAATAGTGTATTTGTGATACCTGTTCATCGATCTATATATATATAGAAATAAATATGAATTGCTTAATAAATTTTCACAACAAATGGTAAATTTGTGTGAATTTTATTATGTCTCAGGGTACTAGGAAGGAAATAAAAAAGTTTTATAAAATATAAAATATAGATATGTTAATAAAGATTTATATATGAAATTTAAAGATGGCTGAATATTTCCAGAATAGATAGGATAATGAAAACATTTAAGCAACTTTATTGAAGGTCTGAGCAAGGTTATAGAGATATAGAGTTCTTGTTATAACAATTACTGTTGCAGTAAAAAATTTCAGTCCACTCCTCTGGCTTGTACTGAATATCCAGTTATAGTCTTGTATTAAATGAACGCAGAGAAATATTGTGTTACCTATGGCTACTGAAAGATATCCTTTCTGTTTCTCTGTATTATATATAAGTGTTACTTTTGGTACTTTCTTTTGTCCATAACAAGAAAATTTGGCTCAAAAAGAACTAGGTTTTACCTCCTTGAACCAGATTTATACAGTTCAGAAGGAAACAGTTTCTGTGAGCTTGGTTTGAATCCTGATCAGCTTGTTTCCTGTCTATAGGTATGTGATATGACCCCTCTTTCTTCTGAAAAACTGTAAATCAGGGTATAGAGGGACTTGGAAAGAAAGGAGACCACTTCTGTTTGTAGTAGAACAGCCTTCATTTGAGGCAAGAAATCCTTTAAATCCCTTTCCCGGGCTATGCCTACTTAATCTGTGATGCTAAATCTCTTGTAGTCAGAGTTTATTCAAGAATGTTAGGCTTTTAATTCAAACTTTATTTAAACATTACACAGTGATTAAAGGTACCAGACTGGTGTAAATGACCTTGGGTATTTGATGAACATACTTAAGGCCTATACTAATCTGGTCAAGGGACTTAAAGGGATAGTTTTGTTTCTTGCCCTACAAGGTTGACTAAGCTCCAGTGGACTAAGGGCCAACTCTCTGGCAATGTCCTACAACTGTGATGAGTCACCTCAACTTCTGTTCAGTGAGGCCATGGAGACTCCACTAGAAGTACATAAACTAGTGTTCAGTCTACAAAGAGGAGGGTCAACACAGAGGAAAGTTTCTTCCTTGTTTCCAAGTGAAGCTACATCAAGCAGGACATTCTGACTTATCTTCACAGATAGAATTGATAAAAGAAAGGTAATGGAGCCCAAGGCTCCTCCCAGTCCATGTGACCCCTGTGGAACAAATCCTCAACCAGCCTCAAGAGTAAAAATAAATTGCTTTATTTGGGCCAACTGCACAGTCTGAAACATCCAACAGGAAAATATAACCAAAAACTAAAATAATTTGTATATTTCTTTAAGAGTCCAAATGATTTCACTTCCTAGACATTAGACTTGAGTTCATATAAGATGCTATTTAGACAATTCCCCACTAATGATTTTGTTCTTAATAAGAAAATGCTTCTCAGGTGTAAGAATTCAAATCTTAGCCTAATCAATTCTTCAGTGCCTACCTTAAGCCAAAAGGGAAATCCCACTATTGTTCTTATCTAAAAACTAAATGATGGTTAAATTTCTTCTCCCTCCCTGTGTAGAAGCCATTTGGGAGGGAACTCACACTGTGAATCTAGATATTCCAACAATAATCAAAGTGCCTAAAAAGTTAATCCTGAGTCCAGTCATGTAAACCTAAAGAAAAATGAGGAGAAACCCAATAGATGCATACTTCTGGAAGCCCTCATCAAGAAACTCTGATTTGAAAATTTTAAATTCATCCTGTTCTGACTTTTCCTGGCTCCCTGCCTAGAATTTGTGCCTTTACTTCTTCCTCCTGTCCTCAGCCCACTGATATTCACTCACTGCTTAATAATGATCATTCCATGCCTTTTAAATTTTTTCAGGACAGAATCAATAAGATGACCCAAGGGTCAGTGAACTAGATTCTATTAACCAAATTCCCTCAGATCTCCTACCACTACCTGACCCCATACTTCAGACTGATATTTTTGACACCTTTTGACACCACCCCTCTTTGCCAACATCTCTTCCAGTAAGAAGGAGCTAAAGAAAGACCAACATTGCCCCTTATTGTCAATAAAAGGCTGGAATGTTACGTTGCCAGTATACTCCTAGAATTGGGTCACCAATATTCTAAAGTTTTATTACATTTATTTTTTGTGTGGTGGGGGTGTGTGCATGCCACAGTGCATGTGTCACAGAGGTCAGAGAACAACTTGCTGGTTTAGTTCTCTCCTTCTATCATGTGGGTCCCAGGAATCAAACTCAGGTCATCAAGCTTGGCAGCTAGCGCCATTTCACCACGGCTCATGTTTGTTGTATAGTAGCAAAAATTAAAGAGGACTGAATAAAACCAAAATAATACAAATTCAAACATTTCTGAAAATGTTAGGTCATAAAACATCAAAGTTATAACTCCTCATTTCCTGTTAGCATTGGCCCTTTGTTATGCAAATGCACCAAAGCAATGCTTGGAATCTGAACACTTAGTGACTAAGAAGGCCAATCTCTGAATTTATAGTTTGCTTAAATCAACATTTTGACATTTGTAGTTTAGTTATGATAATTTTAAGGAAATGGGTTAATTAACATCACTGATCCATCTAGGAGGTATATATTTATATGATCAGGTCCATAGAAATGTCTTCCATACGAAATAATTGGCAAAGAGATAATTAACTGGTCCTGTATTGGCTATAGTAGAATGAAATGCTTGATTGAGGTGACTTGTTCCATATTCAGCTGTATTTAACTTAAAGATAGCATTTCATGGTTTTTGGTCTTTGTCACTGTAGCCTGGGGAGGGATGTGAAGTAAAAATCATGAAGGTTCATTTTAATTATTTGGGAAATATTGTAGCTGTAAAATGATTTGGAGTCAAATTTTCTGTAGGAGAATCTGATGAACAAGCAGGCTTAAAATTTTTTTTTAAATTCTACTCTTGTAAAACAACATCAGAGTCCATTACCATAGTACTTAGCCCACTAGGAGTACTAGGTTATCTGATGTCTCAAGTAGTGCGGGTCAGTCATTATTTCTTACAATCCATTACAACACCAGAGCCAGGAGTGGTGGCAGGACCTGTAATCTCAACACTCAAGGAAGTGAAGGCAGTAGGATCAGTTCAAAATCGAACTCATCCTCAGCTACATAGGGAGTTCTAGGCCAGCCTGGATGACATAACACTTTTGTCAAAAAAACAAAATAAAACAGAACAAAATAAGAATAACAGAACAAATGAAACCCCAATAACAACCCCTCCCAACCCAATCAAACAAAATTCTAGTTTTTTACTTATATATAGTGTGGGTTTTTGTTTTGTTTTTGCTTTTTTAAAATTAAGGCTTAGAGTTTGAGGTCATTTATTTATTTATTTTAGCTGATTGCTTCTGCTATTTCATTTTTTTTTCCTTTCTGAATCTTGATTTGGTTAGGGTTTTTGTGCATTGCTGGGTGAAAGAAGCCACCATTGTGTTCTTGAAGAAATTTAGAGGACTGAGGATATATCTTGGGGGTTAAGGTGTTTGTCTATACGTGCAAAGCCCTGGGCTTGATCCTTGGCAACACGTACATGCACCAAAACAAACAAACAAACAAACAAAACCCCATAGGCAACAACAAATGCTATTCTGAGCATTTTAAACATCACTGAAATAAAAGTATCAATACCTTAAACCATTCTCCTTATGGTTTCAAAACTCTAACTTCATTATGGTATTATTTAACTCAGGCCTTGAGTAGTGTAACTAGAAAATAATCATTTTGCTGTTCCTAAAAGCCAAACTATCACCCTTTATATTTGGAATGGGTTGAGTAGAGGAAACAGAGTCCAGTTTTGGACTAAAGAACACAAAGATCCATTATTATTTATTATTTTTATTTTATGTGTATGAGTGTATTGCCTGCATGTACGTAAGTACACCCATGTCATGCAGTGCCTGCAGAGGTCAGAAGAGGGCAACAGATTCCAGGGAACTGGAGTTTTGGACAGTTGTTAGCTGCCATGTGGGTGCTGGGAGTGTAACTGGGTCCTTTGCAAGAGCAGCCAATGCTTTTAAACTCTACTTATCTCTCCAGCCCCCACAAAGCAGATTTCAAATATTTTATTTATTATTTATTTTTATTTTATGTGTCTGAGTATATTACCTGAATGTGTGTAAGTATACCCGTGTCCTGCAATGCCTATGAGCAAAGCACATTTTAAAAATAAGTATTTTATAGCTTTCAATTTTTCAGCTTTAATAATACATTTACTACAGTAATCCTGAAAAGATATACTGAAGTTTTTTTTTGATGGATGATAGAAAATTAAAAATTATATCTAAAGGCACCTCTAGGATTGTGTATGCTGTATTTAAAGCTGAAGATGAAACATTTCTGGTTTTTCATTGTTTTAAATTTTGTGGGGGGAGGGCAGGAGATATTGCTCAGTGATTAATAACACTGGCAGCTTTTACAGAGGACCCACCCAGCAGTTAACAACCATCCATAAATTCAGTTCCAGGGGAATCTGTCACCCTCTTCTGACCTCCATGAGCATTGCACAACTGGATCCACTTACATACATGCAGGCAATACACTCATACACATAGAATAAAATAATAACTAAAATATTAAAAATTATTTTGATGGTGCTGCTCTATAGTATAATGTAGATATTGATGCTTTATCTTTGTAAAACCCTCAAGGGCTTAAATAGTACTTAATGATTTATGTCTATTCTGTGGTGGTGGGGATTGAATGTAGGGCCTCATCAAGTGCTCTACTACTGAACTATATCTCAGTCCTTAATGTTGCTTATTCAATAAATATTCATTAGTATTATGGTACCTTGAAAATTATTCAATACTGGGAATTCACAGATGATTTAGACATATCCTGTAATTTTTAGGATTTTAGTCCAGAGAAGAAGAAAAGCATAGAAATGAATTAAGCTCCAAGAATTAGGAAAAATCCAGAGAGATGGCTTAGCAGTTAAGAGAACTGGCTGCTCTTGCATAGGACCTGGGTTTGGTTCCTAGCACCCACATGGGGGCTAACAATCATTGGTAACTCCATTTGGGGGGAATCTGACACCCTCTTTTGACCTCTGCAGGCATTTCATGCACAAGTGCATTAATATAAATGCAGGCAAAATACTCATATATATGAAATAAAATAAAAAGAATTACAATAATAAGGCAGCCCATTTTGGGGACTCCTCTCTGCCACAGAGACCTGTTTTTTCTACTTCTTAAATGCTGTTTGCTTGCTCTACAAAAAATAATTATGAGGGACTGGAGAAATGGCTCAGAAGTTAAGAGCACTGGTTGCTCTTGCAGAGGACCTGGGTTTGAGTCCCAGCACCCACATGGTGGCTAACCAGGGAATCTGACATCCTCTTCTGATCTCTGCAGGCACTGCATGACAAGGGTGCACTTACATACACTCATACACATAAAATAAATAAATACAAAAAATGTATGAAAAGAACTGCCTTTCATTGTGTAATCCTGGCACTAGGGAAACTAAGTCAGGAGGACCATAAATTCAATGCTAAGCAGTGCTTAGCAAGTCCTAGTGTAGAAAAGGTTACAACTGCTCAGTGGGTAAAGTCCTGCTACTAAGTCAGACAACTGAGTTCAATCCTCAGAATCTATGTGGTGGAAGGAAAGAACTGACCTTTACAAGCTGTCTTCTGGCTTCCACATGTGCACTATGGTGTGAGAACCCCTCATAAATAAATATAATGTAGTAAAATCACGCAAACTTTAAAAATACTTGTTTTACTTATTTGTGAGTAATTTTAGTCAATTTGGTATTCTATAAACAAAATACAAACACGTGTATAAACATACATGTTGACATAATAGCACATAGGTATACATGTATATATAAACTATATAAAAAAGGTTTTGTACTTTTGTTTTTTAAATGTAAGAACCTTCAAGTCTTGTTCATGTGAGAATCGTTACAAGTGGGTACTCAAATTCAAGCATCACACAACTGATTAAAAATTTCTCTCCAGGTTGTAGTGGTCATTTCAGCTGCACACATTCTAAATTTGGAACAAAAGGATTTATGATGGGCTTATTTTTTTCGACAGGTCTAGGCTGAGGTCCAAATCTTTATCCCCTCAGCTTCCCAAGTACTTGGATTACACGTGCAAGCTACGGCCACCCTCAGCATATTGCGGGTCTTAAAATTACACTTTTTTGTATGTTTTTGAGACAGGGTCTCCCTGCAGCTCCAGTTTGCCTAGGACTCACTATGTAGACCAGACTGGGCCTCGCTCTCCTAGAAATCCACCTGCCTCTGCCTCCGGAGCACTCGCATTATTTTCATTATTTTGAGCCTCACGGGGTCTCTCTATGCATCCTAGGCTGCCTTGGAACTCTCAGCAATCCTGTCTGCTACAAACTGCTGGGATTACTGGCCTGGATTGTCACATCTAGCTAAAAGTACACTTTAAAGACATGGCAAATTTTGTCTGAGAAAAGCTGTCCTTTTGTAAATGCAAAGGGAATATATGAACTGGGAGATCAGTGCAAATTTAAGGTGATGGTGAAATCTCAAACTTATCAGGGAAAACAAAGCTGTCAGAGCAATGCTTAGTGAGAATAAGTTACTGAAGTTTTCCTTTAAGCTCTCAGTACAAAAAAACCCGTTACATTAGGCAATTTCCCTCATTCTGATAGTGCGAAATGATATCATCTAGGCGTTTGTAAGGTATTCGGAACTAGTCTGGGACGCCCACTAGACCTCAGGCTGTTAGGAATGGAGGCCCAAGAAGACACCTAAGCAGTAACACAGTCCCACCCCCTTCCAGAAGCGCAGAACACTCCCCAAATCCGTCCCCCAACCGCCACCTCTTCAGCCCCTTGCCCCGCCTCCGTCCGTGGTGTTCACGTGGGCTCCTGTACGTCACATCCGGCCTGAGCGATTAAGAATCTGGAGCCCGCGGGATGAAGTGCGCATTTGTGACCGTTGGGACCACCAGCTTCGACGATCTCATCGCGTGTGTGTCGGCGCAGGACAACCTCCAAGTGAGTCTGGCGAGCGGTGCTCGGCTCTGGTGCTTCAGCCCCACCACTCTCGCCCCGCGCCCGGTGAGAGAAAGTGTCGCTGCTCCTCCTCCACCACCGACGTGGCAGCGCGCTCGCCCGGGCCCCCTCACGGGACCCGAACTCCTCCAGCTCTCCGCCACCTCTCCCCCACCTTAGGCCGTATTTCCTGGTGGACCCCTCCGCTCCTCCTCGCGTCCCCGCCTCTCCTCCTCGCGTCCCCGCCTCTCCTCCTCGCGTCCCCGCCTCTCCTCCTCGCGTCCCCGCCTCTCCTCCTCGCGTCCCCGCCTCTCCTCCTCGCGTCCCCGCCTCTCCTCCTCGCGTCCCCGCCTCTCCTCCTCCCGTCCCCGCCTCTCCCCCTCGCGTCCCCGCCTCTCCCCCTCCCGTCCCCGCCTCTCCCCATCCCGTCCCCGCCTCTCCTCTTCCTGTCCCCTCCTCTTCTCCTCCCCGCTTCTCCCGCGTCTCCGCTCTGCCCCGCCCCACCTCGCTCCGCCCTGCCCTCCCCGCCTCCGTTCTGGGGCGAGGAGACCGCTAGCTTTCCCTCCGCCAGGAACGCCGAACATCTCGTCACTGGGCCCGCCGTGCCTCACTCCACCGCTCCCCAGGCGTCCCCGTGCCGCGACCCCGCCGGATCCCTCGGCGTGTCGTCCCGCCTGTAGCGTCCTCTGCCACGTGGCGCGAGCTGTGTCTTGCTCCCGGCGTGGGTCTGAATGAACTTGGGCCTTTCGTTACTATCTCGTTGTTGACACCTCTTTGGAAGGGCTTGTCTGTGTTCCCTACAGTAAGAACCGGGCCTAATGAGGTTCCCAGGTGCTGGCGGGTCGTTGAGAAAAGGGTTAGTTAGCGAACTAACAAGTCGGCCACAGGTAGGCGGGGGAGGGGGCTCGCGCGGGACCGGAGCCGCCCCTCTGAAGTTCGGTCGCCATTCTTTCTACGCGCTCATTTAAAAGGTCTGCGTTTTCTTATTTCCTGTTTTAGATCATCAAGAGTCTTGGTTACAACCGACTTATCCTCCAGATTGGTAGAGGAACGGTGGTCCCAGAGCCGTTCAACACTGAGTCATTCACTCTGGATGTTTACAGGTATAAGGAGTCTGTGCAAGAAGACCTCCAGTGGGCAGATCTGGTCATCAGCCACGCAGGTACATTGTCCAGAGAATCTTGGGGTTCCACTTTGAGAAGTAACCCATACCATCACCTTTTCTGCCGAAATTTTCCAGGGCAGGGGATGATCAAGGCATGGGAAATCCCTGGATTCAAGCCTTAGCATCACAAAAAAGAAAAAGCCAGGCATCAGGGTTCAAGCCTGTAATCACAGCATTTGGGAGGGAGGACAGGTGGGATCTGGAGTTCCTGGCCAGCCTTTGCCACAACGCCACATCTCAAAGAACACCAAAGACCCCAACTCTTAAACACTTGATTTACTGTGGTCCCATTACGTGCAGTATTGGACTTACTGGAATTTGTCCCTTGAGAACTGTAATGGAGGGAATTTATTCTTTCTTGGTAAGAGAAAGGAAGTTAATCATTTTACTCCCTTTTTACCTAAGACACTGCAAACACAAGGGGTAAAATAGGTACACATTGGTGTTTCTAATAAATCATAGATTAGAAATCAGTAGTTGGGTAAGCCTGTTCAGTCGCCTGGTTTTGGAGAAATTGACATTGAAAGCTTTTTAATATTTCTGGTGAGTGTGACATAAAATATTCTTTATATTTTTGTGAAATTTATATTAATTTAGAAATTTATAAGTTCTATATTTGTATTTAGAAGCATAATTGATATACTTATAAAGTCTTAGGTATTTATATTTTGTTATTTGTAGCTCTTCAGAGAATCATCCTGATCAAGTTACTGAGATCCCTTCTTTTAGAAAAATCGTTTTTGAGGAGCAGTGCAGTGTTGATTTCTATGGGTGTGTGTGTATGGGGGTGGTGTTGATTTTTAAGAAGTCTAGTTCTCAGAAAGACAATTCAGAATTACAAATTACTAATAGACTGGTGATTAGGAATGTATAGCTTAATAATTATATAGCATATTATGTATCTATATATGTATGTGATGGCATTATGTAGCGCAGAACTTTTGGCACTGCTCTAAATTCATTGTGTATAATAACTTGTTTAATCCTCTGAAACCTGGGAATTAACATACTAGCATCTCCATCTTACAGAAGAAACTGAGACATATGGATGTTAAATAATTTATGATTATTTGTGAAGGATAGACAACAGTCTGGTCCTAGACTCTGTTCTTCACTACTGCCCCAGCATATGACATCCAGAAAGGATTTGTTTACTCTTTTAACAGTCCTAATTGGCATTAAAGTATCTAGGAAATTAAACTTTTTTTTACATTTATTCATTTGTGCGTGTGTGCCATAGCATGTATATGAAGGTCAGAAGAAAACATGTGGGAGTGGATTATCTACATCATGTGGGTTCCAAGGCATCCAGCTCAGGTTGTCAAGCTTGGTGGCAAGTGTCTTTACCTGCTGAGCCATTTAGTGGCTTTCTAGGTGATATTAGATTGCAAAGTTGAAGGGTTGACCCATAGGGACATAAGGACTTAAGTTTTCCTATAATGGCAATTATTGCTGTTCAAGACTTAAAAAAAAATTAGTACATTTATTTATTTACTTTGTGTTTGTGTGTTGTCCTCTGAACCTCTATCATGCCATGTGGCCCATGCACTGTATGCCCCCCCCCCCCCCCCACTTCTCTACCTCTACCATAAGGGTTCTGGGTGTGGAACTTAGATTGTTAGGGTTGGGGGCAAGAGCCCTTACTTGCTCAGCCATCTTATTTTTTAATATAAAAAAAGCAACTCCTCTGTGTGTCCGTGTCTTGGATTGCTTTCTGTCTTTTTTTTTTTTTTTTTTTTTGAGGCTTACTGAACCTAAAGCTTATCAGTTCAGTTAGGCTGTCTTGCCAGTGAGCCCCATGGGTCTGCTTGTCTCCTTCACTGCTCCTCAGCTGGGATTACATACTTGGGCCACTGCACTCAGCTTTTAATATAGGTACTGGGGATCCAAACTCAGGTACCTATGGATATGCTTTTTCTGTTTTTTTTTTTGGTAGACGTGAAATATAGCAGTCCTTTGGTATCCTCTAGGAATTGAGTGGAGACTATCACAGTCTGGGATGCTCAAGGCCTTTACTTAAAATTGCCTATTTTCATGCAGCCTGTTAATATACTCCTGTATACTTAAATCATTTCTAGTTTACTTAGAATACATAATGAAAATTTTGCTATATTGCTCAGAGAATGAGAAAATCTACATGTTCAGTACAGATACATTATTTGTTGTTCTAAATATCTTCATTGCACTGTTCATTGAATCTGAGAATGCAGAACCTTAGGATTGAGAGGACTGAGTGTATACTTTCACATGTATTTTGTTGGATCTTACATGGATTCAGGGCCATGCCCAGGACATATCGTGGAGCAGATAGCGTAGTACTGAATCATAGGCCATGATGTCATTGACAGTGAAAAAAAAAAAGATGACATAATTTTATATTTTATTTTTCCCAACAGAAAGAAAACAATACATTTTAAGGGACTGCCTATAAGAAGACTACTGGCAGTAGCTGAAATGTTTTTTAAAGTTAAGTTTGTAACATTTATTAGTATGGTGACTCTTGTAATCTTAGCACTCTCGAGTCAAATGCAGGAACATAATGATGAGTTCAAGGTCACCCAGAGTTACATAGCAAGTTTCAGGCAAGAATGGACTACGGAGTGAGATTATCTTAAAAAAAAATATAACCTCCCAAACAAAACAAAACAAAATCCCAAGAAACAAAAATGATTATTAAACATTTGGTTGGTATACTTTTTCTTTTTCTTTTTTTGGATGGAGTCTCACTGTATAGCCCAGGTTGGCTTCCAACTCATGATCCCCCTGCCTCAACCTCCCATTTGCTAGGATTTCAGGCATGTGCCAAGAGAACTGGCCTACATTTGTCATTTTTAATATATAATTCAAAGGTATGGTTTATACAGTTCCATTGATTGTGTTATTTAATTTTAAATTGAAAGTGTAAAGATGATAGAGTACGCTAACTTTGGAAAATATGAATTAACAACTTGGATTTATTTTTGTAGGTGCCGGAAGCTGTTTGGAGACTCTGGAGAAAGACAAACCACTTGTGGTAGTTATAAATGAAAAGTTGATGAACAATCATCAGTTGGAATTGGCAAAGCAGCTACACAAAGAAGGGTATCTGTTCTACTGTACTTGCAGGTATACTAGCAGCTGATTGACTCTGACCTCTTGCTTGTAGTCCTCCCCATCTCTTACGTACCAACCTAATCTTTTGCCCTTTACTTTTTCTCATCTGGTATGCTTTTATTTTGTCACCTGCAGAGTTCTTATTTGTGTCTTGCTTTGGCTTTGTTCTGTATTGTATTTTGTTTTCTGTACTTATGGCTATTTCTTTGTATGTGAATTTGAATGTGTGAATGTACATGCATATGGATGTGCAGGTTTCAAGAATCTTAACTTTTTAGTTCATTGTTTAGATTTTCAGTATTCAGAGAAGGTACTTGCTCATTTAGTTAAAGGTTTATTTAGCTATTTTGATAGTTTCATATAAATACATATGTGTATTATATACATATGTGTATAAATAAAAATTAAGTTGTCAGTTAAGGTTTTGCTTTACTAAATCCACTGGAATCCCTAAATTATATTCCTAAATTATTATTTAATTAGTAAATTAATTAATATAATTCCTAAATTATATTCAACATTCATTCTTACCTGATAGGAAGTGGACACTGTTATGCTTGGAAACAGTGGGCAACATTGCATTGACTGTATAATGGTAGAATTTCACGGGGTGAAAGAAATATGCTACGAATCAAATAAGACAGGGTGATGTGATGGCTGGGGTGAAGTCTAGTTAGGTGGAACCCTCAGGGAATGCTTGATCAAAGACCTGATGTTTGAGGTTAGATTTGAATTATGAGGACTAGTATTGGAAATTGAAGGAGACAAAGGAACTACACTTACAAAAGCCCTAATTTAGGAATGAACTTGAGAGTTTGGTGTGCTGAGAAATAGGGAAATTATTATGGCAGGAACACAGTGATCAAGGGAGAGTGTAGTATGAAGCTGGGAGGACATAATTCATGTAAGATTCTGATTCTATGCTCTGTTTAATGGGAAGCCTCTGGGACACTTTAGGGAAAGGGCTGTATGGTAAGGAATATTGTTTTTTAGAAGTGTATTAGGATTCATTATGAAGTGATCAGCATCGCAATAGAAGCGTGAAGAAAAATGCTATTTTTCTGTTCTTCTTCAGGACACTAGAACTATACCAAAGGGCCAGGTCAGTAATTCTCAGTTGTTTGACTTTAAAACCTTTTTAAATTTGATATTTTTCAAAAGTAAATAACCCCATAGAGAAATTAATTGTATGTATGTATTTATATTTTATAGTATGTTAAAGTTAGACCATGAAGCATTTCTTTTGATTTTTTTTCCTCTTTCTTATGCACTTGATATATACTTGCTCATTCATTAAATATGGAGCACTTATCATGTTCCAGGCCTTTTCTAGGTACTTGGTATATACACACATCCGGCAACAAAGCTTCATGTTCCCACTGGGGCTGGAGGATACAGATTCATTGACTATTCCTGAAATAAAACTGTTGATGTGCTGCTCCATATAATGATGGAGGAAAGGAATATATTCTTGGTACTGTGGGTCACACAAGAAAAACTAAAAATATGTATTACTTTGGATTATGAGCTAGAAATATGTCTGCTTCAGATAATGGGTAGTTGATATTGTTAAAGTTGACATTTTTAAAAGGTATGGGTTTCATTTTCTTCTATATGCACATTAATGTTTTTAGGGACTATTGAAGTGTTTCCATTTCAGAATGTTAAATCAACCTTTTCTCTTTACCCTTTTTTTAGATAAAGTCTCATTCCTAGGCTGGCCTGGTACCCTGTTTCTAGTCTTGAACCCCAAATCATTCTGCCTCAGTCTCTGAGTGCTGTGATTATAGGTGTGGGCCACCATATCTGGCCAATCACTTTGATTTTTATGTTACATATTATAAAAGAGAAAACATTGATTTTTGTCAAGATATCTTTACTTTTTGTGCAAACTGAAACAGAACCTGTAAAAATCATGCCTCCTCCCGTTTAAAATAACACTTCCTTTTCAGTGTGATGTGTGTTCCACATGTGCATGTAGAGGTCAGAGGACTACTTGGAAGAGTTACTTCTTTCCTTTTACTACTTGGGTCCCAGGGATGGAACTCAGGTCCTCAGGCTTGGCAGCATTATCTTTACCCTTTGAGTCATCTCCCAGCCTGCAGTTTGAAAATTTTTTCCTATAAATTTAGATTTTTTTTTTCAGAAAAGTTGAAGGTACTGGTTATATTTTTATTTTAGCTTATTTATTTTCCTCAGATCTAGTCTGGATGGGGATATGTCTGTTCTTATTTAATTTAGGCAACTGATTTAATTAAATTTCTGAGGTAATACCTTAATGATATTTAGACCCTTATTTTCAAACATGTATAGTGATTACATACTGATAAGTTAAATATGAATTAATGGTAGTAAGTTATCTGTAAACTTACTACAATCTGAATGCATGGTCCATCTTATAGTCACACTAGTTTACTTGTTGACTTACATTACTTTTGGTTTCATTTATTATGTTTTCATAAATTAATTTTCAGTTTTTTAATCTATGTGGTCCTATTACAAAGCAATATGAACACATTTTCCATGAAATAACATTTCTGAAATCCTTTATTTGACTCAAGAGATAAAAATGGTTTTTTTTTGAATTCAGACATCTTACAGTATTTTTATTGGCAATAATAATCTTAGTATTTATATGTTATAACACTGAAATATAGAAAAATTTGTAGTTTGTTCATCAAACGGGCGGCAGGTAAATTATGGAATTTTCTCCCATGTTACCTGATATTTTTCTTCTTTTGTTTTAGCACGCTTCCTGGGCTGTTACAGTCAATGGACTTATCAACACTGAAATGTTATCCTCCTGGCCAGCCAGAAAAATTTTCTGCATTTTTGGATAAAGTTGTTGGATTACAAAAATAAACATTAAGCTCTCAGTACTTTAAAATCATCCCTTAATCCAGTTCATGGAATGTGATTAAGTTAAATCTGTGGCATGTATTTATAGAATAATATAAATGAATACATTTCCCAAATCCATATGTATAAGGAATTTTATGGTATAAACATTGTAGTCTAAATCCTAGTTTCAGTTTGGTAAACCTAGGAAATTTTAGTTTTGTCTTAAAATCTCAAATGGGTTTCTGATTGTAAAAAAAAGAAATGTAAAATTGTTGATAATCATAATTAGATGACCTTAGAATAAAAAAATGAAGCACAACTTTTAAATTTTTTTGTATCAGAATCAGTATCTTTAGGTTCATAATCTAAAAGGTAGCTTTCTGTTTTTAAGCATAATAGGTTTATATTGTGAGGGAAAAAAAATCTCAATAGTTACCTGAAAAACATTATCAAAATAATTGATCTTTTATAGTTGGAGTACTACATTTATGTTGAAGAATAAAGTAGATTATGTTTATTTTTTGTTTTTTATTGGGGAGGCTGTTGAGTTAGGGTCTCCCTGTAGTCATAGCTGGCCTGGAACTCAAGATGTAGACCAGGCTGGCCTGTATCTCACAGAGATCCTCCTTCCTCTGTGTCTGCTGGGATTAAAGACCTGCAGTACCACACCCAGCTGACTTTGTTTTCTTGAGACTTGTTCTCTTGTAGGCCACACTTGCGATCTTTTTCTGCTTCAGTCTCCTGAGTCCTGGGATTATAGGCATGTACTGACAAGCCTGGTGATACTTACTCCTCTAAAATATAAGTAGAGGGTCAGGGAGATGGCTCAATGAGTAAAGCTCTTGCTGTCCAGGTAGGAGGACCTGATCTTGCATTTTTAGAATGAACATAAAGCCAGGCATGTAGTTCACATCTGTAATTCCAGAGCTCCTTTGATGAAATTGGAGGCAGAGACAAGAGAATCCCTGGAAGATCATGGACCAAGTAACCTGGTGTACAAAGAGTAACCCTGTCTCAAGGTGGAAAGTAAGGACTGACACCTGAAGTTGTCCTCTGATAGCCACATTCATGCTGTGGCACACATTTCCCTGCATTTACATGAATACACAGATAAAAGTAGAAGATAATCTTATTAAACCTTTAGAGTTGGGAATAAGTCCAAAAATATTTGTAGCAGTAGGAACTTGCTATTTTAAATTTTGTGGTTGGTTTTATTTTGTGTATATATGTGTGGGTATGTGTACATGCTGTGGTGTACATGTGGAGGTCAGAAGAGAATAGTGAGAACTGGTTTTCCTTCAGCCTTGTGAGTCCCAGGGATCAAAGTCAGATTGTCAGGCTTGGCAGCAGACTCTTAAGTGCTGAGCCTTCTTGCTGCCCATCCCCCTCCCGTGGGTTTGAGCAGAGGACCTGGCATGTGCTGGGTAAGTGCTCTACACAAAACTATGTCCCCTTGCCACTTAATTTTTAAGAGTGCCTTTAGGGACTGGAGAGTGCTGATTAAGAGAGCTTCTTGCTCTTCTAGAAGATCTGAGTTTGGTTCCCAACACCCATTTCTGGTGGCGTACAGTTGCCTATAACTAGCTCCAAGTGGTGTGCAACCCTCTTCTGACCTCTGCAGGTACACATATGTGGCGTACATTCACAGATATACACACATACACAAATAAAAATAAAACTCTTTTAAGAATGTTAAAAAGAAAGTGCTCTCAACAGTGGTAATGAAATGAAACATGTAAAGGTATTGACAGTGTGCTTATAAAAATTACAAGTATATGATTATAGATATGTATAATGTCTTAAATACTTGGTTTTTAAATTAAAAGAACTGAAAATTGATACATCATGAAATTCCAGTTAGAATATGTGGTTTCTGAACCTTTAAGATATTCTCCCCCTTTTTTCGGGGAGAATGGGCCACACTGTATAGCTCTAGTTGTCAGGAATTTTCTAAGTAGACCAGGCTGGCCTTGAACTCACAGAGATCCACCTGCCTGTCACTGCCTTTGCCTCTTGAGTGCCAGGATCATAGGTGTGTGCCACCATGCCAGGGCCTAAGATAATATTTCAAAGTGTAATAGTTTTCTGCTAGAAAATTCAGATATAGTTTATCCATAAAAATAGAGTATAGATGAGTGTGTTTGATGTAGTGCTATAATCCCAGTACTCAGGAGAGGTCAACCTAGGCTACAAAGTAGGTTTCAGGCCAGCCTGAGCTACGTAGTTAGGCAGTGAAAACAAATCAATAAATAGAATATCTACTGTAAAGGCCTGTCTTTCATTATTGTCCTTAAATGTTAAATGTTCCCAACATTTTACTTCGGATGTGTCACATTTTAGTAGATTTAATCTCATAATTGTGTCTTTTTGTGAGCTAATGCTAAATTTTTACTATTGATAGAAGTTGGTTCCTGAAAAATACTCTTTGAGTATTTAGGATGAAGCCAAATTGTATTAAAATTTTGGTGACAATTACCTAAATGTTAGTTGTCTGCATTGTGGTAATTCAGAATTAATAACACTATTGTATATGGTTGCACTGATTTTTAAAAAAACTATCTTATTTGTATGAGTGTTTTGCCTGCATGTGTTCCGTGTGTGTAGTGCCCAAGGAGGCTGGAAGAGGGCTTCAGATCCCCTGGAACTGGAATTACAGTTGTTAGCTGCCATGTGGGTACTGGGACCTGAACCCAGGTCCTGTCCAAGAGCAGCCAGTGCTCCAACCCCTGAGCCATCTCTTCAGCCCCTACACTGGTATTTTTAATGCTTGTATATGTGTGTGTGTTCACGTGCATGTGGAGGCCATGATCTATCTCATCTGAGACAGGATCTCTAACTTTGCTGGAGCTCTTTAATTAGGTAGAATGACTAATGACCAGTGAGCCCCAATGAGCCTTCTGTCTCTTCTTCCTTAGCACAGGGATAACAAACACATTGTATCACACCTAGTATTTTTATGTGGTTAGTAGGGAACCATCTCAAATTTTCATGTTTATAAAGCAAGCACTACTAAACTCTACAGTCCTTTCTTCAGCCCTACACTGATATTTTAGAAAAGGTTTTATTTAAATCCATAGATAGAATCACAGTGTTTTCTGGCCCCTTTAAAAAAAAATCTTTCTCATTTGAGAAAAATTGTAACAATATATGTTGATTACTTAGTCTTTCTAATTGCTTTGTGGCATGAAGCAGTAACCATAGAGAATCAGAAATATAAGGGATCTGTTCAAATATCAAACACCTGGCTTCTAAGTCTTTTTTATGTTGCTGCAAGAACACAATCTATATTCCATTATCTAACAAAGGCATAAGGCAGTGGTGTCAGTTGTGTATAGTCACATCTCTGACTACACCTCCTGGTACGTTATATTGAGAAGTTTTAAGTACCTCAAGATTAGTTCCAATCCTATAGTTCCTCAGCTGATAAAAAGAGACCAGAGGTTGCAGTTTGCTTAAGGTTACAGCTTTTTGCCAGAGCTGCCATTTTTAGTTCCTTGATTCAGCCCTGTGTATTTTTATACCATTTCATAATATCTATGGTAAACTTTTGGTTTCTTCATAGGTACCCTCTTTAGCTACTGTAATCCAAAGATTTTTCTTAAGTTTTGCTTATTTTCAGAAGTTGTTTTAGTAGGAATTTCACACCTGCATTTTCTTTTGATGATGACAAACACCTAGGATGCAATGATTCCTGAGTTTTGGGATTCTGTGAAAATGCTGTGGGTAGGATCAATGATAGATGACAATTTTCATTGTCTTAATTTAAGGCATAAATGACTTTTAGGACAATTGTGTGTATGTGTGAGTATATATATAATATTAGACATGGAAGAGAATTTAGAGAATAGTACACATCACTAATTTTACAGATGAGTGAAGAGACTAAGAAACTTGTAAGTTAACATCTTGGTTCTTATGAAAAATGGTAATCAAAATTATTTTTGAAATATTTTTAAATAAAGTTAAGTTTAATTACATGATAGGGCTTCAAGTTCTCAAAGACAGGAATGCTGTTTAATACTTGTTTACTAGTGGTATTTAAATTTTGAGGTGTAAGGAACCCAAAGACTTCAGTGTTGGGAAATTGGCATCATGGACAGATTTAGAGGTAGTTGGCTAATCCGAGCTTATAGGTTAGAGTAGATGAAAAGTGATGTTATAAGATGATCTTGGGAAGCAGGAATTTTAGGTATGCTTAAAATTTGGAGAGAGAGCTAGAAAGATTTGGGGGGAAGGCAAGTCTCACCAGTGAACTTGTTCTAGGGTTCTAGATCGTAACAAGTATAGTCATGAGAAAATACTCTTGGTTGTTTGATTTTTTTTTTTTAGATACTGCAGAGTTAAATCACACACAATGACAATATAAAAAAAAATTACATCTAAAGTCAGGAATGCCCAAAGGTAGTACAAGTACTCTTGTCCCTTTTCCCTCTCTTATGTTCATAATTATTTGTAGAGAGGACTGTAAATTTTCATATAGTCTGGTAAGTGCAGTATTAATGGGCAGATTACACGTCATCTGATTTTGGACAGTATTTTGAATGGGTGCTGGTGATAGGGTCGTCAGTTTTGTGTTGTACACAGTAGTACCATGTTTTCTTTGGAATAAAGAATGAAAAACCACAGTTGTGGTTAACACTTGCCCAGTGCTTAGTATGTATGCATCAGGTACAAACTCAGCCCATTATATATATATGAACTCATTTAATCTCTATGATAATCTTAGGAGATAGTTGATGTTGTTTCATTTTTGTAGCTGAAGAGCAGCAACACAATTTTACCCTATCTAAGGGTTCAAGCAGTGGAAAATAATATGGGGATGGTAATTGGAGCATTGAATTCTTAGTGTGTGTCCCCTCATTTATTGATATAAGACAGAATTTGAAATCAGATCAGTGTCTCCTGAATTTCACATGTCGTGTTAGCCATAGATAGTCTGAATTTGTACATTGCTGTTTTAAAGCATACTGTTCTTCATATGGTCCAGAGGAGGAAATTTTCCAAATTGGTTTACCTGAGTTCAAGTTATATGCTGTTATTTTCCTTAAATATTTATGTTTTGAGGTTATCTTTTGGTCCTTATTGCTTTATATCTTTATTCATGTGTATCTCCTAACTGACAATTCACTAAGCATTTGTTCAGAGCCTTTAATATTGCCAATAGGTATTGCGACTCTGTGAGATGGCATGCATTGTTTCTTACAATTTTGGATTTGCCTTGAAGTAACCTTACTTAGAAAACTTAGTTATAACTTGGAGAACACATTGTTTTAGAGCAGTGGTTCTGAAAGTGAGCTTTCTGGACCAGCAAGATTGACATTACCTGTCACCTGAGAATTTGTTAGAAATGCAAATTTGGGGGATTTATACCTAGATCTGCTAAGTCTGAATCTGGGTAAGAGGTACTGTTTTAACTAGCCCTCTACTTGATAACCACTGATTTAGAGGTTTATAAGTGAATAACTTGCTTTGGAAAACTGCCAATTGGGATTTCAAGTGAAGTAGATAGTTCAAAAGACAGTGTAAAAGTATACTTTGAAATCGCTTTCTGTCATGTGCCAATGAAATCTAATATTGTCCCACAGATCCTTTTTTAAAAATCCTGTTTTACTAGAGTATAACCTGTACTGTAACACTTCTGAGCCTGTCATAGTTCTTGTGCTTTATATGTGATTATTTTATAACAGTTGTGTAAACACCCAGAATAAAGCTTTATTCTGAGTATTGTTCATTGCATATGAAAACTGAACAAGAGCTGTAATTATTCAAAACCTACTCATCTGTAAAAGAAGTCATCTTTTGTGGCTATAAAATTGTACTCAGTTTTTCAGTTTATTAATTGTTCTTTGTTCACTACTGTTTAAGTTTGACTTGTAATTAAGGTAATACCTCTAAGTAATTTAATATATTAATTTCTTCAAACTGTATCATAAATATCAGTGCTGTGTTCCATTTTCCCCCATAATATCTGATCTTGCATCCTCTAAGTAACCATATTTTGTGTTTTTAAAAATAGTATGCTCAAATTCGTTTTTGTTTTTGAATTTGAATATTATCTATAGACCTAGATGGAGGAACTTTAAAGAAATTTTTATTTGTGAATGTTGTATGATGTCCACCCTACCAGTCCCTCTCCAACTCCTCCCAGGTACCCCCCCACTCCGTCTCAATTTCTTGTCCTCTTCTTTGTTACGTATGCTTATGCATAAATATATGCATACATGTATATATACACACATACGTGTATATATATATATATATATATTAAAAATGCATTGAGTCTGGTAGTGGTTCTTGTATATCTGAGTTTAGGGCTGCCCACTTAATTCTCCTTCCTTCAGCATTCATTAATGAGAAGTCATAATTGTATACATTTATAGAGTACAAATGATGTATATGACATGCATACAATGTGGGATGATTAAATCAAGCATACCTATCCTTTTATCATTTTTATGGTGAGATATTTGAAATTTAGTATTTTTCCAAAATACGATATATTATTGCCTGTATCTACCCTGACGAGGTATAGATCTCAAATGTGCTTGTCTTTCTAAAGCTTTGTACCCTGTTAATCAATTTCCCATTCTCTGTTACCTGCTTTGCCTGCTTTACTTGTAATATTTCAACTTTTTTGGATTCTAAATATAAATCATGTAACAGTGGTCTTTCTGTGTCTGGCATATTTTACTTAAACTAATACTACACATTTGTTCAACTTGTAAGAAGTGATAGGATTTCTGTTTTTAACAGACTGAATAGTATCCCACTACACACACACACACACACACACACACACACACACACACACACACACACCCCATACTTTCTTCATTTACTGGTAGACATTTAGATTTTCTGTATCTTTTAAAAATGAGACTTATTTGTTGAGAATACAATATATTTTTAAGGCCACTCTCACCAAGTTCAATTTGTGTTCCTTAAATACTCTTGATTATGTATATTTGTGTGTGCACATGTACGAGAATCGAATCCAGGGCCTCATGCACACAAGTTATAAACTGAACTAATTGAACTATAGCCCTAGGTTTCCTTTGATAAGAGACATTTTGTTACTAGTGCAATTTCCATATTCTCTTCATGGTTACAGTGTTGGTATCTAGAAATTTATTCTTGGTTATCCAGTTTGTTGGCATAATTTTCTGTCTCATATTGTCAGTATCTGTCTTTCTCTGACAAGGTCTCAATGTATTCTAGGCTGACCTTTAACTTGATATGTAGGTGAAGATGACCTTTAAGTCCTGATATTCCTTGCCTCTTCAGTTGTTGGGCTTAGAGACATGTGCCACTATGCCTAGTTTATATGATTTTGAGGATAGAACCCAAGGGTTCGTGTGTGTGTTATGTAAGTATTCTACCAGTCAACCAAGTTATATCCTCAGCCCTCTGTTTTCTTAATTCTGTGTTTTTCTATGACAAAATTGCTTGATGTTCATATTTGTGACTTAAAAAAAATATGTCCTGATTTTCTTTGAAAGTTTTCTTTAGCCTCTGACCTTAGAAAGTCTATTGTTATGTATAGTGCTGGTGATCTTTCTTCATCTGGCTCTTTCTGGTCCTTTTCAATTTCAGTATGGGTAGCAGTGCTAGAAATTTTATTAACTTTTCTCTAATTTCTCACATCTGAGTATCTTGTTATTTAGATGTCAGCTCTCCTAGATCAATCGTCTGATTTTCTTTTTTTTTTTAATGCTTTTTTTAAATTGAGTGTATTGCCTGCATGTATGTATCTGTGTCATGCACAGTGGAGGTCAGAAGAGGGTGTTAGACAGTTAGCCACCATGTGGATGCTGGGAACCAAACCCAGGTCCTCTACAAGAGCCATCAGTGCAATTAACTGCTGAGCCATCTTTTCAGCCCCTGATTTTAGCCCAGCTAAATTCTATTCCTTCTTTTTTGTTTCACTTTAAAATTTGTAAATGCAGTAAATTTTTTAAAAGATTTATTTCTGTGATAGGGTCTCACTCTTACTCTGGTTGTTCTTGAACTGTTGGCTGTCCTTCTAATCTAGTCTCCCTGGTGGTGGCATTACATGCATGAGCTGCTATGTTCAATTTGACATGTTTTCTTACACACCCTTACCTCATGCTATGTTCAATTTGACATGTTTTCTTATACACCCTTACCTCAGTCAAGATAATAATACAGTTGCCTCACACAACTCTAATCTACTTAACCCTGCATCTCTATTTTATTTTATGTGTGTGAGTGTTTTGCCTGTATTTATGTAAGCACTGGTGCTATTGATGGTTGTTAGTCTCCAGGTGCTGGGAAACAAGTCTTATTCTTCTGCAAGAACAGCCATAGTCTTAACCTCTGAGCCACCTCTCCTCTCTCCAACTCCTTCCCTGCAACTCTGGTCTTTTGGTAATAACTCATTTATTTTTCTTTATTTTGATTTTGTCTTCTCTGTATATGTAAAATAAATGCAGTAATATATTGTCTTTTAGAATATGTCTTTCTCTTAGAATGATGCTTTTGGGATTTATTGATCTTTTATGTATCAACACGTTTATTGATTGGATATATTAGTTTCTTCATGAGTTGAAGTATCCTTAGATTATTTCCAGTTTTGAGGGGTCATGACTGAATAAAACTGCTATCAAGATTCATGTGTAGATTTATGTGTGAATATTTCCCCCAAATAAATACGTAGAAGTCCTGTAACTTCTTTGTTTGGTTTTGTAGCGAACCTTTAACCTGGGTGGCAGTAATATTTTATATTCTTACTAGTGGTATATGAGAGTTTCAGTTGTTTTCCATCTCTGTCAACACTTAGTATTGCTGGTTTCAATATATATAAAAATTTTTAAATCATTCTAATGTGTATATATGTATTTGTATCTCGTTATAGATACACAGGTGATTGGGGCTAAAAGTTCAGCACAGTGGCAAAGCATATGTTTAGCATGTTCAAAGTCCTGGGTTGATGTTGGTTGGGGTGTGGACTAACAACCAAAATCAACATAAAATGACTGGATAAATACATGAAAAGATTCTCAACATCATAAAATACTGGGAAAATCCAAATCAAAACCATAGTGAAATTCTACTTCCTATCTGCTAGAATAGGTTAAATCAAAAGGTGGAAAATAATTTGACCCTGTCTGAAATGCTGATGGCATTACCCTACATTCCAATACCAGTCTAAGAAAATTGAAAACATATGTCTGGGTGAAAGCTTGTATGTCAGGGTTTATAGCAGTATTCATTATAGTACAAGTGGGAACAACTCAAATTTCTGTTAACTGATGTGCAAATAGGTAGGTTATTCAGTGGATTGATATACTGATGTATACTACAATGTGGGTGGATGTTGAAAACCTTATGCTAAGTTAAAGAATCCATTCATGGGGCTGGAGAGATGGCTCAGCAGTTAAGAGTACTGGCTGTTTTGCAGGAGACCCAGGTTTGAATCCCACCACCCACATGGAGGCTAACAACGGTCCTTAATTCCAGTTCCAGGGGCTCTGACACCCTCTTTTGTCCTCTTCAAGCACTGCATGACACAGGTGCACTTAAACACATGCAGGTATAACACATACATGTAAAATAAAAATAAACTGAAAAATTAAAAAAGAATCCAGCTACAAAAGACCACATACTTTATGTTTACATTTATTTGAAATAGCCAGAATAGGTGAATCTGTAGATCTGCAAGATCAGTAGTTGCCTGGAACTGATGAGATAGGATGATTAGATGTTGGTGGCTATAGGGTATATGTTTTCATTCTTAAGTAATGATAATTTTCTTAAATTGTGCTAGATGAATAACTCTGAATATCCAAAAACATCATTGAATTGTACACGAGAAATGGGTGACTTCTATGGCATGAGACATACTAAGGCTGTTTAGAATTAACCAGGTTTTAAAGATTATTATTGAATTTAGTGAATATACTGAATTATGCAAATTATCATGAAAGTTTAAAGATTTTTATCATTCCAAGAAGATAATTTGTGCTTGTCAATACCTAGTCTCATCACAGCCCCAAGTAACTACTAACTTGATTTCTATCTCTGAATTTGCCTTTTTGGCATATTTCATATAAATAGAATCATATCTTTTGGAATCAGACCTTTGGTATATGGCTTCTTTTACTTAGGTTATATAGCCATCCCAGTAGTTGTGTAATGATGTTTCCTCGTGATTTTAATTTGCATTTTCCTAATGACTAATGCTGTTTTTAATCTTTTAAACCTTATTTATTTATTTATTTATTTATTTATTTATTTATTTATTTATTTAGGGCAGGGTCTCTAGCCCTGGCTGGCCTGAAGCTCTCTATACAGTAGATGAAGCCTTGAACTCCAGATCTTTCTACCTCTGCCTCCCAAATGCTGGTATTAGAGTGCCTCCTGTGTATGAGGCAAACATTCTACCAACTGAACTATATTGCCAGCTCCCATTCTTTATCTTTTGTAAAACATATTTAAGTATCTTTCCCACTTTAAAAACTGAAACTTGTTTGTTTCAAATTCACTGTGTAGCAGAGGGTGTAAACTTCTGATCTTATTGCCTCTACTTTCTGAGTGCTGAGATTACAAGTAGGTGCCAACATGCCAGATTTATGTGGGTTTGTAGATTGAAACTCCAGAACTCTTCTATGCATTCTGCTGAGATATATGCCCATCTCGACTTTCAGTAATAATATGTTTTCAGTAGAAAGGTTTCGGTTAGATAGGTGATAGGCAGATATTTTCTCCCACTTTCCTATTATTTTCTCCCACTTATTATTTGCAGAGCAAAGTTTAATTTTCTTAAAGCCCACTTTTTAATACTATATTTTAACAACTTTGCCTAACTTAAGGCTGGAATGTTTTTTTCCTAAAACTTTTTTTAAAGTTTAGTTTTATGCTTTGATATTTGAATATTTATTTCTAGTTCAAAAGTTAAATATGCAATACAAAAGGACACCAAGAAATGCTTCCTTACAGCCTTTCTCTTGCTGTCTTCACATCTCTTGGGAGCCAGACAGCATAAAGATTAATAGAAAAGTTATTATTTTACATTTAGATCTGGTCTGTATTAAATTAAATTACTCATATAAGGTGTGACATACAGGTCTAGGGTTAATTTTTGCATTATGAAATGTTCAGTTCTGTGGGTATTCTTTATTGAATTGCCTTTTTTTCTTTTGTCAAAAAGAAATTGACCATACTTACATCTGTCTACTGTTGACTCTCTTGTGTGTACTAGCTTTCTCTTTCTGTCATCCTGTTACCTGATTTTCTGATCTTTGTTTCCAGTTTTCTCCTATTCTCTGATTCTCTTAACAGGCCCTAGTTTCCTTTCTTCCACTCCTTTTCTCAAAATGTAGTATGTGAATTGTTTTAAGTGAAGTTTTGTACACACATTTAGTTTAAAATGCAATAGGCATAGAATTTGTATTTCTTCTTTACCTGTAGCATATGACAAAATGAATTAACTTTAAATTGTAACCTTTAATTAGCTTTTCTCAGTGAAGTAGTGATCTTAAAGACTGTAATCTCAATAACCAAGCAGTATAGTCAGAACTTTTACAAAAGGCATTTTGTAAAAGTAGTTTTAAATTGGCATGCTAAGGAAAGTAAAATTTTGTTCCTTTTCTACCATGCTTTAAATTACAAGTGATCATTCATGCTTTTCCTGTAGACAACAGTAGTGATTGCTACTCACCCTGTAGACAACAGTAGTGATTGCTACTCACCCACACATACAAAAAAAAATTTTTCATGATCCTGCTTTACATTGAAACTTATCCAAAGGCAGCTCTTTTTATTTAGAGAATATTAGTTTCTGTGATCAAACTCATGTAGATAAGACCTTACATATTTGATAAAGTGTGTTACTATTGTCCACACTTGGGAAAAATGGGAAAAATTGTTTTAACATTCCTAGACCAGTATGAAAAACCAGCTTTTCACTTATTGATTTACTTATTTGTGGTGTTGGGAGTGAACTCAGTGTCAGGCTATGTGCTCTGTCACTGAGCTGTATATTCATACCCCTGAAATTATTTTTTAACACTTAAAAAGACTTAGAAAAGGATTGTAGTTACTTGATAGCTGAATGAAGTAATAGAAGTAATGCTTTTCTTGGAATCCAGAGTATTTTTTTCTGGAAAAGTACTCTACAAGATTAAAACATACCTCCTTTTTCCAGCATGTCTTAGAGTGTGTCATAGTGTTTTAACAGTACATTTCTAGAAAGTGCATGGGTAAGAAATTTCCATGCAGTTTCCATTGTTGCCACTTAAATAAAATTTATTTATTTTTATTTTTTGTGTATGAGTGTATTGCTTGTATGTACGTAAGTGCCTCTGTCGTGCAATGCCTGAGGAGGTCAGAAGAGGGTGTTGGATTCTCCTGGAAGTGGAGATAGGGATGATTGTTAACCACCATGTGAGTGTTGGGAATCTAACCCTGATCGTCTTTAATAGCAGCCTGTACTCCTAACAGGAATACTTTCTGCATTTCTTGTTGCTGTTAGTGCTATGTAGTAACTTGGAAGACATTTCTGAAAAATTATCTGATTCTCCTGTCATGGTTAATGAATTGAATTTTTGCAGTACTAGTATTTTTATCTATAATTAAATGAGTTTACTTAATTCTCATACTTGAAATAGCCAAACAATTGTTTGGCATTTTTTACTTTGCTTGAATTGTGACCTCTGTCCTTAGGGATAAAGGAGGTTCCCTTCGCCTTTTATTTTTTTAAAAGATGTTCTTAATACAAAAGCTAATAAATTACACCTCACCACCATTTCCCTGAATGTCTGAAGGGCACAGGGAATTTGGGTATAAACTAGTTAAAAATTCTGGGAGACTTCATAAAGCTTAATGTGGACTATGCTGCATCTCACATGTGAGTCTTATTGTCATCTGCTGGGCAGCCTCGTGCTGTAGTTGCCCTGAGTTCAGAGGCAGATCAGGTTTCTTTATAGAATCCCAGAGCTCAGCTGCTTAATCATACTTTCTCAACCAGGTGCTGATTGTGGTAGTCCCACCTTTCTGCAGCTGCGTGCCCTCCTCCTCCAGTGTCTCAAGTTTCCTATTCTTTGGAGCATTGGCTCTTTTTTGTTTTTTTCCCCACAGGGTCCTACTGTCCTGGGCCAGCCAGCTCCTTGCTTCTCCTGCTTCTGAGAGATACCAAAGATTCTGCAGTCATGCTTCAACTGCATTGTGCCTAGACCTTGAACTGCTTTCCGGATATCCACCACACAAGTCGCCACTGCTTGTTCCTCCCTGTGCCCTCCTATTTTCCGTACTTCTGTTCCTTCTTTCTCCTCACCCCACGCACAATGCATAAAGGATGGAAAAAGTACTGCGGCCAGAAGTCTTTGAATGAGGCATCAATGGATGAATATTTAGGCAGTTTAGGGCTGTTTCGAAAGCTGATTGCCAAGGATGCCTCTTGCCTCTTTCGAGCTATTTCTGAACAGGTAAAAATAAATGTCTTGCCTATATTGACTTTTCAAAATCAGATGTGGCATGGTATAGTAGCTAAATCTGTGGCTTAATGAAAGGAATAAAAATGATCCTTTTCTCTCAATGAAAACATCCAGGTCTGCCTGCAAAGAACAGTGAAACACTGTGCCACTGCTGATTAGAACAAACATAATGCTATAATTGGGGCTGTCTTTTTTGCTTTGTAATGCCAGTTTGTAATAGGGGAGGGATATGTTAACATGGGAATAAAAAAAAAAAAACTTTGAAATGAACATGTCCTTTGTTAGCCTCCTCTACATTTTTGTGTAAGAAAAAGATTAAGAGACTGTGGTGCCCTTAAGGAGTAGAAAGGGGACAGGGATGTGATAGAATTGTCAATCTTTCACCCTCAGTCTCAGTAAAGATGAACATTTTTAAAATAAAGCATGGCATCTTGGTCATTTGGTTAAGATCAGGTGCAGTAAGAGGAGGACGTAAATGTCCCTGTTTCCAACATGTGTTGTGGATTAGGAAGCTAATCGAGTTCATAGTCTTTTAGAAGTTTCTATTTCAAATGACTTGACAGTCTGTTGGTCTTTTTTAGTTGTTTTACAGTCAGATTCATCATTTACACGTCAGGAGAGCTTGTGTCTCATATATGAAGGAAAATCAACAAGCTTTTGAGTCTGTAAGTAGAATATACACCCTTGAGAGAGTTGTTGGTAATGCACATAAGCGGGCAAAACCAATATTTAGCACCTACATAAAAAACTGAATTCTCTCATACATTATCCTTTCTTAATAGCAAATATTTAATTTCTCACTGGCTTCCTGTTAGCTAGCATGCATTTGTACCTCCTCCCCAAATTGAGTTGTTTTGTACTCTGATTAACTAACAGTCTGATGTCGCATGCCTGTGATCCAGTACTGGTCTCTCATCTCAGAACTCTGATGCTAACTCAGAAGAATCCTGAGTTCTAGGTCAGACTGAGGTATCTAAGGAAATTGTCTAAAAATAATAATGATAAATAACAATTTGTGGCTTTCCCAGTTCTTCATCTGAAAACACAAAAATTACAAATCCGAAAAAATTTTTGACTATTGTTTGTTATTCATATCACTGTTTTCTTGAACAACTAATTCATAAAAAGTTTAACTCTATATATCTCAAAAGGTACATTTTAATCTATACTCAGTAATCTTCAGCCAATTTCAGGAGTCTTGTAAAATTTGTAAAGGAAACGTCTTGTTAGACATTGAAAATGGCCAGTTGTTAATAGTTAAAAGTGGTGTCCCTAATAGTCCACTTTAAAAACAGCTTTTAGAGGACATCTTCGTACACATGCAGTTTAAATTTTGTTGAAGAAACAAAGTTTTAGCAAGGTATTATTTGAAGTGTTCCCTGTTGTTGGTGTTTTGTTTTGTTTTAACTACATGCTTTCTTTTCACTGTATATTATGAGGAATTACCTGCCCTCCTGTTGGAGGTTTATTCTTAATTTTATCAACAGGTTTCAGTGAATTTTAAAATACTGTGAAAGCTTGTTACCTTGAAGTTGATTGTAGTCTTCTCTACACCTGGGGAAAACAATAGTTACTGGTAATGAAAAGTAACACCAATGTATAAAGCAGTGTATCTCAAATATTTTGTGGGTACACATAACATGGGGATCTTGGTAAACTATAGATTCTGATTCAGTAGGTCTGAGCTGAGGCCTGAGAACTTTCCATACTTAAGACACTCCCAAGCCATGTGTACTGTCGATTCCTAGACCACATTTTGAGTAACAAAGATGTGTAAGATTTTAAATCTTCTGGATGAATATCCGACACATTGTTAGAACCCTGATCTCTCTTCCAAATAAGTTAATATTATGTGATTACTTTTTTAGAGAAAACACAAGAAAAATACCAATCAGTCTTCAATAAGGCCATAAAGATACTTGTGAGGGAATACTTTTCATCATCTCAATTGTGATGATAGTTTTGTGGTCAGAATTTGCACTATTTAATTATGCAGTTCATTGCATGTCAGTTATATTTCAAAAAAGCTTTAGAAAATAATGTGTTTAATTCAGTTTCATTTTTGTTGGGGTATATTTATTCTACATACAATAAGATTTGACATTTTAAGATCAACATTTTTAGTTTTGTCCAAGATATAAGTCATTGATAGTGCCATTTAAATTAGGGTGGGATATATCCACTACCCTAAAAGTTACTTTGGCCCAGGGCTTTTTTGAGATCAATGAAATTCTCTTTATAAGGTTTCTTAGTTTAATTTTGTATACATGTTTTCCCAAAATTTGAATCATTATAAATGTTGACCTTCATTAAAACTGTCGGGTTACTCAAGTTGTCAGGTTGCTCAAGTTGGCATTTCAAAAGAAACTTGAGGGCGTATCATTTGATGAAATGCACTGGTATGTACATAAAGAAATACCAGCTCCTGAGTTACCTTTCTGCACTTGTAACTTTTGTATATGTACAGGTCTTTTTAAGGTGCTGGGAAAACTAGTAATTTAATACCATAGTTATTAAGATGAACAAAAAACTTATTAGAAGGTAATGCTGCAGAATATCAGACTAAGTCAAGTTTTTTTTTTTTTTGAAGTATGTTGAAGGATCTTTTGAGAAATACCTGGAACGCTTGGAAGATCCCAAGGTAAGTTAAAATATGAGAATATCTTTTTTTCAGAATTATTTCAAATAGTAACCTAAACATTCTTCTGTGCTATAACTAGATCCAAAATATTAAGTAGCTGTGTTGAATGCAACAGTTACTGTGAAAGAGGAAATGGCCTGTTTTCTGTTGAATATGGAAAATTGGTTTAGTCGTCTTTTCTGTATACTGCTGAGAGTATACACTGGAAAAAGGACAGTGTTGAGAAACACTGAAACTTCTTCACTTTAATGGGATAGAAGAGTGCAGGGTTGCTGAGGGTTTATTGGTTTTTGAAATTAAACAGTTCCCCTGTTTTGTGTCATTTGGGAGTTGAAATCCATAACCATTATTTAGAAATATTTATTTGATAAAATTAATTCTTTTGTTCTGTACTTAGACATTTTGCTAAATACTCTACTACCTTTGTATTTTGAGTGTAGTTACACTAATATGCTTTTTAAGTTTCTCATGTTGTGATGTTATTACCTAATGGCCGAGAAGAGTTTGGGGAACATTGTTTTGAGATAAGTTTATATTACTGAGTAGCTATCACAATATTCTGATACTCTAACAAATTGTATGTTATACAAATTATGGTATAGTATACAAATTCTTTTTCTGATCCATTAAATATCCAAAAATTGTTGAACTTGTAAACAACTTCTACTTCATTTTTACAAAATGCTATTAAAAACTGCACTGTTTGTTTAGGAGAGTGCTGGCCAGCTGGAACTAAGAGCTCTTTCTCTAATTTACAAGTAAGTTATATCAGAGGGTGGGGAGAGATTGGAGGGAGGGAGAGAAAAAATGACAATGAATATATGAATATAAGAGAGTGAATGTGTGTATAGAAGATTTCTATCAAAGTCCCTTTAAGACTGGTTAAATTTGAGAGTTGATGCATTAATAATGTGGATGTTGGTCTGAGAAAAATCAATTTGATATAGTTCTTGTGTGAAGGACTAATTCTTTCTGGTATTTATGTCTGTTTAAAAGGAAGCCAAGTGTTCTGGGGCATGCATTTAAATGCCAGCACTGTGGAGGGAGACTGAGGCAGGAGGATCTTGAGTTTGACACCCTGGGCTACATAACAATTCCCCATCTCAAAATCATAAACAAAAAGACTCAAGAAAACCTGAACTGTTAGTTTTTCCGCTGGGAAATCTGGATATTTATCTTTAAAAAATTCTCGAATACTTAATATTGTGCTTCTTTTCATACATTCTCATTGGGGGCAGTATCACTTCCAGTATAGAAACTGGAGCAAAAAACTTACTCTTTTAAATGGTAACATTACATTTTTGGTATTAAAATTTCATGGAGAAATTAGGAAAAGTCTTAAAAGGCTCCTTAGAGGCCTTATAAATTAAAGCTATCTTATGTATACTAAATGATCTTTTCCTGCCAACTTCTGTTTTCTACCTGTGTAGTCGGGATTTCATTCTCTATCGCTATCCTGGAAAGCCACCAACTTGTGTCACAGATAATGGTTATGAAGACAAGGTAAGAAGATTAATGTTGACTAAAATAAAATTGAGTGATGCTGCTGGCTTGCTAGAATATTAAGAAATAATTCTTTTGACCTAATTAGTGACAATATTCAGCCTTTTCTTCTCTAATCAGTTATCCTTATTGGGGTTAGCTACCTTTCTAAGCAGATTGTTCATGTCACTGTTGTGTAATATGAAAAACCACAAAACCACATAAAAGCCTAATTGGCTCCTCACTGACAGTAGGATAAGCTTCAGATTCTGAGGCTAGATATTCAATGTCCAGTTTCATTGTCTTCCATCCTTAGTGTATACACCATGCTTCCTGCTTTCTATTTTCAGAATGCATGCACGTGCACCCACGTGTATGTAATTTAAATCTCAGTTGCACATATGAGAGAAAACGTATTTTTCTTTGAGTCTTGCTTTACGTAATCTTCAGTTGCATTTTCCTGAAAATGTGATGATTTCTTTATGCCCTTATAAAATTCCTTTCTGTATATGTGCCACGTTTTCTTTATTTACCTACTGGTAGGTATTTAGGCTGATTCCATTTCTTAGTTCTGAATACAGCAGTGAACATGGATGTGAACGCATCTCTGTGATATATTGAATAGGAATCCTTTGGATATAGATAGCTGTTTCATATAGTAGTTTTGTTTCTTTTCCTTTTTCCCTTCTTTCTCCTTCCCTTCTAGCCTGCCTCCCTGCAGGTTTAGAAGTAATATGCCCTGCCCGTGGAGGTCAGAAAGAGGTTGTTGGATTCCCCTGGAACTGGTTTTACAGTTGCTAAGTGGGTGTTGGAACCTGGGTCCCCTGCAGGAGCAGCAAGTGTTCTTGGTAACTACTGAGCCATCTCTACAGTCCCAGTAGCTCCTTTTAAAGTGTTTTTTTATTTGCTTTTTTTTTTTTAAAACAGAATTTTTATGATTTTTCATACAGTGTAGGTTGATGGTATTTGGGAATCTCCACACTGACTTCCATAGTATTTCTACCAGCTCATGTTCCCACTAGTAATTTATGTGGCTTCCTCTTTCCCCCATTTTCACAGTGTATTTTCAACTTCTTTAAAAACAGATTTCATTTTATTTTTTGAGACAGGGTTTCAATATTTAGCCCTGGCTGGACTTTCTGTCAGACTGACCTTAATTCCCAAAGATCCATCTGCCTCTACATTGCAAGTGCTGGGGTTAAAGGTGCATAACTACACCTGCTGCTTCCTTCCATTCTAGGATTATTGCAATGACATTATTATTGCTAGAGACATTCTAGATAATGATCCTCATTTGATCCTGTTGAGTATATCAGTTCTTTCATTATTTTTTAAAACTATTTCCTGAATTACCATACTCTTGTTTATTAAGTTAATTTGTATATTTTTAAGACAGGCTCTTATGTAGCCCAGGCTAACCTTGAACTCACTATTTGGCAAAGATAACCTTGAAGTCTCAATCCTCTTGCCTCTATTTTTGGAGTGCAGGGATTATATACATGTGCCATCATGTCCAGCTATTTAATTTATTATATTTAAAAATTTTATTATTGTGTGAGTGTACATGATGTGTGCACATGTATCTGGGGATCAGAGAACAACTTTGTGGAGTTGGTTCTCTTCTTTCATTGTGGGTTATAGGGATCAAGCTATGGTTGTCAGGCTTTCACAGCAAGCACTTTTACCTACTAAGCCTTCTTACTGGCCCCATTTTACTTTAATCTTTTAGACTTGGTAGCCCAGGCTGGCTTCAGACTGGTACACTTCTGCTTTTACCTGCTGGGTCCCCAGTCTATTCTTTTAATTTACTAAGAGTGATTTCAGTTTTCTTTTAGTCATTGTTTCATCACATCAAGAAATAAGCAAACTAATAGAAATATCTAGGGAAGGAAAATGGCCCTGTATTCAGAGAACTTAGTATTTAGTAGATGTTCCCTCAGGGTAGTGTAAGAACATAGAAAAACAAAAAATGCTTAGGAATTTTCCTTTCATGGAAGTGTGGTGGCAACATCTTTCCTTGCATCACAGAATTATCTTGAACATCAGGTTGCTGATTTTAGAGATAACTGCAAAATGAAATAGCTTTAATTGCTAGTGATTATTTTTCTTACACTAGATCATTTTTTTTCTTTTTAAATTAGTGTGTATTTTGTATACAGAGTGATGGCTTTAGTAATGACATTTGTGTTCAATTGTATCATCGATTTTGACTGTATTAACTGCCATTACCCCCTTTTGTTGCCACACTAATCCCTTCCCATGTAATTTCCCTTCTGTTTTTGTGTGTATGTGTATAATGTAGTTTCCCCATGTGAGAAATTACCTGTGATAATTTGTTTTTCTGAATCTTGGTTATTTCATCTAATAGGTTATCCTGTTTTCATCCATTTCCTTTGTATGATATTAAATTTTGTTTTTCTTAGTGATTGAATAATGCATAGGTATGACTAGTACTGCAGTAAATAGGAATGTGCCGGTATTGCTGTAGTAGGATGACTTAGACCCCATTCAGGTATTCTCCCAGTAATGGTAATCTGGATCATATAGGAGTTCTTGAGAAACCTCCATAGTATTGATTGATGTCTCTACTAGTTTACAGTCCCACCTTTTATGAGTAAGAATAAAGTATCCATTGATCCTGTTGTCTCTTTTCCCCAAACTTCTTCAGAATTTGCTGCTTATTTTAAAATTATTGCTTATTTATTTATTTATTGAGAGAGAGAGGGAGGGAGAGAGAAAGAGAGTGTGAGCTAGTTTAGCAGTCAGTTTTCTTTGTATAACTTGGGTCCTGGGGATCAAACTCAGGTTGTCAGGCTTGGTGGCAAGTACCATTACCTACTGAGTCATGTCACTGGCCCTCCTTTTTTAAATATTCTTTTTATTCTATGTGTATGAGTGTATTGCCTGCGTGTATAGTAGTGCACTCGTGTTGTGCAGTGCTTGTGGAGGTCAGAAGAAGGTGTCAGATCCTCTGGAACTGGTGTTATAGACAGTTGATAGCTGCCACGAGGATATTAGGCCTCAAACCCAAGTCCTCTGCAAGAGCAGCCAGTCCTCTTAACCACTGAATCATCTCTTCAGCCATCTCTTGTTTTTTTTTTTTTTTACTGACAACCTTTCTGACTTGGATGAGATGGACTCACATTGTGGTTTTGATTCTCATTTCCCTGGTGGCTAAGGATGTTAAACATTTTGTCATGTATTTATTGGCTATTTGTGGTAGGCTTTTGAGATTTGTATATTCATTTTGCTTGCCCATTTATAGATTGCATTATTTGTATTGTGATGTTTATGTTTTTTGAGTTCTTTATATATTCTTCATAATAATCCCCTGACAAATGTATCAGTGGTAAAGATTTTCCCCATTCTTCAGGCTAAGAGAGAATTGAGTGTGCTGGTGGCAGTTGAATCCAGGGCTTTTTGCATTCTAAACAGGTGCTATAATACTAAACTGTATCTCCAGCCAAAACAGAATGTTTTTTCACTTTGAATTGCTCTTTTACTCATGCTTGATTCAAGACAGATTTTTGAACACAAATTTTTAAAAAAGTTTTAGAGACATTATATCGAACAAATTTCATCAAAGGGAACATTTACTGGAAAGTTTTAGTTAACAAACATGGCCTTTGAATTGTTTTGAAAAACACTAGAAATTGATGGAATTAAGCAAAATTAATCCTTCATTTCTATAGCCATATCATGAACTTAATTCACTAGGACAGTCTCTCTGGGATTGCACTTTTCTATACAGTGTATTCATACATTTCTGTTCAGTAATTATCCTAATGAACAAATTGACAAATTACATGGTGTCTGTCCTATTCTTCCCTTAGCCAGAATTTTGGATAATTTTGGTTATTGGAATATTTAACATTTTTCCAGTTTTAATTAAGATTGGACTTTTGACATCTGTTGGATTTTCTGTTAACTGTCAATAATTGAATTTGTAAAGTTTCCTGTCTTAGTGCAAATCAGTGAATCAGGGACTTGTTTAGTGTATTCAAGGAGAATTTGATTGAGGCTTATAATATAACTTAACTAGTGACTTTAATCATGACTTTAGAAGTCAGCCTAAGAAAATTTGAGGTATAGATTTTATTTTCTTAAATTTAGATTTGTTAATTCTCTTCTAAAGAAAATAAATTCATTTAATGTATCAACTTCTGATTATCACCTTAAATCATGACTGGAAGACAAGTAATATTAACATGATTATTCTGTATGTTTTTCTTCTGCAGATCCTTCTCTGTTATTCAAATAATGGTCATTACGATTGTGTGTACTCAAAACAATATCAATCAACTGCAGGAATTTGTCAAGGTATATGAAAGCTTCATAAACATTGGGTGTGATTTCAGATGATTTATGGGTTCTTAAACTGAAGGACTCACTAAAAATACATTGTTGGTGTCTGTAGAACTTACTGGTTTATGAATGCTTTCATATTGTTATGAAAAAATCTTATTTTGACAATGTGATTTTGACTCTTTTTCTTCCTTCAGCTATATTGTATGAAATTCTCTATAAAGATGTATTTGTTGTGGATGAAGAAACATTGAAATCTGCAGTTGATTTATTTCGAAGTGGTTCCCGGAGAAACAGAAATAATGCTTTGACTGGAAATGTAGAAACCCGTACTGAAAACAGAAGTACAACCCAGGATAGGTACTAAATGGGAAGGGGTTTGGCAACTCTGTGTTTCTCTGAATCATCAGAAAGTTGGAATAGCCTGGTTACATATATACATGTACATTTGTGTTACGGATATTTTTTTATTGAAGGGAGGAAAGTTTTATCAAAAGAATATATTGTATTATGTCATGCTCAGACTTTAAGAGGTCTGTTAAAGTCAGTACTGTTTTTGGAGAGGGACTAGAAGAGTCTTTAGAATGAATCCACTAATCTCAGTTGTACACTAATTAGTCATTGTTTATTAGACAGATCCCTGTACCTACTGGTATAAAATTTGAGGTCACAGTGGATCTAAGAATCTTAAAAAAAAAAATAAAAAGTACCCCCAACCTTCAGAAGGCACCTTTGCCCATTGAGCCATCTTACCAGCATGCAGAATTTTTTAAAGCTTATCAGGACCACAAGGAATGGCAATAGTTTTATCAAGATAAAAGTTGCTTCATTCTTCACTGATTGCTTAGGTACTTCAGGTTTATGGAAACTGTTGTACTAGGAAGGCAATATTACCACAAATTTGCCAGCTTAAAACAATACATGCATCTTTTATATGATTTAGAAATCTTGCCATGGCTTAGCTGGGTTTTCTGCCGAGGGTGTCACAAGACTGTAATGAAAGTTTTGAGTACTTAACTGAAGCTTTAGGGAAATTTATACTTCCCAACTCATGCTTCTTGGCAGTATTTAATCCTTTTCTGACTGTAGGACTGGTAGTTTTAGATTTTTGTGGGCAATAAAGGAAGAGCCTAGTCTCAGCTTGGTGAACATGGATGCTTATTTTTTTACTGGTGGCAGAGGAGGGAGAGAGAGAGGACTCCACTAGGAAGGAGTATCAAAGGAACCGTCTTAAGAGTATATCTTAACAGGAAATAATCTGCTAAGTAACTATTTTGAAACTTGGGCTACTTTGCTAGCTACATTTATATGATGTCATTGTTCTGAATTTTTTCTATTAGAATTGAAGAGCATGGTGCCTGCTGCAGTACTGAAAATACACCAGAGGGCTATAATCAAAGAAAAGAAGATTCAAAGGTTTGATAATTTGTTTGTTTTCTGAGACTGGGTCTCCTTATAGCCCCAGCTGGCCTAAAACTCCCTTTATAGACCAAACTGACATTGATCTCTGAAAGTCTGTTTCCCTATGTTCATAGACCAGCCCTGACTCTTACAATCTTTCCACCCCCTCTTCGAAAATGGTCCCTGAGCCATGGTGGGTGAGGTTTAATATAGGAGTCCTATCCAAGGACACACACTCTGCAGTCCCTTATTCTCTAAAATGTAGCCAGTTGTGGCCTTCGTGTGTATCACACTTTGTTGTATAAAGAAGCTTCACTAGTGAGAGTTGAGGGATGCACTAGTATCCTTTTCACCCCCTGTTCTGCCATGTTGCATGAGCTTTAGGTGTAGAGGTAGATATGTAGATATCTAGATGTCACCTAGGGCTGGGCATCTCTTAGATGCATATTCTCTGTTTCTAACCAGTTGTGGGGTTCTGCAGTGCCTCCATTTGTTGCAAAAAGAAACTTCTTTGGTGAGTGGTATATACCACACTTGTCTGTAAATATGAGGATTCCATACTTAGCATATGGTAAGAAATTACATTTGTCTAGAGATATAACAGAAATAGTAGAGTTTTTTTCTGGGCTCCATGACCTCTCCAGCCGTGTATGCTTGGCTATAATTTCAGGGCTACCCGACTTTGCTCCCATTGATTGAGAGGACTTTTAAGTGCAATCAGATAGCTGTTGATAACTACCCCCTCCAGATAACAGTGCCACTACTGCTACAATAGAGGTAGTTTGCTATGTTGTGGTTATTTCTAGCTAACTTGATTGATTCTCTCCCTTAGCAGTTTGCATAGTATTCTCTAGAACTATGAGAGCTAGTCTTCAGGGAGAAGGCAAGGCTTCCAGGTCAGTTCCAGCTCCATTGCTCCAAGTACTGTGTCCGAAGTATGTCCTTTCTTCACCAATAGGGTCTTATCTGAAAGTTCTAGGAGATAACTCTGGCAATAGCCTCTGGTTTTTGGAAGTCTCTTGAATTTCTCTGACCAGAAACTCGAAGGGAAGTTTCACCTGTCTGGCACTATGCTCCTGGCCATACAGCCCCTATGTAAACACATGCACTAATGTTCAGACACCATATGTGAATTTCTCAGGGGGTTCCTGAGCCAACACATTTCCCTCTGGCTTCTCATGCCCCTCAAGCGCCATTCATCTCCCTCCTACCCCCATCCAACCTCCCTCTTCTTCCCCAGTCCAAGTACCTGCCTTCCCCCATCCTTCCTCTCCTGGGTTCCCACCTCCAACCACCCCTACCTGCATGTCCTTCCCTCTTCCTCTCTAAGATGAAGACTCTTGCTTTTCCCAATATCCCTCCTGGTAACATCTGTTTATACTATTCCTCCTCTTTAGGGCTCCTTCTTTGCCCTTTACATCCATGTTTCCTTTCCATTTTCCTGGCTCCTGCTGTATATCAGGATGTATATTAACATATAAGGAGATTGGTTCTGTGATCTGCAAATGAGGGAGAACATACTCTGCTTACTTTTCTGAATTTGTGTTACTTCACTTAGTATAACAGCTTCTAGTTCCATCCATTTATCTTGAAATTCCTTTGCGTTTATGTTCATCAAAGATATGGTCCTATAGTTTTCTTTGTTGTTGTTGTATCTCTACCTTGTTTTGTTATTAGAGTGATACTAGCTTCACAGAAGGATTTTGGGAGTTTTCCCTTTGTTCTATCCTCTTGAATAATTTAAGAAGTATTAGTTGTAGATCTTCTTTGATCTACAATGTTTGGTAGAACTCTGCTGTGAATTCATCTGGGGCTGGGCTTTTTTTAGTCAAGTGGTTTTGTATAATACTGTTTCAATTTCCTTAATTGTTAACGTCTGTTTAAGCTGTTGTTCTTTTGGTTTAACTTTGGTGGTGTCCATGACTTTAGAAATTCACCTATTTTAGATTTTTCAAATTTAATGGAGTATAGTGTTTTAAAATATTCCTTTATAATGTTCTGGATTCTTTGGTGTCTTTTGTGATGTTTCCACTTTCAGCTCTAACTTTGTTAATTTGTATTTGCTTTTTCTTTCTTTTGGCTACTGGGATAAGGACCTGTCTATCTTGTTTAACTTTTCAAAGAACCAGCACTTTGATTTATTGATTCTTTGTATTGTTTTCTTTGTTAGGCTTTCATTAATATCTGCTCTGATTTTTGTTACTTCTCATGTACTAGATTTGGGTTTGGTTTCTTCTTGGGTTTTCAGAGTCTTGAGCTGTACTGTTAAGTCATAATTTATATCTGTTCTTTCTGATTTTTTAATTCAGGCACTTAGAACTGTAAGCTTCCTTTTTAGGAATGCTTTTAAGGTGTCCCCGAGTTTGTGTTGTATTATCATTTTCATTTAGTTCCAGGAATACTTTTAATTCTTTTTTAATTTCTTCTTTGACCCATTAATCATTCAGGAGTGTTTTGTTTAATCTCCATGAGTTCACGTAGTTGCTAGAGCTTCCTTTGCTGTTGATTATAAGATTTATTGTATTGTTATCTGATAGAATGCATGGAATTATTTCAATTTTTTTTGTATTTGTTGAGGTTTGTTTTGTGTCCCAGTATGGGGTTGATTTTACAGAAACTTGAACTATTGAGTAGAAAGTGTATTCTTTGGTGCTTAGATGAAACATCCTGTAGATGTCTCTTAGAGCCATTTGCTGTAAAATGTCATTTAATTCACATGTCTCTGTTTATTCTTTGTCCAGTTGACCAGTCTATTAGAGATAGTGTGGTATTGAAATCAACTACTATTATTGAGTTGTGGTTAGTCTGTGCTTTATAGTCCTGTAGTGCCTTTATTATGAAGTTGGATGAACAACAGTTTGGTTATATATGTTCATGATTGTAATATATTCTTGATTGAGTCTTCCTTTTATTAGAATGACGTGACCTACATTATCTCTTCCGATTAGTTTTAATTTGATGTCTATTTTGTCAGATATTAGAATTGCAACACGTGCTTACTTCTTAGAGTCATTTGCTTGGAATTTTTTTCCATCCTTTCAGCCTAAGGTACTGCCGATCCTTGAAGGAGAGATGAGTTTCCTGAACACAATAAAAAGATAGATTTTCTTTCTTAACCCATTCCACTATCCCGTGTCTTTTGACTGAGGAGTTGATGCCATTGATATTTAGATTTATTATTGAAAGATGTGTATTGATTACTGTCATTTTAACCTGTTTGTGTTCTTGGCCCTATTTTGTGTTTCTGTTATTATACTTTGTTTTCTTTCTATAACTTTCCGGGTGTACTCATTCCTATCTTCAGTCCTTTGTATTGCTTCAAGCATTCTCTGTAGGGCTGGTTTGGACATGAATTCTTTAGTCTATTTGTGTTATGGAAAATCTTCCATTCCCCTTTGACTGTCATAGACAGTTTTGCTGTATAAAGTATTCGGGCTTGGCATCCATGGTCATTTAGAACTGGGAATACTTTGGTACAGGCTCTTCTGACTTTCATAGTGTGCATTTAAAAGTGTGCTGTAATTCTGAGGGGTTTTCCTTTGTATGCAACTTGTTATGTTTCTCTGGCAGCTTTCAGTACTCTTTGTTCTGTACATTTAATGTTTTTAGTATGATGTGCCGTGGGGAATTTCTGTTCTGATCCTAATTGGTGTTCTTGGTGCTTCTTGTATCTGTATAGTATGTCTTCTCTTAATTTAGGCAAATTTTCTTCTGTAATCCTGTTGAAAAGCTGGTCAATGTCATTGACCTGAGATGATTCTTCTTCCTGTATGCCTATGAAGCATACATTTGGTCTTTTCATGGTGTCCCACATTTCCCATGTATTCCTTTTCTATGTTTTAAGAAAATTTAACATAGTCTTTGTTTAAAGAGTTCAGTACTTAACTTTGTAGTCCAGTCTTGATATTCTGTTTTCCATTTCATTCATTCTACTTGTGAGACTTTCTCCTGTTATTTCAAATTAACTTACTGAGTTTTTTTCAATTCTATCTCCATTTTGGCTTCTTAGGTTTTCTTCAGTATTTCTGTATCTTTTTTGAATTCACTTTTGAAGTCCTGAATTGTTTCTGTTATTTCATTCAGCTGCATATTTCTGTTTTCTTGAGTTCCTTCACAAGTTTATGCCTATCCTCTTTGAGTTGTCTGTGTGTTTTTTTTTAATTTCTTTGATCATGCTTATGATTGTTCTTTTAAATTCTGTGTTGTGATGTTCCTCAGGGTGATTCTCATAGTATACTTCTATAGGACTGGTGGGTTTCATTAAGGACATATTGTCTTGGATTTTTCATATACTTTGTGTTTTTGTGTTGTCATTTGTGCATATGAATGTTTTCTGTTGGTTGTGTGTCCAGTAGGAAATTCTATTCTGCTTTTGTTTAGTTGAATTTTGGTTCTGTTTATATTATGTCCTTTGCTCAGGTATGAAGGTTAGTTGGTTTGTGATTTGGGTTCTTGCAAGGTGGTGAGCTGTTCTGGGCAGTTGGTGGATCAAGGTCTGGGAGGGCCAGTCTGTGTCAGGCAGTGATCAGGAGTCCAAGGTAAAATAGGGGTGGAAACAGCTTGTGGAGATCCTAACAAACTATTCTAGAGAATTAAGCTAGTCTGGGTTAGAGAGCTAGTCCAGAGATCTACCACAGAAGAGAGAGTAGGTGTGGGTCTGGGCCACAGGCCGGTTGGGGGACAGGGTCGGGGTGGGTAGATTGGAGGTGTTCAAGCTGCAGGGGAATCACGACATGGTGGGTGGGATTTGACTTACCAGGGTAGTAGGAGAATTTGTGTTAGGTAGATAAGAGTTCAGGGGAAGGTTGGGTGGGGAGAGCCTCTGGAAGGTCTTAACAAACTACAGTAGAGACTTTAGCTAGACTGGGTTAGGAAGCCAGTCCAGAGATCTGAGGAGGAGGAGGAACAGAAGTGGGTTTGGGAGCAAGGCTAGCAAGGGGACAGGGTCACCTTTAATTTCAAATCTTGATCTTTGTTAATGATTTTTGTGTCCCTGAGTTTGTGGGCTTCTCTAGACCATTTTTCTCTTTTTCCATATAAGCTCTTCTAGATTATGTAGATTTTACTCCTTTAGTCCCTTGATTGTTTTCAAATGCATGGTAAAATTTTTATTGTGCTATTTTTGTTTTAATAATGAAGGAAAGGTAGGAATATGTACATTTTAAAAGAAGGAAGAAAAGAACCTTCATTCTTCCTCAAAGAAAGAAGAATTAAGGATGCTAAGTTTAAGCATGGTCATTTTTGTTTCAGTTTTCAGAAAATCCATCAAGGATGCTCTTTCCTTATAAGGTACTGAAAGCTCTGGATCCAGAAATCTATCGTAATATAGAATTTGATGCTTGGTTGGACAGTAGAAAAGGTAATGAAATATCAAAAGGATATTTTGGAATCCTGGTAGATTTAAGAGATTATCTTGCAGCTTATTTCTTATAGGGGCAGCTTTTGACAAACTATTATAAAAAAGAAAATAAAGCGATCTGGTGTGTGACTTAAATATTAGGGAGGAAATATAGGTTTAGAGATGGAGAGGGATTTTTTTGTTTTAGAGCCACATGGACTAAAATGTTACAGTGATAACGTGGAGATAGCCAGTTTTAGTGACTAGAGCAAACTCATCTGAAATTTAAGTGTTGTGACTACCTTGATTTGATAAATAGGTCAGAACTATTGATGAGATTTGATCTATTACATATTTAGTTTGGTTCATGAACTAAGAATGGTCTTTTTCATTTTTAGGTGGCAGAGAAAAGCTGAAAGAATGTTATATTATGATACATGAAAATTAAATTAAGTTTTGCAGGATAATTTAATACTTTTATTAATTACATTCATTTTGTGTATATATGTATATGTGTACCATGGTGCCTGTATGGAGGACAGAGGAGAAATTGTGATAGTTCAGTGGCAAGCACTCCTATCTGCTGAACCATTTCAACTGCCCTAGCATTGAGTACTTTTGACCATCTCAGGAAATATAAAATTACTTTTGTGGCCCAGGAAATACAAAATATTTGCTATCTGACTCTATAAAACCTATTTACCAATCTTTGAAATAGATCATTGTTTCTCTGTATAATTAATCAAAAGATAACTAAAATACTGTCCAGATGGTCGACGTATAATGTTTCACATTCAGCTTCTTGAACTTAGGTGAACTTAGTATCATTAATTAGAATGAGGTTAAAACCTAGCATAATATAAGTTAATTAAATACATACATGCAAATGCATGTATACACATGCGTGAGACTGCTTGGTGTTACTTTCAAATTCTACCATTTTAGTGTTTAAACAAATCTAAAGTACAGATGATCAGTTTCTACGTATTTGTGCTGTAAAGGATAGAACTAATCTGGCAAGTATGTTTAAATTGACCATAATAATCCATCAAGGGTGTGAGGATAGCCCTTTAGGACGTTTGTTTCTCGACTTCTCCTTCTAATGATAGCATTGTCTATATATTATGATAAAACTATAATAGGAAATTAAATAATATACAGTAGGAAAGGAACCAAATAAATTGAGCTTTAATCATTTTTCTCTTTTAATAGAACTTCAAAAATCAGATTACATGGAGTATGCTGGGAGATACTACTATTTAGGAGACAAGTGTCAGGTTAGTTGCTCTTTGAAGATTAATGATTTGTTTCTCCAAGATTGTGCTTTTAATCATTAGTATGAATTGCTCAAGCTAGTTATGGTAATGCATGTCTGCCTTCATGGCACTCAGGAAACATAGGAAAGAGGATCATACATTCAAGACCATGCTGTGTAGCAAAACCTTGTCTGAAAAACAATGATTGGGGATATAGCTCAGTGGTAGAACACTTGCTTAGGATGCCTAAGGTACTAGTTTTGATCCCCAACAGTAGCAACAAGAGAAAAATAAAAGCCCGTGATCAAGACTTTATAAAATGCTTTTTAAAAAAAGATTTCATTGTTACTGTTTGCTTTAGTTACAAACTTTTCTCCTAATTAGATGTAAACCAGTATATGCTTCTTCTAATATCTAGACTAGCCATGATCTCAGTTACTTTGAAAAAGTAGACTTTAAATTCCATTTGGATTAAAGTGGTATTTTTGTTTGGCTGAGGACAGACCTGTCAGTGTACCAGACCACTGATAAATTCTGATTTCTTCCTTTCTTTCAGGTTTGCTTGGAGCCAGGTGGGAAATACTATAATGCTCACATTCAAGAAATCGGAAATGATAAAAATTCAGTAACAGTTTTCATTGAAGAATTGGCAGAAAGGTAAGAATATAGTAATAAAGTTCATAAAATCTTTGTTTCCTGATGCCTTTTCATACTGAGTTGAAAATTACCAGGAAGTTAGTGAGAGGAACAGAATTATATCTGTTGACCTAATTATTTTGAATAATAAAGGTATCTATTAAAGCATAAAATCTAATATAGGTATCACATAAAAATATCTAAGTGTAGGCATGGGCAAATTTATTAGATATGTTACATTAAGTACAACTGAAGTTTCCTAAAACTATTAAGAGTATTTGAAAGATGGTTTGTTGAGTTTCTATCAGTATCAAGATGAGTTACTCCATTTCTTTTCAAATTTTGCTCAGAGGGCTTTGAAAACATAAATTGAACCCAGCCTTCTAAATTTCTCATTCAGTAATTCTGAGGTAAGGCCCAAAAATTTGAATTCTTTAAAGGGTATAAAAGAGAGTTTATTCTGGAGCTAAATATAAAATTGAATTAATAACATATTTCCATGTAATGTTATTGCATTTGTAATTCAAGCTACTTGAAACAGTAAAGTTATCTCTTACTCAATTAACATGTCCATAGTGAGTCAGTTAAAGAAGCTTAAGTCAACCAGACTTTGTTTTTTGTTTTGTTTTGGTTCTGGGAATTGGACCTAGGACCTTGGACTTGGTAAACAAGCACTTTACTACTGAATTGTATGCCCAACTCTTGTTTTTACTGTTTATTTTGAGATAAGGTATCACTAGTTGCCCAGGCTAGCCTTGAACTTGCAATCACACTTAGCCTCAGGCCAGTGCCATCAAGCCTAGTGGCTAGGAGCTCTGTTTTGAAACAAGCATTCATGATCACAGGCAAGGAAAACATAAGGACATGACAGCTTTTCATGCTCCTTAAAACATTTTACATTTTATTGGCTAAAGTAAGTGTTTATGTAGCTATGACCCATCTGAGTTAGGTTAGGAAATTATCTGTTTTCAGGGAGAGGAAGCAAGTCTTGTGAGTTAATACAGTCTCCCACAGTCTTTCTTCTGCATGGGATAGTTACTACAAACAGTTGGGAAATTGTTTAAACTACTCATAGGCTGTCTAAGCTAAAACACAGAACCAACTGAATGAACAAATGAATAGGAAAGCTAGTGTGTATATGTTTAAAGAAAATGTGCTTGAGAGTGAAACAGGGGGGCTAGGGTATGTGTACTGAATGGGAGTTAAATCTGTGCTGCAATGGCTTCATGGTACTTTTTATTTCAAGGCATTCACTTCCTCTGGCTAACTTAAAACCTGTTACCCAAATGGCTCTTTTTCCTCCCTGGAGTGTCATGACAAGTCGACAAGGAAGAGGTTACCCCAAAATAACTGGCAGCTGTCTCCCGGAAATAGGTTTGTATCTTAAAGGTTTTACTTACCAACATTGTTCTTTTTAAAAGGTATGCTGTCCTAGTTTGCTTTCTGTTGCTTTGTTAACTCCAAGACCAAAAGCATCTTGGAGAGGAAGTGGTTTATTTCATCTTACAAGTTACATTGAGGGGAGCCAAGCTGAAGCAGAGACCTCAAGAATGGTATTTATTGGCTTGCTCAGTTACCTTTCTTATAGAGTGCGAGCCAATATGTGTAGGGATGGCACCATGCGCAGTGGGCTGGGACCTCCTATGTCAATTCGCAATTAAGAAAATGCTTCCTTGGCCAAGCCAATGGAGATAATTCTTCATTGGGATTCCTTCTTCAATTTAGTGTCAAATTGATTTAAAAAACCCTAATTAACATAAGTCATGACCTGTTGTAGAGTAGGGTTTCTTCCACACTTCTGTGCTTTGGAATGCCTAATGTATTGGGAGGAGGGGGCTGTCCTGTGATCCTCGACTTCTAACCAATAGTTTCTAGTAGCTCCTTCTGTTTAGGTGTATATACAAAAATGGTCTTCAGACATTGGTAGATGTCTCCCTTTTGAAGGGAGGTGGGAAAATTGTTCTTAAGAAACTACTTTTCTAGGGGACTCAGATATATTCAGCATAATTTTTTGAAGAATAATAATGTGAATAGAGTAATATTTTTTGATAACCAAATCATGTACTGACATACCCATCAACCCAGAAATTAACCTGCTTGTTTGGCCCTTTAACAGTGAAAGATCTAGTTGAAAACAAATTTCCCCCTTACACTTAGATACCTGCTTGATTTGTTCCCAAGAAAACATCTGGCAGTTTAAGGTCCTATGAGGGTGGAAGAACACTAGAACTTTTACTTTGCCTGTGAAGCCTATTTACTACTGTTTATCTTCTTTTTCTAAGTTGTGTCAGAGATGAGCATGAAGCAACGGAAGAAGTTGTTTAAGAAAATTCGAGGGAAGGAGGTTTATATGACCATGGCTTACAGCAGGGGAGAACCCCTCTTCGTGCCCAGACTTGAACATAGTATGCATTATGGACATGACCCTCTACTGCACTACTCACAGACAGCTGGCCATATTATGTCCAGTGAACATTTCTATTCTCCACATTCATCTCAGAGACAAGGTCGGGGATATGGCATGCCCAGGTGAGAATTAGTTGATTTTCATGATAGTGTACATTTTTGTTTATGTCTTGGAAATAGCTTCTAGACTGAATTATAATAGAATTGAAAAATAGTACTTTAATACTTGGTGCCAAAAGAGAGCATAGAGCTGATGCATGCTTAAATTCTTGTTATTCATTAACATATTAGTATTTTCATAGTCTTCAAACCTGTGAAATAGGTAAAGAAATGTTCAAAGATACAATGCCACCAAAATGAGTGATCAGATGATATATGACCATTGTATCCATTAGTGATGGATAAACCTAATACCAAGGAAAAGGTCTTTCTAGTTGAACATTTCAGAAAGGTGTGTTAAATATATTTAACTGTGGAGACTGACAAAAGTTAAATAATTGTTTTATATTTTTTTTCATTAGGGATTCATCTCACTTGATAAATAGGCAAAACATGCCAAGCCCTAAAGTTGGGTTTTACCCTGGCCCAGGTAGAAGGTGCTGCCACGGCTATGATAATGTCTCCTATAGATCTCGGTAAGTGTTTTAAGTGTTGACAGATGGGGAAAAAGAAAAAGGGTGTGTCTATGGTATTATTGCTAAGCAATGATAATATGGACTAAGTTTTAAAAAAAACTGTCTTTGAAAAGATGTTGAATTTTTTATTATGAAGGGATATTGGATTTTGAGATGTTTATCTGGCAGTAAGAAATTAGAAACTAGTTACTCCCATATTTTAACTTATTTCTCCTTTTTGCTTTCCAAACTAAGTTCTTTTAGGCGTAGTCACCGTCAGATGCATTGTATGAATAAGGAATGCCAGTATGGATTTGCCCCAGAGAATGGTTTGGAACAAACTGTTACTTTTTATGCACTTGAAGAAGGGAATGAGAGTGCTTATTCAACTTTGCCTGTAAGTGAGTGAGAGCTTCACTGTTTTTTTTTTTTTTTTAGAGGTTCTATGAGGAAATGTTTTGTGGTATCATTCCCCTGTCCAAAGGATCAAACTTAGTACCTTAAACCTACTCTACATCTGATCTACATTCTCAATCCTAATTTTAACATTTTTCTGTGATCAAGTAAATCCCTAGGGCCTTAAACCCATACCTACTCTATAATTGATTTACATCCTTAGCCTTTAATTTTAATATTGTTGTGTGAACAGTGAGTAAAGCCTATCAGCATGAACTATAGAGCTAATAAAGTTGAAAAGAGGTTGTTTTTTAGCTACTGCTTTTCAAGGAGATAGAGGGATAGTTTTGTCTATATTTGAGTTAACATTTTCTGTTTTATTGTTTCATGTGTCTTGGATTCTAAAGTATTAAATTTGAAATATTCACATACTGCTCTTAGGATAGTATTTCGTGGTTTAACTTGTCTTTCAGAAAATTCTCTAGCCTTTTTTTCTGACTATATAGGAAGAACTGCATGTGCATTTGTCTCTTTGGTACAGAACCATGAAGGTCACCCTACAATGGGTCCTGTTACTTCAGAATACTGTGTTGCAAGGCAGGCCCATAACTCAGGCAAACAGACTGTGAATTCAGAAGAAAGCAATGAACAGTGTGACAATGGTGAGTCAAATTACTGCTCAGCAAGTTTTGCAAGGATGATTCTTTTGACTTTAGTACAACAGAGCTCAGAAATACTGACTTTTGTTATATTGTCCTTTTCTGGTAGCTTGAAAGATTTATTAAGATTTATATGTTTGGAGCCAGTGAGATTGCTCAGTGGGTAAAAAAATGTGCTTACCATGCAAACTTAATGACCTGAGTTTAATCCCTAGAACCCATGTAACCCAAAGAACTTGAGCACTAAATAATACTATTTACTGAATCTTTTATGTGATCCATTCTAGTAATTATAATTTAATATACTCCTTACTGTATTCATCTGAGAAATAACATACCTGTTTTATATATAAAGAACTTGAGGTTCAAAGGTTAATGATATTACTAAGGCTAAAAATAAAGTGATAAATAGTAATAAGTGACAGAGGTATATTTTTGTAACTTCAAGATATAGTTTGCACACCAAAAAATTCACTCATTCAAAGTTTACAGTTCAGTTTTTCTTTCTAGTGTATTCACATTCAGATAATCATCCCCATGGCTTCATCATCCCTCAAAGAAACCCCATGATTTATATATACCTTTAACAGTTACATTATCTTATATTATGGAGTGTGTTTATTTTGTCATTACCACTCAGTGACATATGCTGAAACAATTATGGAGGCTTATGTGGCTTAAGGAAGTGGTAAGTGTTTTTAATGAATATTGGTTGTTTTCTTCTAATACTCTTTCCTATTCCTTACATAGAAGAAAATATTCTTGACACCTAAGGGAATTTTGAGCAGAAATTTTTGCTGTTCACAGCTTACCTCTGGCTTCAATCTGTTGACTAATATGAAAGTTCAAATCACTTTTAAGCACTTGATGCATTTTAATTTTGAAAATATGGCTCATAAAACTTTAAAAAGCAAATGTTGGCCACTTGGATCTACTGAGTAAAAAGATCTGTGTATACACATTTCATTTTTTTTCCCTAGGAGGATATCATGAAGACTTTCCTTCTCCTTCCGATTAGTGAGATCTAGATGTAATTTGATGTTCTTCATTATTGATGGAATCACAGACTAAAATAATGTTCATTTTTTACTTTGTCTAGGTCCTCTAGAACCAGGCTATGAAACTCCTCGTGTGTATAGCACAACTGTATCTACAGCAAACCTGGTGGGTATTTAACAACAAACACTAAATAATGACTTAGACCATAGAATAGGGCTACTGTTCTTAGAGCTATGCATATAAATTTTTCTAAATCAGAACAACCTATGAGTTCATGTTCCCATTTTGTATATGAAATTAAAAATGTAGAAATTCACTCATTTAAGATCATACTTTTGTGAAATTAACCTGTTTTGGAATATTTTTAATGTGAACTGATAGAAGAGGAAATTCTAACACTGACAGTAACAGACTTGGTTTTTCTGTCAGAGTGAGCTATAAGTCTCACTATAACAGAAGTTTGCCTCTTAGTTATAGTGGATACACAGTGGAGACTATAGGAGAACTAGCTTGGGGAGTCAGTCTGATCGGAGCTTTATCTGTAGTTGTTAAGGCATGAAATGAAAAGTGATAAATAGTGTTCTGACTCTTACGGCATCCACTGGAGATAATGTGGATTGCTTTTTCATTTCACTAGCCAAAGCGTATCCTACTAAACCTACCTTCTCTGTGCCTGGGAAGTAGAAACTTGGAACATTTTGTTAGGACTAAGAACTATATATTCAAATTTATACCCTTCCCACAGACAAAATACTGGCTATTACCCCCCAAAAGGCCAGCTCATTATAATCAAATGCAATGCCCAGGATTTCTGTAGAAGAACTCTGTATTGGATCCAGATAGAGGGTTTATCTTGTTGTTGAAGTCAAAAACTAAAAATGTAAAAGTCCTTCCCTACCCTCACAGTCCAATTTATAAAGATCAAAAATTGAAACAAAATTCCTACTTAGAATTCAGAAATATAGGAGAAACAATTATTGGTCTATAGCAATTCTGAGATCTTGTAGGCATACATTATGAGGGTCTGTTCTGTGTCCCTCTCCCAGAATCATGTGGGTACTGTTCTGGGGCTCTTAAGTACTCAAAGCCTGTCCGATGAGACTATATTTGAAGTAGGAATTAAAGAATAATCATCCTTGGAAAGTGAGTAGTATTCTCATTCTACAGAAGATTATGGGCCCAAGAATTGTTTCACTTGCATGAATTTAGGTTCTGACTCGTAGTTCCTTTGGATGAGGTTAATTTATTGAGATTCTGTTTTGTTTTGTATTTCTGTAGTCATATTTACAATTCTTTCCTTATAAAGAGATACTAATTAGATTTGGTATGATGCTTTGCTTTATTTTGTCTTTGCTTCTGTACTTGGTTGCAAGTATTTATGAGGCATTGATAGAACATCCATGCCTTGAGAAACTTCCATGAATAATTTTATCAAAATATGGGATTTACTCTGTGTATTCCTATTTTTTTGCCTCTTGCTTTGACACATCATGATGTATACAGACATCTTAATGATTTGATTCATGCTGCAGAATTGATTTTTAACTTTGTCATTCAAAGTTTTTATTATGTTTTAATTTTATGTCTATGAGTGTTTTGCCTACATGTATGTAAGTATATTCATGTCATGCAGTGCCCATGGAGGCCAGAAGAGGACATCAGATTTCCTGGAACTGGAGTTACAGATGATTATTAACTGCCATGTGGGGGCTGGGAACTGAACCCAGGTCCTCTGCAAGAGTAACCAGTGTTCTTAACCACTGAACCATCTCTCTAGCCCCTAGTTTTATTTATTTTTATTATTGAGATTTCATACGTGAGTATTGTGTTTGCATCATTTCCACCCCCCCAGTATCCTTCAGCTCATTCCATGTCCCTTTCAGTTTCTTTTCCTTTTAAGAATTTTTTGTTATTTTTATCTTACGTGTATGAGTGTATTGCCTGCATGTATGTAAGTGCACCTGTGTTGTCCAGTGTCTTTGGGCGTTAGAAGAGGGCATCAGATCTCCAGGGACTGGAGTTAACAGATGGTTGTTAGCTGCCACGTGGGTCCTGGGAATTGAACCCCAGTCCTCTGTAAGTGTAGCCAGTGCTCTTAATTGCTGAGCCATCTCTCCAGTCCCTCCTCAATTTCTTGTCCTCTTATTATTGTTACATATACATATATACATACATTTAAATAAATGAATCTATTTAATGGTGCTCTTGTGTTCATGTGTTTAGGGTTGACCACTTCTCAGGGACCTAGACCTTGAATAAAACTGATTGCCCCTCCCTTAGTATCCTTTGATTGCCTGTAACTCTTCATCTAGAGGTGGGGTTCCATGAAAATTCCCCCATCTGTATTGGCATGTCACCTGGTTTGTCAGTATGCAAATCTTGTAAGGCTACCATACTGTAGAGATTTCATGGATGCAGCTTCCTTATTATATCTAGAATGCATTATCTAATAATAGCAGGTGTCTTATTCCTCTAGCTCTTAGAATCCTTTCATCCTTTCTTCCATGATGTTCCCTGAGACTTAGGTGTAGAGGTTGCATTTTATTAATTGGGTCTATGTACCACACAGTTACTTACTGTCTGCATTTTGATCAGCTATGAGCTTTATAATAGTCACCATCTGTTGCAAAGAGAAATTTTAATGAGTGGTGAGAGCTACTGTACTTGTCTGTGACTAGTAGGATATGTACTTAGAATATAGTAAGAAATTACATTGGTCTGGGAAAGTGGCAGTAGTAGATTCTGCTCTAGGTTCTATGACCTCTCCAATTGTGTATACTTGGCTATGTTTACAGTACCAAGCATAGATTATCTCCTATTGAGGGGGCTTAAGTCCAGTTAGACAGTTGTTGATTACCCCCAAGATAAAAGTGTCACTATTACAGCTATACAGATAGATTGCTGGGCCAGTTACTGTGATTTCTAGGCTGTGTTAGCTGGGTAGGACCATTGTTTTTATTTCTCTCATGGCAGCTTGTATAACTCCTTCTAATACTAGGAGAAATAATCCTCAGGAAAGAGGCTTCTAGGTCAGTTGCAGTTCAGTTACTCCAAGTTCTGTGTCTACAGTATGTAGTGTCTTCAACTATAAGGTCTTCAGGTTCTAGAGGCAACCAAGGACTGTTGCACTCGTGTATATTATTTTGGGAATCGTTTAGACTATCTTGATCAACAACTTGAAAGGAGTTTTCCCTTCTCTGGCGCTGTGATTTTTGCTAGATAACCCCTTCAGCTATACACATAGTATATAGTCATATATATATGTATAGTCATCCTTCCTCCCTCCCCAGTTGAAGTGTCCCCCATTTTTCCCATTTCCTGCTTGATAATACCCGTGTCCTATAGTCCACCTCTTGCGAGCTCCTCTTTCCACTGTCTTCCATGGATCCTTTCTATTTTCCTGTTTCCTGTGTTTATTTCCATATATATATATATATATATATATATATGGAAATAAATATATATATATATTTCACATATAGCTCACATCTAAGGATTTGGAGCTAGGATCCAGAAATGACAGAGAACATGCATCACCTGTGTTTCTGAGTCTGGTTTACATCAGTCAGTATAGCACTTTCTAGTTCCATCTATTTAACTGCAAATTTCATGATTTTATTCATTTTTTTACTGCTGAATAGAACTCTATAGTGTAAATGTACTACATTTTCCTTATCCATTCTTCAGTTTATGGGCATTTAGGTTGTTTTCATTTCCTAGCTATTGTGAAAGAAGCAGAAATAAACATGACTGAGCACATATCTCTGTAGGAGACTATTGAATCCTTTGGGTATATGCACGCTACAGCTGGGCCATTGGTAGATCTGTTTTTAGTTTTTTGGGGAATTTTCCACACTGATTTTCATAGTGACTGCACCAGTTTGCAGTTCTCTCCAACAGTGAATGAGGATTCCCTTTTTCCCATATCCTCACCAGCATTTGTTGTCAGTTGTTTTCCTAATCTCAAAACTTTTGCTTTATCCTGCATAGCTTAGAGTTGAGATATTTGCTTCTGTGAATTGTTCCCTATGAATCTTCATATGCAAGGACCCTTGGCCTCTCATTCCAGCCTACAAAGTACTAATTCTTTCTTGTGCACTTTGGTCTGAAAAGACCTTATTAAATTCTGTGAGCAAGAATCAGAGCATTACTGGCATTCATTTTTGAAAATCACACACTTGCATTATAATCTTCCTAGTTTTTCATTACAGCAGCGTCCTGTTTCTAGTTATCAATTTCTGTTTTAATTAAGCTAGGTTATGCTGCAGTAACCCCTCAAATCTCAGTGCTTTTAAGAAATACGAAGTTGTGCTTCCTATATTAACATGCTTAGTGCAGGTTGGTAGTGGGCCTCATTGTAGTCACTTTTGGGATTCGCTGTTGGATTCAAGTTGATGGATACGTACTTTGACAATCATCTCAGCAAGATAAAAGATAAGAAATGAAACACTGACCATTAACATATTTCATTTTTCAGTGGTCAGCAGTTCACATGGCCTTGCCTAACTTTATTTTTCATTTCATTACAATTATTGGCATGGAACTTGCGCAAATTAATGAGCTTCACTGTTGCCCTTCTATACATGCATATATTATACATTGATTATATCCATGCTTTTCCATCTTCCTCTTTCCTAAGAACCCTTCTCAGTACTTAATCTTCTGTTTCCAGGTCTTTTTTATTTTATTCAGTTTTTTTTAATTTCACATATGAAAGAAACATGTGATACTTTCTTTTTGCATGTGACTTATTTTGCATAATGTGATACTGATACCAAAAAGGCATTCCTAACATTTACCTGGGAGAATTGAAGTATTTCTGAAGACCTTAAAATTATGAGATTTTCTACTTATGAAAAATGGTTTGTGTATTGACTTCTTCTTATGTTTTAAAAACTGCATCTTAGGAAGGGCATGAAAACGCTTGATATATGAGACTTGTCACCTTTTGCTTTATTTTCCTTTAAATGTTTTCCCTTATCATAATTCTTATACTATGTACTTTTAAAAACACCATCTCTTAAGCTTGGTATGGTAGAGCAAGCCTTTAATCTCAGCACTCTGGAGGCAAAAAGAGTTGGATCTCTGTGAGATCAAGGCTAGCCTGGTCTACATAGTTCTAGGCAACTGGGGCAGCAGGGAGACTGTATCACAAAAAACAATTTAAAAATAATAAAAATGCCATCTATTAAAGTAGTCATGCAAATGAAAAGATAAGTAAAAATCTTATCCATTTTGATTGACAAAAGTGGACATATTTTTCTCTTTAAATTTACTTGTTACATTCCTTTCGTTTGAAATTTATTTCATCATATACCACCATCGTTTTCTGTCCTTCTGTATGTTCCACTCTACCTGTCAGTCTCCTTGTATCATGTACGAGTCTGAGCCTCTCCAATCATCTTTTACAAAGTCATGTGCTTAAATCACATGGAAGTGTATTTGGATCTTATTGTATCTCTTAAGTCATGCTTTATAGGTTATACCTGAACAACCAGTTAACCCAGTCTTGTTCTAAGCTACATCTTCATATAAAAAGCTTTATCTTAGAAAATTATTGTTGGTGTTAGTGTTTGCATTTTTTTAGGCAAGAAATATAGATTTTAATCCTTACTTACATTTTAGTATTTACATTGAGTATAGTTCAATGCAGTGACTGCCTCTGTTACCAGTTACAAGAGAAGTCAACTAAATCAGTGACTAGTATGATACATTTTTGGGAATATTGTCATAGTAGTCACTTCCAAACTTGAGTGATTTCAGCACAGATCACTTTCATTTACTTTTTGATACTGAAACAAGTGTGATGTTTCAGTCATGTATTGTTTATTTTCTTGATTTCCCTTTATTCAAACATATTTCTTGCATCATTAAAGTCTCTTCAGGACAGAAGACCATGTTCTATGTCTACTCAGGACACAGTTACCTCATACAACTATCCCCAGAAGGTAATCTTCATAATGTTACCAAATAGTCATTTACAGTGGTCTAAATAGATGAAAATGAGTTTCTTCTTTTCTTTCCCTTCAACATAATTCTAAGCAGCTGCTTGCATTCATTTAAGTATTACTGTGGCTTCTGTTACCTGGCACAGTAATTAATAAATTCATTCAACAAATGGATTAAGCATCTCTTGTGTTCCAGACACAGCTTGCTCACATTAGAATCATACTCTGTTGTGAACTTTAGATGTCATGAATCAATCAGTAGTGAATGACTTGTCAAGTCTCTTATTTATTGAAACTTATGAATTTAGGGAGTCAGTATAGAAAAAGTAGCTGAAACCAGTGTGGGAAAGGGAAGAATGTGAGGCCAGCATCTAGAACAGGCTGTGGATCACCAAATTTTAGAAAGTGAGTAGAGAAGGAACAGTTATGGAAAAATTAAGGAAAGGGGAAAACTAGAATTTATTGAAGCCCTGGAAAGAGGACATTTCCAGGAGCCTATGTATCATTACTGCCAAGAGGTTAAACAAGGTAAAGATTAACAAGAGTGTAGTAGGATTTGTTGCTGTAGAGACCGCTGGTGACTTTGCAATTCTAGATCATCAGAGTGGGTGAAAGCCAGGAAATGGAAGCTGCCAGTGAAGACAGTGTTCGGGAGTCTGTTGTTTGTTAATGATCTTTGTACACATTATATATACTTTATGCTCTTGGAAAATAGTATGTTAGCTTAAGCAACTGAGACCTAAGCAGAAAAAAATTATCGTGTCTTGACATTATAAAGTTGTAAACTAAAATAAAGTTATACTAAATACAGAATATCTCTTCTTCCTAAATGAAATGTTTATGTGGAGAAATATACATAAGAGAAAATGAATATTTTACAAATTTCTTGACTAATATGCAGGAAACCTAGACGTTACCTTTTTAGGAAGAAGGCAGCTAGGTAGATGGAGAACAGGAGATTGTGGGAAACTTTCCATCATGTACAATTTGATGGCTTGATTTTTTTAAATCATAGCAATGTGTTATCATTACAGGAAAAAAGATAGCTTTCAAAGTAATTGAAATTTTGCAAAAGAAATAGTCTTATATAGGGATTGTGTAAAGATTAGCTTCTTGAGGAGCCTCATTAGTGGAGTAGGTAGTATGTCAGTCTCTTAGTTGACTTCTCAGACCAACTCTGGTTTAGAAACCAAAGTAAAGAATTCTAACCCTTTTTGCACTTGTAGGTGCTGGGAAATTCTGCAGCATTTGTAGCCTCCTGTGCCAGTCATGTTCCAGCTCCAGTCTTACATAACTGTGCAGAAGCTAATCAAGCTAGTAGTACCTCTGCAGTTTCTTCACAGAATGCTATACAGCCTCTCTTTGTACCTCCACCTGCACAAGTCAGTTCAGGTAGGTTATTGGTGCTTGGTTTACTTTGGAAGCTTCTTTTTCTACTCATGAATATGCACACAGAATTATTTTCCTTATTTGGTAGTATTACTTTAATTTCCAGAAGCAAGATTGTTTGACCTACTTCATAAAGTTTTTCTGTCAAGGGATCTATGAGATTTAAGACTTTCAATTCTGTTGGTTTGGTTTTCTTTTTATAGATAGAGCTCTGATAAGATTTTAAACCTATCAATTGCTACTTGATACTTAGAAGATTTGTACTGGTTTCTACAACTTTGAGTTGTTTTTTATTTTTATTGTAAGGGGGCTTGCTGAGGACAGAGGATAACTTTATGGAGTAAGCTCTCTTCTACTTTTATGTGCATTCTAGGAATGAATCTCAGGTCATCAGCCCTGAGCATCAAGTACATGTACCCACTCAGCCTCTTTGCTGGCCCTACGAATTATGAATTACTACATAAGAATTGATTTGGAGGTGTTATATAGTAAATTCCTGAAAATAACGAAACACTTATACACATAACATAAAAAATAGTTCAAATCTCAATTATAATTGTGGTAGGTTAGAACATAGTATGTGGAATTTGCCAGTTCCCAGTGATACTGTAAAACTTAGTCAGCTGAAGAGTATGGTAGAAAATCAATTCATTTTCTTGAATCTGGAAAACAATGTGAAAGAATTAGGTATTTGCCTTATTCATATGATCTGTACCACTAGGTAACCAAATAGTGGTTAGGAGAAGATGTGTTGTTACTTAGTATTCTAACTAGTTAATGAAAAATAGAAAAGAATATCATTTTCTGTTCTCTGTTGAATGGATGAACATTAAATATTAATAGATATTAAACTGTACTATAGTTTGAATCTGGAATGTATCCCAGAGATTCCTATGTTGGCTTGTTTGGAGATGGTAGAAACTTTGAGATGGGTCACAGTGGGAGCTCTTAGTTGAGGACCTATGTTTGAAGGGGATAGTGGAATGCTACCACTTTCTCTTGCTCTGTCTTTGCTTCTTTACTGCCATGAGGTGAACAACTTCGTCAGCTGTCTATTTGACAATGTAGCCTCTCTCTCACAGGCTCCAAAAGTAATGGAGTCATTAGATCCTGGATTGAAACATCTAAGAGTATTAGAGTAAACCTCCCTTTATAAGGTCATTATCTCAGGTATTTATTACAGTGGGAAATTGACTTATATTGCAGAAATTCACACACTACCTGAAAATGTGTGAAAGAATTCCTGAGTCTTGATTCAGTTGCCTATTTGTAGGAAATGTTTAAGAAGGTGTTGAACTAGCAAAATCCAGACTATGGGAAGTTTGGTAGTTCTTCAGAATAAAAACTAGTGAAATGTAAGGGATGGAGGAGGAGCAAATAGATAAAATTAAAGACATAACTTAAAAAATTTTGTTTTTGTCTTTTGTGTATGAGTGTCTTGCCTGAATGTATATACATGTACTCGTGTTGTGCAGTGCCCATGGAAGTCAGAAGAAGGCATTGGATTCCCAGAAATTGGAGTAACAGATGGTTGTTAGCTGCCAGGTCGGTGCTGGGGATCGAACCTAGGTCTTCTGCAAGAACAACCAGTGCTCTTAACTGCTGAGCCTTCTCTCTAACCCCCAAAACATAATTTTTAAAAATGGACAGAATTTTTCTAGGAATGCACTTTGGGTGAGAAAACTAAGGTGAAAACCATACAAAAGTGATTGTTAATTATGGTGCAGAGGAAAGGACCTGTCTGGTGCAGTTGACAGTTGTACTTCTTGACCTAGGTAATGTATTAGGCCAAACATTAGATTTATTTTCTCTATCAACTTCATTTGTAAATAAAAGTGCTTTGCATAGGGCTTAGAAATAGTCAATAAATGTGATGGGAATGTTTAGTTGGAAATGTCTTTCTAGACTTGCATTTTTACTTTCTATTAATTTGGGGGAAAACATTGGCTGTCTGCTTCTCGCAGAGTATTGAGTTTTAGAAATTGAAATGACAGGGAAGCCAATCATTTAATTCTTCATTTGGATGAAATCAATATAGAACTTACCCTTGCAGCTGGCAAGATTTCTTAGTTGCTAAGGTACTTGCTGCTGAGCCTGGTGAAGCTCAGTTCAATCCCTGGGAAGCAAATGATGGAAGGAGAGAACCAAATCCTCTACATTGTTCTCTAACCTCCGCATACGTGGACACATTTGTCCACAAACACAAAAAATGAATAAATATAACAAAAAAACTAAAAATAAACTAGATGATTTGTATCACAGAGCTGGAAAATTACTTAAAATAACCCCAAAGCATCCCATTTGTTTATTTACTTATTTAATTAGTTTTGTTTTGCAGCACTAGAGATCAAATCCAGGGCCCTAGAAATGCTCAATAAACACTCTTAACACTGAGCTATGTCCTCAACCCAAATGCTTATCCTTTAAATGCCACAGCTTTTCTGGAATTTTATTCTGCCTTCATTTATTTTGCATTGTTCTTGAGTTGCTTATAAACCTTGTTGACAGTTCATTAGATCAGGCTGCATTTACTTGCTCTTTCTCATTCATGTCAATCACCTAGATGAAACAATGATACTGTTCACTTTACTGTTCATGTTTCTCTAGCAACCTCCCATCATCCTTTTACTACTAATTTGCCAAGTGATTAGATGTGACAACTGCCTTTAATATGAGTTTCCCTATAGTTTTTTAATTCTGTCAAGTTCAAACTCTTCAATTTGGTAACTATTCCCTAAGACTTTTGCCAGGGCCAAGGCTCGTAAGTAACTCTTTTATGTTGAGGAGGTGCCACAAAGCATAGTGATCCAAGGTAAATAGCACTTAAATTCATTATTTTTAAAACATGAGGAGGATGAATGTTAAAAACCCATGATGAACAAAAGATCAGTTTTAAATAAAACTAGAACCTGTGGGGCAAACTTTCTTTAAGTCAGGTGAGATCTCCGGCCATGTAAATGCAAAATTGGATCCTGTCTCCACTGAAAATTTTGATAATTTATTCATTATGCATTTTTAGCATTAATTTTGGTGGTTTTTATCACACTTCACCTTGTACTCCTGTAATTTGATATCCAGAGAAGCAGAATCTAAGAGTATATATTCACATTCCCCTCTGAAATGTCTTGGAATAAACCATAGCTGCATGAACAATGAGAAATGCATTATGTTGAATTCTACTAATATTGTAGAAAATTTTTACTTCAACTATTTTTGAGTCCATATATCCATCATTCTCTGAGGATGAGATGCTGAGGCATTTCTAGAGTATGTGAGAATTCAAATTTTTTTTTTCTTAAAGTTCTTATTGTGGCTAGGAGTTGTTGCCCAGAGCTTGGTAGGTAGAGGCAGTGGAATCTCTGAATTCTAGGCCAATCTGGTCTAAGTAGTGAGACCCTGTCTTAAAAAAGAAAAACTGTTTACTGTAGTATTATACCTCTATAAGGAATGCAGGTCCTGAACTTGAGATCCTTCTGCCTTGTTCTCTCAAGTAGCTGAGATTACAGGCCTGTTTCACCTGACCTAGACTCCATTCACTTTTATAAAAACTTATGTGCTTTTTTTTTGAGTACATGTTTTAAAGAGATGGAAATAGAAATTTGTTTAAAGGGCCGTTTTATAGAAAAATGTAAACATTGGTGGATATTCTGAAAATCAAATTACTCTTCTAAAATTACAAAATTGGACATTTCTAAATGTATATTACAACTGGGAAATAATTCTTTAAGATTTTAAAAATTGCTGTGTAGTTTAGATTTTGTAAAGTTTACTGGTGTACATTTCTATAAATTATATAATGATACTACAAGCAAAAGAGGGTTGTTCATCCTTCCAAACTTGTGTATCAAATTTTGCGTCTTTTCTGTCATCTTTAGACACATCTCTCCTACTGTTAACATGTAATTGTATAAAAGTGTATATCATTGTTGAATTGATATTGTCAGTGAATGAAAACATAGTAGATTACTTCTTGCTAAATTATCAGAATAACAAATTCAGCTTGTGGATTATTTTTATGCTAAACTCAGTATGTTAGAACTCTGAATTTAATCCTTTATTGAATGACTAAAATGATTCAGTTAAACTTGAAAGGTTTGCAGTTGTCAATTTAATACTAAACAAACTTTTCTAAATGAGTGTTTTTAATATATTTCATGTTAAAACAATAGTAATAGATCTATAGATAAAATACTGTTTTCAGCCAGATGTGGTGGTAGTTGCCTTTAATCCCAGCATGTGGAAGGCAGAGGCAGGTGGATATCTCATAGTTCAAGGCCAGCCTGGTCTACATAGTTTGAGCCTGTCTCAAAAAACAAAGGAAAATCACAGACACTGAGTAGAGATGATGTTTGGACTGGTGAGATTGGCTCTGCAAGTAAAAGTACTTGCTGCCAAGCCTGATGATCTGAGCTTCATCTTCAGGACCCACAGGGTGAAAAGACAGAGCTGGCTCCTGAAGTTGTCATCTGATGAGGACCACCAATGCCTCCAGTACTATGGCATGCCTTCTCTCCCTGGCCCCTCCCCAACACATTCTAAATAACGATGGAATTTGAAATACTGTATCTAGCCTGCTTTTAGATCCTGTCTTCTTAGAACTGGAAGTTCATGATTTAGAGGTCCCTGTATTCTTTAGATGCTGCCAGATCTTGGAATGTTGCTAAAATCTTTACTCTGTGCAGTTTAGTCTCTTCATTTCAGTGTCTTCTGATTTGACTGAGAGTGACAATTTATTAGAAACGTCTTTAAATTTGTATTGGGGTCCCCTTTTGTTAAGTCAAGCCATGAGAATTCAGAATTCTATGATCATACTGGAGACCTGAAATTAGATGAGCTACTGATTTATAAAGTATTAACAGTGCACACTATCCCTATCATTCTGTTTCTATTCCTACTTCAGCAGCCCCTCTCCAGCTGCAGCCACAACCACTTCCTCCTCCTCCCACTCATATTGAAGGAAGAGAGGTTTCAAACCTATCTCCACCACCACCACTGCCACCGCCGCCGCCGCCACCACCACCTCCTCCACCTTATTCCTGTGATCCAAGTGGGAGTGATCTGCCTCAAGGTAAATGTATTTTGAGATTTGGTAAGGGTTACTGAGATTTTTTAAAAAAAATCTAGACTGTCTTTAGTTGACCAATGGGCAGGGAACCAAATGGAAGTCGACTTGAATGAATAATTCTAGGTGACTAGCAAGGAACAATTGAAAGTATCCTCTTTATAGTCAACAGGTAGATAGTTGGGTTGACTCATGACTCTCCTTCCAAATCCTCTCTTATAACTACATATCAGTCCTGAAAAAGATTCTCAAATCAACTGTTTTTATCAGTATGTTTTTTGAAAATCAAAAGTCAATATTAAGAATTTTCTTCTATTTCTTAAATTATTTCTAAAAGTGCCTGAAATTGTTAACATTTTTTGATACTTGGTATGTCAACTGAATTTTGAGAACTTGGAGAAAACTTTTAATGCAACTGATATGGCTTGAATTTTGACCACGTGTTCTTGTTTCCTTAAACAACCAGCAATAATTTTCCATTGGAAGTTCTTTGTTGCCCAAGTTTGACAATATTGCTCAACAGAGAGTTGAATGTTATTAGCAGATTGCTCATACTTTCTTGCTTATGACATTTTCCTGAGTTTTTTCCTAGTTCCTTTTATTCTGAGTTCTTCCCAACATCTGAACTATTCACCAAGATCATCTGCAGTTTTGTTTTGTTCCTTTTCCAGACAATAAAACATCATTGTGTCTATGGAATCTATTTCTAAAGCTAGCTAGCCTTTGCCTCAGAAATTTTGCTTACTTATTAGACATATTCACTTAGCTTTTTAAAACTTCCATTTCAAACTTTTAAATGATCTCTAATGGAATTCCTCATCTTTTTCCTCTTGTCCTTCACCAGTCTACACAAACCATTTATTCCTCTTCTTGGTTTCGTATTGTAAGTATTATTGTTGTTTCTAATTTACCCAATATCTGAACCCTGGTTTCTTTTGTCATCCTCTTGGGTCCAAGATGTACTCAACCACCACACAGTGCAGATTTGTATTTTTCTAGCATTTTATTGTGAAGATAATTAGATAAAAATTCGTTCTTAAAATTGATAATTATCTATCCACCACCAGGATTCTGTCATTGGCTTTAACTATACTTATCATTTATTGGCCCATCTTTCCTTCCATCTGTTTCTCTGTGAATTAATTTTACCTTGTTTTTGATGGATTTAAAAGTAAATTGTAAACACTAGACTTCCCCAACAAGAATGGATAATGAAGATGTGTATATATATATAGTAGACTGCTATTCAACTATAGGTAAAATCCTGTCATAGGTAGATGAATCTAGAGGACATACTATGCCATAAAATAAGCCAAATATTACATGGATTCATTTTTGGAGTCTAAAAAAGCTTACTTAATAAAAATACACAGTAGGATGATAATTCCTGGTGACTGAGAAGGGTATGGGAGATAGGTGAGTAAAAGAAGATTTGTCATTAGAAACAGAATTACAGTATATAGGAGGAATATGTTCTAGTGCTCTATTTGCATGGTAGGGTTATATATCTAATATTTCAAAATAATTAGAAAAGATTTTGAATGTTCTTACTATGGAGAAATGGTGCATGTTGGTGATGAATATGTTTATTTAAACATTTCATTATTGTACAATGATTTCATTATTATTCAGTGTATACATGTATTGAAACATACAGTAACTTGCTAATATGTATAATTATTGTGTGTTCGATAAAATCAGAAAATTAAAATAAAGCTTAGAAACCAGCATGTGTATCACTAGTGTTCAGTGTTAATGTCTCCTTTTGACATAGAGATTACATGTAATGAAATACACAAAATGAATACTGATAGTTTTAACAAATAATGTGCAATTATGTAACTCAAATCTTAAGGAATAAAAACATTATCCTTCTTTCACAGGTTTTTATTTTTATTTTTTATTTTATATGTATGAGCATTTTGTCTGCAGGTGCACCCATGCATGCAGTGCCCCCGGAGACCAGATGAAGACAACACCAGAGACCCTGGAACTGGAGTTACTGATGGTTGATAGCTGCTATGTGGGTGCTGAGAACTGAACTCAGGTCCTCTGAAAGAGCAGCCAGAACTCTTAACCAATGAGACATCTCTGCAGCCCCTCACAGTATTTTTTAATGAAATATTTTTGGCATATATGCATTTTTATGTACGTGCAGATACATTCATGTGCATGGAGGCCAAAGAACAACCTCAGTGTGGTTTTCAGTCATTCTTTTTTCTTTTTCTTCTTGAGATGGAGTCTCATTACTCTGGAATGGGTTCTCAGGCATCCTCTTTTTTTATTTTCCTTCTTCTTGATAGTATAAATGTAATCAGTAGTGTATAATTTTTATAGGATGCTTCTTAAACTGAATATAATGTTTTTGATCTTCATCCATATTGTTTCATTAAATCAGTTATCCATTTGCTTTTGTTGATGATTAGTATTTCATTGTATAAATATTTGATAGTTTCTTCTTGATGATGCCTTTGGGATGCTTCCACTTTGGGGCAATTCTGAATAAAAAAGAATTAAAAAATGACACCCATATGTCATGGTGCACACCTGTAAATCTCAGCACTTGGGAGGCAGAGGCATGAAGATCTCTGAGTTCCCGGCTAGCCAAGGCTGTATAGTGAGACCCAGTTTAAAGCAATCAAACAACAAAAGCCAAAATTTCATATATGTGCAAAAGTTGTTGTGAATGTAGGTTTTCATTTCCCTTCAGCATGCTCTTAGCAGTGAGATTGCTAGGTCAGAGAGAGGTGTATGTAGAGTGTGCCAAGCATTTTTAACAAAGATGTTCCATTTTGTACTCCAGTGAGCTACTAATTTCACTTGTTCCATTCTCACTAACATTTATTCTTAACATTGCCTTCAATATTAACTATTTTGATAAATGATAATGAATATTTAAAACCTTTATTTTTAAGTTTTTTAATTGAATCATTGTATATTTCATATAGAACAACTTAATCATCTTTATGTCCCCTTCCCTACTGGCACCCCCTCTATTTTATCAATTTAGTGTCCCCAAATGTTTCCTCAGTACAAGTTCATCCACTGAAGCCCACTTAGCCTATCCAGAGTCCCTGGATTAGATTAGCTCATCCTCACCCAACAGTAATCAGTTGCCAATATTTCTTCAGTAAAGGTTGGGATCTACTGACCATTTCCCCAGTTCCATGCTAGGTTTTTGTCTGCTTGAGTTTGCATGGGTCTTCAGCATGATCATATAAACAATTGTTATAGTTTATATGATCAATGTCCCAGGAACTTGTAGGATTCTATTTCCAAATGGTCACTCACCTCCTCACAGGCTCTTAACAATCTTTCCACCTTTTCTTCTGCAATGATCCCTGAGTCTTGGGTGAGTGAAACTTAATATAGAAGTCCTGTTCTAGGACCCACACTCTGCAGGGTCCTAATCTCCACCATGCTTTGGCTATTTGTGACCTTTTATGTTACTGGCCCTCTGTTACATGAGGGAGCCTCATTAATGAGAGTTGAGAGATTCATTAGTGTCCTCTTTACCCCTTGTTCTGTGTTTCATGAGTCTGAGGTGTAGAGGTTACATTGTAGATGTGCCACTTAGGTATGAGCAGTTGATGGACAGTATCTATGGGTGACCAGCTGTGGTAATCTGTATTAGTCTCCCTTTGGTGCAAAAGAAGCTTCTTTGATGAGCGGTGGGTGACTGGGATACTAAGAAGTTAATTAGCCTAGGGATGTGACAGCCTTAGGATTTCTCTAAGTGCTATAACCTCTGCAGCCATGTGTATTTGACTATGAATACAATACCACACATGAATTTTCTCCCATTGAGTGCTGTGCTGGTCTTTGATGTTGGTCATTATGCTCCTGTTGGGCCATCAATTGTTCTTCCTTAACTACTTCCCCCTTCCAGGGAAGTGACTTCCAGGGCAGTTCCAGCTCCATTGCTCTAAATCCTCTGTCTGAAAAAATGTCCTGTCTTCAGCAATAGGGTCTTGTCTTAAAGTTCTGGGAGGCTGTCAAGGGCTGTGGGCAGTAGCCTGTGAGTATCCTGGACGACCGTGGCCAATAACTCAAAGAGAGGTTTCTCCTGTCTGGCACTGTTTCTTGTTATGTAGCTTTCAACTATAAACATGGACTCATGTAGTGATATTGTATGTAGAATTTGTCATTAGGTTGTTAGACTAATATGATTCCCTATGATGTTTCAAACTAGGCCTTATTTCTCTCTCCACTTCCTTCCTTCCTCCCTCCGTCCCTCCTTTACCCATTTAAAATGTCCCCAGTTTCCCTATTTATGCCTTGATAATACCAGTCTCCTATTGCCTCACCTCTGTTGAACTCTTTCCCTTTATCCCCATAGGTCCTTGTGTAACCCTCTCTCCCCTGTCCCATTTAAATACCTCCCCTTTATCTATTTCTCCCTTAGTAACACCTGTCTCCTACTATTCTCTCTCAGGTTCTTTCCCTGTACCAGCTGGTTCCTTTCAATTTTAATGGTTCCTGCAGTTATATCAGGATACATGCTCATATAAAGATTTTATAAAGATTTGGTGCTAGGATCCACACATGAGGGAGAAAATATGTCGTTTCTTTTTTCTGAGTCTGTTATTTCACTTAGCATAACAGTTTCTAGTTCCATCCATTTACCTCCAGATTTCATTTTCTTTCTTTCTTTAGTGAGGAATTGAACTCCATTGTGTAAATGTATGACAGTTTCATTATCCACTACTCAGTTGAGGGAAACTTATGTTTCTTCCATCTCTTAGCTGTTGTGAAAAGAGCAACTACAAACACGGATGTACAAGTATCTCACTGCAGTAGTATGAATCCTTTGGGTATATACCAAGGAGTGGTGTGACCAGATCAAATGATGAATTTACTTTTTATTTAAGAGTTCTTGACACTGCTTTCCATAGGGGTTGTAGGAGTTTACAATTCTTCCAGCAGTGAATGAGCATCCCTGTTTCCCCATGTCCTCTCCAGTATTTGTTATCATTTGTGTTCCTGATCTTAACCAGTCTGACTGGAGTAAGATGAAATCTTTAAGTGGTTTTAATTTGCATTTCCCTCATTATTAACTATATTGAACACTTTTTCAGATGTTTCTTATTCGTCTTTATTCATTTGAGAATTGTCTGCTCAGATCCATAGCCCATCTTCTAATAGTCTCACTTGTTTTCTTTTCTTCCTTTTTTTTTTTTGAGTTCTTTATAAATTTGGAATGTTAAACCTCTATCAAATGTGTCCTTGTTGAAGATTTTCTCTCACTCCGTGTTTTCTCTATATTTCTTTGCTTGTTTCTTTTGCTATATAGAAACTTTTTAGTTTAATGATTTCCTGTTTGTTGATTATTGACCTTAATTCCTGAGCAGCTGATGTCTGATTAAGAAAGTCCTTTCCTGCACCTATATCTTGTGGGTTGCTGCCAATGTTCTCTTCTAACAGTTTTCAAAGTTTCAGGGTTCACATTGAGGTTTTTGATCCATTTGGAGTTGACTTTTGTGCAAGGTGAAAGATAGGATATAGTTTCATTCTTCTACAGGTGGAGATCCAGTTTTGCCAGCACCATTTGCTGAAGATGCTGTCTTTCCTCCAGTGAGTGTTCTTGGCTCCTTTGTCAAATATCAGGTGACTGAACTTGCATGTAGTCATGTTTGAGTCTTCAGTTATATTCCATTGGTCTACAGGTCTAATTTTGTGCCAGTACCATGCTGTTTTTATGATTTTACTTCTGTAATTTGAAAGTTTGAAATGTGGTGTAATTATCCTCCCTGCATTACTCTTTGTGCTCAGGGTTGCTTTGGCTGTCCAGGGTCTTTTGTGCTTTCATATGAATTTTAGGATGCTTTTTTGTAATTCTGTGAAGAATGTCATGGGTATTTTAATTGGGATAGCATCATTTTCACAGTATTCTTCCAATCCATGAGCATGTGAGGTCCTTTCATCTTCTGGTGTCCTCATCAATTTCCCTCTTTAAAGATCTAAAATTTTCATTGAAGAGATCTTTAACGTCTTTGGTCAGGTTCATTCTGAGATTTTTTTTTTTTTGAGGTTATTGTGAATGGGGAGGTTTCCTTGCATTCTTTCTACAATTGCTTGCTATTGGTATATGGGCTACTGATTTTTGTAGATTAATTTTTGTAACGTGCCACTTTACTGAAAGTGGTAATCATTTCTAGTTTTCTGGTGGAATTTTTGACATCTCTTAAGTATAATATCACATCATCTGTCAAAAGGGATAATTTGACCTCTTCTTTTCCAATGAGTACTCCTTTAACTCCCTTCTCTTGTCTTACTGTTTTAGCAAGAGTTTGAAGCTCTGTATTAAAAAGGAGTGAAGACAGTGGACAGCCTTGTCTGGTTCCTGATACTTTCAGTTTTTTTTCCATTTAGAATGATGTTCACAGTGGGATTTTGGTATATAACTTTAATTATGTTGAGGTAAGGTCTCTCAAGTCCAGTTCCCTCTAGGACTTTGAATATGAATGCATGCTGGATTTTGTCAAAGGCCTTTTCTGCATCTGTTGAGATGACCATGCAATTTCTCTCTGAGTCCATTTATGTTGTTTATGACATTTATTGACTTATTGAACCATCCCTGCATCTTTATATTAAAGCTGACTTGATCATGGTGAGTGATCTTTTTGATGTGTGTCTATATGTGGTTTGCAAGAATTTTATTGAGAAATTTTGTATCTGTGTCCATTAAGGATATGGGTCTACAGTTTTCTTTTTTGGTTGTATCTTTACCTGGTTTTGGTATTAGAGTAATTCTGACTTCATAGAAGGAATTAGGGAGTCCCCCCTCTGTTTCTATCTTCTTGAATAGTTTAATCAGTATTAGATAGAGATCTTATTTGATTTTCTGGTAGAATTCTTCTGTAAATCCATCCAGGCCTGGGCTTTTTCTTGGGAGATTTTGTATTACTGTTTCAATTTCCTTATATGTTATGGATCTGTTTAAGCTGTTGATCTCTTCTTGGTTTAGCTTTGATAATTCCCATGATTTTAGATATACATCCATTTCTTTAAGGTTTTCAAATTTAGAAGCACATAGGTTTTTAACATATTCCCTTGTAATATTCTAGGTCTTTTTGTTTCTATGTTATCTTTTCAAAGAACCAGTCCTTGGATTCACTGATTCTTTGTATTGTTTTCTTTGTTTCTGTTTCATTAATTTCTGCTGTAATTTTTGTTATTTATTCTTGTCTGCTGGGCTTGGGTTTCATTTATGGTTACTTTTCAAGATTCTTGAACTGCAATGTTAAGTCATTTATTTATGATTTTTTTTTAATGTAGGCACTTATAGCTATAAACTTCCCTCTTAGGACTGCTTTTAATGGGTTCCATAGGTTTTGTTGGGTTGTATTGTCCTTTTCATTGAATTCCAGGAATACTTTTATTTCTTTCTTAATTTCTCCTTTGACCCATTCATCATTGAGGACTCTGTTGTTTAATCTCCATGTGTTTGTGAAGTTACTAGGGCTTCCAGTGTTGATTTTAAGCTTTATTGCATTGTGTTCTGATAGAATTTCTTCATGGAATTATTTCAGTATTTTTGGTATTTGTTGAGGTTTATGTTGTATGCCCCAGTATGTGTTCAACTTTGGCGAAAGTTCGATGGTGTCCTGAATAGAATGTGTATTCTTTGGTGTTTGGTTGGAATACTGGGGAGAGATGTCTGTTATTTCCATTTGAGGTATGATATTGCTTAATTCAGATGTCTCTCTTTATTCCCTGTCCTGTTGACCTCTCTAATACTGAGTGGGGTATTGAAGTCCCCTACTGTTACTGAGTTGGGATTAATCGGTTTTAAAGTCCTGTAGTATTGTTTTTATGTAATTGGGTGCGATAGAATTTGGTGCATATATATTCATCATTGTAATATCTTCTTGGTTAATTTTTCCTCTGATTAGAATGAAGTGACCCTCTTTATCTCTTCTGATTAGTTTTGGTTTGAAGTCTGTTTTGTCAGATATTAGAATAGCAACTCCTGCTTGTTTCTCAGTGCCATTTGCTTGGAATGTTTCTTTTTTTTTTTTAACATCCTTTCACCTAAAGGTAGTGCCTCTCTTTGAATATGGTATGGGCTTCTTGCAGACAACAAAGTGGTGGATTTTGTTTCTTGATCCATTCAACTAGCCTGTGTCTTTTGACTGTGGAGTTCAGTCCTTTGGTATTTAATGTTATTGTTGAAAGATGTGTATTGGTTCCTGTCACTTTACTTTCTGTTTGCATTTTTGGCCTAACTTTGTGGTTTCACTGTTAACACCTTTATTGAATTTCTTCCTGTTGTCCCTTGGGGTATAGTCATTCCTTTCTTCAGGTCTTTGTATTGCTTCAAGTATTCTTTGAAGGGCTGATTTTCTGGACACATTCTTTTAGTCTATTCATACCATGAAATGTTTTTCTTTCCCTTTCAATGATAATAGACATTTTTGCTGTGTAAAGTATTCTAGGTTGGCATCTATGATCATTTAGAACTGGGAATAATTTGGTCCAGGATCTATGGTCATTTAGAACTGGGAATACTTCAGTTCAGGTTCTTCTAGCTTTCATAGTTTGCATTGAAAAGTCAGTTACAATTCTGATGTATTTTCCTTTGTATGTGACTTTTTGTTTTTTTCCTTAGCGGCTTTCATTTCTCTCCTTTGTACGCTTAATGTCTTTACTTTGATATGCCATGGAGAGTTTCTTTTCTGGTCCTATCTGTTTTGTGTTCTATGTGCTTCTTGTATTTGAATGGGAATGTCTTTCTTAACTTTGGGAAATTTTCCTCTACAATCCTGTAGAAGATCTGGTCAATACCATTATCTTGAGATTCTTTTCCTTCCTTTATGCCTTTGATCTATAAATTTGGTCTTTCCATGCTGTCCCACATTTCTTGCATATTCCATTCCTGTTATTTTTTTCATAATCTTTGCTGGAGTTCTCCAATTCTTCAACTGTATCATCTGATCTTGATAATCTGTTTTCCATTTCATTCATTCTGTTGATGAGGCTTTCTTGGGTGGTTTCAAATAGCCTTATTGGGTTTTTCACTTCCTTCTTCATTTCAGCCTGAGTCATCTTCTATATTTCTCTTTTGTGAATTCAGTCAGAACACTATGTCTTCTTTTAGTTGATTTGTTTGTTTACCTATTCTTTAAATTCATTGTATTATTTGTTCATGCTCATAATTGTTCTTTTAAATTTTGTGTTCTGGATATCCCTATGAGGTTCTCATTCTTGAACTCTTCTGTATGACTGGTGATATTTAGTGGGGGCATATTATTTGGCTTTCTCATATTTTTAATTTTACATTGCAATCTTGGTGTATTTCTTTTGTTGTTTGTTGTTATTATGTGAGACTCAAGACTCCTTTGTTGAATTGAAGTCTGATTCTGTTTGTATACTTGTGACTTGGTTGCTTTCTTACTGGGTATGAAAGTCTGGTTGATCAAGGCTTCAGGTTCTCTTTTTAAATTATATTTGTAGGAACTAGATGGCTCAAGTCTACCTGCTTAGAAGTTCTTTTGGAGGCACAGATCTGGGGAGATCAGATGCTCTCAACTTCATTCTTAAGGTCTGGACCCCTCCAGCCTACAGCACAGCACAATTTGGGAAGATTGCGAGGCAGAGTCTGAAATCAAGTTTTCTCAGGCAGTCTGCAAAACTCTGGATCCCTACTAAAGGACATAGAAGCCTAGCCTTGCAGCAGATGGGACTACAGATGGTACCATTGTAGGGGGAAATGCTCAGTGTGATTTGGAGAGTTCACTGTCAGGCAAACTGGATAAGAGAGTAGTCCAAAGATCTGGAGTGCTAAGAGTAAAGGTATGCTTGTGCCCAAGGCTAGATGGGAGAACAGGATGTGATTGGGGGAGTTTAGAGTTGTTGTGGCAGTAGGGGAGTGAAGATGCAGTGGGCAAGATCAAATTTACCAGGGAAGAAAGTTTGTTTCCTGAATCCAAGACAAGTTGTATGTGGGAACTGTCAGGGTAGAAGGTTGGTCTCAGGAATGCAAAGGCAACTTGGGGGTGGGGACAGCATGTGAAGGCTGTAACAAAATAGACTGAAAAATTAATCTAGTCTCAGAGTACAGGGAATCAGTACAAGGTGGGCAGATCTGGACTACAAGTATAGTCCAGAGATCTGGGGTGCTAAGAGCAAAACTGGCCTGTGCCTAAGACTAGAAGGAGAACAGGATGTGAGGCAGGGGAGAATGGAGTTGCTCAGGTGGTAGGAGATTGGAGATGCAGTGGGTGGGATCAGACTTACTAGGAAATAAAGCTGGTCACAAGAATCCAAGGCAGGTTGTGGTCGTTGACAGCTAGGGTAGATGGCTGGTCTAGAGCAGGCAGAGGCAAGTTGAGGTTGGAAGCAGCCTGTGAAGATGAACAAACTAGACAGAAAAATTGAGCTGGTCTAAGTAAGAAGGGATAGGCATGCAGTGGGTGGGTTGGGACTAAGAGGGAATTCTCAAGATCTGGAATGCTAAGAAAAAAAAGCTGGCCTGTGCCTAAAGCTAAAAGGAGAACTGGATGTATTGAAATCTTCGTTTTATAGAGTACTAAATAGAATTTTCATTTCCTAAGTTTATCCTTCCAGTTTATAAAATACAGTGATTTTTGTGTGTTAACTTTGGCTGATGTATTAAAAGATGGGTTTTGTTAAAGGGTTTAAAAAATATATCCACTGCCTTCATCCTAGGCCATACCTTTAAAACCTCTTCCAGAGAGTAGCTCTGATCTATGAACTACTTTGTGTCTCTTTCCACCTTAAAATCCTTCCATGTTTCTTCAGTTCCTACAGAATTCAATAGATTAAGCATGCCATTTATGGTGCTTTAGAGATGGCTCAGTGGTTAAGACCCAGAAGACCCAGGTTCAAATCCCAGCATCCACATGGGGACTCACAACCGTCTGCAACTCCAGTTCCAGGGGATCCAGTATCCTCTTCTGTCCTCCATGTACACTGCACAACATGGGCGCAGTTACATACATGCAAGCATAACACTCATACACATAAAAATAAAAATAACATTTATGATTTTCTACAGTATGCAGTGTAGTCTGTTCTCCATTCTACCTCTGTCCCCTTGTATTCTTATGTGGCATCTATGTAACTAGTTTTCCATCCCTAAGCATTTGAACTTAAATCCTTTCTGTATCAACTGTTCCATGTAACTTTCCATTAACACTGAAAAGTTGCTTTGTACCCATTAGTAGTCACTCGTTCCTCTTGGCCCTAGTAGTCACTAATTTCTGTTTTATCAGTTTGTTTATTCTGAACATTTCATATAAGTGGAATCATAACAGTGTGTAGTCTTTTGTGCCTTCTTTCACCTAGCATAAAATATCTTTAACATTTTTAATTGGCTTACAAATAATGGTATTTAAAAATATTGTTGTTATTGTTGAGACAGGGTCCCAGGTAGTCTATACTGGCCTCAAACTTAATGTAGCCAAGGCTGCTCCTGAACTTCCAATTCTCTTGCCTCAGCTTCCAAGGTGCTGGGAGTAGTTACAGACATGTATCACCATGCCCTCCCTATAAGGCAATGGAGTTCATTATGACATTTTCCTGCCTGCTGCCTGCCTGCCTGTCTACCTATCTATCTTCTATCTATTTAATCCTGTCTTATCTAACTATATTTACCTTCTCATCCCCCATCCTTGGTCCCCCCACCCCATTGGTCCCTTTTCTTCCCTTAGATAGTCTCCCTTCAGTTTTCAAGTCTTTCGTATTTAGTTGTTTTGGGTGTCTTAAGCTTGGATGAAAGATTAAAATATGCTCTTAGATAGTTCTAAAATAAATCTTTAAATTAGATTCCACATATGAAAGGAAACATATCTGTCTGAGTCTGACTAATTTTACTTAATAAGATTTATAGTGCTAGCTGTTTTCCCATATATGTATGATTTTATTCTTTATGGCTGATTAAAACTCAGTTTTATATCTGTATCTATCTATCTATCTGTATGTATATATATGTGTGTGTGTGTGTGTGTGTGTGTGTGTTTAACATTTTCATTTTTCATTCTTTCAACAGGCTGGTTCTAGATCTTGGCTCTTGTAAATAATAGCATGTTTTTAGGGTGCATCCTTCTTGTAACATATTCCAGTACCTCATTCTTTTTATAGTTGAATAATATTCATTGTATGTATATACCATTATCTGTCAGTTAATTTGAGATTTGGGCTATTTCTCCCTTTTGACTGTTAAAGCAGCTATAAACATTTGTGTACAGTTTGTGTTGATGTGTGTATATACCAAAGAGTATACTCCCATGGCACTGTGAATTTACTTTTGCTTTTAATCTTTTCATCTTCTTTTGCTTGAGCATTTGACGTTATGTTCCTATGTAATAGTCAAAATACAAGTTGATTCTTTTTAAATTGCAACAAATATATTTCCATAGGGAGACTGTAACTAAAGAAAAAGAAGTTTTCTAAGAACATCTATTAGTGGTACTCAGGTTATATGAGCTTATAAATAAGAATATGCTCGAACTCCAAGTTATTCAGTTGAAATACCTTTACTGATACAATTAAAGGACTCGGAACAGGGCTGGGGATGTTGCTCAGTGATAGAATTCCTATTTAGTGTGTTCAAGGACTTGGGAACAATTCCCAATATTAAAATAATACAAGTAAAACGAGAATGCTATGAACATATCCTTTTCTACCATATATCTAGTTTTGGTTAATTTATGAAATATTTTAGTTAGGTTCTGTAGTGTTTAGAGAAGTTTTGCCATCTTAGGCTGTAACTCATTTTCATTTACTTTCCTCAGTATACATATACCTTGTCTTTGGAGTTCTGGTGGGTGGTATATTAGATATGAAATGAGAAAAATTGTTTCATATTGTGGTAGTTTTCTTAGTAATCTCAGCATTAGTAGAGGATTAGTTGGTACTGTGCCTGTGATGAGAACCTAGAGTAAAATGATTGCTCATATACTACATTGTACTAAAATTTTCATCTTGAGACAAGCAGGAAAATGCCTTTTCTAGAGATTTCATCACTATTTACAGAATGGCATTCCCACAGCATCTGCCTAATATAACAAATGAATTTGTATTTTTGGTTAAAACCTTGCATCAGAAATGATCTTACCTATAATAAGTAAAAAATGGTCTTTTCCATAAAGTAGGATTGAGTGTGGTGGTAAAGCACGATTATATCATATCTGTTTTAATAATGTGGAGAGAACAAGGTCCAAGTGATAGTTCAAATTTCTTATGTCATTCTCCTACTTTTTTGTTTGTTTGTTTTAGATACAAAAGTTTTGCAGTACTATTTCAATCTGGGACTGCAGGTAGGAGTATGCTAAGATTATTTTGATAAGTTATATTCAAGCTATGATCTGATTTTGAAAAATCAGAATCTTGAACTTTAAAAGTCAAGAACACTGTGAAACCCTAAAAATTATATTTCTGTTAATAGATCTCTGAAGATGATGTAGACAAATTTACCTTAGTGTGTCTCAGTTTTTATTATAATACAGTATTAAATTGAGGACAGTGGGGACTGGACTCTGAGCAGGACAGCTTCACATATATTAGCTTTCAACATTATACGACAACCCTTTACTATTACATACTCAAAATAAGTATACTATTCTGTGTATTTAATATTTTATTTATACATTGTGAAAAATAATCAAACTTAATTATAAGACATTTAAATAGCTGTGGTTTTAAAATACGTGGTTAATGATGCTTGGCAAACACTCCCCTGAAATTTTAGAGATATAGGTACTAACAAATATCTTGGTATCACTAAAAGGTGTTTCTAGTTTGAGGAGCTAGGGATCACTTTTTCCCCTTAAACACACTTCACTTCTAACTAACGTAACAAGGTATGCTGAGAAGGAATCATGTGTAATAAGATTTGGCAGATGGCAGATGATAGCAAACTATATGGTCTCTTGGATAAGACTCGGATAGTTGATAGTGCCTTGTAGTAATTTCCCTAAAACCTTAGTCATATTTACCAGAAATCTGTTTTCCATAAATGGAACACCTCTAAATGAGAGTAGTGGGTGTAGATATTTGTTCTTTGAGATAATCTTTCTAAATGTAGTTTTAAAAATTGGTAAATTACTTGTCCCTTCAGTTATATTAGTTATTACAGTCACGTGTGGAAGCTTTGATCTATAATCCACAAAACTGAGACACTGAAAAATATTCTCCTGGCCAGGCATGACAGTGCATGGCATGTCTATAGTCCTTGCTACTCAGCAAGCTGAGCTGGGAGGATCATTTGAACTAAGTAGTTCGAAGTAGTTTCAGTAACATAGAGAAACATCATATCAAGAAATAACTTTCCTGCTTTTTGACATCATAAGAATACCAGGAGATGAATAATAGATGTTTTAGTATTTTTTTCATATTAATAGTGAGTGTTCATTATAGTGTATTTGGGAAGTACTAAGGTATTAAGGGAAACAAAATCACCTGTATAGCCACTGTTTATTTTAATATATTTTAGTTTTCTAATTTTTTTTGTTTAAGCATTTTTCTAATCATTTGACCCATTTTAAGTAGCTTTTTTTCTTAAATATTTCACATAATTTTTGGGCTTCTGTATTAATTCTGCTATGGATATGATATGTAATAAATCTCAAGTTCCTATTGTTGAATACTTAAGTTATTTTAGTAATCTTTATTTTTAAAAATCATGCTACAAATGGCATCTCTGTGTAAATCTGTTCATATGTCAGATTTCCTTAGCATGTTTTCCTAATTGAATTCCTATATGAGCTTCAGGTGGTGTGAAAGATCTAAAGTTCTAACAGAAAATCTTTGTAACTGTCAAATGTTATAATACTTGAAAACTGAGATCTTATGTCTTTAAGCTAGGAATTATGCTACTTAAACAATAGGGAACAATAAGGATTTGAAGAGTTTTTTCAGTTGTTGCCTTTTCTTGCTCCAGTGCTATCATCACAACTACTGGCACTCCATGGTCTACGTGCCACACATGGAGCAGCAGCAGCAGCTTCATGTAGAGAATTACCCAGTTTGTATCGAGCAACCTCTGGTAGACCAAACTGTTCCTCACTTGTACAGTGAGGTAGGGAGAGCAGGTGTCACACAGGCAGAAGCATCAGCAAATGGTGAGTATGTAATGAAATTGCCAATAAGAAAGACAATTGAAATTTACTGTGTTTAATGTGCTTATAGCCTGCAGATGTTTTATTAAATCTATATACTTTTAGGCTACCTGTTCTGAACATGTGATATGTAGATGTCTTGTGGTCCTTGAGGCTCTTCAGAGGATTCATGAGGACAGAAGTAGTCACAATGCTAAGATTTTATTTGTTCTTTCATTTTGTAGTACTGGGGATTAACTACTGGCCTTAGCATTCTAAGCAAGAGTTGTATCACTGAGTTACAACCCCCAGCCCATTCTCTGACTTCTTTATATTTATATTCAAGGTATTAAAATCAATGGTGAATAAAATTGCCAGCCCCTCAGAACAAATCTAGGCACTGGCACCAAACTATGCTGGTAAACAGATATCTTCTTACTGCCTCACACTTGTGCAAATTGTCAATTTTTTGTTTCTTCATATACGTTCCTTTAAAAAAAAGATTCTTGAATAATTGCATTTAATGCTTTTGTGTGATAAAGTTAGGAACTATTCACAAAATACTTTTATATACTGAATAGAGTTTGATTATTTAAGGAAAAGTACTTATGTTGAGTTATTTGGTGACTGTTGACATGGATATTTTTTTTTATTTGAATGTTACACAAACTGGTTGATCTGACCAGCATTTACTCAAATGGTCAGTATGAGCCTGTTACTTAAAGAAAAAAACAACTAGTTGAATTTGCTGCCAAAAGAATGTTAGCGTTTTTGTAAACTTTTATTATTTTTTGAGATAGAGTCACCCTGTAGCCGCCACTACCCTAGCAGAGATCTCCTGCCTCTGCCTCCTGAGGGCCAAGATTTAAGGTGTATGCAACCACACCTAGCTTTTGTAAACTTCTTAACAGCTTCTCAGTAATTAACATTTTTCTAGTAAGAGATATTAGTGGCTATATTTTTTAAACTGCAAGATCTTTTTTAAGTCAGCAAAGTTCTGGCTTCCCAGTTGCAACACATGATGTTACCCATGTCTGATTTTGTAAAAGACTTATCTAAACTTGAAGATAAAGCAATAGATTTTAATGTAATAGTGGAAAGTTCACATTGCTACTGATCTTTGAGAAATTTATCACTTAAGTAGTTTCGATATAGCAGCAAGGAATATCTTTAGGTTTCTGAGGGACTTGTCAATAAAAAAGACTTTTCCAGTTAGGTGTCTTATGTGAGGCCAGATTTCTCCATATACTTGAATTAAAACAATTCATAATATATTAAATACTGTGTGTGTGTGTGTGTGTGTGTGTGTACACATGCAGGGCATGGTGGTGCACGCCTTTAGTCCCAGCACTTGGGAGGCAGAGGCAGGTGGATCTCTGTGAGTTCAAGGCCAGCCTGGTTCTATGTAGTGAGTTCCAGGCCAGCTGAGGCTACAAGGAGACCCTCTCTCAAAAAGGCTGAAACACACACACACACACACACACACACACACACACACACACACACACTCACACAGAGAGGGGGCGGGAGGGAGTGGGATACAAGAGGAGAGATACAAGAATCCAACTCTCTGTTAAACCGTATATTATACATTTGTACAAATATAAAGTAATGACAGCACTGTTCCTCACAGCTTTTTGTTTTGGAAATTACCTATTTAAAATTATTTTTATTAATTTGTACTGAGCTTATTTTTATATTTAAATTCATAATACAATAAACTTAGATTACATAAAGACTTGGGGGTTATCAGTTTTTTTAAATGAAAAGGTATTCTTACAACCACTATGTTACACCATAAAAATGGTTTCTCTATGAGTTCACTATAATACAAATGGGGAAGACTTTGGGGGAATTTAGATCATGCTCTTGCCCTTTCTAGAGGTAGAATAAATATGAACTAACCAAATCTGTTTCACAGTTCAACCCTGCTACTTACTGGTTGTGATGTTGACTAAGTTACTTAAACTCCCTAGTCCAAATATTCTGTAAAATCAGAAATACCTTATTTGTCAGGATTGATTATGAGAACTTAGAGACATCTTATGTGTAAGTATACTATGCCAGGTGACATACTAGGAGTACTTGTTAGCTTTCTTCTTCCCTTTAAGCATGTTAATGATTTGGGGATATTAAACACTGGAGAATCTGATCCTTTGTGTACTGGTATGATGTAGCTCATTGTAGTAAAAAAATCTCCATTGTACTTTTGTGCAGTGTACATTTTATACAGCTATTTTTAATTCTAATAAACCACAAGACTGGAAGTTTTAATTCCACAAATGAGCAAATCTAAGGTAATTCAAGTAATGAATGATTCCTTTTGGTCTCATTTGTATAGTCATTATAACAGGGTCATCACAGTATCTATTATGGTAGCAAAAGTTCTACAAATTAATGTGAATGTAGGATCTTTAATAACATTTGTGAGAAGACAATTTTAGCATGGTTTTCACACTGTACCTGAGTATAACACCTGAGTTTTTCATTACTGAAGTAGTGCAGAGTGGATATTTGAATGTTATGTATTATACTGGAAAGCTATTGAGTAGCATAATTATGTATGATCACCTTTTGTAAGAGTTTAATCCACTCAGAGGATATTAGAGAATGTTTACATGTTTAGCCCATTTATGCTGAACCATCTCAGAAGGGCAGGCATACATTTGTAGAGTAAATCTGACATATTTTGGAATATATACACATATGCAGGTATAACTTTTTAATTTGAAAATTTTCATATAGGATTTGATAACCCTTTTAGACACTAATATTTATATCTAAAAGCCTCCTGCTATAGTTATTGTGATTCTCTTTCAGAAATATTTTTATTTTTTATTTAAATTGTTATGTGTATGGGTGTTTTGCCTGCATGTATGTAAGTGCGCATATGCATACAATTTCTGTGGCAGTCAGAGAGGATTTCAGGTTTCCTGAAACTAGAGTTACTGGTGGAGGTTATTAGTCACCGTGTGGGTGCTGGGAACTGAACCTGGGTCCTCTGCAAGAGCAGCCAGTGCTTTTAATCCCCAAGTCATCTGTCCAACCCAAACGTGTGTGTGTGTGTATGTACACGTACATTTACGTGTGTGAGTGCACACTAATGGGCCATGGTATACTTATCTCTGTCACAGGATAATTCACAGGAATCAGCCCTCTCCCTACCACCATGGTATTCCCGCCACTGGAATATTCATTTACATTTAGTGAAAATTTTTATAATAGTGCTTACTGTACCTCTTCTTTGTTTCAGATGCTTTTCCTAATGCTGATGATGCACCTATCCCTCATGGAGCATTCTATTATCCAGTGATACCAGATCCTTACGGGCAGCCACCTTTGCCTGGTTTTGATTCCTGCATTCCTGTTGTGCCTGATTATCCCTGTGTTGCCTCCTGGCATCCAGTTGGTGCACCATATGGTAGTTCTTCCCAAATTCATGGTGCTGTTAATTCTGGGCCAGTTGGCTATATGCCTCCTCTTAACTCACCTTCACAATATACACCTCAGAATATGTAAGATCTAGCAATGTGAACTATTCTTTGCTGCCATTTTTTAATGTTTTGATTAAAACATCTTATGTACCTAAGTGCCTTAGTTGGTAAGAATGGTTATTGTAACTGTCTGAGATTATTTTATTTTTTGATTTAAGATATTTCTTTAAAACAAAGGCATATTACTTTGTATTATGAATAAGGAAATTGAAATGAATGTACAGTAAGTCCCATACTGAGCAAATTCATTGTAGGCAGTTGCCTCTCAGCCAGTTTATGAACATTTTATTGGCTGATAGTATCCTTTGATGAAAGAAATAGATCGTGCAAGCTGTTTTCTTGCTTAAGAATGATGCATCTTATCCAACTGTTTAAAATTGGAATAATTTCTATTCTTCTAGAATGTTTACACAAACAAGAGTCTTTGCTCCTGGGCATTTACTTAATATTAAATGGGAGTTTTTAAATTTGTGTGAACTGAATTGCATTCTGTGATAATAATCAGTTTTGAAGGCACAGTGGTGCTCTTTACATTTGCCACATACACTCTTGTTTAATACTGGATTTATGTAACTTGCTGTACAGTATCAGTGTCCTTTGCACAATTTGCAGTAAATAAAAATTAGCATTTCAAATTGCCAAAATGAATGGAGTTTTCTTCTTTGCTTTTTGATGGCAACAAGGAGAATACCAGACATTTGATTGTTTCAGTATGTCTTCCCTCACATTGTGCTTCTAAAAGAATGAATTTATAGTTTGAATTGGTAAGGAGTAGTTGTAAGACCACTTGAAATGTTATTTAATCTTAGCCTGTTGCATTGAACACTAGTATATCATATTCTTTCCATTTTTGATTGTATCTCAGTTTTTTAAATTATTATTTAACATGTAAAGTACTAGGTTTCCTTATGGCATTTTCAAACATATTTAGTTTTGCTGATCCTCCAGTCCCCCCTCTTCTCTATTGTTTCTCTGCCCCTTCGCATTCATCCATCCCCAGTAACCTCCTTTCTGCTTTCATGTCATCTGTATTCTCTTGCCCTTCCCTACTTCCTCACTATCTCTAATATTTGTTTTGTTTTTTAAAGCCGAGTCAAGTTTTATGAAGGATATTTTAAAACATTTTAAGTACAAGGGTTAAAAGAAAGATGAATGCTCAGAAAGAAAGACATACCTGAGAGTCCTTGGAGTCGGGGTCCTGTCAGAGGACATGCGGGCCTTCAGCTAACACCAGGGAGTAGCCCTGGTCAGAAACCCATGACATAACCGGTCCCTCTCTAGGGCTCAGACCGAAGGAAAAAGAAGGAAGTTAGAAAGAAACCATGCCTGTCCTCAGAGTGGGATGGCGGGGCCAAAGCCAATGTCTCTCATGGGGAGCACTCATCTTTTCCACCTTGTCCTCGGGTGTCCCTTGTTCAGTCGCCATTGTTGGTCTCTATCCATCCATGTTGGGCACCATTTGTGGGTAGGTCTCCATCTCCAGCATGGCTGTTTGTGCTCCAGCCATCCCAGAGAATGGAGGACAATGTAATAGGGCCTCAGGTGGCTCAGAGTGCGATGGGAGGAGTTCCTGGGATACTACGTTGGTGGATTGTTCAGTTATAAAAACCAAGGCAGGGGTTTATATAGGGAGGCCTTTCTGACCGTTACAGGAGGTGGGAAAGTTAAAGGTGGGGTCTTTAGGTAAAGGCAGGAAGATTGTAGGGCTGACGTGGAAATTAGGAAGGAGGAAACAAAACCCAAAAACCTGGTTTTGGTCTGGGGTGATCTTTGTGGGGGAAAAAGATTCGTTATCTACAGTGGCTTACTGGGGCCAGGTTATTGCATCAGGCAGAGCGGGCCAGACTCCTACTGTCCGTCCCTTTAGGGTATTCAGGGTTGCTTGGCTTTGCTCAATACCTTTTTATGATAGGCCCAGTCCCCACACTGGGTAGGACAATTGATTTATTTTTCTCTCTTGGCTACTTGCATAGCACTTTCTGTTACTACTTTGAGAGCTAGTCTTCAAGGAAGAGACTTCCAGGTCACTTGCAGCTCGATTACTCTAAGTCTTGTATGTAGCTGGGTCACATGGTAGATCTATTTTAGTTTTCTGAAAATTCGCACTTTCCATAGTGGCTGTACCAGTTCCCAATCCCATCAACATTTGTTGTAATTACCTTGATCTTAACTATTCTGACTGGGGTAAGATGAAATCTTAAAGAATTTTTTATTTGCATTTCCCTAACTGCTAAGGATGTTGAGTACTTTTAAAGATATTTCTTAGCCATTTTTATGTCTTCTTTTGAGAACATTGTTCAGTAGCCCATTTTTAATTGGGTCATTTGTTTTCTTGATTTGTGTTTTGTATACTCTGAAAATCAATCCTCTCTCAGGTGTATAGCTAACAAAGATTCTCTGTTACCCTGTGTATTTCTTTTTCCCTGAACTGATTTGTTTCTTTTTTTTGTTCAGAAGCATTTTAGTTTAAGGAAGTTTCATTTGTTGTTGACCTTAATTTCTGAGCAAATGGAATCCAATTTAGAGTCTTTTCCAGTATTTTGTAATTTTAAGGTACTGCCTATGTTTACTTCAGTAGAAAGGCTACTGATTTTTGTAAGATGATTTTTATATCCTGCCACTTTGCCAAAAAGAGTTGATCATTATAGAAGTTTCCTGGTAGAATTTTTGGTATCTTATGTATAATGTTATATAATCTGCAAATAGGGTAATTTGATTTCTTTCTTTTTTGTTAATAACCTCTGAATTTCATTTCCTTTGTCTTACTATTTTAGCTAAGATTTCAAGCACTATATTGATTTTAATGGGAATGCTTTTTGAGTTTTTCTCCATAGAATATTGACTGTGGCTTTGTCATATATAGCCTTTATTGTGTTCAGGTATATTCCATACAGTCCTATGACATCTAAGACTTTTATAAGGAAGGCATGTTGGATTTTTTTTTCCGAAGGCTTTTCCTGCACCTATTGAGATGATTTTGTGATTTTTGTCTTTAAGTCCATTTATATGATTTATTGACTTAGATATGTTGAATCTTCCCTGGATCTCTAGAATAAAGTGTAATTTACCATGGAGGATTATCTTTTCAATATATACCCGCTGTCATTTGCGGTATTTTATTGAGAATTTTTCATATATGTTCATAAGGGATGTTGGCCTCTAGTTTTGTTTTTTGTTGTGTCTTTACCTGGTTTTGACATTACCATAATACTGGCTTTGTGGGAGGAGTTTGGAAGTGCTCCCTGTTTCTGTCTTTTAGAATAATTCAAGCAGCATTGGTTGTAGTTCTTTTTTATTGTTTTACTTTAAAAATTACTTATGTGTTTGAGTGTTTTGCCTGCATGTCTATAAGTGCACCATGTCTGTGCAGTGCCCACAGAGGTCAGAAGATGGTGTCAGGTGTTCTGGAACTGGAGTTACGCACAGTTGTTAGCTGCCATCTGGGTGCTGGGAACCAGTCTCAGTCAGGTCCTCTGCAAGAGCAGCTAGTACTCTTAACACTGAGCAGTATCTCTAGCCTCAGTTGAAGCTCTTTGAAGGTCTGGCAGAATTCTCCAGCCTTACTTTTTATACATGAACTCTTCAGTTGTCTTTTCATATTAAAATAAATAAGAATTTATTTTATGCCATGTATATTTATTTTCAAAACTAATTATGGCTTTCTATCTTAAGAGCAAGTGAAAATACTTCACTGTTGAAATTCAAGACTTGTGAATTTAAACCATACCATATTTTATTTCTTTGAAGTGTATAATCAAGGCACAACCTTTTAATTATCTTTGGAAATAAAAGCATAAACAAATCATGTTTTTAAAATGTGAACACAAAACTTTCAAAACTTAATTCAGATATAAATCTACATGAAAAATGAAGTGGTCCATTGGGGTGGATAGAATATGAACTAAATCTAGGCTTTTCTAAATATTGGGGTGACTTTAGTCCATTTTACATGAAACATCATTGAAGCATTTTATATTTCCACTTAGAATGAGAGCTTAAGAATGTAAGAGAACTAATGTAGCAAAAGACAGCTTTCTGCCCTATGCAGTGGAATACTGAATTTCAGTAGAAGCAGCTTCATTTAGAATGTAGATTTTCTAGTTTAACTATCAAAGGCAATTTTCCCTGTAATACTTGCCAGGGACATGCAGGAAATGTAGTTTAAGGAAAATTGCCATTTGAGTTTAGGTAATTAGTCTGTGTTTGAACTTGCTTAGGTCCATCATACTATTACTCACTTTTGGTATTGCTTGGAAATTTTCATAATAAAAGAAAGTAGTAACTGGCCATGTTGACAAGAGGTGCTTGCTTAAGAAGTTAGTAAAAGTTCCATTTTTTTTAAGTCTCAAACCTTGAAAAGAACTAAATAAGATTTCAGATCTTGCTTAAGACATCTACAGGGTTGGAGGAAGCTGATAGGAAAGTGAATTCTCAAAATTTTACACTTCTTAAGGATAGTCACTGATTGTATATATAACACTTTTTGTTAGGCACACAATCTTCATTGTTGGAATTGATTTAGGTGAGTGACCACTGTAGGTTTTATTGCTTCAGTAATTATTTTCCTAGTAATCACCAGTTCAGGGTTTACTTTACTCCTTATGACTAACAGGGTGGATCTTGGAAACCAGGAAGTCCCTGCTATCAACCGTCTTCCCTCCTCTTCCCTGGTCTGTGGTTCTTGCCACTGTCTAATCCTATTTTCAAGAGGACTGGTATATTCCAAAACTACTAAGGCTAAATTAAGTCTGTTCCTTTTAAAAATATTATTTTTATTTTATCTGTATGAGTGTATTGAATGTTTGTAAGAGCACCTGTGTCATGCAGTACCTGTGGAGGTCAGAAAAGGGCCTCGGATCCTCTGGAACTAGACTTACAGACGGTTGTTAGATACCATGTGGGTGCTGGGAACTGAATCTAGGTTCTCTACAAGAGCAGCCAATGTGCTTAATGGCTGAGCCATCTCTCCAGCCCCTTAAGTCACTTCTTATCAGTTCAGTCAGTAAGTAAAAATGTTAAGATCTGTTTTTATCAAACATTATTGATTATTGATTTGTTCGTATTATCAGTGGCCAGTCCCCTCACATTAGAATATACAGAACTTACTATATAAGATACAAAATATTTGTTTTTTTGAGACAGGGTCTTTTGTAGTCCAGACTGACCTCAGGCTCACTATCAAGCCAAAGATGACTTTTGAACTCCTGCTTCTCCTGCCTCTCAAGGGCTGGGTAAAATACAGATTTTTCAAATTGTTTGCAGACTTGTAGAAAAAAAATTCCGAAATACTAGGGTACTATCCTGATAGAAGTAAGAAAACTAATATCTTTATTTCTTTGATATATTAATCACCTAAAAATGAAAATGTTTACCTTATTCATTGATTTTTGTTTGCTTCAGTTTTTATTTTCTTTGATTCCTTTAGTTTGGCTTAAATAACTTTAATAAAGACCCAAGAGTTTTCTTTCAGAGCATGGTATAGTCTTTTGTTACTTTAATTCTTTTCCTTCCTCACTGCTTATGTTTTCCAACATTTGATTTTTAAAAAATTTAAAGAACACACTGAACAAACAACTGCCCTTAAATTCCATAATTCACTTTTTACCAGACTTGGATTTCCATCTCTGAATCCTTAATGAATTTAGAATAAAATTTATGCTCTTAAGTATAGTTTACCCCTAAACATTTTGATATACATACTGTTCACTAGAATTTAGTATTTATTTGCTTTTTTCCTGTTAAGATTAAATTCATATGGAATGTGATTCATAGATCTTAAATGCTGATTGCAATGAGTTTTCATACACCTATGAAGACTCAACCCTTGCCAGGATAGCATCATCCCCTCCAAGTCCCTTCATGGTCATTACCAGTCAGTCTTTGATTTCTTCCCTAGACCTCAAAGTCAACAGAGTTCTTTTTGATTCCCTTCTCAGTTATAGATTTCTTGTTTTTCAAACTGTATATAAGTAAACCAAAGCTTGCACCCTTTTATGTCAGGCTACTTTAAGCATACTGCTAAAGAATTGTCTATGTCAATAACATGTTGGTTTTTATTGCTAAATAGTATTTCATTGTGTGGCTATGTCATAGTCTTATCCATTCTTCTTTTGATTGACACCTAACCACTTCCAAATTTTTGATATGAACAAAAACTGTTGTGAACATTTTCCTGCAAGTCTTTTTGTGATCACTTTTTCCATTCCGCTTGGAATAGAATTGTTGGATCATAGGTTCCCTATCTAATTTTGAAAAACGTATTGGGCATTTTCTCAAAGTCCTTGTACCATATGATATTAGTATCAGTAATGAGTGAGGGTTATAACTTAACAACATAGTGGTGTACACTTTTGGAATTTTTCTCTCATTCTAGTGGATGTTTTGGTTTTAATTTTCAGTTTCCTGTTTGGATTTTTCATGTGCTTATTCAGTATTCATTCAAGAAATGTGTTCAGGTTATCTGTACTGTTTTCATTACAAGAATACTTTGTGTTTGCTTGTTACAAATCTGGGTCGGACTTACATGGGAGTTATTTAATATTTTATTCTTTTTATGTTCTAACCAGTACCGTGATGCTTGAAGTTTAAGTAGTAAAATAGAAGACAAAACTTTAGTAATCTGAATTAATTGGGGGAAAGATAATTGCTGAAGTCGATTAATACAAAAAAAATCTTTAGAATGTTATCTGATAAAGTACTGCTTGTACGTAGTTTTTGTTTCAACTTATTCTCAATTGATGTTTTTGACTGAACGGCAGACTCTACTTTCTATAAGGTACTCAATAAAATGTAATAACTTTAAAGGATCAGGCCAGTCAAGGTTTTCTAATGTTGTAGCCTGTGTAGCTTTATGACTGTCCCTTTATTTCACCATCTCAGAGTTTTCCATGAACGATTATGAAATTGTCCATTATTTAATGATAATGGCTTTTTAAATGGGAACTAAAATTTAAAGGATAATGTTGATTCTCACTCATATTTTTTCAGAATATTTGGGACTACAGTAGTCTCCTATTAGTGTTTCTTCTGGTCAAATTATAGTGTGAAACCCAATATTGTTCATCAACATTTATTAATAGGTATAAATGATTACATTGGAAAATGGGAGAAACAAAACACCTTATTTCTAAGTAGTCATACATTTGGAGGGAGGGGAAGAAGTAAATGCTTTATTTTTGTTTGTACTGAAGCTAAAAATACATGAAATTATTGTACAAGATTGTTTTTCACACAGTTCAGGTTGACACTATTTCTTCTTACAGAAATTATTTAAATAAAAATAATAATTGCTCAGAGGTCTTAGCTTTTAAAGTAATCTGTAGAGCCCAAAGTGCCATTTATACAAACACAGAAATTTCCCTTTTCATGAATTATGCTCAGGAGATATAATTTTAAACTTATCTGACACAAACATTTTCTGTGTGGTGATGTGTTAGGGAACACTAACTGTGTTGACCAAATGAATTAGGCATAGCATCTCTTTTTCTTGTACAGCTCTCTGTTCCTATCAGCTGTTAGCTTGTAGCTCCAAGTTGCATTCACTGTTTTGACAGGAAGAAATTCCTTATCTTGTTTTTGAAGAAACAAATGTAAAGTGTTAAAGTGTTGCTGTCTTCTAGAATACTGTGTCTAGTGCACATTCCTGTCTTAGAAATCAGAACAAATTGATGTGTTTTCCCTGGGGATGGATATTTTTATCTGAACTAAAATGATCAGAACAAGGTCTGTCTTCACAGTGAGTAAGAGAGCATGGCCTTCTTATGTTAAAGGAGGAATTTGAATAGCGAATTTTAAAGTTATTACTTGATCATATTGGATTTCCTTCAACATTAAGTAAACCACAGACTGATGTTCGGGTAGTCTGGATTTGGAGCTCTGTTCTCCTTGTGAGCCCACGGGACATTCATTTTAGTGTTTTTCATTCCAGAGGTCCATAAACACTTGAGAATTCTAACTGCTTCCTTTTCCCAGGTATGGCAAGTATGGTTGTCACTTTGCTTATTTGACTACAGACTGCCTTGTTTGCTTAAGTGCAGTGATGTTTGATGAAGCTATAGTTTAAATAATAAAATTAGATATTGTACAGGAAACACCTAGTTTGAACATATGGTTTTCAGATGACCTAAGAATTCAGCTAGCTCCTGCCATCCTTCTATTAAGCCCTGTCTCACAGCATCTGCAACTATTAATGTTTGGTCCAAACCCCTCCCCCTGTTTCTCTGTGAAGGCTGCAGGGTTTTCTCCCCTGCTCCCTCTTCCTGCTAACAGCCTACACACCAGAACCTGTACATTAGAAAATGTGGTTTTTTGGAATAGGTAAGATTTAGAAAGACAGTTGTCAGTTTGCTTACACATAGATCACAGGAACTCCCCATGGGTTTTGTTTAAACACCAGTGTTTTAATAGTTAAATTTTGATTGTTCCCTTATCAGTGGAGTTTCTTTGCCTAAGTATATTGTCCTTTAAAGTATCTCTGGGAGACTTTATGCTTATTTATATAAAGCTATCAGCGCTCCAAGCCTGTTTGAAAGTTGATTGTAAGTTGCAAAGGGAGAACACAGCATCTTTAGGATGTAATGGGAATGCATCTAGACTTAATTAGTGGTTCCAGTTATATATGTAACTGTGAAAAGTCAACAAAGTGCGTATTGTGTGTAATAATACTTGAAAATATTTACTTTTTTTAAACCAAGTAATTACATATGTTGATCACGCCACATTTGACTCAAAATACACCTAAAATTACTTTTTCACTATTTCTTTGTGATTTTGTGTTAGTGAGGCTATTCAGAAACTGATTGTAGATGGTTTAAAGATCCATATAAAACTGGAAGTTAAGTATGGAGTGGCAAATGGTACAATTATTAGAATGAGTGAACGTCTTAAGATGACTGCTTTGATGGATGCCATTCATTTTGATGAATAAATTCTGTTAAGTTTATAAAATTGTCTCATTATTTTATAATCCCAGCTTACTCATTTCAAATTTATGAGGCAAAATATTACAGATTTATAATCTGATTTTATCTCCATACTGCAAGTTTAGCAAACTCATTCTCATTCCTTAGAAAATTTACAGAAGTCAATCTCTCTAGAAGTTGGTTAATATATATATATATATATATATATATATATATATATATATGAAAGCCAGTCTGTGACATTGAACAATTTAAAATATAGTCTTAGTATTGATATTATGTGCTAAATTTTTGGACATATATCTGATCACAGGTGAAAAAACGCTGCTTTCTGAAATTTAACTTAAATATAAAAAATTTGTAAGATGAATTCCAGATTGTTCAGAGTTGTTCAGAACGAGGTTTCATACATTGCTGTATTTTTAGATTTTATTGGAATAAAGATTGATTTTAATATTTTCATCTAGAAAACATGCCTTTTGGGGGGAAAGACTCAAACATAGGATCTTGTTCAAGCTAGGCAGGGACTCAACAATCATTCATACGCCCCGTCCCCAGCCATAAGAAACCACATTTTAAATCTAACAGCATCTCAATTTTATCATTCAGAGTTTAGCAATTTGATGATTTATTCCTTTTTTGAGTGCTTAGCCACACTTTGTTCATAGTTTGAAAGCTTTTGTTTATTCACTATCACCATCTAAAATCCCTCAAGAACTCTAGTGAAAATCCAAATGGACCTTTCTGTCTTGCATTTCAAGGGTCTCTTTCAAGGGTTCTATAAGACTGAAAACGGGGTTTTCTAGATTGGAAGGCAGCTGGGGATATATTGAAGACCGGAGAAGATTGGAGAAGACATAAAATGACCCAGGCCAGCTTGACTGTATTTGCTAAGAGTTGCATACTTGGCCTTAAATAAAAGGCACATTTCCACCTATTCAATATTCAAGTGCCAATCAGAACAATGTCCTCTGTGTGTGTGTGTGTGTGTGTGTGTGTGTGCACGTGCACTCATGTGAATGTGTGTTGAGTAGTGAGGTAGAGCTCCTGTGATACCAGGTTGTCCTGAATCCAGAGTCAAGGGGCAAGATCTGCATATGGACAAATATTGACCTTCACACTGGGCAGTTTTTACTTATCAGTTCAGTTCTTTTCTAATAAGTGATTTGGAGTTGCAAGGAAGTTTTTTTTAAGAGGGGAGCAGAAAACAGATGTATGGAAGGTGATTACAGGAATCTAAAGTAGTCAATTGTCAACAGGTGAATGATTAATGAAATGGTATATACAATGGAGTTTAACTCAGCCATAAAGAGGAATGAAATTATGTCATTTGCAAGAAAGTGAATGAAACCAGAGATCATCCTCTTAAGCAAAATAAGCCTGACTCATATAGATAATCACCTTTACTTTTGTATGTTGAATTCACATTTTATATATGTATATATGTGTGTGTGTGTGTATATATATATATATATATAATGAATATGAATTAAAGTAAAACGAAGACTATTTGGGGAGAGGAAGGGAAGCAGCAAAGAGCTACAGTAGAGGGCGATGAGAGATGGTAGAGAAATGGAGCAAAACACAATGAAATCCATTATTTTATGCAATGAATATGTACTACTAATAATGAAAAGAGGGCTTTTTCTATTACTACAGAAATTGTCTGCCATTCATTGGTATAATCATAAAACTTCCACAGAGCCTTTACAACATTCCATGTCAGATAAAAATCAACAAAAGTAGCTTTGCTCTGACAAAAGCATTCTACTTAATTTTGCATTTAAAAATTATAGTTCTTGAATATGTGTATGTTTCTCAAGTACCACAATCACTGATGCTATACTTTTAGAAAAAGCACAGTTCAGATCCAATAACACTGAAAAGTAAGATACAAATCCATTATGGACTGGAGATAGCACAAATACTGAGCTTGAAGATGGTGTATGTAGCACCTTAGCTTGTTGCCTGTATGATTCCAGCATGTAATGCTGTTTCCCAAACATCCCATCTTCTAATACTAAAGCTCTACAGGTGACCTACCAGCACATTTCTCTCTGAACCACCAAGCAGCATATTGAGGTAAGTCTTAGATCCCATGTCAGTATTATATTAAGTATGCAGGAAGTCTGCAGACATTTTCTTTTGCCAAAAAATGTCTGTATCCCTCAGGCAAATTATCTTCTTCTGGCCTAAACTTTTTTTCCCTTAAAACCCTAAATCCTGATAGCTCTCAATATAACAATTGTCCTATAGAGGATTCCCCCCGTTGTCATAGTTCATTTTAAATAGTCTTTACCACATCCCAGGAAGACCTTCTCCTTTCAGAATTACCAAACACCAAGGTCAAGAGACTTCATGCTGTTAAGTGCCAGTATGTGAATATGCATATCCACAGAAAATGCTTTCATTTTCTGAACAGTTCCCCTCTCAAAGCAAAGCAAGCCAATACCCACATCTGTTGGGAAAAAAGGCAATTGAAAGGATTATTGGTAATACAGTGGAAACATGGAAACAGCAGTTACCTGTACTAAAGTAAGGCTCACATTGGGTTGAGGTACTCACTTCCCAATGGCTAGTTCTGTACCAACAATTTGGATATTTGAAACAAGTAAGCCAAAAATTAATGTAAAATATCCATAGTTCTGAGGCAGATCTGCAGGAGAGGAAGCTATGAAGCAGGTGTGAATAGGTCAGAACAATGACATCAATTTACATTGACTATACAAGTAATTTGTTAGCACTCTTCAAAACGTGATTACCAAAATACTCAATTTTTCCTGTGGAAAATAGGAATTTCTTCTTAACTTTAAGTACTTTTGACCAGATGACCTAATGCAAGGGTTGGGCCACTAACACTAAATCAAAACATCACTTTAGAGTCCCTCAAAACAACATTAATACCATATGGTTATTTTCATAATTTATGACTAAGGTATTATGTAGTATTTTTCTCTAAATTTCCAGTTGAAATTTTCAGAAGAGGTTTGTTTTGTCCTAAGAACCACAGGTTCTTTTTTGGCAAGGATATTCATTAAATCATTTTAAAAGTGGAAAGTTTTTTTTCAAGCTCTTTAATCAGATTCTAAGTAGATGCTTAGATGTTTCAAAATTAGTTGAAATATTGTAGTGGGAAATGATTATATCAGGCAGAAAAGAACTAGAAAAATTTCCATATTCATTAGTACTCAGAAATCTAACTTGAAACTTAAATTTTTTTTTCTGAGACAAGGTCTCACTGTGTAGTATCTAAGCTGGCCTCAAATTGATAATCCTATCTTAACCTCCAAGAGCTGAAATTTCAGGTGGGCAGCTTGACACTGTGCTAATTTATAACTTTTATAGTTATGGCATCATCCAGGATCAATGATTTTGAATTTAGTATCTTTCTCTGTCTTTATACTTCACTGAACTTAACATTAAATCTGCAGATCTGTAAGCAATAGTTTCTCATATAATTCATTTTATTTGTAATCTATTTACCTTAATTATTGCCAAGACTTTATGATATCAAAGAAATGAAATCAAGATATCTAGAAATTATAAGAAAGCTGACTAATGGAGGCAAAACATGGTGTTGTTCTTTTATATGATTAGTTAAGAGATTCTTTTAGTTATTTCGCTTGGCAGTACATTTTAAATTTGCATTTAAATATATCAGTATGAAAATGGAGTTCACAGCATTTTAGGCAAATGAAAAAATGGGCATCAGTATAATCTCCATTTTATTTGCATAGCTATATATAACATAGTTATATATTATAGCTTAGCAATGTCTCTACGATCTAGAAGACTGGGTTTATTAGTCAGCTCTGTGCCCTTCTGGACATGATGGCCCCACTGTCCCCTTCCTTTCTATTTATAAAATATGAGATTGAATTCCAGTTGATTCTATATATAGTTTTCTTTTTGTTTATAAATTTGCTGTCAAGTTGACTTATACTTTCTCAGGGGTCAAAGGGCATAAGAATTTTGATTTGAAATACATTTTTTAAAATAAATGTGCTGGGAACAGAACCTGGGACTGCTTGTTAGGAAAGCACTCCATTCCTGAAATGTTTTTAAACCGTAGCTGGTTGGTAGCAAGGTAGAAAGGTGACTGTAAATGCCTTTCTACTTTGTACTGGCTTAGAGTTAATACAAATGTTAAAATCATCAGCACAGAACTTAGGACGATAGCTGTTTGGCTTCAATCCGCATCCTCAATGAGGCCTCATCATAGTGAGTGTAGTCCAGGCCCACATCACAAAGATGATAACCCTTAGGAGATCTAGAAAGGGTTGTATCTCCATGAAATAATGGCACTGGTCTCTTTCAGTAGTAGAAATTGGCTATTGTGATATATCCTTCCTGTCTCTTTAGCACATAACTGGGAGACTATTTGGAGCATGGCTCCATGGCTGGCTACCCTGACCAACTGATATCTATTAGAACAATTATAAATAGCTAGATTATCACTAATAAATTGGTGAGAAAGAAATATTCTATTGATGATTTGGTTATGTATTGTTTTGTTGGTGCCTTAATGTGAGTTAGGAATTTAGTGCATGTTTATTTATTATTCAAAATAAACTTGACAATTGAGAAAGTTGAATTTTTAACTTTTGAAGCCTTCTTTTTGGAAAGTAACCTGTATTAATAGCCTGGTGTCAGACAGAGCCATTTATGATAGGCCTACTTAGTGAAGTACAGAAGTTGGAATTTGAATAAACGAGCACTTCAGGTAAAACCAAGGTATTATTTTAGAACAAACCCTTGCCAAATGGGTCTTGATGAAGCTTATTCTCTTAATTACTTTGTTCTGTGTAACTGGGTTGTATTGAACACCATTTCCTACCTCCCTTGCCTCCAATTTGACCTTTCTTCATGTGAAACAGGTTTGACTACCATTCATCAGTGTTAGGGATAGAGATGGGAATCAGTAACAGAAACTACAAGGTCAAAAGCAAGTATACAGATACATTTACATTTTTTGACAGTCCCTCATTTCACTTCCAGAAATTACACAGAGGAATTTAGATGGATTCCTGTTGGTGTTGACACTTAAAATAACAGGTGACGTCCAAATAACCTTCTTGCTTTTCTGCCGTACACATTGTTAATTTAATATCCAAGAGCCAAGTATGTGTTGGTAGAACCCTACCCTTGCTCAGCAGGTTATTGTTTGGTGATTATCAGATCTGGAATGTTTATCATCCTAGCTTCATTTTTAACTTGAAAGTTTGTATTCTGATTAAATACTCAGGCTATGGAAAATTGTTTGGATGTAGAGATACAGCTCTCTTTGAAGGCAGAATTTAGATCACAGATATAGTTCCATGTATCCACTAGGATTATTTCAGTATGCATCGAACAGAAGTTTACACATGCAGTTTCAATGTCCCCAGTGAACATTGCAACAGAATCCTGGATTAAGTTATTTGAACCTAAAATTTTTTCTTGGGTTTTCTTTTCAGAAAACAGTTAATTAAATAGATGCTCCTTTTTTAAAAATTTCAATACCTCAGTAAAATGCCATTTTCTGGTAAAAAATATTTTAAATCCAGTCTTTAATCTTAGAAATACCTTGATATCCATGATGATTAAAACTATCCACAGTAGACAGGACCCTATAAATATACCAGCTAATTATTTTTCTTGCCAGTATATGAAATTAGCAATTATTAGTTAAAGTACAGTAGAAGATTTACAAAGAAAAGTTCACATCCTAAATACTAATTTTGATACTCTGAAATTTTAAAATATAGTCTATTAACTGAAATACACAAACACAGGAAAGGAATTCAGCTAACTTACTAGATATGACATATACTATAGGGCAAGTATCTCATTGGTACACATTAAAAAACTAACACATATTTAAGAAACAAAACCTCAACAGCCTCACAATTAGAAGTGGTAGTGTTTAAGAACAGAACACAAAGGCCAGTTCTACCTAAAAACCAGAAGCTGACAACTCAATTCTTTGGAGTCTGTTTAGTCTCCCTTTAATGCTGTTCATTGAGCCAGCATGGGCAGCATGTGGCACTGAAGTGCAACAAAGACAGGCAGGTTGATTTGCCTTATCTGATAGCTGGTGGGGACTGCTGACCATATCCCTCAGCCCAGTGGGGAGATGGTGTGAGATCCTGAGGAAGGTCAGGGATCTGTGCGCCAGCTACAATAGCAAAGTGGCACTTGGAGCTTCAAGGAAACAAGGGTAAGCAAAGCAAAGCTGTTAAGCACCCGACTGCACATCTGCTGATTGGGGGCAATACCCCTTCAATTGGTTGTGAGATGGACTTAGTGTTTATAGGTATAAAGAGGCAAATTATAGTAATAACAGTAAAACAAAAACATGGACAATGTGGCAATAAAAGTGAAAATTAGGAGTTTCATTTTTCTTGGAGGGGGCAGTGAGGGAATCATATTTGGGGACACCTCTGAGAACAAGTAAATTACAAATTTTCTCTTGAATTCCAGAACAGATGATGGGGGATTTGACTTAGAGCCGAGTTGTAACTTGTTCTTCCTGTCCATCACCCCATTTGTGCATGAGCAAGTCACAAGCCTCTCCCCAAGTTTCAAATACATCCTCTGAGGAGTCTAAAAGTTTAGAATTTGAGGAGCAGATGCTGGATGCACAGTGAAGAGAGCTGGAACAGGCTATGGGGCATTCACTGCTCTGAGCAGCGCCCCGGACTTCACCTAATTCTACCTCACTGAGGTTAATTTCACTTTGAGAACAGGCCTCTGCTTTCCCCTTCTCCATCTGAGAATATCTGATGTCCTGCCACATGTAATGCTGCTGCACGATTCCATCAGAGATTGTGTACATTGGCTCTGAACTGGGTTCAGACATATGACCATTAAACTTGGAGAATAAGAGACCCAATTTCTTGAGAGAGGGACCCATGAAGGACCGTTTGCTTGATGACTCAGCTTTTGACTTCCCTTGGGCACCACTGGCTCTTGGCATGGTTCTGACGAGAGGTGGCCCATGGCAGGTCTTTTTCTTGCAGCCTAAATTAAAAGAGACACTCTTGGATTTGGCCCGAGCCCCACCACTGCCATCATTGGTATCATCTCTCTGAGAAAGTTCAGTGCTGCTAGTGGAAAAGCTTCTCCGTGGGTGTTTTCTATTTCCTAGGAGGTCAAGCACTTCATATCGAAAACTGGAGATGTCCTGCTTTAATTCCTAGGGAAAGAGGGAAGACATAGTTTGTCAGAAAGTTTGGTCTACAGTTCAAAGAAGGCACACGGAATAATGGAAAGCCTAGGCTTTACCTAGTAGTAAACTATAAATTACATATAGTAGAAAAGATGATACCATTTGTCCATCTCCATCCACATTGGGCATAAAATAATCTCTTAATATTAGATGTTCTGTTTTAATTAATCAACCCTGTTCTGGATAAAGGACACAGCAGATGAAAAGACTTGCCTGCCTAGATAAATGTATACAAGTTATAAGAAGGACAGATATTTTCATTCCTGCTAGTAGTGACTAAGCTCTCCTGTGCAATGTAAGTCACTCAGTTAAATTCTAAAGAGAAAAAAAATGCATTTTTGTATAAATCATATTGGTAACTTGTCATGTGCTGTTTGAGCTCACTGAGAAGCTGACTCTGGAGATGGGATTGGCCCTCCCAATTCAGACTCAAGCCTGTTATCTCAGGATGTTTTTTAAGACTTTTGTCCAGGTTCAAGTTGACCCCTTGGCCCTGTGACAAGGAAAAGGTGAATAAACAGCCTCTGAGTAAAGCCATTGTGCTATTGAGTATAATTAAGGGATACACTAATTTCAACAAAGGTTATTATTATTCATCTTATGGTATAAAATGTCTATAGCAAAAGTAACTCATGAAATTCTCTATTTTCTCACAATGAAAAAGTCTAACACAGAGTAATACAAACACATAGTAAATGGGGCAATTTACAGTCCTTGGCGAAGATATACACCACCCTCTGTCTAAAATTTCTCAGTGATTATGCTGGAGATTCTAAACTTCAATTTGATAATGTATTGATATGTACCAGTTGCTTTTCTCTATCTAATATTTACACTCCCTCAAGACCTAAATCAAGGTTTTGGTAGACCAACTCCCTAAAATAGATAAAGTAAAAGAGATTTTAATGGTTTTTGTGTTTTCTATAAGGTTTAACTAGGAACTTATAAAGTGCATTGTACATTATCTTATATGTGTAATTTACATTCCATGTTCTTTTATTAAGATGATGCTGCACAGCACTCTTTTGAGTCCAGTAAACTGCCATTCTCATGACTTCAGCTATGCCTACTTACAGAAGTTCATCACAGTTGGGTTTGTTAACAGTTGTATTCTTTCACTGAAGGAGGAGTAAGCAGGGTCATTGAACCCTCACCTGAGTATCAAGCCACTCTTCCCAGCCAGCTGTATGTAATTTTGCCCTAATCACAAATGGTCTCCTGCATTTGGGGAGGAAATCTGGGAAGGCTAAAAGAGAGGACTTGACCCATGAGGTTATAGAAAAGTCAACGTCCATGCTGGATAGAGTTTGCAATGCAACTACTCTCAGGTCACCTATATACCTGTTAGTAATACCTCACCCATCTCTACGAGTAAAATCATTCATTCCCCAGGGTGAACTTTAGTGTGATCAAACATTAGTTTAGCACTATAACCTTAGAAAGGAGATAAATAGTGCTTAGTAGCCCCAGGAAGAGAATTTTCTAAATAGAAGGAAAATTTACTTTTTAATGTTATTATGTCTCATGATCTTAAGCAAAGAAAATGAGAAGGTGAAAACATATTTTATTAAAAACGATTTATGTTTAAGATTATAATGACTTAGATATTTCCAAAATAAAAAAGAAAAATAAGAAAGTCGATACAAGTGATTACAGGTCTGAGTTGATATGTGATGGTATATGAAAGATGAGATAAATAATGTATAAATAGTCTTAAAGTTTCTAAATTAATAGTTCAGTCAAGTACTTTCAGGAACAAAATATATGTATAGTCAAGGCTTATTAAAAATGTTTGGCTTTTGCCCAATCCTTAGCTGCATAACATACAGTAATTAAAAGTACAAGACTGGTGGAACTAACCTTCTTGGGTGTTTAGCAACCATATTTAGAGGCTTATACTAATCTGGTCAGAGGAACTCACAGGGACAATTTTTTGTCTCTTGCCCTCCAAGGTCAACTAAGTTCCAGGGGACTATGGGGCATCTCTCAAAATGTCCTCTAACTGTGATGTGTCACCTCTCCTCCTGTTCAGAGACATCATGGAGACCCCACTAGAAGGACTCAAGCCAGTGTCTAGTCTGCAAAGTAGAGGGTCAGCACAGGAAAACGTTTCCTTGATTTGCTTCCAAGTGAAGCCATGGTCTAGCAAGACTTTCTGACTTAACTTCACACAAGTGGAATTGGTAAAACAAAGGCCTATGGAGCCAGGGGCTCCTCAAGCCCATGTGATCCCCATGAGGAATAGATACTCAACTGATCTTAAGAGTAAAATTAATTTGGCTTATTTGGGCCAAACTGTATGATCTTAAACACCCAAAAGGAAAGTATAACCAAAAAATTAAAGTGATTAATATGCTTCTTTAAGATTATAAGTAATCATACTTTCCAGACATTAGGTTCAAGTGAATATAAACACTAATGATTTTGTTCTTAACAAGAAAATGCCACTCAGATGTAAGACTTCAATTCTTGGTCTACCTCAACTCTGTGATGCATACCTGTGGCCAAGAAAGGCAAGCCTACCATTATTCTAACCCAAAAAGTTAAATTATTAATTTCTTTTCTCTCCCTGTGTAGAAGCCATTTGGGAAGGAACTTACCCTGATTCTAGAGACTCAGGAAGCTAGCAAGGTGCCTGAAAACAAATCCTGACTGCAAGACTCTCAAGTTCAGCCTTGGGAGTCAAAAAAACAAACAAACAAACAAAAAAAAAAAAACAAAAAAAACCAAAAGAGGAACTCAAGAGACAGATGCTTTTGAAAGTCCTAAGCAAGAAATTCTAATAGACTCTGAATTGGACATTTGAAATTTTCCCTATTCTGACTATTTTGTTTCATCTTCCCAGCACTAGTCAAGGGCTTTCTTTTCTCCCTACAACTAACAGTTATGCAATTGAGGGGTCTTTTAGATAGACTCACTGAAGGGGTACCCCAACTGCCACAACTTATGTTCCTATTCAGCTCAAAGAAGCCAGAGCATTCAGTGCCCCAATTCCCTATTGGCAATTAGGATGACCTCTTCAGAGGGTGGTGTGATGAGAATAGGAGGTAGAATTTGGCTAGGCAGCTTAGGGTAAAAAAGACCCCAAAGAAAACTTACCAGTTTCTTTTTTGGCTTAAAACCAAAAGCCGTCTTTGTGCCCTTTAGCAGCCAAAGGCAAAATATGTCTAAAGTATTTGGAAGCTCTTATCTAATTCCTAAAAGATCTTAGAGTTACCTCTTCAATGGGGGAATGTTAGAGAACAACTGAGAGAAACTATAAATTCTCTCATTTATCTGTTAAAAAACCCTTCATAACTTCAGGAATGAACTTAAAACCCGTTATCCCCCCTGGTTTGCAAATCCCCTCATGGCCTGGCTCCTCCCTTTACTGGGGCCCTTATATGCCTCCCCATTACATAAAAAAAAACTAAGGGGGAGATGTGGGACCTGGGCCTATTGCATAAAGTCATTGAGCAGGCAGTGTGACCCTGGAGACCCTGAAGGGATGGTAGGTGTCCTGGCCTGCTCTGCCTGAAACTGTAACCTAGCTCCCAGAGGTCCCAGGAAACCACTGCAGGTTCAACATCCTCGTTCCTCAGCAGTTGCTTAATCTTCTCCCCGCCCCAAAGATCACCCCAAACCAAAGCCAGGTTTTGGGGTTTTGTTTCCACATTCCTTAATTCCACATCAGCCTTAGAAACTCCCTGACCCTAAAAGACCCCCACCTTTAACTTTACCACCTTCAGTAAGGCCTCCCTATATAAACCCCTGCCTTGATTTCAATAAATGAATTGTCCACTGACACAGTCTCCCAGGACTGTGTTTCTATGATGTTTCTATGTTTCTATGATGCCCTGTTTTGTTACCTTGTCAGAATACTTAATCATTTCCACACTATAGTATCTGTCATATCATGAGAATTCTTAGAACTCCTGTAGTGCCTTAGGAAAAAAATTGTGTGTGTGTGTGTGTGTGTGCATGTGTACCCAAGTGTGCATCCTGAGGTGGTGTTCTTCAGTCTTGGCTCCACTGATATGTCAGGCAGGATCATCCTGTCTTGTTACATGTTTAAACAGCAATCCTTTCTCTGCCACTAGATGCCAGTATGACAACTTAAAATATTTCCAGACTGCTAGCTTTCCATAACTGTACCCAGCTGAGAATCACTGATTTAGGCTGATGTCAAAAGTATGAAAATTTTACTATTTAACAATAATTCCTTAAGACTTATTATTTGAGAAGTATTTTGGACTTCATTGTCTACCTTTTAAAGAAGGCCTTTAAGTCTGCAAGCATTTTCTGTTTGCTGTCTTACCTATCACCATGCATTCTTGCCATAACAGTTAAAGCCTGCAGTTCCCACACTGAGAAATACTAGAATATCGAAAGAAAGAATGCACAGGACAGATTCCTTTTGTTCAGAATACTGATTGTGGCATGATAGGCATTGAGAAAATAAACCTTTCCATCTACAGGATGACAGGTAAGAGAGAATAAAAACTGTAGCTGATTTTTCTGCACTATACTAAGGCAAAACTGCATAACCAAAGATCTCAGACTCTATGAAGATTAACATTATTGAAAGGAAAAAGAGGAATTAGGCCTTGAATGTAGCTCTGTGGAAAGAGAGAGAGAGAGAGAGAGAGAGAGACTTTATGATGAAATGATGAAATTACCTTAAAATTTTCTTCTGTTAGCCCCTCATTTGTTTTGGAATTTCTTATCATTGCAGCCACATATCTTTTGACTAAATTCCTGATAACTTCCTGGAATTGAAAAAAAAAAAAAAAAGAAAATATATTCCGTTTCTTTCTCAGGCTATCAGGTAAATAAAAATCTTATGTAGAAAAAAAACATGCTTAGATCATCTTTGCAATAGGAAACCCTCACTGTATCTAGGAGTTTTCTGTCCCCACTCATAGATTAAATTCTCAGTGGGTTAGTGAATTACCACATCTTTGAATGTAGATGGTTGAGTGCATAAGTCCCACCAGATCACCCCAATGGAAGAATTTCCAGCCAAGGATAATTTAAACATGCATATATATATATATATATATATATATATATATATATATATAGAGAGAGAGAGAGAGAGAGAGAGAGAGAGAGAGAGAGAATAAGAGAGAGAGAGAAAGAGAGAGAGAGAATAAGAGAGAGAGAGAGAAAGAGAGAGAGAGAATAAAGAGAGTACAATAATCCTTGAATGGTTGTATTCAGTATCCATTCCCTTCAAACTGGATTAAACCTTAGCACATTTAGTTAAATAAAGGAGTTTTTTGTTTATGAAATTGTGAGTCACTAAGCTAGTCTTTTTATAATTAAGGTACACTTCACCTTTATAGGAATGGCCACTTTTACCCTCTAGGGGAATGGTCTACACGTAGTTGCAGTGTTGTCATTGATGACAGCTACCACTTACTGCAATGTCAGGCAGTATGACAGGCAGGAGCCATATCACACTGACTTCTCTCAACATGTAAATTGAACTTTACTATTATTATTTCCAGGTTACATGTGAGGAAACTGAAGAATAGTGGTGGTAACTGCCTCCTTCAAGGCCACACAAGTAGTAAATGTGAAAATAAGATTTCAGTTGTACTTCAAATTGATGTCAAGGCCTGTAGAAATAACAAGCAATGCTGTAGTTATAACTTCTGCTACTTGGTGAACTTGGAGAAATCACTGAGATGCCCAAGGAACCTTTTCATGTGTGAGGATGTTTGAAGCAGAAAATAAAAGCAATGATTTTTGCTCAAGTGCCATTATTGTGAAAATGATTAGAGTTGCAAGTAGGCGTAGTGAGAGAAGGGTTACCTACGGAATACAGTACTTTGTTTCTCGTTGCTGGCTATGGCCTAAGAGGAAAAAAATTAGGGAAGCCACCTATGGAATGAGGATAAATTTCCTTTAAACCTAGTAGAATATTTTTCTACTGTCTTGAGACAGTCTCATGTACCTCAGGCTGGCCTTTAACTTCTATGTAGCTGGGGATAACCTTGAATTTCTGATCCTCTTACCTCCATCTCCCAAGTGCATGTGCCACCACACAGTTTATGCAATGCTCGGGATCAAAGCCAGGGTTTCATGCACGGTAGGCAAGCACTCTCCTAACTGAGAACATCTCCTACTCTGGGTTAAAGATTTTTGACACTAACTTGTGATTTGCAAGAATTACTCTCAAGAAATGTCTCATATATTTGGGTGTATGATTATCTTCTAGATGGTTTGATAAAAGCTCATGTTTCTTTGATTAAGCTCATGTTTGTAATTAAGAAAGACCTAACTTCCTGACATTTCTGTAAGCTTTATTTCACTGCAGTTATTAATAGCTTCTTATTTTATATTCCTTACTTATTTCATATTCTCAATACTGTATGTGCTTTTTGTTCACAGCAAGTTTTATCCTAATTTAATAGTTATAATGATTTAATGCCTTTCATCACTGCTAGTTAATAAACGTCAAAATGATAGAAAGTATGTCTTTTTCTTGTTCACAATGATTCTTCTAGTGTGTGTCTTAGTATTGTAAGAAGTGTTAAAGGACTATGAACAGAGTTATAGAGCAGGTGATTCCTTCTAGATGAGTTATTTCAGTCTTTGATTAATTTCAGTCTTCCCAAGTCTCTTACCCAAGTAAGGTCAGACATAGCTAGAGTAGAGTTTGCTTCTACTCCACAGAACTGGCCCAAAACTGGTGTGTTTAGTTCCTGTGAGGAAGTATTACCTGATAATGTTGATTTTGTATCAGGCTATCAGCGTGACGTTCCTGTAATTCAAAATGTACAGAGATTACATCAGTTGGCTATCATTGTACACTCCCACCTACCCTACTGCTTAATATTAGGACTTCAGAATTACATAGCTCATGACTCACAAATACACAAAACATAAGTAGGTTGAAGTAATTTTACGATATTTAAGATAGTGACTGTCACAAAGGAAAGGAGGAAAATGGTTTTGTTTTTAGAGGAACAGATTGCTTTAGTCTTACTGTGAAGCTTCTCAAGTTGTGCCTTCTCCGTCTTCCATCAGGGTCTCTTTTGGGGCAGAAAGTGTTGTTGAACCAGTTGCCAAGATAGAGAAATGATTTGGGACTGGGGATGATATTGAAAGGTGGTGGCAAGGTTCCACCTTCATCAAAGTAACTCATCCAGAGCTTTGTTCTTGCAAACTTCCACTCAATATCAGCATGGTCCTATGAAAAATAGAAGTATGTGGTTTTGAGAGATGGGAAACTGAAAAACAAACCTATGTCTCATTTCAACCTTTGTAGTTGCTTTTGTAGAGGGCAACCTGGCAGGAGCTATCTAAATTCAAATTACACTGTGTGAATGCAAATTATACTGATCTAGCAATCCACTTTTAGTGCAAATTCATACTGGGGTTGGACTGGTAGTGTGTGCCTCTAGATTCAGGAAACTAAGGCAAGAGGATTATGAATTTGAGGCTGGCTTATAAATACTGGAAAGAATGGCGGAGGTGTGGCTCAGTGGTGGAATGCTTGCTTAGCATGTGCAAAGCTCTGGGTTTAATTGCCACAACTGAAAGAAAACATGAAGGGATGGGATAGAAGAAAGGAGAGGAAGAGGGAGGGAAAAGCAAAAGGAGGAATGAAGAAGAGAAAGAAGGAAGGAAAGAAGGAAGAAAGGAGGGAGGGAGGGAGAGGAAGAAAGAATAGAGAAATATATATTCACTATAGTATGGCTACTAGTAGCAAAACAACTATGAACCACCTCATTATCCCACAGTAGGAGGCTACTTAAATAAATGATACTACAACAAAATGGCATGAAATCCAGTTTTTAAATACAATAGATCAAAAACTATTATATAGAGAATATGTATGTGTATATGCATCTGTTGAAGACCTCAGAGTGTAAAATACACATACGTATTGTGTACAAAGATCTCATTTATGCAACTGAAAAAAATCCGATTCAGTATTTACACATTCTAAGCAGGTATATACTAAATTGTGAATAGTGGTTATTTTTAAGAAGTGGACATGGTATAAAGAAACATTTTCTTACATAAGTATTTTTGAGATACAATATATAAAGAATAAGATCCACCTATTTTAAGTACTTTCACAAAAATATACCTCTGCAATTACCTTCGTAGTCAAGATGTATAGACTAATACATAGTGTTACACATTTCTAGAATTTTCTTTTGAGATTGGCCCTTGTTATATAGCCCTGGTTGACCTGGTATTCACTCTTTGTAGACCAGGTTGGTCTCAGTCTCATGGCAGTCCTCTTCCTTTGTCTCCCGAGTATTGAATTATAGGTATATGCCCCCAAATCTGGCTGTTTCTAGAACTTTAAAGATTTTTGTGGAGTCATATAATCATCACCACAATTAGGATATGCAATGGTTCTATACTCTTCCAAAATTGTCTAATGATGCCCCTTGGTAATTAGACTCTTTCTAACCCCTATACCCTACCAACTGCTACTTTGTTCTCTGTTCCTGTAGTTTACCTTTTCTAATATGTCATATAAATAAAACTGTATAGTTTGTAACCTTTTGAAATTGGCTTATTTCAGTTGGCAAAAAGCCTCTGAGATTCCCCCTATGGTTTTGCATGTATCAGTGTATTCAGTCTTCTTACTGGTGCATTTTAAAAATTATATTAGTGTATGATGATTTGTTCATTGACCTTTGAAAAACATTTGGATCATTCCCAGTGTTTAACAATCATGAACAAAGCCGCTACAACCATGTATAAATTTTTGTGTAAACATAGGTTTAATTTCTGTATCTTAACTGGGAGTGGTGTTACTAGCTCATGAGATCCATTTATGTACAGCTTTATAATAAACTGCCAAACTATTCTTTTCCATTGGTTACTCTGTGTCCTTATCAATGCTTGTTGGATTTTGAAGTTAGTAGGTTTATAGTGGGATTTCATTATGGTTTTAAGTTGCATTTCCTAAATGAGTCATATTGTTGGATTATCTGTTGATAGACTTTACTTGCCATCTATAACTCTTTTGTAATGCAGCATCTGTTCAGATCCTTTTCCCAATTTTGTTGGATTGTACCCATGTATGTAGCCTTATATATGCCTAGCAGTATATTGGAAGATTTCAGAACCCCTACAGACACTTCATTCCCCAAATTTAACTTTATATTGTCTCTCAGCCTATTCTTGACCCAACTGGTGATGCTACTTTCTAAAACAATAAACATTCTGCAGACAGCTCTTCTACCTGAATGAGCTCAGAATTAAGTCACACAACTAAAGTCTCTGAAACTCCATTTAAACTCTAATATTATATATGTATATATGTTAAGAAGCAGCTATCATAGTAGGTTTCTATATGACCTTTTCAAAAGGTCTTAGAGGTAGTTATCTCTCCATGCTCTCTTTCTTCCCTGCCCTCACAGCCCCCATGCCATTTAACCTTTCCTATTCCATTCCTTGTTACCCCTTTATGTCACTACATCATGTCTCACCTCCTATGAAGTCCCATCCAGGCCCTCATGGCACCTTACGAGGTTCCCTGCCTCTATGGATTTTCCAATTGAAACACACATATCTAGAGATTCACAGCATCACATTCATGAGAGAGAATGTGTGATATTTGTCTTTCTAGGTTTGGGTTACCTCAGGATGATTTTTTTCAGTTATATCCATCTACCTGTGAATTTCATGATTTCATTTGTCTTAACAGCTGAATAATATTCCATTGTGTAAATGTACCATATTTTCATTATCCATCAGCTGATAGACATCTGGTTTTCCATTTCCTGGCTATTGATAATTGAGCAGCAATGAACATGAATGAACAGGTATTTCTGTAGAAGGATATGGAATCCTTTGTGTATATGCCCAAGAGTGGTATGCTGGATCATGATCTACTTCTAGCTTTTTGAGGAATCTCTACACTGATTTCTGTAGTGGCTGTAGAAGGTGCATTCCCATCAGCAATGACTAATTATTGCCCTTTCCCCACATTCCCACTAGCATTTGTCATTGTTCATTTTTTGGATCTTAGACATTCTGACTGAGGTAAGATGAAAGCTCACAGTAATTTTTATTTGCATTTTCCCCATGGCTAAAAATATTTAACATTAAAAAAAGAGATTTCTCAGCCATTTGAATTTTATCTTTTGAAAACTCTGATTAGTATCTTACCCCACTTTTTAATTGGGTTGTTTGGTTTTTGATGCTTAGTTTTTTAAATTCTTTGTATATTCTAAATACTAACTTCCTTTTAGAGGTATAATTGGTAAATATTTTCCCACTGTGTAACAATGCCTGTGCCAGACACCACAGGCTAAAAACAAACCAAAATGCCTCCTTCTTTTGGAGCAGTTGACTAGGCTGATCCCATAGACCCTCAAATAATACTTGCTGTTGCTATTATTCTTGTTAACATGGTAGGAAGACCCTGTTGCTGAATGTACTACATATGTGAGTTATAAAACAAACAAGGAGAAATCGAGCTAGTATTGACCTCAAAGCTTCATGTCTAGTGGCTAAATTTCATAATGCTGGTAGGTGCTATACACGCTGCCTTAAGAGAAGATTAATTATAAGCTTTCCTCAGCTGTGAACCCTGAACTACAATAACAACTGGCCTGGCAATATATATATATATATATATATATATATATATATATATATATTTATATTTATCCATCCATTGGTTCAATAGTGGCACAAAAGTTATGCTAATAACCAATCATTTTCTGACTGAATTTAAGGTCATTTCACAAAATGGTGCCCGTACCTGTTATTTGACCTCAGAACCTGTGGCTAAACAGGCCATAGGCCCTAGAGGAGGCTTACTACTATAATAATGCTAAATGGACACAGTATTAATAGTAATAATAACATATTAGTGCATTTCTCAGCTCTCACCAGAGAAGCTTCTTCTTATGACAGGTGATGATTGACAGAGACCCACTGGCCAATATGCAGAGGATAAGAGACTGCAAACCAGGTGAAATTTGAGCATGGAGTGCAATGTCATGATATTTGCAACTTTCAGATACTGGAAAAAATAACTTAAGGCCTTTCCATTTATATATAGTGGTACAAAGCTTATTTTCTTCAAGAGTCCTGATAGCTTATGACTTTTAACTTAAAACAATGCCAAATAAGGTACGTCATGGAGGTGCTTGGAGTGTAGCTCAGTGGTAGAATGCATAGACTATACAAGGCCTTGGGTTCATTCCCAGCACTTCACCAAAAAATAGTACATCTGTTATATAGAATAATAGCTTTTAAAATTGGATTTTAAAATGTATAATTGAAAATTTTAAGTTATACATTTTTTCTATAGAGCAACATAGTATTTTCATGTATTTATGCACTGGCAAATGATTTAATTAAGCTAATTAACACATCCATCATCTCACAGAGTTAACAATTATTTGTGATGAGAATATTTAAGATGCCCTGATCTGGGGATAGAGAGATGGCTCACAGGTTAAGAGCTCTAGTGCTCTTCCCAGCACTCACGTGACAACTAACAACCATTTATAACTCTAGTTCTAGGGCATCTGACTCACTCTTCTGACCTCTTTGGGCATTGCACACACGTGGTACACTTACATCCATGCAGGCAAAATACACAAATAAAATTTTAAAATTTTTAAAAAAGATTTTCTGATCTAATCCTTGAAAACTTTAAATATGTTATAGCAAATGAAAAAGGAAACTTAAAATTTTCTATGAAATTAAGGCTACTAGTTAGTTAACCCTTGAAATGAATATATTATCTAGGTGGGTGCTATATTATCATAAGGTTGCTTGAAAGTAAGAGAGAGAGCCAAAAAAGAAGAGTCTGAGTGATATAGTGCAAGAGACTCAGCTAGCCTTTCTTGTCCTTGAAGAAGGAAGAGGGTTGTGAACCAAACAATGAAGGCAGCCTCTAGAGACTGAAAAAGACAGAAAAATGAATTCTTGCCACAGCCCTTGAAAAGTTCACCCAATCCTTGATTTTAGTGGTGGGAAGTGGCGGTTGTCAAAGCTGACTTGCATATTTGTTGACAGGGTTCAGTTCCTCATAGTATATTGAACTGAAGCCTCTCTCAGTTCTGGCTATTGACCAGAAGCTTTTCTCAGTTTCCTGCCATGTGACGCAGGGCAGCTCATAGCATTATAATAGGAGAAAAAAAAAGCCAGTATATTTACAGCCTGATCTTGCAAATGACTTCACATCATTTTAAAGGTACAGTTGACGAATATGTACTTTTATGGTGTACATCATTATATTTAAAGTATATGTGCATTGTTAACTGAGTAGATTAATCCACACATCCCTCTCTCACCTCAAACATTTAACATACAATATTGAAGATCTACTCTCAGTGATTATTACTTTTCACCATGTGGTACATCTCCCAGAACAGTTCCTTAGGTCCAGCCTACACTCACTGAAAAACAAGATAACAACAACAACAACAAAAAATCCCCACAAAAAATGCATATAGGCATGAGGACTACATACAGCATTTCCATAAAGGGAGAAACCAAATGAATATAATACTGGATAACAAATTATTTTTTTTGATGTGTGTGTTTGTGTGTGTGTGTATACATGCGCATATGTGTATGGAGGAGTGTATATGGACGGACATCTGTGTATGCATGTGGAAGGCAGAGGTCCACACTGTGTGTCTTCCTCAAATACTTTCAACCTATGTCTTAGGCATCTCTCACTGGGACCTAGTGCTCACTGTTGTGGCTGTGCTGGCTTGTCAGCAAGCCCCAGAGATACTTTTGTCTTTATCTCTCCAGTGCTCGGATTACAGACATGCACTACTATGTTCAGCTTTCATGTGGGGGCTCAGGACCGAGGTCAGGTCCTCATGCTTGCATGGCAAGTACTTTAGCTACTGAGTCATCCTCAGCTCCAATAAATCCTTTTCAACGTCAGGTTGTTTCTAATTCTTTGCTGTCATTATGGTTTAACCAAGTCAAGCTGTCAGATGACAAATGGTTGAATATATTTCATGAAAAATTCTTTACAATTTTACACAATACTCTGAATTTAAAAGCTTGATAATAGCAATATAAGACTCGCTTACTGATGTAGAACCTATTTCAAATCATTTGCTTTTTTGTTATTGTTGTTTGTTTGTTCCGATAGGGTCTCATTCTGTAGAACTGGCTGGCTCAGAATTAACTATGTAGACTCGAATGACCTCAGACTCACAGAGATCCACCCGCCTCTGCTTCCCAGTGCTCAGATTAAAGATATTTGCAACCATGCTAGGTCTTAACATTTACTTTAAAAATTAGAGCTGAAAATAGAGACTGGAGAGATGGCTGAGCAACTAAGAGCACTGGCTGCTCTTGCAGAGGACCTGGTTTCGGTTCCCAGCATTCACATGCTGACTTACTGTCCATTACTACAGTGCTAAGATGTATGCCCTTGAAGTGCTCTCTTCTTGCCTCTGTAGGCATCACATTCATGTTGGTGCACTTACATACATGTAGGGAAAACACTAATATTCATAATAAATAAAAATTTTTAACGGCCTGAAAATATAATTGGTGTTAATCAGCTTTCTGAATATTATTCAATATTTATCCATGAATATATTAACTAGTTGGAATACAAGTCTCGTTTATACCTTTAAGAAATGCATTTCCAATGAAATTGTAATTTTTATGTCTAACAGTAATCAAAATTTATACATTTGTGTTCTTATGAACAGTTTTCCACCAGCTGAATGATAGCACAATTTAGAATAATTTTAATACTACCTTATGATCACAGGAAATAAACATTAAATTTTAATTTATATTTTGCCATAACAAATGACAAAGTAATCAAAAATAACAAAAATCTCTAAATGTAATAAATCTTGTGGGCATTTGTAATGTAAATAAGAATACAAGGCAAAAAGAAATTTTGGGAACTTTCTGCCCTTAAGGAGGAACCTAACCATTTATTTTTTAAACATATGGTTAGTTATGAGTAACGAATCGCTATGGTATTCTGATTCCATTAGATATACTTAAGTGAATAATTGGATCATTTCATTTTAAATGTCAGTCTTCCATATTGTACAATTTATATCTTTCATAACCATTTAAACTTATGACGGAAAGCTTAGATGCCAACCCAAAAATCTAAAGAAGACACATGATTCTGTTTCTTCAGAGTCACCAGTGAGTATGCTAGCAAAATGTCTGCCCTTCAGCAGGGAAAAAATGAAAAATTTTTTTCGCACTTTTCAGGAAAATGGATGGAGTCATGAGGTGACCCAGTTTCAGGAAGACAACAATTGCACGTTCTCTTTCATAGATGAATCCTAACTTTTACTGTTTGTGTTTATGTAAATAAAAGGATTGTGACAGTGGGTTATAGACTATGAAGCTAGACAGGAAACAATAAGAGGGAGAAAACGATAAGAGGGTTGAGAAAGGGGGATGTGCGTAGGTTCTTCATGAAATGAAAATGGAAAGGAGGCTACTGGGATTTAGAGGGCACAGGGGAAGATGGAGAAGAAGGAACAGAGAAACAACAGAAACAAATGTTATTGAAAAATACTGTAATGAAACCTAATTTTTATAAGCTAATAAAAATGTAAAAAACAATACCACACAAACACACACACACACACACACACACACACACACACACATTCTTGATGAGACTCTGAACTGAACTTCAGTAAATAGATCGCACATGCATGTATGCATGCACACATAAGCACAATCATGACTGTAATGTCACTGCCCTGGAATCGTGCTGTGTGAAGTGGTGTTTGTACAGGCATCTCAGGGTGCAGAGATAGATGACGGTAGCAGCAGGATGAAACAGAGGTAATCTACTAGTATGGAGTGAGCAGACGTTTTGCAGTCAAAGCAGGGTTTGGAATTCACTTCTGCCACTTACTAGCCGTGTGACTTCAGATCAGTAAACTCACGTCTCTGAGCTATGATTTTCTGAACTGGAAAAATGGGAGAAAATAGGTATTAAGCCAAAATGTTGTAGAAATTAATGCCAAATTCCTAACCTACTACCTGATATGTATGAAGAGCCATGTGATTTGTTGGTTCTGAGCCTAGAATACTAGGAACAAACCATGAATTCTCATTTTACTTTTTGATGGCTCAGAATAGCAAACCTGTCATCCTTGGAAATACATTTGCCTTTTGCTGACATAGTTCTTGAAATGAAGAAGATATTCAAGAAGTATTTCTTAAAATGAAATGAGTTGGATTTTCAAACACATAATTCTATCTCTAAACATGTTCAAAAAGGGAGAATGAGAGATTGCAGACATGGCTCAGTGGATATATCATGCTGCACAACCATGACCTGAGTTTGGATCCACAGGACCCATGTAACAGCTACATGTATGGAATTCGGGCAGTGGAGATAAGGGCATCCCTGGAGCTCATTGGCTAGCCAGCCTAGCAGAATCGGTCAGCTACTAGTTCAGCAAGAGACTTTGCTGCAAAAATAAGGTAAATCAAAGAAGATTCTGGATGCCAACCTCTATCTATTTGTGCACCTGCTGGCACATGTGCACACACATGAGCATATCTAACACCCCCCCCCACGCACAGAGTGTATAAGGAAGAATGATGATAGGGCTCCTGTGGATAGTTAGTTAGTTTCTAATATATTTTGGCTAGGTGTCCTGGTATCTGAAAATAATCTGTTTCATTTGTTTTTTGTAGCTAAGAGAATTTGCTGTTTTTCTAGAGGTACAGAGTTCTCAGCACCCACATTAGGCAGCTCACAACCACCCAAAACTCTATCTTCATGGGCATTTGAACACACATGGCACATGCTCATACAGCATGCATAAAGATGAATAAAAATAAATTGTAAAACAATAAAAAAGAGCCAGGTTGGCACACACCTTTAATTCCAGCACTTGGGAAGAAGAGGCAGGTGGATCTCTCTGAGACTGAGACCAGACTGGTCTATGTAGTCAGTTTAAGGCAAGCTGGTGCTACAGGGAAGCCTTTTCTCAAATTAAAAAAAAAATAAATAAGAAGCTTTGTCTTTTAAGAAATAATTTTCTATAGGTCTAGTGAGAAATTATATGCTTTTGACAAAGAATGCAAATATGCAGTGGGCCAAGTTATAACCACAGTCAACTTTAGGAGACTTTCTGATGTTTCTCATTGTAGCTATTCCCCTTATAATTTTAGCTAAGCATTTAGGACTTCGGTGCTACCATCATATGTACCTCATGGCACTTAACCTTAATGGTGTGTTCTAGTCCACATGTGTAACCTGCATTGCCTTTGAGACTGAGATCTGCAGAAGAGGCCAGACCTTCTATTTGTTGTAACTCCTTTTGCTATGTGGGTGCCATGTGCTCTGATTGTCAAGCACACCTAGAGACTGTTGACTAGCTCAGAGTCTCAGGCCCTGTAGCTCGGTGAACATGGCTGTTCAGTTTCACATTTCTCAACACATCCGAGCTCCAGGTTATTTTCCTTGCACTCAAACTACAGAGTCAATTTCATACTAGCTTTTGTCAGTCTTCTGCACTCTCTCAGATCTCCCGCCCGCAGCCATCTTACTTAGCAAATTGGAAAACTTTTTAACATAATGCAAACGGAGAGCAGCAGGCACAAACCCAGAGCTAATAAAAAGCCCGAAAAAGAAAGGCTGTTCCTAGGAAGCGTAGCCCCTAAGGCTGACTGATTGGTGTCAAATTTTGGGAAGGGGACATTTTGGCATCCTCTGAACTAATCATCGATTGCTCCCTTCATTTGAACAGAACATATGCTCAGTTCCTCCTTGATGATAAAGCAACAAAAATTACCATGACATACACACCCTAAATAGAAGTGAGAAAATTCATTTTCTCTGCCGTCTCTAGGGATGTCAGTCTCACTTGGAATGCCTTCTCCTGGTAGAATCCAGGGTTTGTGTCTCAAATTTTCCTGTTTATCAGAATCATATGGAGCAAATGTTTAAAATGTAGAGCTTACCAGAAGTTATATATCGCATTGTAGTTTTTGCCTCAAGGTTTGAAAATGTAATATTAAGAGCTTTATTTTAAAGATTTTTTTATTTTAAGTCTGTCTCCCCCCGCTGTTCTTTTCCTTTTCATGTCCTTTTCCATTCTCTTCTCTGTTCTGTCCTCTTTCCTCTCACATCTCCTTCCCTCTCTTCCCCTCCCGTCCTTTCTTTCTGAGACCAACTCACATTGTGTAACCCAGGATGGGCTGGAACTTAGCCTGGGTTAGCCTCAAACACAAAGAAATCCTCCCACCTCGGCCTCCCAAGTACTGGCATTGTATGTATCACCACACCCAGCTCTCCATTTTATTTCAGTTCATTGACATTTCTACTAGAATCTTCAAAATATGGTGTTCAGTGTCTTGCAGGATCTGAAGTAGAGAAAGTTTTTTCAATGAATACCGCTTTTCTTTTCTGCTAACCCCATTTCCCTCTAACTTACCACACTCTTCTAGGGAAGAGTTGATTCCCTGTTCAGTAGCCAGCAACCTTGTCTTCTCTGAGGTTTCTAGGTAGGTAGAATTAGCTGTTCAATGTGAGGCCTTCTGGGAATTATTTGGATTTGTTTATCTAGTGTAGAGCCTGGTAGAGACTTAAATTGAAGTGCACACACTCATCTACAAAATATCACGGTCAAAGAGAGGTTTGCTTCCTCATGACCTCTCCTTGCTCTTGACTCAGAATAATGTATGAATGTGTGTGTGTGTGTGTGTGTGTGTGTGTGTGTGTGTGTGTGTGTGTGTGTGATTGGTGCCAGGGATTCAACTCAAGGACTGTATTAACGATAATCAGGAAATCTGTAAGTGAGGTAGATGTTTGAGATAGTAAGTCCCCTACTCACTGCCATAGGAATTCATTGATCTACAAGCACTAAATACTTATAAGGGATACAAATGTACCTTTTAATTTTAAAAGCAGGATTAACAAAGTTTAGACCCGAAATTTCCCCAACCTTGTTTTGATCAATTAGTAAAAAGTATCTACTAAGTACTTACTATGTGTCCTATTTTCTAGGAAGCAGAGGAATATAAAGAAAGCCTAAAGACAGCCCCTATGTTTATGGAGCTTTAGTCTACAAATGTTGAAAAGACACACACTTTGAAAGCAAAGGGTTAGAAAATTGGCTACTTGGTTTTTCATACCCTAAGCTAAGAATATTTGTCTTACTTAAGGGGGATCTTTTTGAGACATGGTCTCCCTGTAGCCACAGATGTCTTGGAACTCACTGTGGAGACGAGGCTGGCCTTGATCTCTGTTGGAACTAAAAACATGTGCCACTATGCCTCACTGTCTTACATTTTTTAATGGTTGAAACAAATCAAAGGGCAGGCCTGCCTCAAGACATGAAGCATACCTCAGATCACTATCGCAGAGCTTTCAGGACACTAAATTCTCTCTGTGCCCACCATATCCACACACCCCCGCCCCCGCGAGCTGGCTAGGAGGAACAGATCTTGAAGGCTCTTAGGCTCTTTTCAGGTGATGTTGAAGGCATTGTTTATTGTCTCTACATGTCAGAGCTATGATTTATTCATTTCTCTGTGTGTCTGTGCCAAGAAATCCAGGCTCTGGACCTGCCACCTGTCCAGGAGGCCTTGCAAGCTTGGGTGCTTGTGAGAACACAGGGTACCTGAGCTGACGGACAGGTACCAATAAAGATATTCTATTTAAAAAATCAAAGAAATAATATTGTACCACTTAAATTTTTACAGGGTTCTGGACAAATGGCTCGATGGTTAAGATCACTTGCTACTCTTGCAGAGAACCTGGGTTCCATTCTGAGCACCCACATGGCAGCTCATGACTACCTCTATCCCCAATTCTAGGGGATCCAACACCCTTTTATGGCCTCCAGGGCACTGCATGTATGTGGTACACTTACATGTGAGCAAAATATTCATACATATAAAATGAAAATAAATAAACTATAAAAAGAAAGTTATACAAATTTTAGTGCCCAGAAACAAAATATTAGTGGTCCACAGCCATACCCATTGATTTATGAATTGCTTATGGTTACTTTCTGTGTTACAGTAGAACTGAGTAGTTGAGACAGAACTTACAGTCTACAAAGCCTAAAATATTTACTCTCTGGCCATTTACAGAAGAAGTTACTGCAATAGTTAATATTGCCAGTTTGACAGACTCTAGACTCACCTAAGAGATAAGCCTGTGAACCTGTCTGTGAAGGACTTTCTAGATTAGGTTGAGATGAGAAATCTCACCCTAACAGCAACCAGTACTATTTCTTGGACTGGGATCCTGGACTGAATTAAAAGGAGATGGTGAGTTGAGCTGCAGCACTTATCTCTCTCTCTGCTTCCTGGATGTGAATGCAGTGTGATCAGCTACCCTGAGCCCTCTCACCATGACTTTCCCACCATGATGGACCACATCCTTAAACTGTGAACCCAAATAAACCATTCATCCTTAAGTTGTTTTTATCAGGCATTTTGTCACAGTAATGAGACAAGTAACTAATAGAGTCACTAATCCTTGGCAATCGGACAGTAAACTGAGATTTTTGTCAGCTTTGTCCAAAATACCTCATACTTCAAAATATTCTGGTATCCATATGCATCAACAAACCAGTAATTGTCAGGTGTGGTGATGCATGGCTTTAATCCCAGCACTTCAGAGGCAGAGGCAGGGAGATCTCTGCAAGATAGAGACCACCCTAGTCTACATAGAGAATTCCATGCCAGCTGGGGCTATAGGAAGACCCTGTCTCAAAAAATCATTAATTTGTTAATTTCTTTCAAATACATTTTAAAGTCAGAGCCTACAATATGTCAGAACATGCACTTTATTCTAGAGAGGTCACAAGGTGATCCTCTGTGCTTCCTAGAATATTTAGAGTCAGGTCATAGGAACCTGGATGGTGATAGTTGAGAGAGCTCTAACCCATTAGTTCAAATCATCTCTAACAATTGTTCATTCCCTAATAAATAAAGAAGCCTACAATGCTTTCTTTTCTTCCACTCCGGGAAGTTACTGATACGCCACAATTATTAGAAGAGACTCTTAGATAAATATATTTCCCATTGAGTCTTTGGGTGATGAGACCATAATTTTACAGGTCCACAAATTCTGTAAGTTCAGATATCCAGAGAAGAATGGGAAAGAGAGCAAAAATAAACAAAATGCCATAAGGAAAACAAAGGCTTAAAAGAAAGAGAGCTGAGGATACAGGTCAGTGGCAGAGTGTTTCCCTAGCATAAGTAAGGCCTTTCATTGCCTACTTAGTCTGAGCGAAATGGGGAAAAAGTGGAGAGAGGAGGGGAGAGGAAAGGGGGAAAAAGGGAGGAGGGCAGCAAGGAACAATTGATTCCTTTCTTATTTGTACCAATATTTTCCATATCTCCTCTTTAAAACAGCAGAAGATTTATCTTGACTGCTGACATAATGTGACTCTGCTGCTAGCTCTCAAGTAAAAGGTAGATGCTGCCTCAGATGCTTCTCTAAGTATTTTGACTTCTGTGTTATTGACAATCTCCTGCCCTCTCTATTACATTGAGGAAGACTTTGACACTAAGCTCTGGTGAACATAGGAAGAGAAAGGCTTTCTTAATGACTCAAAATTCATATTTAGTGTCATTTGTTTTATATAAAATTGTGTGTGTGTGTGTGTGTGTGTGTGTGTGTGTGTGTTTATGCACATGCCCCTGTACAGGCACTCACAGGGGCCAGAAAAGGGTATCAGATCTCCTGGAGCAAGAGTCCTACTAGCCTGTTTTGAGCATCTTGTGACATGGTAACAGGGAACCCAACTCAGGTTCTCTGCAGGCACAGCAAGTGCTCTTAACTGTGGAGCCAGCCCCACAAATTTAGTTTACTTTTTAAACCCCAAACAGAAACTGGATTTGTTGTCACATGCCTGTAACCTCAATATGCGGGAGGCGCAGGTAGGAGGACAGAAACCTTAAGTCCAGTCTGGGGTACACAGTGAGTTCCTGTCTGAAAATTTTAAAGACACGAAAGCAGGCAAACAACTCTTGAAAGACAAGAAATGAAAGAACATATCATTTGTTTTTCTAGTCAACTGATTCATGGCATCCAAAATAAGGGCTGTGGGAATAAGGCAAGTTCCTCTGGATCACTGACCTTAAATTGTCCACAAATGTAGCTTGTAGCTTTTGAATAGAATACCCTCAGACTATTCTTCAGAAAGGTCTGGTCTTCACCAAGGAGCAATTTGAATCTGAATCTCAGCCCTGGACTCTTGTAATACAAATAGTCACTTTTATCTCCAGAATGTCCATTGGTGATTATTATTTTATGTTGAGGCTGACAGCATCTTTGTCTTGGGAACTGTTTCCCAGATCTAACTAAGCCTTTGTAAAAAGTTTTGATGATGGCAACATTTTAACGTGTGTCTTATCTCTGCTTTCTTATTGGTGTCCCTCCTTTCTCTTTCTCAGACACATTGTCCTTGTGAAACCTCACACTGCTTACCTGATCTCAGAAAGAAATGGGACTTATGTATTTAAAGTGTCACAGGTCACCCCTAGCAGTTCAAATCACATTTGCATCATAACTGGGAACCAAATCTTAAGGTAGGAAATTTCCATATGACAGTGGGAGAAATGACTACGAACACACTGATGTTTTATATTAAACATGTATGTTTGCTCGTATGAGCATTTTTATTTTGCATATTTTTCAGACTATCAAAGATATCTAGGACTCTCAAGAATAGCCAAGGGCTGTCTAAAGACAAAGAAAAATGCAAATAGCGAAGTTTGAAACTGTAGTTCTGTGATTGTAGACTCCATAAGAATGGGAACCAAGACTGTCTTGTTCACCTGTGACCTGTTATGTAGCCAGTGTTAAGAATATAGTATGGGAGGCTGGAGAGAGATGGCTCAGTGGTTTAGGGTACCACTGGCCACTCTTGGAGAGGACCAAGATTTTGCTTCCCAGCATCCACATAATGGCTGACAACCACGTGTACCTCCAGATCCAGGGGATGGACACTCTGCAGGTATTACACACATGGGTGCACCTACACCTGTGCAGGTGAAACATACACTTTAAAAACTACAGTATGGGCCAGGCATGTTGGTGCATGCCTTTAATCCCAGCAGTTGGGTAGCAGAATCAGGTAGATCTCTGTGAGTTTAAGGTCAGCCTGGACTGCATAATGAGTTCAGGTTAGCCAGGGCTACATAGTGAGACCCTATCTCAAACAAACAAACAACAACAACAACAAAATAAATACAGTATGACTCACAGTAGTTTCTTGATACATACTTGTTAAATTTATCCATTCATTGTTAGCTTATTATTACCTGCACTAATGAATGGGTAGAAGCTATCAGCGAGCAGATAGGGAGAGGCATTATGACTGTCCTGCCACTGGTGCAGTAAAGTCCTGTTTCTGTTGAATTGACTCAAGATAATATCTTATTGATAATCAGTTATGATGCTTGTGAGCATCCAGGACAGATGAACTATGAGATTTGGAGGAACAGCTCAGGTCTGTACCTTGTATAGTTGCCTTTTAATGGCAGAAAAGGAAATCGTTTCTTTTATGTGTATTCTTCCCATTCTCTCTTGCTTCTTTGTCACCAAAACCCTTAGCACATAGCAGCAAGTCGGACAGGCTTCATCTGTGATCAGAACCAGAGCTTGCAGGTCAGCCGAGACCTGCTAAAATATGTGGTGAGAATTTCAAGGTGAAGAGTTCTGATTCCCAGCAGATGAGATTCTCCAACAACTTGCTGATAAAATCAGAAGCAAATGCTGAGTGAGGAAAATTCTCAGTCTGACCACCAGGGGGAGAGCCAGCCCAGGCCAAAGCAGAAATTGGCCGTCTAAGAAGGGAGTATTTCACAAACAGAATACATGAAATCCGATGGGAGGGTCGGGGGGAGGCTATAAGAGGGGTGCAGATAGGGGAGGTGTCCAAATATGATCAAAATATATTGTATGAAATTTGCAAAAATGCAATTAAATAAATAAATAAATAAATAAATAAATAAATAAATAAATAAGAATGTTCCAACTTTCTTTCCTGGAGCTAAATGTCGTACAGTCTGTTTACTGGTTAGGTAAATTGTCAAAAGAAGCTTTAGGCATGCAAGATTTGATTGGCAAAGAAACCACTGAGGTGTCCCAAGGCAGGTTTTGTTCTTGTCATGCGAAGGAGCTTGGTGGCTGGCCTGTTTACTCTCTGTGGCTGTGGTGAACTTAGGATGGTTGTCTGACAGAATTAAGGACACAGTTCAGGAGAAACTGGACTTTCAAGAAAAAGAGAACCAATGGTGTGTGTGCAGTAGCAGTGAGAATCTCAGCTGAGAAAAGAGGGCACTTAGTCTACAGAACCAAGGGAAAGCTCCCTGCAGGTTCCCTTTTGTTACAATCCCAAAGACAGTGAGTCAGTCAATCAAGTATAAGGGTGATTGCAGGGAAGGGTGAAGTTGGGTGAAAACTGGGTATGGTGTGTACATTAGGGCCTGAGAATTGGCATGCAGGTGGAAAGGAAGAGATAGTATTGTTATTTTGTGTCAGGAACATCTTATGACGATTTGTCCTGAGCTATTATTAAAAAGAAAAAAGAAGCCAAGAAAAAAATGAATGCTGATATGGAGAAAAAGAACTCCATACACTTTTGATAGGAATGAAGATTAGCATATCCATTATGAAGAACAGTATGGAGGTTTTTCAAAAAGAAAGAAAGAAAGAAAAAGAATAACGGAACTCATAAACTCATAACATCCAGCTATCTCACTTCTGGATATATACCCCAAAGCAATGAAATTAGCATACCAAAGGGATCTCTGCACCCAGATGTTTATTGTGGCTTTATCACAATAGCTAAGATACAGAATCAGCCTAGGTGCCCATCAACACATGAATGTATTTTAAAAAAATGTGGTGAATTCGCACAATAGAGTATTATTTGCCCTTGAAGAGAAATGAAATCCTCTCATTTGCAACAAAATGGTTGGAATTGGAGGACATTATGTTAGGTAAAATAAGTTAGACACAGAAAGTACTCCCATATTCTCTCTCATAAGTACAAGCTTTCAAATGGTTGACCTGAATGCAGAATTGCGAGTACTAGAGCTGCCAGTAGGTGGAGGATGTAGGATAGAAAAGAGACGCCTGATTCAAATTATGCATGTTATATGCATGTTTAAAAATATCACATGCAATCTCATTAATATCTATAATTTAGGCATGCTAAGAAAAACAAAACATGACGAGGGTGTATCTCCTTAGACAAGTCACTTTAATTTTTGTGCCTCGGTTTTGTCACTTATAAAAGGAAATTCATAATAGTACATACTTCATAAGGTTGGTGTGGTGCTTTAAGGAGATAATATATACTAAAATTATTTGTATAGATCGTGGTACATGAGTGGGTAGTAATTATTAATAATAGTTATGGTGATAATAGATAGAAAGCACTTAATTCAGTGCTTGGCAGTTAATAAAGCCATGTCCACATGCCAATTGTTCTTATTCATTATATGGTGATGACTGACTTCTCCACGCCTTAGAGAAGCTCAAACTTCATAGCTTGAGCTAAAGATGGAAGTTTGGGGCTTGTCCAGCTCAGAGGGGTCGGCTGAACTACCATAGACTGCATTCAGAGGGCCCAGAATGAGAATGTAAGCAGCCAGAACAATGGGGCTCATCTTCCTTTATTATTATTCCACAGGCAGGCTCTAGAACTTTGATGTGTCTCCTAGAAACACTAGTCTTCTACAAGTTTATCTTCAGCGTGTCTGTGTCTGCATATGCCCTGTTAGGGGAAAGAGAGTTTCATTCCTATTGGAAAGTTTCAAAGGGATTCAAAGATGAAAGGGAGACAGGAGTGAAGGCAAGTTCTACTCTCCCACCGTCGTCTCCAGGAAACAGCAGGTCACTCTCTCTGCTGGTGGGCACAGTATTACCTTGTCAGAAATGATGGCTCAACCACTGCAGGTGCTTTTCTGTCTTTTCAAATTTGATCCATCCTTCAAGGTCAAGTTGACTACATCCTCTAAATTTACCTCACAACAATGCAATCAGATGACATTGTTTGGAGTACAACCAGAAAAATAGAAAACACTCTACACCTTTCAAACCTTGAAGATGTCATACAAAAACACATGTGATGGAAAAGATGAGAAGCTGAGCAGAAAACAGCAGGGCAAATCCGAGTTTAGCGACAGCTGGAAGCACCTCTTGTGTCTCTAGAGTGTGAAGGGTAACAGGAAGAGGGAGTGTTAATAGAGTCCAGGCATGGGGGCTCTCTGCCAAGAACTAGAGAAATGGTAGTCACTGGAGGTGACTGCCACAGATGATTTAGCAGCTGCTGGAGGCAATGCAAAACATGAGTTGAGGCTAAGGAAGAAATATTCTAGCTTTTTGCCTTCACCTATTTTGTGTTTGGTCAAATCTATCCAAACTCAAATGGAAAGACAAATGGGTATTCCTCTTGGTGCAAGGAATGGATTGGAGGAAACAGCAGATGAAAAGCACACTTACACACACGTGTGTGTGAGTGTGTATAACTGGCAATTGAACCCAAGGGCTCAAGTATACTAGGCAAATGGTCTACTTCAGTGCTACATCCCAAGTCAAAAGCAAGACTATATTTTTCACAGAGGTCAAGTGAGTCAGGAAGAAGTCAAAATGGGCCAAACCACACTACATGGCTGTCCAGGTTTTAAATCCAGGCAGTCTGGCTACCGTTGGTCCATGCTTTTGGTTTGGTGATCACTGCTAATATACCCACAATGATAGTGAACTTGTTCCTTTGCTCATGTCAGATTTTCTACTTTAAGCTCCTTGATGACAGGGACTTGACTTTAAGCTCTTTTATGCCACTATGTTTCTTTAAAAGAACCTACCAGAAAAAAATAAGTTATTGATGGAAATGGGACTACCAGCAAGTCTTTATAGTTCCACACTACCCAAGGGGAAACTCTTTATGTATTTGGGGAAGCCCCTGAGCAGATTCCATAGGATAGTTTGGCAACATGGGAAAGCAGAAACAACTGAGAAAAAGGTCAGTATCTCCATTGCCTGAGGGCCTCCCTAAAGGAAGAGCCAGCTAGACATTTAAATAATTCTGCTACAACCTCATAAAATTCCTACTACAGTTTGAATTGTCCTTCACCTGGAAAGGGGCTACACTGTTCCTTAGATTCATTAGAGTATTCAGAGCTTGGACTGTTCAGTAGGACTGAAGACTGGTAGGATTTATATTGTCTTCTGCTTTCTTGAGAAATAGCTCTTAGGAGCTGAGACAGACATGGGTATTTATCCTTAAAGAAGTCAGGCCACATAGTAGGCCCTTTGTCCCTTGACGACTATAGCAGTCTTTCAGAATTGGAACTAGTAAGACAAGATGTTACAGTTCAGAGCTGTGACAGCTAGAATCAGAACAACATTGTGCTAAGGTCCTTGTACAGCACGTGTGTCACAGGTAAGGCGCGAGGAGACAGTGTAATGGATAGCTGTGGGGATTTAGGCTACCTCAGTTCAAATCCAGACTGGCCCACTGACTAGTATATTGCGAACAAAAACTGTGGGAATAAAACAAAAGCCAAGAAGAGTCACATTTCTTGACAATGATCTCTAGGCCATGGACACTTGAACAATACACAAATGTAGTTTGAAGCTTTTGAAGAGAACATCCTGAGACTAATCTTCAGAAAGGTCTGCTCTTCAACAGGGAACAATTCTTTCTAAATATCAGCCCTTAATTTTTGAAACACAAATATATTCATTTTTATCTCCAGAAAGTACATTGGTGGTTATTATTTTATGTGGAGGCTGACAGTATCTTTGTCTTGGGAGCTGTTTCCCAGATCTGAGCCTTTGTAAAATTTTTGATGATGGCAACATTTTCATGTGAGTCCTATCTCCTTTTTTATTTTTATTTTTTGGGTTGGTGTCCCTCTGTGACCTTTCTCAGACACTTTGCCCTTGTAGAATCACTCCCTGCTTACCTCATCTTAGAAATAGGACTTGTGTATTTAAAGTGTCATAGATGACTTACTAACAGCTCAAATCACATTTGCATCATAACTGGGAACAAAAGATATTAAGGCAGGAAATTTCCAGATGACAAAGATGACAGAATGACTATGAACAATCTAGAATTTACGATGACTTATGTATATCTGACCATTTGTACATTTTTCTGATTTAAATTCAACAGGTTATTAAAGCAGACCACCTCAGCAGCATCTCTGAATCCTTCATGGAGCATTGGTAAAGAGCTCAACCCTTCCTGGAATTGCTCTTCTCTGGTGTTCTTGAGATCTGAATTAGAATATATTCTGGATAGTTTTTAAGTGGGTGATGCTTGGAAACAAATCCCTATCTAGACTGAGTTAGCTTTTGGCACCATTTGAAATAGGGGAAATTTATTTTCAGTGGTTTTCCCTTTGTGTAGCCTTGGCACTTAGAGCAGAGCCCTTCTTTAGGTGTTACAAGTGAAATTAAATCTATTTGCTACCCTTTATCACATAAGCAGACCCAGAGATCTATGCAGTCATGTTGCCCAATAGCAACATTCTATGGATTAATTTCCAAATGGTATAAACACACATCCAGGAAGCCCCAGAGACCAGGTAGGATTCAGACTAGTTGACCCCTGATTCCAGAAGGGTGAGATGATGTAGGCCCTGTTTAGGCTATTTATTTTATCCCCTAGGGAAGGGAACCAAGGTATTTTCTTCAGATAGAGAAGTAAGTGATATTAAAACAAAATCTACCAAAACCAGAAGGTGGTGACAGAATAGCTACTGCTGATTCTTGTTCTTGCTAGAAAATATCACTGAGCTCAGTGGGACAAGAAAATTTCTCCCTACTTTACTGTCAGGAGGAACAATCAACTGCTAGCTACTCAGTGAGAAAAGTACAAATGCCTTAGCAGGCAGAGGAGGCAAAAAAATAAAGCTTTTGGATTCCATGCCTACCTAGCCTTACCCTTTCTAGAAATAAACTGGATGTGAGCATAGATCATTCGAAGTTCTTGGTCTAGTTGGGTATGAAAGAAGTTGGGGTTGGGAGATGGAATGAGATAGATAGATAAAGAGAAAGAGAGACTATGAGAGGAGAGATACAGCATAACTGTATTCAAACACAACAGCTGAATAGAATTTCAGATCTAGCAAGGACCTTGCAAACTTATCTTAATCTGCAGACACACAGACATACAGAGCTGGGAACAATATTAATGATCACGACTCCCAACACTCTCACTTTTTGGATGAAGAAACAGAGATCTAAGAAATGGAAATAAGTGACCCCAGTTCACTCCATGATAAATGACAGTACTAGGATTAGAGTCCTTGGTCTTCAAATTCTTAATTTTTTGCTACTGTGCTCCTGTCCCTTTATATTCACTTAAGCACCTATTATCTAAAGCATCCTAGTAGATAATTTTATATACTATTTTTTAACTTTTCAATGACATAAATTCTACAAATCTACCTGTGTCAGTTTGGTTTCACTATAAAACCGTTATTGAGAAAAATCAATTTATAAAGAGGAAAGAATTGTTTTTGAATTTGTAGTTTCAGAGGTTTTAGTTCATGGTGCTTGACCCTGTTGCTCTGGCCCTGTGGTAACCCAGTAAACAGGGCAGGACTGCATGGTGGGAAAGACCTGTTCATTTCATAGCACCTAGGCAGCAGAGAGAGAGGAAGGGAATGGAGTCCTATAATCCCCTTCAAGGGCATCCTCCTCATTCATCGAACTTTCCATCTGTCCAGCCTAGTAAAGGTTCCATCACCTCCTAGGAGCACCATAGCCTGGAGACCAATCCTTTTGCATAAGGCTTTGGGGAGACATTTAAGATCTAAATTATAGCACCACCTGTGAGAATATATTTCATTGCCATAGTTAGAAAGTACTATCAAATATGTAACTTGAAGATCTCTTGCTATAACATATATCTATTCCTCTTTGGTTCTCTCCATAGAGGAAATGGATTACAGATACTCATTATTACTTATGATATTTGGGAGATGTGAGCAAAAAGTGTGGATAGATATATCACATAGACATATGTTCATGTAGCAAATAATTTCAGTTTATATAGATAGGCTCAATGATTCCTTATGGCAAACCATATCTGATAAATAGCATAAAGGAAGGAATAGAAGACTTACATACTATCAGTGTATGCCTTCTGCATGGGAGCAGCAGACTGATCTATAGAGGGTAATTTAGAGTCTTAATAGGAGCTAAACGTCGAAACTGAGAAATACCCAATTAGACTAGTCCTCAGTTAACCAAAACTCATTTGCCAACATTCTTTCTAGAAATGAGATTATGATTATGAGAATCTAAGTCAAAAATTGTATATTTGCTTCAGTGTGTGCGCACCCTCCTCCCCTCCCCCTCACAAAGAAGTGCCTGAACTAAATTTGCATCTTCTATCTTTATCATTTCCACTCTAGAGTAATAAACACTGCTGATCAAAATGGTAATATGATGGGCCAAAAAAAATCAGCAAAGCATAATGCAAGGTGTGATGGTACACACCTGCCGTCCCAATACTCCAGAGGTTGAAGCACAGCATTGCAAATTTGAGGCTATCCTGGGCTACACAATAGGACTTGTCTAAAAAAATGAATCAACAAATGATCTCTATTTAAGAATGTTTGACACTGGAATGCAGTTATTCATCTATACTTGATTGAAAAGTAGCACTTCTTATAAACTGGGCATTATGGTGCACTCCTGTAATCCCAGGACCTAGGAGGTGGAAGTAGGAGGTTCAGGAGCTGAGAGTTACCCTCAACTACATAGTGAGTTTGAGGCCATCCTTGGATTGCCATAAGATCCTGTCTCAAAAACAAACAAATAAACCAACCAACAAAACAAGCAAAAAACCAAAATGAACAAACAAAAAAACCCCTTTCCTTCTTTCTGAGAAGGCTATCATAGTAATGGAACCCTGAGTTTGAGGAGGTAGATGTTTGCAGTGTTTCTTCTAGAGAAGCAGATTAACTGTATTCATCCTAAATATGCCAAACTGGGTAACCAACTGTGTGCATATCCCCTGAGGTTTCCTTACTGAGGCAAGAAAATGGACTCAAAATTTTTTGGTCTTTTTTTAGACATGGTCTCCTTGTAGCCCCAGCTGTCCTGGAACTCAGTATGTAAACCAGACTGGCACTGAATTCACAGATAGCTGCCTGCCTCTGCCTCTGAGTGAGTGCTGGGATTAAAAGCGTGGGCCACCATGCCTGGCTGGACTCAAATATTTTTAAATGTTTCAACAGATAACAAGTAAGTCATCAACTAGAACAACCTGATCTAGATTCTTAACGTTCTATACACTACGACTGCAAACCTAATTGCCTTGGAAAGCATTTAGTCGGTCTAGCCACTGAGAAAGCTAATGTATATGTATTGAGGTAAATACTGTTTCGTTGAACTTGCAATGGGCTCATTGTCACTATGACTCCTTCTGAAATTCAAGGAAACCCTGTTGGAGAGCAGTTACTCACGGCAATAAGCTGGTAGGAGTTGTTCATCATGGCAATGAGCATATTCAGCAGCACCACCAGGGAGATGACATTGTATGTCCCAAACATAGTAGCTCCCACAAACTCGGTGAACTCGTGTCTGGCCTTCACATTGGTGACATAGAGATTTAAAAGGCCAAATACAGACCAGAAGAGTGACTGGAGTGTTTCAAAGAGCCTAAAAGAGATTCAAGAGGAGGTTAGTTCTCTAAGAGCAAGAACAAAGGGCAAACATAATCATCTGTAAGAGAGTAGCAAGATTTGGAACAAATAGAACAGCACTCTCATGTGTTTTGGTCTGTTGCCGAATAAAATGGGCTAACCAGGTCAGTTTATTTGAATACTTGACTTTTTACCTGGGACACCATCCCTCTCCTCTCAGCTCACACATACTTTAAAGATACCCAGGATTTATTTCAATGGCTAATTCTTCCATCAAATCATCTCTTTCCTCTGCAGACCGTGTTATCTACTACCTTTTTAATTATCTGGGGGCAGTAAATATAGAGCTTAAGAATATGGAGATTGGCAACAGCAAGCAAAGATTTATTTATTTACTTATTTATGTATTTTGAGACAGGGTCTCCGTCTAGCCACAGTTGGACTTATGCAGCACATAGTTATTAACAAGAAATTCAGAACTGGTCAGTGTGCACATAACAAGAGGCTGCAGAGTGCTTATCCCTGAATAGGACACCTGCGCCAATCTTCAGCCTCCCCAGGTTCAGGAATCATTGTGGAAGAGAGGACAGAAAGATTTTAACAGCCAGAGATGGTAGATGACCACCAGGAAATAGAGTTCCAGACACCTGGTCAGTTACTCATATGGACTCACAGCAATGGTGACAACATACATATGTCCCATGCAAGCTCAAACCACACAAAATCTCAGCATAGACTTGGGGAAGTGGGTAAGAAATCCCAACCCAACCCAAGCAACTCAATGACTGCTGGGAGGGGGAGAGACAGTCTCTTTGAAAGATATAACTCTTATTAGGTTAAACCAGGCTCCAGTGGATGAACTCACAACAAAGGACATCTGGGAGTACAAACGTGCATATATATATATATATATGGAGGTGGAGATGGGGGATTTAAATATGATCAAATTATATTAAATTGCAAAAATTCAGTAAAAAGAAAAAAAACAAATATGGAGCTTGGGCTGTACTGCACTGGGTTGAAAACTCAACTGATGCCTGCTGAGTGAGCACAAAGGCAAGTTGCCTTCCTCATCTACCTTTTTTTGGTTCTAGGGGTGGAACAGAGGACCCCACACATGTTAAACATGGTTCTTACCACTGAGTTATAACCTAGCCCACAAATTACCATTTTGTGGCTTTCATAGGATTCAAATAGTGCTAAGCTCAGTGAAAGAGTTTGCTGAGTCTCAAACTAACAAATTATAGTTTTAACAGCTTTACACTTTTACTTAAATTATCATGACTAATAAAGCAGTAGCTTTTACATTAGTAGTCTGAGGTACTAGTCTATAAAGTGATGGGGACAGGGCTGGAGAGATGTCTCAGCAGGTAAGAGCAGTGGCTGCTATTGCAGAGGACAGGGTTTGGTTCCCAGCACTCATATGGTGGTTAATAACCATCCGTATCTCCAGTTCCAGGGAATCCAGTGCTCTCTTCTGATCTCCGAGGACATGTCAGTACACAGGTGCACTTACATACATGCAGGTAATGCAGTAATACACATAAAATAAAATACTCTGAAAACCCAGAGAAATAGGACAATAGTTGGTGGAGCAACTATTGGCAAATCCAAGAGATAATTTCAAAATCTTTGGAGGAAATATTGATTGATTAATAAAACACCAATACTTTTTAGTGAATCTTTCTTATTGATGATGATTCAGAGATTGATTTGCTCAAGGGCACCCACTAGTAAGTGCTGAGCCAGAATTCAAAGACAGGTCTATGTGACCTTGCCAAGCCTAATGTAATCACCAGTCTCTATTAGATGGCTTCACAAATTATTGCTTCCTGTTTTAGTCTCCATACCCAAACATATAACTTTGCATTGATATACTTTTAGCACCTAGTTTCTTTTGTCTTGCATTTGGAAATCTTCCCACAGCAATACAATGCAGCCGGCTCATGGTTGGCACATAAGTTCCAAGCACAAAGTTGTGAAACATAAGAAATGCTATCCTAAGAATAAATAAACTTCTTCAGTTTACTCAGAACATGTTGTTCTTCACCTGGGAGGTGGTAGCAGCAGGATCAGAAGTTCAATGTCATCCTCAGCTACGTAGTGAGTTTGAAGCCAGCCTGAACTACAGAAGAGTCTATCTCAAATAAAAAATAAAAGATTATTCTCGCACTTTTTGGCAGTACTTGGAATGGAACTCAGAGCTTTGTGCCTGCTCGGCAGGTGCTTTAAAATGGAGATAAAGTCCAAGAGTTTGCTTACTTAAAAGAGATCTCATTTTTTGCTTGTTTTATTTTATCTATAAATATGCAAATAATTGTACAAATTTGTGGGATGAAAGGCGAAATTTTGATCCAGGTGTACACAGTGTGTTGATCAATTAAAAGCAATTACAATCTTCATTACCTTTAGCATTCATCATTTCTTTGTGGTGAAACATTCAATGCTGCCTTTTTTGTCCAGTTTCAAGTACACATTGTTATCTGGAGTCATCTGACTGAGGAGGAGAACATCAGAATGTTCTGCTCCTATCTAAGTGCAACTCTGTTCCCACTGACCAAGCTTTCCCAACCCTCCCATCCTCCTACTCTCCCAGCCCTGTGATAATCACCATTCCGTTCTAGAACTAGGCTTCTCAAAGCTTTTATCTCTTTTTAGAAACTTATTTTTTATTTAATGCAATTAAGCACCATTTAATGACTCATCCAAGAGTAAACAATAAGATGGGGGCCTAGAGTACAGGCTCCAGGGTATGAGAAGCAGAAAATATGGCAAGTTCTGGGATTACAGGTATGGGCCACCATGACCAGTTTACATAGTGCCAGGAATGGAACCCACGGCTTTGTGCATTCTAGGCAAACACTCTAGCAACTGAGCCATATTCTCAACACCTCTTCTGAATTCCCAGGAGCCTTTGGTAGTCAGGGCTAGGTAATGCAATATATCACACAGTCCAGCAAAGGGTAAAAAATAGGGAATCTATGAGATATTAGAAATCTGGTCCTGCTACAGGGCACAGACAGACCTGGTAGTGTTTTTATTAAAAAACAGTTTAGAAGTCAGTAACTGCAAATAGGTTGCCAGCAGTGAAACAACAAGCCATCACAACAGCTGGATGCTGTACACTGAGACAACTAAGGCACAGGACAAATGAAAAATAGCTACAAAAAATTAAAATCACATTCTGGGAACTGGAGAGATGGTTCAGTGTTTAAGAGCATTCACTGCTCTTGCAGAGAACCCATGTTCAGTTCCCAGTAGTCACACATAACATTGGGTGATTCTATTCTTACAACCTGTAACTCCAGGTCCAGGGGATCTGATGCCTCTGGCCTCTGCAGGCACCTGCATTCACTTGGACACAGACACACACAGACACACAGACACACACACACACACACACACACACACACACACGCACAATTAGAAAATAAAATATAAAAAACAATTGGCATTCTGAAACACCGAGTTCATGGAAGCTAAATAGACTAGACACAGAGAGCATTCAGTAAGTGTTTGTTGACTGTACAATTGACAGAAATACCACAAACAAGGCAAGTATGACAGCAGTTTGTTGGTAGAGTCTAATTGAATTGGTTGCTTCTCCTGAATGGCCAATGCTCAGTTCTTACACCTACCTCCACATCTGCAACAGATAAAATTGGACCGATTAGTGTTGAATATAGAGATCATGGCCATTTGCTCTATTGACTCATACAAAAATTCCCTAAAAATGAATGTCAGAGCGTTTAAGATCCACTTTTACCCATGATGTTCTTTTTAGTGAGAGCATATCGGTACAGCTGTGCAAGAGGAGGTAAAGGAAGATGGGTAGGGAGAACTCCTTCAACGTGGCACACAAATTGGCAGAGTGTGATCTGCTCACCAGTAGGAGTTGGCTTACTGAATGGCATGCTCAGGTAAAATAAGAGACCAGGCCAGGCAGAGCAGTGTAGTACTTTAATCCCAGCTCTCAGGACACTGAGACAGGAGAATTTCTGTGAATTTGAGGCCAAGTTGGTCAACATTGTGAATTGCATGACAGCCACGGCTTCATAGTTAATCCCTGTCTCAAAAATAAATAGAAATAAATACAAGGAACTGACATGTGAGGTGGGTGGGAGTATCTTAGAAAAACATTTGTAGGAAGCCCCATGGCTTCTAGACACAGCTGAATTGACAAGTAAAAGGCTATCCCTGGTTAGGAACATTACTTGCCCCATAATAAAATCATCACAGGAGTAAAAAAAAAAACTTGCTAACTAAACCTGAGAATATTAATATTACTGAGATAGCTTTTCAAATTTAAGGGAGATGATTCTTTTAGAGAAGTCAGTCAGCCCACTTTTATTAAACAGCAAGTAAAAAAACATGCAGAACTTGCTAGTGCAGGGAGAGGCACAGGCGGAAAGATTCAAAGATACAAAGATTCAAGAAGACTTGATATTACAAGGATTGAAAGCAAATGTACACCAGGTGGTTGAGGCCAAACTTGAGCTTGTGGGCAGCCATCCACAAATAGATCACATAGCTAAGAGGGGAATTCGTGAGCAGAGATGGAAGCTGCTGTCCTTGGGACATTTGCTGCAAATCTCATCTTTGCCATGAGCAAATAATCTTTCAAAGGGAAGGAGCATGGGGAGGATTTAACCTTCTGAAGGACTAGAAGGTGAACTGGAACCGAATGGCTGCTTGGGAGAAAGCAATCGCATCCTTCTGTGTTTTACAAGTTGCCTTTTGTTTGCTCCAATAGAGGAAAAGAAGGATGAGAGAGTAGAGGGGAATGGCTAAGCTCAAACTTCAGAGCTCCATACCTATTAGCTATGGACTACAAATGCTGTAGAACCTGTTTAACTTTAGTCATCATACACACACACACACAGACACACACACACACATATATAATATATACATATATATTTTTGAGACGGAGTCTCATTTATCCCAGGCTGGTCTCAAGTTCACTATTCAGCCAAGGATAACTGAACTTATAGTCTTTTATGTCTCCAGCTCCCCAGTGTTGAGATTACAAGTATGGGCCCCCACACTTGGTTTATGAAGTACTGGGGGGTGGAACCCAAGACTTGTGCATGCTAAGCATCACTCTACCAATGAATCCATATCCCAAGTCCTTTATTTTTATTTTAAATTTAGTATACAAAGTAATAGGCATCATTATGGCATTTTCATACATACATGTCATTATGATTTATTCTTGCTCATGTGCTAGTCAATCTTGATTGCCAACTTGAGTGTAGTGAGAAGCACCTAGGAGATTGGTAAGGCACATGTCTTCTTGTGTCTGTGTTTTCAGGAAGGTCTGTCCTGAATGTAGGCAGCCCTAACTCAGAGTGGGAGCCCAAGTGGAAGCCAACACAAAGAGATTTTTTTTCTCTACTTCCTTGTCTCCATGGTATGAGCTGCTCACCTCCACCACGCCCTTCTTGCCATGATGGACTAAAACCACACACCAAGAGAAACCTTTCCTGCCTAAGTTGTTTGTTGGGTATCCTTTCACAGTGATTAAATAGATTAAATATTAATACATAAAGTGTCATGCAAACATCATGCTAAGTGCTTTGTATATTTTAAAATATCCTGTTGCAATCATACGAAATGGCTAATAGTATTCTTTCATTGTCTAGCAAAGAAACTAAAAGTCAGAGAGATCATATATGCAGCAAGTGACAGAGGCAGGGTTTATAACCAGCTCCTTTGACTCAAACCCACAAGTCTAGTCACCTTACTTTATTCCCTTAGATGCTGCATGGCAAGCCCTCAGCACAGTGTTTATCATATGGTAAATACGATAGATGGCATTGAGTGGGGATAGGAGTGTACCTAGTTATAGGGCATTTGACTAGCATTTTGGAGATCCTGAGTTCAAGTCCCAGTAATGAACACACACGCACACACACACACACACACACACACACACACACACACACAATGGAAGCTATCCTCATTGCTTACCAAGTTCTCCAATAGACTAAGAACTTCTTTACAATATGGATTATATCTTATTCAGTATCCTACTTGTCTGGTTGATAGCAGTGGCTGAATAAATTTTTTGTTGAATGAACTTACAAAAGATGATAGAACTCTAAGGCAAGTTCAAATGAGTGGCAGCATCTGTAACAATAGTAGCTTGGAGGATGGGAGGAAAGCTGGAGACGATAAGGATCCTTAAAACATGATTAGGACAAAAAGAAGAGCTTCCAATCAGGACTAAGTTTATATCTAGTTGAATAAGGTGGGAAATAGGCACTAAATAATGGGTGGAGAAACTACCACTGATTCAGTAGATCAAAATAAATGGTAATAGCCTTAGGAAGGAAGGGGGCACTGGCCTGGCAGGTAATGGTCTTGAACTTGTTATCCTCCTGGCTCAGCTTTCTAAGTATTGGGATTACAGGTGTGCACCACCATGCCTGATCCACAACAAACCTTATATAACTACAAGACCAGTCTTACATGCCTATCCATGGATAAAAATGCAGATGTATGTCTGGATTGACATCATGGTTTTGCCAATTCAATCTGTTCAGCTGAAGGCAGCCTGCTTAATTGATTGAGACCATAAGTTTTTCATCAATACAATGAGTGATAATACTGTCTACACCGTGACAAAGTAGGAGGACTAACTGTTAGTTCATGCAAACCTGCTGTATGAGTACCCAACCTCAGAGCACTCAGTAAACTTTACCTAGGTTTATTACTATGGTCAAGCTTTCTATCTTTATATTTCTACATTCCTTTTTTTGTCTTTGTAGAGTATTCTTCACTGGGTGGCTAACTGTACATAGTTGTAATCATAATACATTTACTTTTGTGTTTTATAACTTTTATACTACCTGGGGAGATGGCTCAGCAGATAAAGGCATTTGCCATCAATCCCAATGATCTGAGTTCAAGCCTTGGAACTCACATGGTGGAGAGAAAGAACTGACCCCCGAGGACTGTCTTCTGATCTACACACACATGCTGTGGCACATGTATACAATACAAATATGTAAAAATAAATTGTATAGTTTTTGGATACAGATATCTTTCTATGTATCTACTATCTTCATATGTATCATTTTACTAGCTGTCCGAAACCTCACCTAACAAAGAGCAAGCCTATCTGACAGTTTTATCAACATTTTGGATGAAAACCAACAGCATGCTTTATTGATTTTCAGATGATTTTCATATGATAGTTAATAAATTGTATTATAGGAACAAGATTCAGAAAGAAGTTATCCTCTGAAGTCCATATTCATGCTGTGGTACACACATTCCCTCCCCAGAAAATACAATAAAAATATTCAGAAAGATTTCAACAGCTTGAACCAATGAGTCGAAACTAACAAATGCTATATAATAGTGATCCATGTACAGCTTTGATTTTAAGCCAAGTGTCCAGGTGCTGCTTTAGAGAGATAGGGAAAAAGCCAAGGGGTTTTGCTGAAAACAAACTCCAAATGATCAATACAGTGAGGGGAGCAGGATAGAGAACTCTTGCCATCCAGGAAAGCAGAAATAGATGTAAACAATCTACAATTAAAGGTAGGATTACTGCATGCCTATCTGTATTACAAATGATGTCCCTGTAGAAGTGGTGAATCTGAATAGGGTCACTGGACTCACCAATGTTTTAATTTTTTCCTGGTTGTGATACTGTATAATTTTTTAATGAGATGTTACCACTGGAGAACATAGGGTAAAGATTTCATAGGATTCTCTTTGTATTTTTTTCTTATGGTTGCATCTAAGTCTATAAGTATCTCTCAGTTAAAAGATGATAATCATTACTGGTTTTCATTCTTCAACTCAATTATTCAATAGGCATTTTGAGCACCTTTATGACTTAGGCCTTTCTATACTTAAGAATATAGCTGATTGAGATGGGAGTCTCAGTCTGGAAGAGACAGACACACACAGAGATAACTTTAATCAACAGGTTATGTATTATTATAGCATACACGTATTTACAATGCCACAAGAAACAGAAGTCTACAGCTGAAAAGTGGGCAACAAAAGGTTTAGAGGAGGTAGCCATGTTAAAAGCTAGAAGACTGGGGAATCTGCCAACAGATTAGGTGGGTATGACAGCTAAACTTTGTTGTCAGCTTGACATACCAGAGAAGACAGAACCTCAATTAAAGGATTGTCTCCATTAGAATAGCTTGAGGGCATGTATCTGAGGGCATTTTCTTGATTGCTAATTGATGTAGGAGGGCCCAGACTAGTATGGGCAGTGCCACCCTAGGTAGGTGGGCCTGGGTTGTGTAAGAAAGGTAACTGAGCAATCCAGGAAAAGCAAGACAGTAAGCTGCCTTCTCTGATCTCTTCTTCAGTTCCTGCGTCCAGGTTCTTGCCTTGAGTTCCTGCCCCAACCTTCCCTTCATGATGGATTATGACCAGGAAGTGTAAGATGAAATAAACTCTTTTCCTTCCCAAGTTACCATTGGTCAGAGCATTTATCAAAGCAACAGACAAACAAGCTAGAACAATGGACATGGGGATTCTAGGTAGAGGGAGTAGTGCATTGTGTACAGCGACCTATGCTGCTGAGACAAGATACTTTCCCGCATCCGGCTAGCAGAAAATATTGACTGTGAAGGAGAACGCTAAATGCCTGTAGAAGCTTTCTACAGATTTCCAAGACCTTGCATGTTATGGTTAAGAGGTTGGATTTATAGAGAAGAGTCATATATACTGGTGGACATGAAGCCAGTGATAGATGAGATGATATTGGCATTTAGAAACTTCCACATGGTATGTGGGAGACTGTGAGGAGGGAAGACAAGACTGCACATGAGGACACAAGTTAGGAGGCTGTTGCTGTAGGTCTTGTGAGAGATAACTCACAAGGCATGACCTTAAACAGTATGTATGTGTGTGTGTGTGTGTGTGTGTGTGTGTGTGTGTGTGTGTGTGTGTGTATAAGATAAAGGATAGATTCAAGAGAGCTTTAGAAAGTAGAACTGACAGGGTTGAGTGAAACACTGGACATTTTGTAAAGAACGGGGTTAGGTGTCCTAGATAACTGCCTGAATTCTGGTTGGTGTCATTTAATAAGCTGAATAAAGGAAAACTAATTTGGGTGACAATATAGAGACATGTGACTTAGTTGTGTACATTCTCTATTTTGAGGAGACTATGGACTAGCTAAGTATTTTCAGGAGGCATCTGTAGCTGAATACTTTAACCACCAAAGAGAGATGCAGGATCACAGATCAGTATCCTTCCACTTTATCCTTTATCTCTCACAAGTGCTTTGGTGCTGTGCCCTGAAAATGATGATGCCATCCTAATTGCTTCTCTCCACTGCAAAGGAAAGCTTGGTCCTCCTGGTATGGAATGCGGAGCTCAAATCAACAATGTTGCCATGTAGTTGTCAGCAAGCACAATATGTTCCTCATTAAAAAATGAAGTATGCCAAGGGCAAAAGGACTTTTCTGACATTTTAAAGCACAATAGCAATGACATTCCTGGAGAATAATAAGGAAAATCGTGGCATTAAGCAGGTACCAAATTTTTCAAGAGACACCCAAACAAGCTCACATTCACTTTCTGTAAAAGCTGTTTTTCTGCTGCTCTGGCTCAGTAATATATTTTCTATTTTATTAACAATTCCAGTAACATGCATTTTAATAGTTATTATCAATGCCCAAGTTGAAGTGTTTAAAAGAACATAAATCAGAGTCAGGCATCCATCGAGGAAACAATCAACAGGCAGGGGAAAGTTGAGGTGACATTACTATTGATTGGCCCCAGTATGACAATGCTTCTTTATACTCAATACTTCATGATACAATTTCCCATTAGACAGCTGTCCATTCATCTCAGTTGTACCTACTATGCAAATGATGGGACCAAAATGCCAGTTGACAACTGGGGTACTAATGATCACTCCAAACATGCAAAGAGGCATTTCACAAACTTCCTCTGCAGAGTTCACACTAAAGGGGAATTGGCTAGGATCTGGCCTCCTGGAAGGTATCTTGCATTCAGAGGTTCCGTTGAACACTTTTACGGAAATTATTGCAGTCTCCTTGTACGAAGCCACTACACAATCACTCTTTACACTGAAAATAAGTTGCTGTGAGTCCTGTCTCCAGAGTCATGTTGGAGATGAAGAAGTTTCTAGTGAAGAAGCACCAGCAAGGTGCTAAGTTGCTGTTCTGTACTCCAGGTTGCCTTAACAAAATAGCACTTTCTCTTGGCCAACCCACTTTCGACCCTTTCTCTTTCACATTGGTCTGGTTTTCCCACCCAAGATTTTGCTCTGAGTTCTTGGAAAAGAGATGGGGTATGGTTTGGAGAGATGGAGAGTGCTGCAGTAGGCACTTGAAAGATATGAAGGTGGAAGAATGTCAGCCGTTAATATATTAAGGAAGATCTTTTCCTATGTCAGAGATTTACAGCGGAAGGATTCTGGAAGTCTGCATTGAAGACAACATTCAAACTTCGTTCCATTTCCAAAAAATATTTCATTCCATACTCAATTTTCATGCCTATTACCATTCCCCTGAACTGTGGTTTTTGGAGTGTGACTCATTTTAGGAAATTTTACATTTAGAGGCAAATGATAAGGGTAGAAGAGAAAACATAGATTTTTTTTTTTCCTATCAGTAGAACATTTGGTCAAGTTTAAACTCTACAAAACAGGATGTGGGGGTGCACACCCCTAATCCTAGTACTTGGGAGGTGGAGACAGGAGAATCAGGAGTTCAAGGTCATGCTCAGTTATATAACAAGTTCAAGGCCAGCCTGGAGTTTATGGGACCTTGTCTCCAAACAACAATAACAATAACAAACACCCTTTTGCTTCTGGCTTTTTCTTGTTCCTGCGACAGAGTGTTGCTATGTAGTCTAGGCTGACCTCAAACTTGTAATTCTACCTCATTCTGGGAATGCTGAAATTCCAGGCATTAACTACCACATCTGACCTGGCTTTGATTACTAAAGACTTTTCTAGACCATCTAGGTCCATTGAACTGACTTGCAGAGTTAAGGGAATAAATAATTCAATGGAGGGGGCCAGAAAGATGGTTCAGTTAGTAAAGGTGCTTACTGCCAAGCCTGATTATCTGAACTGATGTTTGTAAGTTGTCCCCTGCCCACTATATGCATGTTATAACATGTGAATGATGACATACACACAGACACAGACACACACAGAGAGAAATATTAAAAACTCTTATGAAGTCATTGGAATATTATTTGATCATAAAAGAATAAAATTCTAATATTTGTAGGAACATGAATGAACTCAAAGGTATTATTAATGTTAAGTGAGCAAAGGAAGCCATGTAAAAACTGAATGCACCCATATATTGGGTATAAAAGAATTTATTTCATAGAAGTAGAGAGTAGAGCGATGGTTTCCAGAGCCTGGGGAGAATAAGAAGGGGGAAGGGTGGGAACAGCTGACCAACAGGTAAAATGTTGCCGCTGGATAGGAACAAGAAGTTCCAGTGATCTGTTTTGCAGTAGGGTGGCTACAGATAAAAATAACGCACTGTGTATTTCAAACTTGCTAGAAGAGATTTTGCGTGCCTTACTGCAAAGGAATGAGAAATGCTTGAGGTGATAAAGATCATAATGACCTGGACTTGATCATTACACAATGTGTACATATGTGAAGACTACCCTATACTGAACAGATTTTTACAATGATTATGTGTGCAATTATTTGTTTTAAAAAAAGGAAGTTACATTAGCCTAGGGATGTGATCACCTTGGAGATTTCTCTAAGATCTATGCCCTCTTCAGCCCTGTGTATTTGGCTATGATTACAGCAACACTCATGAGATTCCTCCCATTGACTGGGCTCTAAGTCCAATTAGGTAGCCATTGATTGGCCCCCAGATAAAAGTGCCACTATTGCACCAGTGTCGAATGCTGGGCAATTGATGTTGTTATTTGGTAATGAAGCTGGTTTTGGTCCATCGATTGATGGTCAGAGTTGATTGAGGTATTCTGTATGAAATACACAATGATTAAATAATTTTTTTAAAAAAGGAAAAGGTGAATTCTTAGTTTAATGATTGAGAATATTGTATAAGCTTGCAGTTGTTGCTATTAATACCAGTCATAAGTTATACACCCCAGAATGGATGTTCAGATGGACAAGGCGAAGGACATTAAGGCCAGGCCAGGGTCATCTCAGGGTAGCTCCTGACCTAACAAAATTGCATTAATTGTATACAGTTCCTTCCTTCTATCCTTTTGCTCTTTTCAGACAACTAACCTCACTCTGTAGCTGTAGGTTAGTCTCAAACTCAAGTTAGTCCTGCCTCAGCTACCTGAGTGGTAGGATTACAGGCACATCTAGTTACATATTTTTTCCTATTTCCACTAACATTGATTCTTCAGGAAACAAAATCCATTCTGGAAGTTGAAAGGTCCCAAGGAAGCAGCTCTTGAGAATAGGAAGAAAAGGCACAGGCTTTCTTTGCCCAGAGGTAGTGGACTCCTGGACAAAAAAGTGTAAGCTGTCTTCTACACTCCAAATGGTAGTGACAGACATTCGCAAACAATGCCCATTGAAAGCCTTAAGTCTTTTGAGTGAGGAACTGTCCACCCACGCCTATTAAAACATATGAAATGCTGCAAATACCAACCAGAACTACCTCTTTCATGGAGCCACTACAAGGCTCTCTCTCTCTCTCTCTCTCTCTCTCTCTCTCTCTCTCTTTCTATCTCTCTCTTCTCTGTGTGTGTGTTTTAAATTTTTTTTCTTCTTCCTCTAATTCTATTTTCCTAGTATCCTGTACTGAGAGAAATGCCTTCATCCATTCCAAACCCTTTGGGTGTATCTGCAGTGAGCTTTGGTGTGCCAAGAGGTTGCAATGAAGTTGTGTGTGGTAAATAGGAGAAGACGGAAAGAAAGCAAACAAAGACAAAAAACAAGCAAGAGAGTGACAGAGTCTTACGTGGAGAAAGCGTTGTTCTGTTTTTCACACCGGATCCCCTTGCAGTTGTTAGGTTCATCAATAGCTCTGGTCTCATAGTAAAAATACAGCTGGTTCAGTCCATTGGCAAAAGCCAGCAGTACCAGGCAGTAGATAAAGAGGAATTTGAGTATATCAAGCAGCATGCGTCCCAAAGAGATCTGCAGAGGCCCTAAATGGGAGTTGGCTGTGAACAAGGATATGAGACGCAAGGAACTTAAAATGTTGGATATTGCAAAGAGCGCCTCTGCGATCAGAGTCGGGTGCCACATTTCCCATTCCTCCCTTGGACGAGAACCATTATACTGGAAAAAACAAAAACAAGTACAGAAGATGAGATGTACAGTGAGCTTTTTCAAAACTCCTCACCCTTCCACACCCAAATTATGCTCCCAGCTCTCATTTATACAAAAGGCCCTGTGCAAAGCACTATTAGTTTGTCTTTTTGCCCAATTCAGTTAGCATGTAGTGCTAATAACTTTCTCTCTCACTCTTATCCAAATATATAGCAAGTATATATACATAGCAGAAGGAATTTCAGAGCAATTATCTGCAGTACCCATCTGTGGTTTATCAACAGACATTTTCTAACTGTGAGTTCACCAGATTGCTGGGGAGTGCTGTTGAAATGGAGCCCCTGGAATGCCCAAGGTAGTAGGGGCAGATCATTCTGCTTCTCGGTGAGATTTCAAACCACATCTACTTCCTCAACATACCCCCAACATGTGTTCTAAGTGCATGGCCAATTTGCAGTCTCTGAACGAAGAGAAGTATCTGCAGCCCCTTCAGTGTGAGGCATTCTTTCTCTGTGCCCTGCTGGCTGCAGTTTGGGCATGATAGAGAGTCCTTAGGGAAGCCTTTCCTCAGAGTTTTCTGCTACAGTTTTAGCAGTTTGTTATGTATTCCACATTACTGCAAATGGCATGTCAACCTTCCAGGTAGCAAATTTAGTACTTCGCCACACAGTGGCATATGGGCATATTTTACTGTTTCTTTAACAACTTTGCAAGGTAGAAAGGCCTTTCAGTGCAAATGAAGAACTGGGGGACTGAAGGAGAGGGAATAACCAATATTTATAGTATTTGGTTGCCTGGATTCAGCACTTTCCAAGGCTTCTATGTTCTGGGACATGAGGAATAGTCTCACAGAAATATGTGTGGGGTCTGAACTCTAATTTGGAAATTGTCACTTGAAATGGCCTGTAACTTGCTCCTTCACCGTAGAAGGATAGTATGATTTCTACCTACTGCACGTGTTTGTAATTCTGTATTCATGTGCAAAAGTCTGTGTACTCCATAAGAGGAAAGGGAATGGAAATATAAGGAACTACTTGTTACCTTTTCCAGGACAGAAGTAGATTTTGTCTGGGATTCAATCTGAAGTACATTTCTTTAAGCTCTTATTTAAATATCACAATTTCTCAGGACTAAATGTAGATAACTTCCCTGAGCAAATGTGTTGGGGACCAAATTATCTTGTAGGCATTTCTCAAATGTGCTTCAGTTCCAACAACTGATGAAATGGGTGGTGTTAAAATAACATGTTTGTGTATCCAATATTCTTTATTGTCAGAGGAATCAGACCGTGGCACGTTTGTGCTTCTATTTCAACTAGACTTTTAGGTGGCCAATCAGTTTTCTGTAATCGTGGCCAAATTTCTCATATTTCTACATTTTCTTTCAAAGTAAAATGTAAACCAAAAACAGGGGTTGCATTACTGTGAGAGAGTAGGTGATATGGCTGTCTTACAAATGGAGGAACCAAAATCCAGAGACGCGAGGACACTTGCTAAAGATCATACAGCAAATCTGATAGCTGAGTCAGAACTGAACTCCAGGTCTCCATCTATTAAGTCTAGCTCTGTTCTCTATGAAATGCAGCTCACATGCTAGTTGATCTCAAACACAGATGTTTCATAGCTTATTAAGCTTCTGAGGGCTATTTGAGAGATGGGAATTCTTTGTTGATAACAAAACAGACCTGTGTTTTAAAACTAGAAATAATCAGATAGCATATGTATAGCTTATATAATTTGTTTTACTATCTCCCCACCTAGAGCTGTAACTACAGGGAAGTCTGTTGCCCACAGGATGGTGAATCTTGATTTGCAGAACATCCGGAAGCACAGACAATTCTCACAGCAAATCTCTACTTTCATGTATACCTCTGGAGACCAGCATCTTAACAGACGAGTATGAGAGGCAAACTTGGAGCACATCTAGCATTGAGGTCAATAGCCGCTTATCTGTCAAGTGTTAGTGCACACTTTTGGCTTTGTGAGCCATATGGTTCCTGTAATAACTGCTTAACACTTCCTCGGTAGCACTAAAGAGGCCACAACAATACATAGACAAATAGATAAAGAAGAAAGCCAAATTTGCCCCATAAACTATAGTTTATGACTGCTAGTCTAAAACTGGAGTTTTAAATTTGTTTTTGTTTCTTTTTAAAGTTTAACTTAATGCAATTAAAATATTTTTTATATTTTGAAATTTTCATATGTGAGTACTGTGTTTACATCATTTTTTAAAGCCTCAGGTTTCAATGGAGGCATCTAATGTCCATTGTGGGAGCTGAAGATGAGGACTAGATGACACATTTCTCAAGCACAACTCAGCCCCTTGGGTTTGTTGATACACTATAATTCTGTGTAAATTTCTGCTTGAAGATGTGTTTCTAATGAATAAAAATAAAAGCTTGAAAACCACTGATGAAGTCTAATTTGCTTATCTATCTGATGCACATCTGAGGCTCTGAGGGAAGCGGGATTGGATGGTGGTAATCCAGCTCACAAGTACAAGAGTGGGGATTAAATTTGCGTCTCTAGAAGCTTAGATTAGTGGTATGGGCAAGTAAATGAGTTTTCTTATATTCTTTGAAATGGAATTCAGTTTGAAACTTGGCTTCACATCTTTTCAACGTGTGTGAATTGCATTCTGTTGGCCAAAAAGCAAAATCTGAAGATGGAAAGTCTAATGTGAGGACTAAATATTAAGAAGAACTTGAAGGGGTTATTGTGGTTATAGTCAAGTAAACATTGAAGAAATGCCTACAGCTTGGTGAGTAATAAAGTCCTGATTTAGTCTGCGCATATGGCACAAGGTGGTGGAGGGACAGAACTAAGTGGTGCTATCCTAGAAGACAAAAAGAAAGATTATTCTTCATTTGCAGGGTTATCTGGCTGTACTGAGGATCAATCACGTGTATACTTGTTCTTTTTGAGTACTTTCCTTTTTGTTGAGATTTTATGATATGAAGCATATATTGTTAACTAATTTTTCACTCCAGTAAATAAAGGAAATTCTAGGGCTGAAGAGATGGCTTAGTGGGTAACGTGCTTGTTGTGCAAGCATGAGGACCTTCCTTCACATTCCTAACACTGATGTAAAAGCCATGTGCAGAGGCATGCAGCTATGCGCCCAGTGTGAGTGTGGGTGAGGGATAGAGACATCTGGATCCCAGGAGGTCAGTCTAACTAAACTGATGAACTCCAGGTTCAGTGAGATAGCTTGTCTAAAAATCTAAGGTGGAATGCCATAGAGGAAGACATCCAAAATTGATCTCTGACCCCCACATGCATACTTATGGGCAAGTGCACCTGCATACACACACATGTATGCATTCAGCATATACCATATACTCATACACACACAATTAAAAATAAACAAATAAAGGAATATTTTTAAGGCCAACTCATCTCATAGCATTTCTATATTGCTTCAGAACAACAGCAACTCAAAACTATTCCAAGGAGCCTGTGGACTGTTTCTTGCGACTTTACCTTTGGGAGTTGACTCGTTTTGGTTAGGGAAAGTCTAGACTGGTTATACCTTTGTGTATGAGAGGACCACACTCTGTCCACACACAAGTTTTCATTAAGAAAACAACTGAATTCAGCATGTGGCATGTTTTACTCGTGTTTCTTTTGAGGGTTGAGAGGGAAAACATGCCAGCTTACTACAGTGGATTTCTTATACCTCCTAATGGAGGAAGTATCTAGCTCCTTGGAAACCTTGCCAGTAACACTGGATAGGGTATATGATTGGCTCATGCATCTGTAGACATTTCCAGACCCTCATTCATGAGTCCTTTTCTTCCACATGAATTCTAAAATTTTCTGCTTAAACAAAACCTAGTAATTTCAAGATTGATAATTTATGGTTTCTCCACTTTAAAAGAAGGAAAGTAATTAATTAACTATTGCAATTAATAATGCACTATTTTATTAATCTTTTGAAAATTTTACACATGAATACAACGCATTTTTAGAGGAACACTGTGTTACTTAGTCAGTAGAGTGCCAGAATGACATGGAGTTCACCCAGGCACATTAACAGGAGATTCATTTTCCTCTCTAGCCTTTTCTTTGAAGGGAGTTGTAAGTATGTGTTAAATGATCATCACGTGAATAAGGCATACTCTTGGGCTCCTTTCAAAAATGTTTCATGAATGCATTCAATATTCATGCTCTATATAACTCACAAGGACTTAAAATTTATGCAATATGCATATTAGGGATGTAAAAATACACTAAGTTGTTGGAGATTTGGGGGATGGCCATATTCCTATTCTAAAAGTCTATAATGTGGAATTTAATAACAAAAAGCATGGCTGACTAGACAATCTTGGAGAATGATTGTCAGCCTTCCCTCATGGGGGAAAAGTTCAACTTAGGGTAAAAGAAGCACAGCCATCCATTCTATTTTTAAATACGAATCCCAAACTCAGAACCTGTAATTACCCCAAATAAAGGGGACTGCAGATTGGTTCTTGTGACTTTACCTTAGTAGTCTTCTCATTCTGCTTGGAGAAAGTCATCATAGAAGTGTTGTTCCTTTGTGGACAAGAGGACCAGATTCTACCCAGTTACTAATTCTCATTAAAAATCTAAGTTCTACATATTTGAAATGTATTTTAAGGTCATTTCAAAATGTTCCTGTATGGGGAAAGTATCAAGGTAGTGGGAGTGTGCCTGTGTATGTACATTTTCTGAACTGATAGAGAGACATAGATTACTGATGCTAACGAAATGGGATTTCTAGCTGCTTAAATGATTATCCTGATGAAAAGAGTAACAGGGGAAGCAGAGGTTATAATAGACCTGCATGCCCTACAGTGTGCAGTTTCTGGAGTTTTGCTCATTGACATATGAAGAACATGTGAGGGAAGTGGGCATGCTTGGTTTTCTGAAGCAGGGACAATTTTATACCAGAACCACTACTATGGACATGGGACAATTTTATTCCTTATGGATGTGGGATGGGGAGAAGAATATTGGTCAAATACAAAGTAATTATGTTTAATAAAGTGATAAGGGTTAAGAGGAATATTTGTTTGAGGGATTTTTTTTTGAGACAGGGTCTCTCTGTATTCCCAGCTAGCCTGGAACTAGCTATGTAGATCAGGCTGACCTCAGTCTCACAGAGATCCACCTGCTTCTGTCTCCAGTGTGCTGGGATTAAAGGTATGTACCACCATGCCTGGTTTAAGAGAGATTTTTAGAAATGACAAGTTTAGAGAGTTTCCTGTCTTTGCTGTACTCGAGCATCAATGTGCTATCTTCTTGGAAAGAACGTTATAGAAATTTAAACTCTGCAGTCTGAAGACCCCTCTACCTTGAGAATCCAGAAAGCTAATGACTCATTTGAAAAATGGTTCGTTCCCCATTTACTTAGTTTAGATAGACACTGCTTACAGACCACCGAAAGAGTCACTATAGTATTTTTCTCACATTGATGGGACAGTCATTATTTTAGTTTTCCTGTGAAATCTTCCCAGTTCAAAAATTTATTGATATAACCAAAATAATTGCTGAAGAAATACGGTAGACAGTCCATTTTACCTTGACATAGGCCACAATCTTCAAGGAAATAGTTGCCAGGTAGAGGGAGTTCATTGCAAAATCCATTAAGTTCCACCAATCATGGATGTATTCAGTGAATCCACCATCCCACATTTCCTTAATCTCCCCCCAAATGAAACCTGAAGAATGGAGGCAAAAGGTTTATTGCTGCATAAAAGCAGTGCTGGACCCCACAGCAGGAGCCCCCACCCACCGAATGATACAGATAAGATGAATGACCTAGGGTCAGGGCATGAGACCCTCCAAGAGGTAGTGATCTCTTATTTCCTGTTTCTTTGCTACCATCTCCCAATGTTGAATTTGTCAAACTTAGTAGACTTTTCCCAATGATGCCCATCCATGATGCTTTTCTGGGCACTTCTCATTCTTAAGTTTTGCTTTCTTTTTAATTTTTGAAAATCAGCATACAAAGCATTAGGTTTCATTATGGCATTTCAAACATGAAACATGAGTTGCTTTTGTTGATTCTGTCCCTCCTCTCACCCATCCTTCCACCCCTTGTGCCCCGCCAGTCCTAGTAGCTTCCTTTCCACATTCATGTCTATGAAATATATTCTATTCTTTCATACTCTTTTTCAGCACCTCTTTTACTCCCTCTCATGGTCTATTTTCTACTTTCATTACCTAGACCCACACATTCACACACACACACACACACACACACATCTACATACATGAGCAGTAAAAGCTAGGATTTGTAAATGAGAGAACATGGAATATTTGTCTTTCTGAGTCTAGGTAACCTCAATATAATAATTTTGAGATCCATTCATTTGCATATTTCATAATTTTGTTATTCTTTATAGCTGAACAAAATTCCATTGTGCATATATATTTCCATTCCTTTGCTATTGTGAATATTGCAGCAACAGACACCTATGTACAGATATCTCTACGTTACGATACAGAGTCCTTTGGGACTATGTCCTAAAATAGTATAGTTCTATGTGTAGGTTTTTTCAGAAACTTCCATACTGTTTCCATAGTGGCTGTACTAGTTCACACTACTACTAGCAGTAAATCTTCTCCTTTCCCCACAGAATTTGTTGCCATTTGCTTTCTTGATGATAGATAGCCATTCTGACTGGTGTGAGGTAGAATCTCACAGTGGTTTTAATTTTAATCTCCTGGAATGTGATTCTAAAACATGTACTGTCCATTTTGTTCCTTTCAATGGGAGTCTGTTGAAATTTGTCTTTAAATTTTAGGCACCCGATTCTATATTCTGCCTACTTTGGAGTGTAATTTCATCAATGGATTTCAGCAATATTTTCTCATGGTCCCTACTTTACACTAGGTGCTAGAGAGAAAAGTTCTCCATGAATTTTGATGTGAGTAAGCTGACAAGGGACCAAACTGCCAGATGTTGAGACTGAAGCTAGGCATTGGGGACCCAGATAAGTGTCTCCTTCCTCCTCTGACTATGTGGGGGTTCGTGGAATTTTGCCTGATGATATATTTCTCAGTAAAAGTATGTCAAGGGCATCCTTCTCTGACTTTAAATGTGAGTCGCCTGGGGATGCTGTTAGCTTCTAGATCCAAGGTGGAACTTAAAATGTCCAAGAAACTCCCAAGTAGTGCTGATAATGCTGGCTTGGGCTTCATAGTTTCAGAGACAAGAACTTAGAGCATGTTGTTGGCCATCCCAATGCTATCTAATTATGCCTGGAGATAACCAGTAGATCTACTCGTACTATGGCCTGTGTGAATTTTCCAGGTACCTCTGCTGACTGTGGGATCAGTATCTAAATAGTGTATGGAACCTGAACAGGAGGTAAGATTGTATGATGCAGTTACAAACACAAGAAAGCAGAAGAATCTATGTGCCTCCTGGTTATGGGAAAGGAGGATTTGAAAAGAATGCCCATTACTTGCTTTGTCTAGCTTACCTGAAGCCTGTACTAACACTTGGCTTTTTCCTATAAATCAGCTTACAGCCAATTCTACATCATAACAAATGTTAGGATCTCATGGTGGCCCATGAAATATTACATGACCAGGGCCTGAGACAGATGGAACTACATTTCTTAGACTTTCAACGAAGGCTCACTGAAGGTGCCCCAGTTAGGTGCTAGTCTGGCTGTGTGGTCTAGTATTTTCTTCAGCTAGGACTAGAAGGCAGCTTAGTCATTATTGCTGTTAACTTTCACTCACCTAGAACCCAAGGTAATATCATCCATTCCACAACAGTTGGCGGAGGTCCCTGTACATGGAGGTCTGTCCTGACTATATGCTGAGAAGCCAGGAGAAGCATGAAGAGGAAGGTCAGGTAGGATGCTGTGTGGCAGATGAACTTGATAAAGGGTTTCTTGATGAACAGCCCCAGGTTGCTTCTGGGTGAGATCAGATAGGCTATAGACAGCATAGGAAACAGGAACCCGATGGTCATGCAGGTTAGAAGCTTGACTACCCAGTGTTTCCGTCGCCATCCGGGGAATCCATCATACCACAGGGTGGCAAGCAACTGTTGGCAGTTGGGCTGAGCAACAAACTGGGAAATAAAGTGAACAAGTTAGGATGGCCAGGAAGAAATCAATATTTATGGTACTTCTATTTATAGCCTGATCCCAGCAAGCAGCTCTATGGCTAATCTGTGGAGGAGGCTGAGATTCATTAAAAATGCCCTGAAAAATCCAGATTCCCAGTTCCCAGAACAACTGGAATTAGATGTATGGGAGGGATAGAGTTTTCCAAAATTTTCCCCCCCAAAATTTAACTGAGAATCATGAAAGTTTTCATTTCAAAATAATTTACTTCTACTCATTCCCTTAGCTTGCATGAGGTCATCATCAAATGTATGCTCTGTTTAGGGAAACACAAACTGGCAGAGAATAAGTCCATGCCTGTGGCTATGGTTTGAAATGGAAATGAGTTCTCTCTTTGATTTTGCCTTTTTCCCATTTTGTTTCTAGTGTCTCTTGGTTGCTTTGCAATGAATCAGGTTGCTGCTTTGCCATCTACTTAACACCCTTTCTAGCCTAAACATGTAACACAGGAAAAATATTTGGGGACCAACATTGTAATATTGTATACTAACCCAGCTGGGATTTGACTTAAGGCAATCTACACAGTGTCAGTGATTAATAATTAGGGAATCATCAGCATTGTAAGTCACCCTCCAGCTGCTACTTCCTGGTACATGACTCAGTAGGGAGCTCAGCTGTCAACCATGATTTTAAATACTGCCTACATTTGACTATTCAAGTTTCCTGTGGGAGAGATTAACAGCTCTCTGTTAATGTGATGTAGTAGTACATAGGACAGAAATCTGTTTCATCACTTACCTAACACCTAAGGCAAAGTAGCCTAACTTTGCTATTATGTGTCCAAAGACCAGACATTTTATTTTTAAAAAAATATTTAATTTTATTTCTATTTTCCATGTGTATGAATGTATTGCCTGCATGTGTGCAAGTGCACCTGTGCCGTGCAATGCCCTTGGAGGTCAGAAGAAGGCAATGGATCTCCTGGAACTGAAGTTATGGATGGTTGTTAGACACCATGTGTGTGCAATGAATCAAACCCAGGTCTTCTGAAAGAGCAGCCAATGCTCTTAACTGTTCAGGCATCTTTCCAGCCCCGAATTTTGAGCTTTTTAAAAAATCTCCGTAGTGATTTCCACAGTGGTTGCACTAGTTTTCATTCGCACCAGGAGTGGTTAAGAGTTCCCTGTTCTTCACATCCTGACCAGCATTTGTTGCTGTTTGTTTTGGATCTTTGCCATTCTGAGAGGGGTAAGATGAATTCTCAAAATGGTTTTAACCTGTATTTTCCTGAAGAACTCCCATCCTGTTCAGCTCCTTGTCTCAGTTTTTAATTGTTTTTTTTTTTTTGATGTTTAGTTTTTTGAGTTCTTGGTATATTCTAGATAATAACCCTCTGTCAGAGGTATAGCTGATAAAGATTTTTTTTCCAATTCTGTAGGTTGCCACTTCATTAAATTATGGTGTCCTTTGATGTACAGAAGCTTTTTAGATTTTTGTGGTCCCATTTGTCAATTATTGGACCAAATTCTTGTCCTCTAGAAGTCCTGTTCAGAAAGTCCTTTCCTGTGCTTATAAGTTCCAATGTATTCTCTACTTTCTCCTGTATTTGACTCAGGATATTGGGGTCCTTGATTCATTTGGAGTTGATTTTTGTGCATTATGAGAGACAGGTATCAACTTTCATTCCTTTATATGCCCTTATCCCATTTGTCTAGCCCCATTTGTTGAACATGTTGTCTTATTTCCAGTGTGTGGTTTTGGCGCCTTTATCAAAATTCATCTGGCTATAAATGTGTGAATTTGAATCCTGGGAAGGGTGGTAAAATGTAGTGATACAAAGAAGGAAAGTGGATCATTAGACTAGGAAGGGTCAAATGGGATGAGGAATGATAGGGCAAGGCAGAGAAGGGAGTATGGAGAAGGATATGTAACCCTAAGGCCTTTAGAAAAAGCCATATTGAAACCTACCACTACAGAAGCTTTTAATGTATATACATGTATGTCATAAAAAGAGATTAAAAGGACTTATAACAGGAGGACATTGCACCTTCTAGACATCATAAGCTGATGAAAAACAAAAAGCCTCGGTACTAGGAATGGACTCCCTCTCTAAGAGCTGTTGGCCAGAGGTCCCATAGACTCTCAAATAATACTGATCATTTCCCCTACTTTTGGTTACATGTCAGAACTGAATAGTAAGACCCTATTGCTGAAGACACTGCACACATGAGCTGTAGAACAAGGAAAAATCAAAGACATGTCAATTTAGACCCTTCCTGCCATTGGCTAGTGTTCATAGTGCTGCAAAGTGCTATGCATGTTACCAGAAGTTAAAAATAATCATCATTACCCAGCTGTGAATCCTGTGAACTATAACAACTACCCTGGCAAGATAAGACCATGGGTGCCAATAGTAGCACAAATATTATGGTTATAACCAACCACACATTCATTGGATTTAAGGTCCACTTCTTAGGATAAAGTTCTGACATTGTTACTAGCTTACCCGACATTGATATCAGGCTTAGGAATGTGAGACTAGACAGGTCATATGTTGCATAGAAAAGCAGTATTCTCTCTGCTATGAGGGATGGACTTCAAGTGTGATTTAACAACCAACTAATCAATGACATACGGGGGGAGGTCTAATGGAAATGCAGGGAAGGCTGGGAAGGAAAGAGGCGGGTGTGGTGCCAGGTCTCTGGGCGGAACTTTCCAGAGTTCCTGGGGGACCTGTGATCAAAATGCAGGCTCTGCCATAGGAAATCTCCCTCCCCCTGTATCTGGGGATGAACTCCATGTAAGTAACATGGAATAAACTAATCTCTCTAAAGAACATTCTCTATCGGTTCAGTTGGTTCAAACCTGGGGGTGGAGTGAGGCTGAATGCTGGGCCTCACCATGAGAGAATTCATGATACATCACAGGACATAGGAGAGAACCTAATACTACTAAACAGTTTTCTACTAAACAGTTACTGCATTAAACTAAACTGACTCTTAACAACATATTATATGCATAGATTAATCCATGTTACAACTCTCACCAGAGAAGTTTCCTTATGCAACAGACAGTGATTAGCACAGAAACCCACAACTGGCTAATGGTGCAGACAACACAAGGCTGCACAGTACTTATCTCTGAATAGGATACCTCTATTAAACTTCTGCTTCCCAAGGCTGAGGACCATTGTGGAAGAGGGGGAGGAAAGATTGTAAGAGCAAGACGTGATAGATGACCAGGAGGAAATAGAATTTTCCAGACATCAGGTTAGTTACTCATATGAACTCATAGCAGTGGTGACATGATGCACAAGTGCTTTGCAAGCTCAAATCAGAAAAAAATTGCAGTATAGACAAGAGGAAGTACATAAGAAGCTCCTAAGGAAACTGTGGCACCAGATGGCTGTTGGGATTGTCAGAGACAGTCGTTTTCAAACATGAGACTCTTGGTACGTTAACCAGGCTCCAATGGATGGACCCACACTGAAGTACATTTGCGGACACAAATTAGATTTTATATGTTGTTATTATACATATATAATAGAGTATATTAAATTCAGAGTGGGCCAATAAATGGTGATTCAGGTGGGGAAGGGGATCTAAATGTCATCAAATTATATTGTATGAAAACTGCAAAAATTCAATTAAAAAATAAAGAAGTTTTCACAGTTCATTAGTCCCCTGCTTAGAAATTTGTGCCATCACAGCGGATTAAATCATTGCAGGCTTTATATCTTTTGATTTTTGCCCTTCCATTGACCATTACAATGTGACCTTCTTCAACATGTTCTTAAGTTACTTTCACTGTTTTCCTGAGGCCTTTTTCTTCTCATACAGGCCATGTCTTACAGATCTGTGTTTGAGTTCATTCTTTTTTGCATAATTCAAGGACTCACAGATCATGTCAAATGCAGTTGTCTTGCCACCACCAAAATGGAAATACAAAGACAACATCTACTGTAGTTTTGTACATTTTTGCTAATCTTAGCCAAAGTTCTGTCCTTGGTACTGTGGCCTTCCCAGAGTGAAGAACATCAATAACTATAGTTTTCCTCTGAAACAGATGCTTGTTCATGCTTTTCCTCGTCTGGATAGTTACTGTGTCATTCATGATGGTAGCAATCCTCAAACAGCCAAGGAAGAAAAGAGGACCACTTTGCACTGACCACGCATATCAATCAATATACACAGAAGTACCCTCAAAAGATACTTTTACATCTGTATAGTAGAGGTACTCCAAGAGCTATGAGCAAGGCATACTGGTAATAAAAAAGAGGCTTCCTGGGGGAAGAATACCTAAGTTGAGCATTAAAGAAATGTATAGAAGCTGTCTATGTATAGGAGGAGAAAGGGAATGGAAGAGCCAAAGCAGAAGAGATAAGACTGAAGGCATTAAGATGAGAAAGAACATGAATGGTCTGGGGAGAATTCTTATTTTAGCCTGCTTTCAATTTCTGTGATAAAACAGTGAACAAACTAAGTTGGGGAAGAACAGCTTACAGCTCACAAAAGGGAAGCCAAGGTAGGAATTCAAGACAGGAACCTGGAGCGCAGACCATGGAGGTCTTGCTTGCTCTGCTGGCCTGTGCTAAACCTGCTTTCTTATGCAATGCGGGACCACCTGCCGAGGAGTGGCACCACCAACAATAATAGGTCAAGTCCTTCCACATCATACAACAATCAAGAAAATACCCCACAAACATGGCCGCAGGTTAATACAATGGAAGCAATTTCTCAATTGAGAGTCCCTCTACCCAGGTGTATCAAATTGACAACTGAATCTATCCAGCTACATTTATGTGGCTGTAGCTTGAACTGCAAAGATTTGAATGAGTAAAAGAAGAGGCTGGAGAGGTAGGTATGGGTTAGAGCAGATCAAAATGGGTGAATCTTAGGACAACATAAGTAGTAAATCTTAAAATAGGTGAATTTTCAGAGGAATGGAGAACTCTAAGGAATGTGTAGTGTGCATGACCATGAATGTATGCTTGCCCGCACTTAGAACTGTAGAATAGTGGTTAAAACTACAAATTTTGGGGGGTTGGTGAGATGGCTCAGTGGTTAAGAGCACTGGCTGCTCTTGCAGAGGACCTAAGTTTGAATTCCAGCACCCACATGGCAGCTAACAACCATCCATAACTCCAGTTCTAGGGGATCCGACATCCTCTTCTGTCCTTCAAAGGTACCACAGGATACAGGTGCACTTACACACATGCATGAGTAACACTCATAAACATAAAATAAAAATAAATAAAGCAAAATTCTTGGTTCAGCTCCTGGTGCTACCATTTAATATTTGTCTGTCTTTGAACACTAAGTCTTTAGTTGATCAGTGTGAAATGTCAGTCTTTCCTTTTATTTGGTCTTTCTTCCAACAGTGTCTTGTAGTTTTCAGTGTACAGATCTTGCAATTCTTTCATTAATTCTATTGTTTAACATCTTATTCATTGTGATGCTATTTTAAATACAATTTTTCTCAAACTCAATTTTGGATTGTTTATTGACAGTGCTTTGATAGAAACTGTCAAGAGATAAAATTGTAACAGTTACTAATTGTAATTGTAACTAAATTGTATTTAGTTATAGTGTTAATGAGCTATTAGTCATGATCATAAATTGGGGCTGAAAACTCCTACTAGACATTAACAGAACAGCGGGTTGCATAAAAAAGAGAGAAGAAAGTAAAACAAAAAAGGGGAAAAAGCTGATTGTTAACATCAGGTTACTTCAAGTTATTTCTCATGGTAAAGATCAAAGTAGAGAGAACTTCCTTATTATGTTAAGTAGACTTGAATCTCCTGTTTTTTTTGGAAAAGTTCACCTACTTTGGTAATGTCTGGTTCTTAAAATGTTGATTTGATTATGTGACATTCAATGTAAGTGACTATTTTACTTTGGTCTGGTCTACTGAAGCCTACTTTAAGACCTTAATTCAAGACACTGTCTTCCCCAATAGTTATTGCTTATTAATTTTTTGTATTAACCTTTGTGTTGCAATCTTACCCACCTCATTGATTCACATTAGTAGTTTGTTGTTGAATCCTTAGGATTTTCTCTGTATCAGATCATGTCATCATTGAATTTAGCTCTAATTTCTGAACTGGATCCTTATTTTTTTCTTTTATTCCTAATTGAACTGGCTCCTATCTTCAGTAAAGTGATGAAATTAAGTAGGGAGAGTCAACATACTTGTCTTACTCAAGATCTTAGGACCAAAAGCTTCTGTAGCTCTCTGTTCAGAGTGATGCTAGCTGTGTGTTTTTCATAGATAGCTTTTATCAGGTTGAAAAGTTCATCTTATCTATGTTTTTATTATGAGCGATTGTTGGATTTTGTCAAATGCTTTTTCTGTGAAAAGTGAAGTTATCATGTGGGTTTTATTTTTCTTTCCATTACTGCTTCATGTTGATTGAGTGTATGTTGAACCACCTTCACATTCCCCAGATATGTCTTTTTTATATGTTGTTGGATTCAAATTGCTTTTTTGTTTATTCTATTATTTTATTTTCCCCAACTATATGCTCCGCCTCCAGCAGCCTTGATGTTAAATAACTGCTGCTTATGTTTCCCAAAATGCTCTCTGAAAAGTTTTCTTGCAATAAGTCAGGTCAGAGGAAGACAAGCCCTGTGAAAGGCTCTTTCTAGAGAGTTGCCTGTCAGACACTGACAATTCTCTGGGGTTAGGTTTATTTGAGGTAAGCTAAAACCAGTCTATTCACCTCCAGGTACTGGACTTCTACAGCTGCTCTGGCAACAGGGTTTTGGGTAGTAATACAACATGTGAAACACAGGAAATCTAGTTACTTTTTACTAATTTTCAATGAGTTTACTTGAATAAATACTCCTGTGATTGTTGCACGCTTCTGGTTCATTTTCAGAGTTGTGAAAAAAAGTTGATTAAAAAAAAATTTCTCAGGATCTTTGTGTTCTTTTGTACAAATGGATTTTCAGAAGTTCTAACTGCCATTCTTGGAAATGCTTTGTGACTTTTTAACTTGGCATTTGTAAGAATGGGGGAAAAATACGATGAATGAAAGCAGAATGAAGGTGTAAGGAGGATAGGAACTTCTGAATAACTAGAAGACTGTGAGTTGCTTAAGGGATAATGCCAGATTTTCACTAGCATCAGCTTACAGTAATCCTAAAGGCAGATGTCAGTATTATATTTGTTGTACAGAAGATGGGACAGTGTTGAAGGTAAAATTCTTGGTAAGAGGTAGAGTCAAGACTGGTTCCCTACTCTGACTGATTTCAAAGACTAAGCTTGCAAATATTGTGCTCTCTCACAATTCATATAGTTGGAGAAACACAGAAAGTGGAATTTATTTACAACTAGCTTACAGACTTTGACACAGTGGTTGAAAGGCCTATATTGCTCATCACTGTGGGAGAAGCGTTGATGTTATATGTATATATATATATGTATATATATATATGAAGTGGTATTTAAATGCTGTTAGCAGTTTATAATGAGTTTGTGGTATATTGCACTAGCCAGTCAGCAAAGCACAGAAAGGATCAGGATCCCGAATAGCATCTAGGAAAGGGGAAAACAGAGAGGTCTATCTAAGAATGTAGAAAAAACACTGAATAACTTAGCCTGGGGAATCTGTATGGGCCACATCTTTCCAAATTACCCAAATCTTCTCTGCACAAAAGTGTTAAGGCCCTCAGTGCAGTTGTCCCCCAAATTTTAGGAGAGGCTTGAAATTTATTATATATATTTTGCCACACTCTGCAGAATTTTTGTGAAAGTCTTGGCCTTTTACCCCCTCCTTTGACATCAAACAATTATTGTTTGTTTGTTTGTGAGACAATGTCTCACGTAGCCCAGGCAGGCTTGAAATTCTGGTGATTTTCCTGCCTTTGCTTTTCAAATGCTGGGATTACAGCAGTGAACCTTCATTTCTGGCTTAAGATGTGTTAATTTTTTAATTTACATTTTATTGTGTGAGAGGCACATGCCACGGCTTATATGTGGAGGTCAGAGGACAAACTTGTACAGTTAGTTCTCCCCTTCCACCTTTAGGTAAGTTCTGGGGATCAAAGTCAGGTGACTAGTATTACATGGCAGGTGTTTCACCTGCGGAAGCATCTCCCAAACCCTTATGCTGTGCTTTAAATGGGGAGATATAGTCGCTCTTTGCCCCTTGTAAGAATAATTCTTGACAGGAATCATGTCAAGTTGCTTGGGAAAGAGCTCATTCTTCTCTCAGAAAATGAGCAAGTATTTTGGATTTTGCCTCAGCAGAATTCCAACTTCATTCGAAGAGGGAGAACTACCTCCCCAGCCACTTACCAATCTATTTTAATGACTATTGTTTCCACAGCTGTTTAAATAATCAGTTGGCTTTAATAGCTGATTTATGTGCTGACCCCAAGGCACAACAGAATTTGATTTGTAAGAGATGCAGATGGGTCTTTCAACAAGTAGTAAGACTGGCATTTGGGGGAAGGGAATGCTTGAGAAATTCGGGGTAGTGTCTGGCCTGCAGGAGCCTAACTCTTGTAAAACTAGTAACAAGACAACCACCTCTGTGTTTAGAAACTTGCAAAAGCCACACAGAGGGCAGGCAAGTCAGACTGCCAGATGGTTGACTCTTATAGATCATTAAGTCCACAGCCCTCCAAATTCAGGGATTATTTTGCCAAGAAGGGTAAGGAAAAAGTCCATGTGTCTTCTATCTCTTACCATTTTATGAAAAAGGGAATGAAAGGCAGTCATTCAATCTGAATCCATATAATGACTTCAGGAAAAGCTCTTGGGCACCCCACACTTCAGAACTTAGGACATTTAATAAAAGGGGTAAGATTTCTGTGATATGAAGAGGAAACAGAGCATAGGATATTAAGAACCGGGAAGAATCAGAGACATTAGAGTCCTAATGAAAGGTTGTAGAAAATCATGAAACAGAGTATGCCGCTTCCTTCTGGATGCTGTCCTTGATTGCTCTAGCCACAGGTGACCTCTCCTTCCTCCAGCCAGTATCACTTTGCCTCTTCCAAGTGGTCCCTTTCAGAAACTGCCTTGCGCTGTACTTGTTTTCTGCAAAACCCGTGACTCAGGCTTCTTATTAGACAGTAAGCTGCTGAATGGGAGAAACACTTTTGCAAATGTGTCATTTCATACTTCAACACGCTTTTCAGCATTTATGGCATTTGATAATGTGAGGCAATTCTCCCCTCTTCACCCTGCTAAAATTCAGACCTGAATGATTAACTGTCCAGTGGGCTTTTCTCCTTGGCTACTCAAGCGCATAACTCACAGAGCACCTTCCCTTGCCAAATCCTCCAGAACACATTGGTTTTCTTTTCATTTGATCCCTGTAGTCCCTCAAGGCATTTCTCTAGTAGAAATCATAACAATCAGAGACAAAATGTGCACAGCATTTCCTATTCATTGGGCACTTTGAAAAACAATTTATATGTCCAGATGGTCCCAGATTCATGATGATTAGATTTTCCACGGTAGAAAAGCAATCCAGTAGAAATTGTACTTTAAATTTAAAGTTTTCTTGTGAGTTTGAGGCCAGCCTGGGCTACATTAGTGAGTTCCAGGCCACTTTAGACTACGCAGAATAAGACTCTTCTTCAAAAACCCAAACAAATGAATAAATAAAATGAAATTAAATAAAAAAATTGAACTTTTCCTTGGGCTAGCCACATGCCATCTGGATTCCTCTTTGGTGGCAGTGACAAAGCTCTCAGCCAGCCACACAATCATAAGGTGAAACAGTGATTCTCTACATGGGACTGGGTTGCTAAGATGGGGGTGGTAGTTCCAACTTGAGATATTTTCAACCTAAAACAGACGCATGAGGATATAACCTTATTGGAAGTAGAGGCACATCTGTGTTAAGGAAACCAAGAGGTTGATACTATTATTACAGCCATGTTACAGGTAAGGTAATTGAGTCTCAGAGAAATTATGTAGTAATAATAACAAAAGCCACAATTACTAATTAAATGTGTACTGTGCATCAAGCTCTCTAGTAACCGCTCATAGAAGAATAAAATAGTTATGGACAGACTTCTCCGGGTATTTAGAGTTCCCCGTACCTGAAGAGGCAATGAAAATGAGGGCAAAATCTCTCTGTAGGAGTGAACGACTTGGGGATAGGCATGGGCTTTTGAGAAGTGAGCCAAGCTGTGAGACAGAACAAACCACGAAGCATGGAGCTTGTAGGGGCTCCATCAAGGAAAGAATAACCTCTCCCTACTCCCTGCCACAGAACCTGTAAGCAACAAAAAATTCTGTCTGGGTAAAACAAGTCATTCACACTGGATCACATCACTAGCTATTTTCAGATGATTTTAAATTGCTGGGTGTGTACATAAAGTGCAGTAGATGAGACTGGCAGAAAGGTCTTCTTGACATGTGTTGAATGGCCAAGGGTTTGTAAAGAAGCACAGTTGGTATGCTCAGATTCATTCAACTAAACATCAAAAATTTTTATTTATTGTTTGTTTATTTATTTATTTATTTATTTATTTATTTATAAAAGAGTTAAGAGAAAGCTTATTCTGGTGTCAAACATAAATGACCACGGTCTGGGAACACAGATTCAGATTGTCTGTCGTGAATTCTGTGTTCCAATATGGCAGCAGTTTCATGAAGTTTTATGGTAACAGAACAAAGAAAAGTCATAAATCAAGACACCTTTCAATTACATTGGCAATTATAGCAAAAGAGAAATCTCACTCTAGGTCTCAGATGCTATCTGAAGACTCAGGCTTTTGGTTCATGACAGCTAGGGCTTTGTTAAGTTAATACATTCCAAAAAGTTTTTGTCTGTTATTCACAGGATGTTTAGTCAGAAACCAAAATGGGCAAGAAGTAGCTAATTAGAGTGCTAAAGAAAACCCAGGATAAATTTCAACCAGGTTTTGGACCTGCAAAATTCCAAACCTCCACAATCACTGAGGGTCTAATAATTAAACCTTTGCAGAAGGTTCAGTTTCAAGATGTAGTTTTTCTGGGAACTTTTGTTCACAATCTCCCCTGTTGGTCAAGCAGCACATTTTGTGCACTGGGTAGGGCTGGGTTGGAGGTGGGAGTTATGTTTATTCCCACATGGCTAGGAAATGCTTCCTAGGATCTGAGAGATGAGATTGGAGGAATAGCCAATAAGAAAGAAACTCCTGGATCATATAAAACTATTAGCCATCATGATATTTTGTCCTCTATATTTGTATTAGCACTTATGTATGACATATAATAGCATTATTATACTTAGATTAAAATTATCAAGAACAAAGCCTGGCCTAATGGATGAAGGGATCATACATTAAAAAAATAAACTAGATCAACTATATATTTCCCCCTGCATTTATAGGTATTTGTACTCTATAAACTATCTTATTTGTATTTGAAGTATTTAAACAAATCTATTGCCTGTTCTGGTTACTCTTTCAGTGAATTTGAGCTTACAGCTCTAACCTCATGTTGTGTGGCTAGCTTGGACTCTACTAAAGATTAATCTTCAATATTGAAATTATAGCTCTTATCTGTGGATATGGACTTGTTATATTGGTATCATACCAGATTTAATTTGGAAAATAAGTAAAAATAAGTTCTAGAAGAAATTACATAACAATATAGTGTTTCTTTAAACTTTTGAAAACACAAATGTCTTCATTTATATATCAAATATTACTAACACTGATAGATACAAGAGATCAAACCTGTTAGAAATCGATATTTTATAGGCCTTATAGGCATAACCAATTTTTAAAATTTTAATGATTAGAAATAGAAATAAGACTCTAGAAGGAGTCATTTTAGTATTATTAGTAAAATGTAAATATTGTCCAACTTTAAAAAATCCTGGCTAGTTGTGCTATATAGCACACCTTAGATACTCATTTAATCAAGGAATACCATTACTTAAAGTATAAAAATGTTATGAATATTGTTACTAGAGGTTGATGTACTTTGTATAAGTTGGATATGAAGAATTAACACAAATCTTTAGACATGTGTCTCTATCTAGAGCAAAGAGGGTTGAAGGGATGTTTGTTGTTGTTATATAGGTTCTTTTAGTCAAATTGACTGGATTTTTTTTTCTTTTTTGAGACAGTCTCATTATGTAGCCCTGACTGGCCTGGTACTCACTATGTAGACCAGGCTGGTCTTGAACTCACAGAAATCCACCTGCCTCTGCCCCACAAGTACAGGGATTAAAGGCATGTGCCACCATACCTGGAAAAATTTTTTGGTAACACTGCATCTGTATTTAACATGTACAGACATTTTTTGTCATTCCCTAAAGAATGTAGCATTACAGCTATTTAAGTAGCACTTATATTATATTAGATATTATTAGTAAACTGAGGATGATTTAAAGTAATATATATGAGATAATGTGCAAATTGTGTAGGGTACTTGAGCATTTGAATACTGGAGTATCTGAGGGATCAGGTGCCAGAACCAATCTGGGTATATAGGGCCCATTGTCCTCTGCAGTCAATGGCAATGTATTACCTTTGTATGTCTCTCAAACAAATGAGCTGATTTCAATCTTGAAGACTATAACCAACTATAAACACTTCATTCTTTAGTCCATTTTGAGGAGAATAAGATTTGAGAGGTGAGAACAACCTCTTCGATCAGTAAACGGATACACACTGAAATGGGCAATGGGCATAACAACAATTGTATCTGAGCTCAATTCTGCAAAAGATAGCTTATGACAATGTTGCATTTGAAAAGCAGCTCAGCAGAAATGACCTGAGATACAATGACTTTTGTTTTATTGCTGCCAATCAACCGGGCTCTGAGGAGAAGAAAAATGATTGATTAGGAGATCAGTGACATTGCAAAGTTGAAATATAGTCTAGGACCTTCCTTTACCATGGCAAAGAGCTTGTTTAGCTGTGTTTCATTAAACACATCCCACCACTACCAAGGCAGGAGACATTTGAAAACAACAAAGAGGTTTAGAAGGGAGTTTGGTCCTATATATGATTGTGTCGGTTTAGTTTTTGTGTGATTTTCTTTTTGTTATTTGAGACAGGATCGCACTATGTATCCCTGGTTAGCCTGGAACTCACTGGCCTTGAACTCACAGAAATTCAAATTACCTATGTCTTCTGAGTGCTGGGATCAAAGTGGTGCATCACAATACCTGGTCATGCTCTGTTTTTGGGACAGACATCTCACTGTGTAGATCTCGCTGGCCTGAACCAGCATATGATTGGAAATAACCTCTATATTTTATATGTCTGTCTAAGGTCTTTTTATATTTGTCCACTCAAATCACTAATTCAGGGTAAATTTTATGTAGAAAGGAGATGACTTCTAATCCAAGGATTACTGAGATATTTGTACAAAGCTGATTCTGTTGTTGCCATTAGCTTGAAGACTAGATTCTAGAACTGGGCTATTAGTGCAGTTCACAAGACAAATCAACTGGAAACCATACCTCTAATGCCATCCAAGACCTGAGACTCACTAATTTGAATTAAATGAAGAAAACTGAGGCTAGAAGCTGAAAACTCTTTCCACCCATGTAATTTTTAGAGTACATTGTTTTGATGGTGAGTATACACAGAAGTCAGAATTAGCTTAAAAGGGTTTCCTATCAGATGCTTTAATTCTCTTGTTTTGTGTGTGATAGATGGACTCTGAGAAGAATTAGAACACCCCATTAAACCCTCTACAATGGTTTCTCATAGTCATGAGATGGCAACAGATGGTGGTGGGAGCCTTCTTTTCTAAAGGTCTTTCAAGTAGGAAGGGGGAGCACCTATATTAGAAAGCGTCTCAACAGTTAGGAAGCAAGTGGCACAGTATGTGAAATCAAGTAGAGGAGAGCCTGCTAGTTTAGTAAAGCCAAGCAAGAAGCCATATACAGGGGTACATGGTTAGGGTTAGGTCAGCTGGGAGAAGCCATCCTACTGGTTTATCTCCAGAATCTGGAGGGGGAAATACTTCGAAGGATTAACATCCCAAGGCAGAAAGTAGGAAAGCACTGATCAAGTTAATGGCATGCACCCAGAAAGAGGAATGTAATAAGAGGCAGGGTTGTAACTTGATTCTGGTGGCATGTCTTCCAGAGATAGTTGCACTTTGAGGGCTGCCGCACCAAGCCCAATGCTGGGAGGATAGGGCAGGTCTAGAGGTCAATGATCTGCATTTCGACCCTGCAGCTCATGGCCTGGGCCAGATGTGTTTTGGAATTTGGAGTTTGTTAACATTTTAGCATAATAATATGTTGTCCATACCATATGTTAGATAACTTCCAATAGTTAGGTTTTAGGTAGCACCAATCATCAGGGTTGCCAAGCTTAAAAAAAAAAAAAGATGCAGGATGCTCAGTTAAATATGAATCGTTATGATCATCAACAACAAAAAGCCCCACAAAGCTATATAATGGTCCATTTTGTGAATTTTCAGCTTATGATAGAGCGAAAGCTGTATGCATTCAATAGAAAGTCTGTTTTGAATCTTCAATTTTGACCTTTTCCTCTGCTGGCCCTATATGTTCTGAATCTCTTCAAATGCTGAGTCACAGCTACCAGTTATCCCTGTGGTCACAACTGGAAGTAATGCATATGCAGCTAAGCCAGGTTGCGCTGCATGTTAGCTGTACTAAGTGCAGTTTTGGTTTATATTTTGAATTGATCATGCGTGTATCAGGACAACCTACCCTGAGTAGAAGAGCTTTGACTCTGCCTTGGCTTCTGATTTATAGTGGGACTTGGAACTAGTCTTTCTGTTTGAGTGTTTATCCGTGTAATGGTAGTGTTATTTTCCTCATAGGACTGCTGTGACAATCAAATCGATTATGGGTGGGAAGTGCTTTGCCACATTCTTCACTGAGCATCCTGCATCTTTTTTTCTTAAGCTTGGCAAACCTGATGATTGGTGCTACCTAAAACCTAACTGTTGGGAGTTATCTAACATATGGTATAGACAACATATTATTATGCTAAAATGTTAACAAACTCCAAATTCCAAAACACATCTGGCCCAGGCCATGAGCTGCAGGGTCGAAATGCAGATCATTGACCTCTAGACCTGCCCTATCCTCCCAGCATTGGGCTTGGTGCGGCAGCCCTCAAAGTGCAACTATCTCTGCAAGACATGCCACCAGAATCAAAAACGTGATTACATAACAGCATAATATAAGCTATAGTCCTAAAGGATGCTTCTAATGATAATGTGGTGCAGTCCAGATCATGGTCTTTAGAATACGATAGAGAGACCCTGGATTCAAATGACAGTTCTTGGCTGGATGACCTTGGACAAATTACTTAATCTCTCTGACCCTCTGTTTCCCCATCTGCACAATGAGGTTATAATAACAATTCATGTCTTAAGGTCATTATGAGAATTAAGAGAGTTAATTCAGTGTCTGACAATTAAGAAACAAATACTTTATCATGGATTATCAATAAGGATTAAATGAGCCCTTCACTCAATAAAGGGAAACTATTTGATCACTATGATTTGTTTATTTTTGCTATGAGATGTTTGGAGAATTGTTGCTTTCTGCATATGTAGCATTGAAGTGACTACATATATAATTTGATACAGTCATGCTTAGATAGGTAGAATTTGTATACATCAGCTCTGCTTTCATTATCAGTTCCTCTGAACATCCTGCAGATATGTCCTGTTAAGTCCATAATTGACTTAGAATTCTGTTAAGGCGATTGAGGGTGGTGGCAGAAAAGAAAGAGATGGTGAAGTACAAGAGCGCTATTGTATTGGAAAAGTACATCCAAGTGGAGTCAGCAGGTCCTCATTATTGTCAGATCCTACACAAAACCCTAATAAATTCTGAAATGGAAAACTGGATTATTATGCAAGATGCATCATAGAAGATGGAAGGCAATTTGGTAGATAACGGAGAGTTTTTCATCATGAAAGATGGGCAAGTCAGTATGGCAGGAACGAATGGCTTTGGGGGGCACTGACTGATAAGCTGAAGTTTCTCAGGGTTGCTTTCAAAGCTGAGATGAAGGATTGCATGAGTGTGATTTTTCACGCAAAGTAAAACCTTGAGAGTATTCTGTCTTTGGTGCTCCTCCCACTCTGGAGACTTTTTTCCCCCGCACTTTTCCTTAACAAATCCATATCTGCTCTGCTTAAGCAAATAAACAAACAAACAAAAACCAAATCAAACAAAAAACTTGCAAGGTGGCTTTTATTAGGTGATTTTTCAGTTGTGGTTACAAAACAACAGTGGACTGTGGCTCCTGTGTGTTTAATGTAACCCAGGAACACTATGTCCTTGGCTATCCTGTATCTCGCCCACTTTTCAGTCAGCCACCTTCTCTTTTGCTGGCAGAGATAGGAGGGATTCTCAGTGATTGGAGGGTTTCTTAAGAAGTTTATTTTTTTTTCCAATTTGGGGGTATAGCTGAGTGGCAGAGCTCTTACGTACCATGCATTATAACCTCAGGTTCAATTCCCAACGCTGTAAAAGAAAGTCATTTTCTGTCTCTTTCTACACAGTGCTATGCCAAACATGGGTACTTCACTTAAGCCAGCTGCATTTACTGAGAACCTATAGCACCTAGAACCCACCTTGTCCTAATTGGGACACAAGCATTGTGACTCATGCTGCCAGAATCTCTTTTAGGTAGCAGACTCCTAATATAGTAACAATCAGAATCCAGACTCCCCAAATGGGGTTCCCAGGGCTTGATAAGAGCTACAAGGAAGCCAAGAAACTTTCTAACTAATGATTAAAACAGAAAGTTAAACTCACAAGAGCCCATTGTGCCTTGAGTAAAGGAGAGAATCAAATTAGCCGGAATCTTGTGGGAGTGATCATTTCTGCTGAATATGGTGGGGGTGGATCGCTGGGATCTTGGTGGTTTGATCTTCAAGAGAATGGGAACTATCCTAATTCACTTCTTTTCTCCTCCCTTCTAGGCATCAGCCATGTAGTGGGCTTCACCACTAACCTTCCTTCTTCCCTCTTCCCTGCCAGGCCTGGGAACCTTAAGCATGCCAGCAAAGTACTCTACCACCAACCTACTCCCCTTAGCACCAGTGATGGGCTTTAAATAATAGTGAATTACTGAGAGATTTAATACAGGCCTGGTACTTTACATTTATTCATTACTTCCATTGTTAAGCCTCCAGAGGATGACCTGAGGGGAAACATCATTGCAGCCTTACTGATGAAGAAATTGTGATAGAAAAACTTTTAGCTTGTGTAAGTAGGTGGTGAGAGCCAGGTCTTGAAACAGAGTCTGACTGTTTCCACCATTAATAGGATAATGTAGGAGTCATCTGACTACAAGAGCCCGTGGGCCAAATCCAGCCTGTTACTGTTATCTCTTTTTATGTACATGAAGTTCATTGGAATAGAGTCTTGTTCATTTGATTACGTGCTACCCAAGGTTGCTTTTGTACTAGGCAAGAGAACAGATGGTCTACAATACCTCAAAATCTAAAAGATTTTTGGTCTTTTCGGCCCTTGCTCTAACCACCATACTGGGTATTTCCTAGTGTGCAGGCTTTTCCTGAGACAAATCTGAGGTCAGACCCTGCTTCTGTCATTTATTAACAGTATGTGCTTGGACAAATCCTCTTACATCTTGATGCCTCAGTCTCCTCATTTGTCAAGCCATCTTTCAGTCTTGCTGTGAGGATTAAATGAGGTACTACAGGTGAAAGAATGTTTTTAGCCCCTGTCTGGCAGTTAGAGTTATTTGTAGTAGCAATGGGGATACCCTGGCACACAATAAACATTCACTTGAATACTAATTACCTGTATTTGTCTTTTACTTATTTCTGTTCATTCATCTAGGACCTTGTGTTGCGGAGGAAAAAAAAATGAAGTTTAGAGTTGGAAGTAGAGATCTGAGGATTAGTTGATGGGAAGTGAGCAGGGTGGTTTGGGTTTGGAAAGGGATTGGCAGAAAGGAGAGCCTAAGGATTAAGCCTAAACCATATCATTTGATGAAAGTGTGCTATGTGGGGGAGGATAGAGAGTCTCCAGTCCTCAGTTCATGATTTTGTTTACCTTTCAGAATCCATGTCTGTGTGTGATATATGAATGGACTCTGAATCCATTTTGAAAACTGGGAAGTATTCCTAAAGATTCCAGTGTACGCTGATATTCTTCAAGTTCCTGTAGCAACTACAGAAAACAAATGAGTATGATACCGTTGTTCCTAGTTGTGCATGGTTGGTTTCCCTAATGAGACTCTAAATTTCCTTGGGGCAGAGACTATGACTTGCATCTCTCTGGTTTAGGGAGAAGGAGAGTGTTATTGCCGTTCAATAATGAAAGGGGCCAGGAGGGTAGCTCAGTGGTAGCACATGCGTGTGCAAAGCCCCGAGGACTGATGCCCAGCATCCAAACAAACCAGCATTGAATGGGTGCATGTTTATTTGTGGTATGTGTGTTTCTGCCTATTGGGAGATTATCTAAAATGAAGGAAGAATCAATTTGAGACATACAATCCTTGTGAAATAAATAAAATGACTTAATGTCTTATTAAATGACGGAAAATGATCTAGAAAAACAACCATGCCAAGAGAAAAAAAATGGCAAGACCCCAGATTTGGGAGACTTCTGCTGGGGAGGGGTTGTATCTCTTAATTACCTGGTTAGAAAAGGATGTGATGAAAATTTCCATCACTAGAAAGCCAAGTGACAATTAGGCTGGTAACCATCTTTTTCTCATGCCTCCGTTGGAGTTAGCTTTGTACTTTCAAGGTGAGTTGCTTCACAAACAACTCAATACTTGCCAGTGTCTGAGAGGAGATGGGAGGTATGTATGTTTTGCTGGGGGAGGAAGGGTTACCTCTTTCCCCTCTCTTCATCTGGCAATGTTCACTTTTTATCATCTGTATTCAGAGGTCTCCCCTTATTCAAATGGGAAACTTACTTCCTGTAAGTGTTAACAATGTCCCGAAAGTAAATTCTCAGCTTTCTTGCCAGTCTGGGATAGAAAGCCTATGGCTCTTGCAAGTGGACTTGTTTGAAAGTAAGGCCATAGAGGAGTTAAGACGGAGCAGCCCAAGGGAGTGAACAAATTTTCTCTGGAGTTATCTTTGTTTTTGCAGAATGTAACATTGAGTTGATTTTGTTTCAGATGAATATCAAGTGTGTATATAAAACTGCTCTTCACCACCCGGAGTTCACTGGCAGCAGTCTGTTGCTGTGAGTGAGGTTGTCTTCTACTTCTCTAAACAAGAAATAAGATGGAGAAATGTACCTGACAAACTCAGCATTCCTGGCTTCTCAAAGGTAAGTTGTCCCCACCCTTTACTTATAGCTGAGACTATTCCTTTGGTGTAAGAAGTCAGTTCTAATAATACTTCTTTGTTATCATACTGTGCAGTCATTTTGCTCAGAGACTCGACTTACTTTCACACTGTTCTTGGGGTTCAGTCTACACATCTCCCGTATGGAAGAGACAGTGATTGCCTATGCATGATTAGATTTGTGTTTCAGAATAATCACTTTTTGCAGCATGGAAAATAGTTTAGCCAAGGAGATGAGAATGGGGTGATTGAGGGGCTGGAGGCAGAGAGACTTATTAGGAGTCTATTTTAACTGTCAAGGTGAAAGGTGATAAAGACTTGAATCAGAGCATGAAAGAAGAGATGGTGAAAGAGATATTTGAAAGATGGAACTGCGAGTGTTTGGCAACCAGTTGTATGAGGAAGCAGAAGATAAAAGAGTTGAGGTTTATGTAGAAGGTGGTATCTTTGTGAATAAATGATGTAGGGGAATCAGGAGATCAAGAGGAGGCTGAGGTTTACATTGATATAGATGAGTTCATTTTAGTTATGGTGACCTACTGTCCCGAATGAACTGAGATTGAGAGTGCTTTCCCAGGACACTGGGTTTTCAGTTCTACAGCTCAGAATGGCCCGGGGAAAACTATGTAAGCTGAGGATAGGTTGGATTTGAGTTGTTTCCAGTAGTGTCTTACAGGTGGTCAGGCAGATAGAAGTGTTTATGATGGACAACAGAGCCACAGATGTAGTTGAAGAGCTGCTTGCATAGAGTTAATGGTTGAGACCCCAGGATTGTGTATAATAATGATGAAAGATGTTGTAATATGGCATTTTAACTACCTCAAATCCCTTATGAAATGAAACATGGTGTAAATAAACAAATAAAATAAGAGGACAACATGAATTAAAAAAAGGCAGCAGACTAAAATTTGAGGCACAGCCACCTATACTGAAGAAAAAGGAGTAATCGATTAGATATGACATGAAAACAGAAGGTGGGCAGAGGACGGAGGAAGGAAAGCAGCGGGAAGGGAGCGGGGTTAGGGGAGCGGCACGAAAAAACCGGCCAACGAAACCAGTGCATGAGAATGCATAATAAAGCCACTGCTTTTCATACTTATTAAAAAGAACTAAGAGAAAAAGAAGCCTGAGACTGAGTCACATGAAATTAAAAGGGAATTAGGGCCTGGAGATGTAGGTCACGGGTAGAGTGCTAACCTAGGTTACATAGGCCCTGGCCTCAATCTCCAGCAGCACCATCACCAAAAATAAAATAAAATAAAATAAAAAGAAACAGAAAAGAAATAAAAAGGTATTAGAACTTAATGATAATGACATCATAGAGGTAAAGGTCGAGGTTAATTAAAGTTAATATTGAAGACTGATGACAATTTTCTACAGCTGGCCATGATGGCACAGTCCTGTAATCTCAGCACTAGGGAGGCTAGGGGAGGGAGGATCCTGAGTCCAAGTCGTCTATCGCTACATAATGAATTCAAGGTCATCTTGAGCTGCATGAGGCCTTGTCTAAAAAGGTTTAAGAAAAACAGACATAGCCAAGGGCTATACCGCACCATATAGAAAACAGAAAACATTGCTTTGCGTTTTCGTGGCTTTAGTGTGGTTTATTTGTCTCCCTGTTGCACTCTGAGCTCCCTTAGGAAAGAGAACATGATTTATATTTCCTCATGAGCTCATGAAGAAAGGCCTTAATGCGCATCTGCTAATTTCTAGGGACAGATTAAAAGATTCTTCAGGTCATATTTTCTCCACTTTAATCTTATTGATGATAATTCTGTGTTTTGGAAATACTGATGAGCATGGTACGATGTCCAATAATTCCCTGCGTGTCCTCTTTGTCTACCTTGGTTGTGACAAATGGAAATCTCTTCAGATATTGCTAAATGTCTGCTGGGCAGAAAATTAGTACCATTCAAAAACCACTGCTTTAAGTGGTACAGATGTGCATTTAGCCCCTTGTTTTGCAGTATTGGACATTCTCAAGTGGGTGACATTAGTTCACAGTCCCTAGAAATAGTCACATAACTGAAGTTACTTGCTTTCAGATCTGACTCTTAAATTTATTCCTTTCTCTGCTTCTCCCTGGAGCAAGTGAATGGCTTAGTAGTTGGCATCCAAATACCAAACACTGAAATGATGCCAATGTACTTTGCTTATGATCCTGAATATCAAAGCAAAGCTCTCTGAGAGATATCTAACGACAACAGTGCTCAGAAATGTTTCTGCAACAGTAAGGAAGCTTATTTGAATTTGGTCACAAAGAACAAATAACAATTGACAATACTTTGTCATTTCAAAGTGTATCTCAAATATTAGGTTGTAACTGTTGGTATGCCCCTCAGGGACTGGTCAAAATTTGGGCAAATCTGAGAAAGTACAAATGTGAAAAACAGAAGTACAGACACTGCAATAGTCACATGAAGCCAGGAACACAGATTCCTTGGTGCTCATTTGCCTGGTTGAGCCTGGAATGTGAACATTGAAAAAAGAAAAAAAAATAATATAAGAGAGAGAAAACCCTGAAATGTGTCCCTGAGACCTTTATATGTCATCTTAATGGGGGCCTGTGGCTTCCGGAAGGGGTTTCTTTGTTATGCTCACAGAAAATGAATAGATGTGAGTTGGGCTAGATTGGGATTAGGATAAGAAAAACCTTTGATGTCTTGTCCTGTTTAATCACATTTTGCAGGCTTCATAAATCCCTTGGTATTGTCCTGTGCATCTTTCCAATAAAACAGCGGGGAATCGAACAAATAAATGAAAGAAAAAGATGTGTTTTACTAAAAAATAAATTATAGAAGTGCATAGTCTTAAACCAAATAGTAGAAGAGTAAGGGTTTGGAATAAATTACCAGCCTTTTGTCACTAAGAATCTATGAAACCATTAGACATGGATGATTGCTCATGCTCTGGTCTGAATTTTATCATCTTGTTCCTGCGTCTTCAACAGAGAATTTCAATATCCTATAACAGGCCAAGGCAATACACCTCAAACTGTCTACTTCTTCACAGTGGGACTGATATGTTAACTGCACAGGGTACATAAGGTCTGCAAATCTAGATTTTAGCCTTGTAAAATGCACATAGGGCTTTTTGCTGCAATTCTAGTTTATCAGCTACCACTCAGCTCTGAACTGTGCATCACCAGCAAAAGCTCTAGCTAAGTCTTGTGTACATGAGAACACATCCTTCCATACGGCTTAGGACTCTGTTATATAGAAACAAAGTATAAATGCCTGGGAAAAAGGACAGACCATGTGACTGAGTGGGACTAAAATATACTTCGAGGTTGAGTGTTACCAAAAAATGTATCCCTTGTTTCTTGGGGGATAGCAATTTGGTGACTGCATCCTGTGTTACACTATAAACATGGCTGGGTGCAGCGAGGCCACATGCAGTCTTATTTCCTGTTGCAGTGGGGTAAGATGCAAGTTATATTCTCACCTTTTCTATGATTCTTAGAGCAGCCTAAAACTGCAAACTTACTGAAGTAAAGGCAGAAACAAAGGGAGTTGAGAGCTAAAAGGAATTTGTAACTGAATTTATCTTTAATCAAGTAGTACTGCAAGTTAGCCAAGGCCTAGCCAGTATTGAGTTAAGAGACAGACTCAAATCAAAGTCTCATTAAGGCTTATTTATCCCACTAAACATCTTAATAAATTCTAACTTTATCTAAGGCCTATTAGTCACCTAGCTTAGATCTAAACAGGGTCTAACCTGAAGATCTAAAAAGGAAAAAAGTTAGGTAAAACTGAGTCCTAAGCATAATTAAAATACGTTTAATTTGATATAGATATTCACTGCAGATTAACCAAAAACTGTCTAGCCAGGAGTGGTGGCACAAATCTCTGCAATTCTGGCACTCAGGAGGCTGAGACAGGAGGAGCGCTGAGTGTTTCAGGCTATCCTGGAATATATAGCAAATACCAGGCCAGCCACATCGATCTACAGTAAGCCCTTATCTTAAGAAGAAAAAAAAAAGAAAATTAAAGGACTCAGGATGTAGTTTCAGTGGTAAATGTTTACATAACATACAAAAGACCCTGAGTTCCATCTCCAGTACCATAAGAGAAAAAAGAAAAAGAAAAAAAATGGATCAAAGGATAAGCCCCGGAGTTTAAGTCTAGTTTAGGTCTTGTCAAAGTTAAGATTAGTTTAGGGGGCTGGAGAGATGGCTCAGTTATTAAGAGCACTGGCTGCTTCTGCAGAGGACCCGAGTTCAGTTCTAGCATCCACATGCCAACAACCATATATAATTCCAGTTCCAGTGAATTTGATGCCCTCTTCTGACATTTGTAGGCATTACACTCACAGATTCATTCCCATATGTGTAGGCAAAACACTCATACACATAAAATAAAAATAAATTAAATATTTTAAAAGTTAGTTTAGATTTATTCAGTATAATACAAGAAAATACCTAGCCAGTGTTTGTCTAGTCAGAGTTTAGTTAAGATTCTAGCAGGAGCCTATAACTAATTCATTTATTACTAAGTGCAGTTTGGGGTAAGCAGGGTCTTGGTTAAAGATTACTTAAGTCTAGTTATGGAATAACAAAGATTTAAGCCTAGTTTCAGCATTATTAGAAATCAATTATCCCTGGTAAGGGGATAAAAGATCTAATTAGGGCCTAGTTAAACTCCAAGAAGGAGGCCTAAGTCTAGCTTCCTTCTAGAAAGAATCTGTATTGGTACTATACTGAGGCCTAAGCCTACTTTAGATGTAGTCAGAGCCAAGTTAAACTCAAGCTAGCTTCTAGGCGTACTTAAGTATTAGGCAGATCCCAGTAAAGCCCTAGTCAGGACTTAAGCTCAGTTTATGACTAGTCACAGGCTGTTTAAACTCCACTAAAAACCTAAACTTAATTTAGGTTTAATTACAGCTCAGTGAAATACTAGCTGGGGCTTATACCTCATTCCGGGATAATTAAAAAAAAATGTGTATGCATGCATGTGTTCATGTTCTTATATAATGGAGTGTGGGCATGCGTGTGGAACTCAGAGGATGTCCTAGTTTATTTTTTCAGTTTCTGTGATAAACACCAGTACCAAAAGCAACTTGGGGAAGAAAGATTTTATTTCAGCTAACAAGTTACAACTCATTACTGGGTAAAGTCAAGGTAGGTCCTCAAAGCAGAAACCTGGAGGCAGGAACTGAAGCAGAGACCACGGAGGAATTCTGCTTCCTGTCTTGCTCCCCACTGGCTCATCTGTAGCTAGCTTTCCTATACAAATAAGGGGTGATATTGCCCACAACAGTCTGGGCCCTCCTCCATCAATTAGCAGTTAAGAAAATGTCTTATAGATACTCCCAAAAGACAATGAGATCAAGGAAATCCCTCAACTGAGGTTTCTCTTTAAAAAGTGTGTCTGCTTTGTGTCAAGTTGAAAAAATTGTTGCACTGAGGGTAACGCTGGTGTTGGTCCTTGCCTTCCACCTTGTTTGAGGCAGGGTCCTTGTTCACCACTGCATATGCCACGCTACCTGGCCTGAAAGCCTCTGGGATTCTTTCCTTTCTGTGTCCCATCTCACTGTAGGTCTTCTGGGACTACAGTCATATGCTACTGCATCAGGCTTTACTTGGATTCTGGGGATCAAAATTCTAGTCTTCACACTTGAACAGCAAGTGCTTTATCCAATGAGCCATCTCCCCAGACCCAGTTCAGATATATTTTGAGCTTATTTAAGTCTCACCCAGTCCCTAAACCTAATTTACTGTGCATTTAAGCCCTTCATGTAATTAAGCCTTAATGTAATTAAGCCCCAAGTGTCATGTAGCTAAGTTTCAGCAAGTTCATAAACATAGTTTAGCCTCAGTCAGCGTACTTGAGACTTAGCAACGGTCTAAGCCGAATTAAGATATAACAAAATCCAGTTAAGGTATAGGCAGGACCATAGCCTTGTTAAGAGCCATACAGAGCCCATTTAAGGATTTGATAGAACCTAAGCCTTATTTTCATCTAAATAAAACTCATTAAAGCACTAAGCAGTACCCAACCTAAATTATATCTAGCTACAGATTGTTAAGATTAAGTCAGAAGATAAGCCTACTTATAAATTTTTATCCTAGTGAAAGTCTAGTTACCCTAGTTAAGACTTTAGGCAGGTCTAAACATAAATTTTAAACAGAATAGAAAGAATCTGAGTCAGAGTCTTGTTACACTGAATGCCTATAGTTTTCAAGGTGTCATCAAGGCTAAGATATAGTTAAGGTAGCTTGGTTAAGACCTCCTCAGAAACTTCTTAAAGCATAGCTGGTCTAGGACTTAGAAAAACACCCAGCTTAAATTTTATTTTATTTGTTTATTTTTATTTTGTGAGTAGTAGTACTTTGTTTGCATGTATGTAGGTACACTGTATGTGTGCAATGCCCATAGAGGCTAGAAAAGGGCATTGGATTCCCTGGAACTAGAGTTATGGATGGATGGTTGTTACTTGCCATGTGGGTGCTGAGAACTGAATCTTTACTCTCTTCAAGAGCAATCAGTGCTGTTAGGCACTGAGCCATCTCTCTAACTCCCACCTACGTCTTTTCAAAGTCTAGTTGGAACTGAGTTAATCAATAGCCTGGGTCTAAACTCAGTCTAGATATATTCAGTTAATTCCAAACTCTTTCCTATGCCCAATTAAGTAATACTAAGAGTCCAATTTAGCCCTACTAAGTGCATATCTAGTTTGGGTTAAGTTAGAACCTACTTAAGCACTTAGAGCCTAAGACTAGTCCAGATCTAGTGAGAGCCCAGTTAAATCCTCAATAGGGCCTAAACCTACTTCGGGGCTAGTCATGGATTAGTTAAATCCTCATATGGGCATTAATACTGTTTAGTCTTAGTCAAAGATAAGACTTAAACAGGACTTAAGCCAAGATAAGGTAGAATTAATTCTAAAAATGATCTAGGCAGAACTTCAGCCTAATTAAGCATTAGAGCCCATGTAATACCTAGCCATTACAAAAGCCTGGTATATATATCTCAATCATGTTTTAGCCAGAGTCTAAGCATATTAGGTCATGTTGGAGCCTAGGCAAGCCCTAGTCAGGGCCTGAGCCAACATTGAGAGCAGAGCCCAGTTAAGCACCTAGGAAGAACACAAGGCTAGACAAAGCTCTGTACTACTTATCCAATGCCTACGCTTAGTTAAGACATATACTTGATAGTATAGGCCAGGTGTAATCAAGTATAGGCCAGGCATGTTGGCATATGGCTTTAATCCCAGCACTTGGAAAGGAGATCTCTGCAATTTTCAGGCCAGCCTGGTCTATAGAGTAAATTTCAGGTCAGCCAGGGCTATACAGTGTCACCCTGTCTCAAAACAAAACAAAACAAAACACAAAACAAACAAGCATGCAAAAACTCAAACCCCAAACAAAACAAAACAAAACAACAATAACAATAACAATTTTAAAAAAAGATATATTCAGGTCTAGTTAAGTAAAGTATTAGTCAGAATTCATCAAGTACCTAAGCAGTGCATAAACCTAATTTAGGTATGACCTTAACCCTATTAAGCCATAAGGCTAGTTAACATCTAGAAAATGCCCCAAAGACATGGCCACAGGCTAGTCCAATGAAGGCAATTCCCCAACTGAGGCTCCCTTTACCCAGTTGTGTCAAGTTGACAACAAAATCTAACACAGGGGCAATCATAACCCTGTTAAACTATAGTCAAGTCCCAAGCATAGTTTGAGTTTAATTACAGTCTAGTTAAATAGTAGCCAGGTCTTATGCCATACTTAATTTGGGTCTATTTAGAGCTTTAAATTTATCCACTGCCTAATCCTAGTAAAAGTGCATTTACATTCTAGGAAGGACCTAGTTATATGTTAGTCTGAAACCAAAGCCTTTCCTATATCTAAGCCTAATTTAGATTTAGTTAGAGCTCACCTTGGTTCCAGCCAGTATCTAAGTCTAGGTCATGTTTCCACAGAATTTAGTTATAACTTACACATTGTCTAAAACTCTTTATAGCATGGTTAAAGTCTAGTAAACCCAATAAGGCATAGTCAGGTAACAAACATACTTTACAATCTGGTCAGAATATATCATTAGCCCTATTTGGAGTCATTATTAAGGCCTGTCAGAATCTTATTACAGTATAGATAAGGCCTAGGTCCTCTTTAAGATCTAGATAGTTGGGTTAACTCTTCAGAGTTCTGATAAATTTTAGCTAGCATCTAATTATAACTGTTAGAGAAAGCTTGGTTAAGTCCTAATTAGAGTCCAAGACTGTATTGTGTCTCGTAAGAATCCAATTTAGTTATTTCTAAGTATTAAGCTTGGTTAAGCTCCAGTCAAAGCCCAGTTAAATACTTCTTTAGGGCCTAGGTTAACTAAGCTAGAAGTAGAATGTACTTAAGTCCTGGCAATGATATAAATATTCTTTAATTCTATCAGAGTTAGTTAAAAGTCAGTCAATATATAATAAAATTTAGTTGAGGTCTAGGTAAGGCCTCAGCCTATGTAAGTATTATTCATCATAGCCCAAATAATGTCTAGCCAGTATCTAAGTCTAGTTTAGGTGTATATGTCACAGTTAAGCCCTGGCCAGAGTCTAAACCTTGTTTATGTCTAGCAATAGCCTAAACTCTAGGCAGGAAATAAGCATGGTTCAAGTCTCTTAATATCTCAGTTAAGATGTTGCTTGGGCTTTATCTTCATTCAGATAAGTAAGTCTAGATTTGGTCTTGGCAGGGACTCAGCCTAGTTATGTGTTTGCAAGAGTACACTTAGGGCTTAGCTAGTACAAAAGTCTTATTTAGGTCTAGTTAGGGCCTAGTTCAACCTACCCAGGGTCTAATTCTACTTTGCACATGGTTAGATCTCAAGCAGTTCAGGATTAGCTAGAATGCGTTTAAGCCATTTTGAATATACAAAGCTAGTATAGATCTAGCCAGAGCCCAGAGAGGCCCTCTCTAGGGACTAAACCTAATTAAGTGTTATTCATAGTGTAATTAAAATCTTACAGATTCATAAATATAGTTTAGCTATCTTAGGAGTTTAAAGTCTTGAAAAACTATAAATAGTTTAGTTCTCTTGAGTTTAGTTAAGATTAATCTAGGACTAAGTGTCATCATATATAAGCAAGTAAGCCAGGTGGGGGGCATGATGGTACATTCCCTTAATCCCAGGACTTTGTAGGTAACGACAGGTGGATCTCTATGAGATAGATGCAAACACAGTTTATATAGTGAGTTCCAGGTTAGTTGGGGCTATCTCAACCCCAAAAGACATAAATAAGTCTAGTTGTGGTCTATTCTGAGCCTAGTTTAAATCTAATTAGAGGCCAGTTATGCCATAGCCAGGGCTGAGTTTAGGTCTAAGTCAGAGTTGAGTTAAACCCTAGCCAAGGTCAAAGCCTAGTCAATTCCTAGTTTTGATCTAGTTATGTTATAGGAAGATCATATAAATGTCTTAGTGTTATTGAACTTAGACTTAACTGAGCATAGATATACTTAAGGTGAAATTAAGCCTAGCTAATTCATAGGCACAACTTCAATGTAGATAAATGTTAAGTTTTACTTATAGCCTAACTAATAACCAGATCTAGGTTAAGTCTAATCAGAGCCCAATTAAGACCTATAGAAAACTTAAATCTGGATAAGGCCTAGTCAGCTCATTTAACACCTCGACAGAACCTTAGTCTACTTAAGTGCTAGTTATCTTGGTTAAAAATATTGTCAACTGTATTAAGTCACCGTCAAAGCCTGAATATACTTAAGATATTTTCACAGCATAATTAGCAGGGCTTTAGCACAGTTGAGACCTTTCAGAGTCTTGTTCGGGTATATAGCCAAGGCCTAATTCTAGTTAAAAGATAACTGGTTTTCTTAAGAGCAATTTATAATATCCTTCAAGTACTAAAATGCACTTGCCTAGTTCTAGAACCAGGTATCCCCAGATAGTGACTAAATCTAGCTTAGTTATAATCAGGGCTCATTTAAGGATTATCCATGGCCTACACCCAGTTTGTCTGTACTCAAATACTAGAAGGCGTATTTGGAGACTGCTTAAAGGCTGAATCTTAAGGTTTAGTCATAAACTGTTTATGGTAGGGATAGCACCTATACCTATTGTGAGGCTATAGGAAGAACTAGTTAAAGTCTATTTAAATCTGTTTAAGGCATACTCAGGGCTTAGCCCTACTTGAAGATTATCCAGTATGATTAAGGCTGAGTTATGGTTAAATTGTAACATTTTGGTTTGTTAAAAACAAGACAGCCCAGTTAAAGCCTAGCCATGACCAAAGTCCAGCGTAGGCCTCATTGGGGGGCCAATTAAGGCCTAGTTAGAGACTGAACATAGTTAAGTTCTGGCTAGAACCTAAATTTATATTAGATTTTATTATAGTCTTGCTAAAATATAGCAAGTGGTTTAAGACTAAGACTTTTTTTAAGGGTCAGTTAACTAAGTTAAGGCCTAGTCTGTCCACTTAAAGCCTAGTCAGGCCAAAGCCCAGTAAAAATCTTCATTATCAAGTTAAGCAGTAATCAGGCTCAGTTGAAGCTTAATAAGGGTTCAAGTGAGGTCTTTTTAGAGTCAAAGACTTTTTAAAAAGTTCACATGTGATATGTAATATTTAAAAATGCAATATACATACAAATCCACATATATATCAAGTATTCATCCCAGTTCTCATAATGATGACTTCTAAATTTCTACATTTTTGAGCACTACTTGTATATATTTCTATATTGCTTTGTTTGTAAATGGCATTTCATTTCTGATGGGCAAATGAGAACATAGTACCTGTTTTAAACGATATTATAATGTTATTTGTGATCCAAATTCATAATAAGCATAATAAAATCTTTCAGAAGTTCTAATAGAGAAATGAGTTGGGACAGTTGGTTCATAAAAGATGCAGAATAGTCAAAGATACAGTCCAGCAATCTCTGTCACACTTAAAATAGCACAATTGTGTTGTAGGCAATAATTTAGAAATAACAATTGAATATTACCTGTCTACTAAATTATTGTCGTTTGTTGTATTATCAGGTTTGCAGAACTGAAAAGTTTTAAGACCCTAGCCAGCCCAATTAAGGTCAGACCAAGATATAAACAAACTGGCCATATTCAGAATCTAGTTAAATCCCACCCAAAGCCCAGTTAAGATCTAGTGGAAATCTAGCTAATGCCTATCTGGGATTTAAATCTAGAAAGGGTATAGTCAGAGTCTATTTAAGGTATAGCCAATGACTAAGCCTAGCATAATCTTTGTCATAGACAAGTCAAGAAAAAGTCAGGGCCTTTTGTTAAGGCTAGATTATCTCAGTTAACTCCAAGTTTAATACCTAATGTAGAGAAGGCATAGAGTTTAGTTATGTCTGTGCCTCATTAAGGCCCAGTCATGTTCTAAACCCAGCAAGCACCTATGTAGACTATATAGTAAGTCCCACTCAGACCTGAAACTTAGAAGTGGTAATACTAGTTAAACTCTGGCCAGCCCTGTTAAGACCTATCTAGGACCAAAGTTTCATTAATGCTCAGTCACAGTCTAGTTAAGGCAAACATAAGGCTTATGCCCAATTAAAGCTTAATCAGTTTACTTAAGGCCTAGTCAGGTTAAGGTATAGTTAGGTCTAAGCCTAGGTAACTCCTAATCAGAACCCACTTAGCCTAGTTGAGGATGATTTCCAGTTAACATTTATTAAGAGTATACTTAACACCTTGCCAGAACATAGACTAGAGAAAGAAGGCTTTCTTGGAGTCTAATTTCACATATAGCAAGAGCTTGAGCCTATTTAATGTTTCTTTAGATTTAGAAAGGGCTAAGCTTAGTTTTAAATTCTCGTCAGAGGCTTGTTGAGGCCTAGCAAGAGGCCAAGAATAGTAAAGGCCTACTAAGGGATAAGGTAAGGCAGAACTAGGACCTATGTCTAGTTAAGGCTTTATTATGCCAGTTATGTCCTGTTCAGTTACTTGCTTAAATTAAGCTCTAGTCAAGACAAGATTGTTCAATTTATTCCAGATTGCCCAAGACTTTCTCTGTTCTAATGACAAAAGTCCTGGGTCCTTGGTAAGCATTTAATCTCTAGAAATTCAGGTCAGTTGGTCACCCTAATTCATTTTTTTTCAAAGAAAAGCTTTCTCTGCCTTGAAGTTTGTAACTTACAAAAAGGCCTTTTAAACATGATCTGGCCTAACTGTGAAAACATCCATTTGAGACAGGTGGCGCCCCCATCATCCTCAGTATACAGAAAAATAAAGTTTATGGAAAGTTATTTCCTTCTTCAGTGAATGTCAGAGAGAGAGAGATGTTTAAATCTATATCTGAACTCAAATGATATAATTTTATATCTTACCTAAATTACTAGGAAATCTTCCCATAATTAAGAATTAGTATTGTCTAAATTACAAAGGTAGTACTTGCCCACGGTATTATCTTCGTACTTATTTTTGATCAGGAATGAAAATCATAACAAGCTTATGTGAACTGTCAAGATAAGGAAACTTTGAGATTGGAACCCACATCTTTCTGTCTCTAGTGTCCATCCTCCTTAAGAACAGTATTGCTTTCCTCCTCTGTTTCTCTTCCCCAGTGTCAAATACTTCTGTAAATGCCTCTGTACATGCCTGTGTGACTGAAGTTGTGCTTTCATGATTCAATGATGCTTGCATTTGTGTGTCATTAGAAATCCACCAACAATTTGGAGCTTGTTTTTATACTGACACTTCGCTTTCCAGCGTGAGGTCTATTTATCAAAATGATGGTTTGCTGTTTCACTAGGGGACATTTGTTCAGCTTGGCAGCAGAGCTGATATGGCAGTAGAGTTAAGCTTTAGCCATTTGATCTCCAAAAAACTCCAAAGATGAACCTGGTTTACTCAGTAATTCTTGAGACGGATACCATATAAATCCCAGTATGATGACATTCTGGGGGCCAAGGAAAGAGATTGAAGCTTCTCTCTTTTGTACTGTGGATTCAACTGCCAGAAGGCACTGAGGACTTGGCTTGCCTTTTCTTGGCTGTGTCATTTCTGTCACCTCCTGTGAGCTTACCAGGGGTGACAGGCATTTCTATTAAAAAGTCTGTACATAAATATAGCTGTATCTTCCACTATGTTATCCCGAGGACAAAATAGTTGCCACCCCTGCAGAATGCAGCAACTTCTGCTTTAGATGCCAATGGTAGCAGTGTGCCAAGCATGAAGTATCCTGTTCTACCCCTGCCAAGTAAATACCAGCTTCCTCTTTAGTGGTACGTTGAAAAGGACAGTCTCTACTTGTGTGGCAGTGGCAGTGAGAGGAAAGCTTTCCACATAGGCAATTAGTAGCACAGTGCAAGAGGCCATTGGGATTAGGTCAAAGATACTTGTATTATAATTTCTCCTTTTGTGTTATTATATTCCTGTGGAGATCTGTTTAATATGTCATGTAAGGAAGGCAGAGTGGTTAGGAAAAAGGCAACTGATTCATTCCACTGGATAGGTAGGGTGTGCAAATGTACTTTCTTTCTTGGAGAGATTCTATTCAAGGGGCAGTTCTCCAAATAGGGTCTATACATAACTTTATGTTTACATTCTCATATACTGGTGAAATTCATTATGCTTTGAGCCATTGTGTTGATGTCACATGCAGGGTATATGTCCTTTATAACAAGGAATTTGGAAGCCTTCCTCAATGATTAGGGACTTTGGAGTATATTGTTGGAGGTACGTTCCTGCTTCTACCACATTCCAATGATGCACTTTGGCTCCTTTTGCTTCTATGGATTTTTATTTTCGTAAATGTAAGGTGTATATATACACTGCATGTTATCCTGTCCCTCTCACAGTAATTCTGATGATCCAATGAGATGTGGAACGCTTTTTGGTTTCATTCTCTTACTTTACAGTTGTACAGTAAAAATACTTTTTGTCACATATGATTACTGTAGGTTAGTGTGTGTGAATGTGCTTGAGGATATAGATTCCTGAACAAGGAAATCATAAAACACTGGCACGAGCTACTGAAGGGATTATGGAATCATATTTTGAAGCAGGCAAAGCCAGAAAGGCTCATTCTTTGGCAGAAGGCACACATTTTCAGGCAGAGAGAAGGATTATATTATCTCTGATCTTTTCAGTTGGTAAAATGGATTAATCTGGTCTCTCCTGGCCAGTTGGCATTTACCACAGAAAGATAAAGAAAGCCAGAACTTAACTTGCATTTGTCAACTTTCCAGGAAGTTTTCTTGAAGTTCTGGAAAAAAATCCAGGCAGGAATGGTTAGGGGTACAAGGTATAGTGTTCCTTCCTCTTCTATCCAAAATAATGCACATAGGATGATCTGAAAATCTAGATGAGTTTTGCTGAAGTCATGCTGGACATATGGTAGCAAATCTTCATTATCTTGTTTGAATGACCCTGCCCTTACTTGACAAGTGGCTGTTTCCAAAGTATGACCGGTTAATGTGTGTAAAAAATCATTGTTCTAATACCAAGTGGAGGACCTTCTCTGTACAGATGACAGTGCATCTCAGGCACAGCCGGTGTATCACCCACAGTGTTGTCAGGCCTTTAACGGCCATGAACTGGTACAGCTCTACAAGAACTGAGAACCAGAGTAATAAAGTGCTGGAAAGAAAGGTGGGCTCATCCAGTAGAGCCTGTTTAACCTATGTAGCATCACTCCCTTAAAGAAAATCAACTCTTTTCAACCAGCAGTGACCAGCTGCTAATAATAGTTCCTTGGCTAAGGCTGGGGCCGCTGTTCCATTTTCCCAGCTCTATGCTGGGTTTTTGTCTGGCTGTGCATGCTGTCACCATTGCTGTAGGTAGCATATATGACAGAAAGCAAGAAATCCTGTGGGCAGGCTATTGGGGGGATGCAGATAAGGGTGGGGACCTAAATATGATTAAGATGTACTGTATGAAATGTACAAAAGTTCAATAAAAGTATACATTTTGAAAAAAGAAAGCTGAGTTTACAGAACTACCACCCAGAATGGCCAGATCCAGATCTCCTCTAAGCAGTCAGGCCTGCTTAGTACTTGGATGAGGGAAATAAAGTGAGACTGAGTTAGGCTAGGAATATTTGTTAATCCGTAAGGATTCCCTGCAGTGTTTCTCTTCGGCTCTTCTAAAAGGATTAAGTGTGAATTATATGTAGAAGTGCTGTCTCCTCACCTCTTTTTAAAAGAATTTTTAATTGAAGTTTTGAGAACTTCACAAAATGTATTTTCATCAGATTCAGACCCCCTCAACTATCTGCACCCCCATTACTAGCCCCTCCCTCAATTACAGGTCCACGATTATTATTTTTAAGGCCTATCAAGTTTTATTTGTGTCCCCAAATGCCCTTTAGTATGGGTCCAATCCCTGGGACCTGTTTGTCCTACCTAGTATCACATCCACAAAGAAGCCTGATTCTCCCTCTCCCATAAGCTATCAATTAACATTAGTTTCTCAGCTAGGGTTGGGGCATCTTATCGACCCCTACCTCTATTCTAGGAATTTTTTTTTGACTTGAGCTTATATCTTTATTGAAGTTCAAATTCATCACCTAAGTTTTGTTCTAATTATGAGATATAGCTCACCTGTACTACTTCCTTCTACTTTTTGAAAAGCTCATAGCCCTTTCTCTGCTGCCTTCCAAGGGTCACTAGTAGTATTCTGGATGTACCACACATTACTTCCAGGATCCTGGAATTTCTCTAGCACATTTACATGTGCTAGACTAACACTTCAGCTAACACGTATAAGGCATTTTCTCTAAATCAGGCACCATTGTGAACTCAGTTATGAATTGTTATCTTCATTCTACAGATGAGGAAATTAAGGCATAGAGTAGTTTAGAAACTTTCTAGTTAGGAAGTAGTAAAGTTAGAACTCTTATAAGTCTGCATGACAAAACATATATACTAACTACCCTTATAGTCACTACTATTATTTTGCTATCTATCCCCAGGACTATACTTTTCTGCCAAAAAATAAACACAGCTTTCCTTCTTCCTTCTCAGAAAGATGAGGGAAGAATTAGTAATAGAATCTGTTTTTCCTATTACCTCCCAGTTTTTGTTTTAATTTCCCTTATTTTCAGCTTTGTCTTTTACACTTGGTAATATTTAAAAGTGAAAGACCTTTCTGGAAGTAATAACCTCTTTCTAGACTCTCTGGGAAACTCTCACAGTGGCTCAGAGACAGAGACATGTCTGTATAGGTCCCATTAAACAAAGATAGGTTGGTGACCCCATGTTTGAACAGTGTTTTGACAAACTATGTGTCTGTCTAAGAAAATAACTAAGAGATAATTTCCAAAGTCATGTTCCTGCAGTGAATAAGTTGTTTTTCTGAAGGGTCAGCAAGAGCCTGGGACTGTCTCTGCAGCAATGAGTCCATTTGAAGGAGAAAAGAAACTCAGTAAAACTTACTTTAAATTGACCATGAGGGCATTTCATACTACTCCTTAATTCAGTTTTTATCTGAATTTTCCATATATTTTTCAAGAAAGGGGCCATATTTAGCTCTTCAGCTGCACAATTCTTTTCTTTTTTTCTTAATAAATTAAAGATGGTTCATGGGGATTTTAAATGTCAGATCCTATAACAGACAAATGCCTTATGCGTGCAGTTTCTTTAAGGGAAAATACGTCTAGCTTTAAAAAATAGTTGTTGATTTTTTTCATTCTATACCCTTCTCCAGTGATGTTCCTACCACGTCAAAATGATAAAATTTGCCTTTTGAGGATAAAGTCTCCTTGATGTTTCCTCAGAGGTGAGGAGGGCGAAGAGAAGATATGTATGTCTAGAGGTTTTTTTTTAAAAAAAAAAAACATCTGGTTGAAATGCATGTATTTAAATAGTATTGTGGCGCCACAAGGGAGCATAATGAACACATTCCTGTTTGTGATGAAGTAACTGGCCCCTGTACTCACCAAGGGCATAGTCTAATCCCTCCCAGTAACTGCTTCTGTTCCCCTTGGATATGAACTAATTTAGCTTGCCTGATGCAGAGAAGCTTATCGTTTAGAAACACAGGCCTGGAGGATTTGGATTCCTTTGCTCCTTTTCTGTCCTGCTGTTGGACACTTATTGCCAGATTTCAGGTTGGCAGCAGTGCCAACTAGCAGGATAAGACTTTCAACTAAGAGAAAAATGGTGGACATTGATTAGTTGTGCTGGCAAAAATGAGAGCGAGAAAGAGAGCCAGAGCGAGCGAGCGAGCGAGAGATTTTCAACCACCGGTTAGATAGCATGATCTTTACCTTAGCTCTCTTTCGAGCAACTTATAAGAGGTGATTTATGTAAAGCTGCATCAATTAAAAACCATCTGGCAATCAGGGCCTCTTGCCTTCACATTGTTACATTGTAGAATTGTAGAGAGCCATACAGGCAAAAGGATCCTTCTCTGTTCATTTATGCTTCCTTCCATCTTCATTACCACTTACGACTGACCAAACTCTGACAACACTCACATCATGGTTCTTGAATTTCATATAAATAATATGTATAGAATGATGTGATATATACTATGTTTTTATACATCAGGTTTCTTTTGACATTGTTTTACATAAATTCTGGTGAAAGTTTTAATTCGGTTACATACAGGGAAGTAAAACTACGGGTTCATGAGTTAGAGGTGCACTTAGTTTTAGTAGATATTGTGCAGCAGTTTTCCAAAGTAGTTGTATGAGCTAACATTTTCACATGCAATATATGTGAGTTCCAGGGGATCTATGATTTTTGTTTCTTATTGTCAGTCTTTTCAAACGTACCTGTTCTGGTGGGGTTCTACATATCTCATTGTGGATTTAATTTGCATTTCTCTGATGAGTAATAGTAACTAACCATTTCTTGTGTACTTATGGTTAATTTGGATATCCTTTTCTGTGTAGTAGTTCATATCTTTTGTCTTGGTTTTAAAATGTATATTGTATTTTTCTTATTGAAATGTAGAAATTTAAAAATGTATGTAAAGAGTAGGTATAAACCTTCTGTTAGTTATATTTTCTGAATGTTTTCTTACCTTGCAATTGAACTTTCTAAAATCTTAAGATATCTTTTGATTGATGGAAGCTCTTATTTTAATAATTACTATTATTTTCTTTCATAGCTGATTTTGGGGAGTATATAATAAGAAATCTTTGCCTCCTAAGATCATTATGGTTTTCTCTTATGGTTTGATCTAGACACTTGTTTTATGCATTTCAAATTAATATTTAGTATTGGTGTGTAGTGATGGTCATGGTTCCATTGACTTGTCTGTCTTTGAGCCAGTACTATGCTATCTTACTTTCTGTAGCCGTAAAGCTAACCCTGATATTTTTGAATTTTTTCTTTTTATTAAAACATACTAATTATACACATTAATGGAGTACAGTAGAATATTTATATATGTGCATATAACATGCACCTCCTTTGCCTTTTGTTTATGATTGGAAACTTGGAGCTTCTCTCTTCTTATTATTCATAAAATATAAAATTTGCTATTATGAACTATAGTCACTTTGTTGTAGTATAGAAAACAAGAACATATTCCTCCTCTGTTTGGTACCCATTGTCCAACCTCCCTTTATCCCCTTCCGTACTACCATTCCCAGCTTCTAGAGTCACTATTCTGCATTAAAATTGAATAATTTTAGCTTCCACATATGAGAGAGAACATGTAGTGTTTTTCTTCCCATATTTTAGGCTTGATATCTGATAGTATATATCCTCTCCAATATTGTTCTTTAAGAGGCTTGGTCTTTTATATATGCTTACATGTTTTAGAATAATTTTGCCCAAAGTGTCTTTCAAAAGTCATTTTGATCTTATTGACTCACTGGACTCCCCTATGTTCTTTCAAAATCTAGGTAATCTTTTGAAAAGGAGACCAACAGCGTGATTGTGACTGTACCTATCTCCATAGTGAGAATTTGGCTCTGAAATACCAGGAAACAGTGAGACGCTTCATTCTGTCTCTCCTTGCTAGGTGCCAGCTTGGAACTCAGCTAATTTCAGGTAAGAAAACTAACCCTACATATATCAAGTTTCCAATCCGTGATGCTAGTGCCCTGCAACCACCACATTCATGCTCATATCTCCTTTTCCTTAGTAGAGTCTTCTGCCTTAAATCCAAGATTCATCTTTAAACTTATGCTTAGAATTAGCAAATACTACAGGAAGGAAAATGCCTGCTACTATCAATTAATATTAGGCAGGGCTTCCTGCTCCCTGAAATTTTAGTGAATTTTGTCTTTGTTTCTACATCTTCCTAATATCCTTAAACCTATTGATTTTTGAAATTTATCTTTGTGTATGTGTGTGTTTGTGTGTTGTTTTTTGATCATAGCAGGTACATTCACAGCCTATTATTTGAAGGCAGAAGCTCAGAAATCATTTTATAGTCACAGCCCTGACCCTCTCTCACCCATCTTGATTCTATCATCTCATCCATCTTGGTTCTATCACAGGTGAGTAGTTTATGAGAGTTTAGGTCAATTCAGTAGGTCAGAGGAAGGGCAGCAAATGGACATATCTATGAGCCTCCCTCTTGCAAATGATGGGGACTGTGTAGGAGACTGATCTGCCTTACTTCATCTTTTTGCATTAACTGTATTCAACTCAAAATTCAGCCAGTTTCTAGGGACAGCAAATACGAGGATCATTCTCAGTTCTATTCCTGATTAGGAGAATGAGATCTCAACTTTGGACCTACTATATGAATGTGCTACTATAGGCACCTGGATGTGTACCCTTTGACATAGGATATAAGTTAGTTGTGGGCTGACTTCTAGCTTTGCATCTTTACTCAGCACGTGACCATATGTAAATTAGTTCATCCCGCTGAGTTCTCAAATGTTCTGCCCATAGATTCATATAGTTATTATACTTTGAGGATTAAATATGGTAACAGGTAAAATGGGTTTCTAAGTTATTCATATGTAATATGTCTTCTTTCCATAAGTTTGAGCACTTATTACAATATTATGGGCATGCCATCCCATTTGATACATGATTTTCAGGCACAGATTATGTTTGGTTACTTGAAGGGGGAGAAGTTACACAGAGTGAAATGCATAAATTTTAAGACTATCAATCAATGAGTTTTAGCAATTGCATAATTCTTATATAACCTAAAAGCTTCATCTAAAATGTAACCATTATTATCACCCTAGATAGTTCTCTTATGCTCCCTCTAATCACTTTCCACTCCCCTAGGCACAGTCATTCTTCTATTTTCCACTATAGATTATGATGATTTTTTTCTAGTATTGTATATGAATAAAATCCTACACTATGTTATTTTTTATGTCTAGTTTCTTTCCTTAAGTATAATATGTATGATATTCATACATATTGTAATCCCTGTCAATAGTGCCCTTATTTTATATTAATGGTTAGTGCCATATTGTGTGAACACATGGTAATTGTCTAGAGCTTTGCAAAAGACAGAGAACCTAAGACTTTCACTTAACACAGTCTCCCCAAACATCATCCAAAAATTCAGTAGTTCCAGTAATCTCATTCTGTAATTGATCACCATCACAATCAGATCAACACCCTCATTTCTCATCTAAATCAATGAAAGAACCATTGTCAACTCTTCCAGGATCCATTTTCACTGAGTCCATTTGCTACAGCTCTTAATAATATTTAATCTATTTAGAGGACCATTAAGGCATGGAATTTGTGTCAGTTCGTCTAGTAGTTGGTGGACTTATTGATTGTGTAGCCTCGTTAATAAGAATAAATGAAGAGCTTTTGCAATTTATTTTGCAATAACATCCGTCCCCAGGATGCAGGACAATTGGAAAGTTTAATGAATTGATAATTACAAACACAAAAGCACTTAGCAGCTCCAGGTAGAAGTGGCAATGAAACAAAGATGCTAATAAAAACCAAGTTCAAGACTTGGAGAGTATGTACCCTTCCTCTTCCTCAATATTGATCTTCAGGAGAGAGATGTAAACTACTTGCTGAAATCTCCTTTAACGGACAACTCTCTTATCCTGTATCTATAACCAATAGTATGGATAAAGGATAAAGGGTACTAATCTTAATATTTGTCTTTTTCCATTATTAGATCTGCCTTGCTGTTTGTCCTGGCTGTGACAACCCAGTGGTGATTCTAATAGTAGTCCACTAATAGTACAGATTTTGGTGTGTGTGTGGGAGGTTAACCAACACCACCAAAAGTTCTATAGCCCCTCTGGACTCATTATATAATTAATCACCATCTTATTCACATCAACATCCTCATTTCTCATCTAAGTTAACAAAAGGACCATCGTCAACTCCACAGGATTCATCATCATCAAATTCCATTTGCTATAGCATTTTGTCTATTGAGAAGAAGGTAGAGCCATGGAGTCCGTATCAGTCCCTGCACTCGTTTCTGGGCTTATTGATTGCGTGGCCCAGTTAATAAGAGTAGCTGAAGAGCTTTTGCAGTTTATTGCACAAGAGCAACAACTTCCTTCTGTACAACAGAATGGTAGGGCAGAAGAGGGAGGAGCATGCGCACCTCCTTCTGATGAAGATTCCCTACCAGATCTTGCTGAGCTCTCCGACTTAGAATCAATACTTTCAGTAAAAGAAGATGAAGATCTAGTTGTCGATATGGATGAAGCGATGATAGACGCAAACGACATATACGAGGGTATAATCCCTGCTATACGGGATGAGTCAGAAAGTGATTAAGATCAGCAATCTTTTTTTTTTCATTTTAAATATAGCCTGTTTTATTTCCTAGACTTTAACAATACTAGTTTTCTCCTAGTTCTGCATATTGTCATTATTAAGAACTTTTAGAATAGATAAGATTTGATTTCTTTCTGGCAAATTTGCATATTTTCATTGTTTTTAATCAACAAATCTGACTTCAGTGATGGAGTTATTCCATTAGTTGTAATGTTAGGATTCCTGATGATAAGACCAAATAATAGCAAAGAATCTACCTAAAAATCCAGTGAAGAACTGATGTACTCTACCATATCTTGAGACCCAATGTCACTGTTCTGTGATAAATGGAAATTAAAAGGACAATATTCCCCAGCATGGTAATACAGTAAATATTTTCATTTGACCAGGACAATGTTATAACATCCCATCTTCAAGAGAGTGGTTGTTATAGCAGGGGAAGAGAAATGATTCTGAAAGTGCAACATCTGTCAGCCAATAAAACCACAGAAAAGTTTTCTAGATTTGCTAGGGCAAAGCCTTTGAAAAAAAGCTAGGGCCATAATTTTCAAGTGGAACGATGTTTCCACAAATGCTGGCACGTGTTGCAGCTATTTTGCAATATTCCTCCTCCACTGAAAACTGACTGTTATACTAAAAACCGAAGAGAGAAGAACAAACCCGGACAAAGACTGCATCATTGGAAAGTCAAAGACTTATGACATCAGCCTGGAGATGATGGTCTACAAGAAAAGTGGGTAATGTATATCTTTTAAGGTATAGAAGAATTTAAGACAAATTGAAAGCTTACTACAGTAGAACCGTGACAACCTTTTGTTACTGAGAGATAAGAACAGTGATTAACATAAACAAGATGTGGACTGGTCTAGAGATATGATAATACTATACAAGTCATGAGGGGAAAATGTGATAGTCAAAGCACTCTTACACCCAAACAGTGAGCAAGCAAACGTGCAGGAAGTTCACTGATTAGACCGATTTATGTTATAGAATCCTTTCTGTTCTCGCTGGAAGATGAGCTATCTGTCAGGCAAATCTATGGACAGATAATATGGCCTTCCTTTCTAGAAAGTGATGTTTGCATCTCATGACGTGAGGAACAGCTAGATAAAGACATTACACAACAGACCATTGAACAATGTATATGCATGTTGTGGAGAAGAAGTAACATGCAGAAGGTAATATACACTGATGGAAACCAGATAATGCCATTTTATGTAGTACTTTAAAGCATATTATAGTTAAAAAGATTAAAATGGCATTTAATACAGATGGTTTCAGACACATGATAACCTATACATGACTAAAACAGAAACAGGAAAAATGACAATTATGTCATAGTGCAACTGCTGCAGTTAACTGCATACCATACATGCAGTATGTTGTAAGAGTTTCACTACAATAACTTTAATATGCAAACTGAATCTTACTTTCCCAATATAGAAGGTATGCAAAGTTGTAAATAATTGATTCATTGGGAAAGGACTGTGTCTAATTAACCTACCTAGAGTAGAAAAAGCAAGAAAAAATAGTTTATTCATCCACAGCCATTGGAAAAGTTAACAAAGAATAGTGATGGCACTTAAGGAAAGCTACTTAGTGAAACATTTAGTATTCTTCTTACATTTAATAACATTTATTACTACTACTACTAATAATAATAACAAAAAGAACTGTATAAAAATTAGAAGACAGAATACATATTTTCATTAAGGGTTAGGGAAACTATACATATTCTGCCCACAAGGAATTTGGACTTTAGGAAATTTGGTCATAATTTTATTTCAACATAAAACTTAAAGCATAAATACCTGAACAAAATCAGGAAACTGATTCAAACTCAGACCTTCAGTTACTATAAATTCCATCTGGTGAGCAATTTAGCTGAGAAAGGACAGGCCTGTTGCTCAGAAATGCATTAGATACTGAAGAGTGGGTACCAGTCCAAGTAGAATACGGGCTTTATAACAATTCTGTCACATAGATTAGTATGAACCTGTTAAAACTGTTAGTTGCAGAGAACATAAGCAGTAATATTAACTGAAGCAGGTCAACAAAATAATACCAGAAACCCGTAATTCTACTCTGGACTTTGAAACAAGGCAAACCTTGAACAAGACTGAGTGATAATGAATGGACAGTGCAATCCTCAGGTGTCAAAACAAGAAGATGCTGCAATCTCATAACACATGGATCTGCCTGGCCTCTTGTTTACCTGTATCACCTGGAAAGATGGAAATATAGTAACACTGAAGGACTAAACACATATTTCAGTGTTTGCTGGGATTGTATTATTATATATGTTTAAGAATTATTAAGATGTAGCCTTCCTTTAAGAAATGGATTGTTGTGTCAAGTATGCTTTATATATGGAACAAGATTAGAACCAGAGTTAAAAGTGGTAAGAAAGTAAATAAATTATCCAAAAGCTTAAGTAATAAGAAAATACTTAGGAACAAGAGCTAGAGGAAAAGGTATTTTCAGTAGCAAGAACATTAATACATTGTTAAGAGCTACTAAGCAAGTTTATTAGCCAATGTTTATTTGAACCTTATGCCAAGCCAAGCCTAAGATATTGATAGAACTATCAACAGTTGGTAGTTGACATAGGTTAAGTAACTAAATAGTTCACTTAGAAGGAGAAATACTCACTTAGTCTGCTGGCTGGATGCCTCTGATTGAGATTTGGAATCTCCAGCAGGGAGTGGAGTGAATGGCTGGCCCATTATGCAAAGAAGCTTCTTTCTGGATTTTCTTGAGATCAATGCCAAAGCCAGAGTTTTTAGGGCATATTGAAGTACAGAGGAAGAAAGGCTCTACATTCTGAGACAAGCTTAAAGGTGTTAAAACCAAGAAAGATCAGCTGGTAGATGGTACTGAAGTTGGTAGCATAAGTCTTCACTCATTTAAGAGTTAGCTGAAGTGCGTGATCTTCTGTATTCCATACCTGCTGCTTATGTGTGATGATTACTTCCGGTTATTAGATTGTAATTGCTTCTGATCCTTAATAACTATTCTTACAGACCAGTTTGTTTTAAGAAGTTCTAACTAATAAAATTTAATTTACAAACAAAAGAATTGTCATTGTCTAAAATTATCTAGTGAAAATTTTGATGCTACCAAACTGACATGAAATGACTCTATTTGACAGCAGGTTATGGAGTGTAATCAATGATAATGCAGTACCACGGGTCTTCTGCTTCTGGATTCTCAGATGATCTCTAAGAGTCTGTGAACATAGTCCTTTATCGTTTGTAAAGCTGGATGATGATATTTTCTCTGCTTACTTTTACAGATAAAAAGAAAGAGACTGAATAAAGTTTTTAAAGACTTTGGTATATCTGACAGTGGGACAGAACAAATTAAAACATGGCATTTCAGAAATATCTGATTAGTGTCTGTATGAAAACAGTTGAAGGTTAAATTGACATGTACTGATTATCCAATAATATTACACCTGTTTTCTAAGAGATAAGAATGTCCACATTTTACTATTTTGTGTCAGAGTTAAAATATGGAAATGACTTTTGTTTAATTCTTTGGAGTGCACTTTTTCACCAAATTAAAATCTTTTAAGGAGCTTATTTTGAATTCTAGTAAGAATAATCATGAGGAAAACCAATAGCGAAATGCCTTTAAGGAATAATTATTATATTCCATTTACAACTAAGATTTTGTTCCTGAGGGAGTTATTGTATTAGTCACTTTTCTCTTTGCTGTGGCAAAGCACTTGACAGGAACAAGCTGGTAGAGGAAAGGTTTATTTTGGTTCATGATTTCAGAGTGTTGCAGTCCATCATGAAGAAGACATAGTGATGAGAACAGCTCTGTCAGTGGTGGAGGGTGTTCACAAGGCTGGGAATTAGGAAGCAGTGACCATGGCCAGGATGAAGGATGGGTATAACCTCATAAGGCCCACCCCTAGTGATCTACTTTTGCTTCCCAGGACCCATTGCCTAAACGTTCTACAACCTTCAAACCAATGCCACAAGCTGACCACTAAGCACTCTAAACATGATCCTGAGATAGAAACTTTCACATATTCAAGCCATAACATTCTGTCTCTGTCCCCTATAGGCTCATAACCATTTCATAAGGAAAAATGCATTTATTTCAACTACAGGAATCCCCTAACTCTTAACATTTTTGACACTGTTCAAATTCCTATCGGCCAGAGTTTGGTCTGAGACTCAAGGTCATTTTTTAACTCTGAACCCATGTAAAATGAAAAAGAAGTTACTTATTTCTCTTCCCTAAGAGGAGAAATGGGGACATAGCAAGGAAAGATTCGAATTGGGATTACAAGCAAGTATTATCCTGCCTGGCTGACAGCTTTTCCAATTTTTCTTTTTGCTTACTTGTCCTATTTCCATCTAGAAGTCATTGCAGGGCATAAATGTGCCAAATGCCACTGAAGCATAAAAGCAAAAATTATTAATTCAGTAAATGTTATATAATTCATATTTTTGACATACTTTGAAAACAGCTCTAATAAACCACACTGGAATATCTGACACACAACCAATAAAGCTAAACAAAATACAATGCCTTGGTACATTGTTTGGTATAATAATAGCTGAGAAATATATTGTATGAGCATATTGTAAGGAAGATACTCAGTGATAGAAATACGATAAATGATGAAATAAGGGACAGGGGATGAAGTTTCAGGGAAGTAAAGGACTAAGATGAAGAAGAAAACTGGATGAGAAGGTCAATAAGGGTTGGAAGGCAATTAGGCCAAACAGCTCCCTGTAGAGTAAAAAAATCATGAGTGGTTTTCAAATGAAGCAGTAACAGAAAAGGGCAAACGAAGACTATTTGAGCAGAAGGGGTCAAGTCATAAAGGAGTTCGAAGATGATCTACAATCAAACATTGGTGAAATACTGTCTCAAATTGTTTGAAAAGAAATGCTTTGCCAATTTTAAGGAGAAAGGGTGATGAGGTGAAAGCCTAAAATTGTGATGTTTACGTCATATAAAACGAGGTGGGGAATGCAAAGTTTATTCATATCCTGCAGTACCTACTTTTTAAATCATTGTTTCCATTAACCATTCTGCTACTTAGAAGCAGTGTTCAAATAAATACCTGTGATTTTTTGCCCTCACAGTATTATAGCAATTAATAGAAAGTGAAAAAAAAAAACCCCAAACACCGAGACCACAATACACATTCTTAATACAAATCTGTAGTATATATAGCAAAGTGTGGAAAATATATCAGACTCCATAGTAGACTATTAGACACATTGATACTACATATACCTCAACACGAGAACCATGAGAGGGAGAGAGGAGAGAAGGACAGATCTCAGCCATATCTACCGCCTATAATTTTAATATGCAGAGTCAGAGCATATGCCATGGGTCCCCCAGGCATAAAAACGAAAATGAAAAATAACAGCTGCCAATGTTTATTGAATCTTTACTGTTTAGTCATGCAGAAGAACTTACCCGTTTCATTTTAGTTTTACATTTTCCGTGATAGGTAAGTACACTGTTATTATCTTCATTTTTCAGAAGAGAAAAGGGATGTTTAGAAATTCCATGTTTAGTTAAATAATTTAAACCCTTGTTCTATTTATTTATTTAGCCATTTATCTCCTTCCCCAGTGTAGCTCTTTCAATCCTGATCTTGCTTGCTTGTCATTTTTAAAAAATTTTTTGAGACAGGGTCTCCCTGTAGCCTCAGCTGCTCTAGAACTCATTATGTAGACCAGGTTGGCCTTGAGCTTAGGGAGATGCCTGCCTCTGTCTCCCGGGTGCTGGGATTAAAGGCATGCACCACCACGCCTGGCTCACTTGTCTTTTTTTCCCCTTCAACGTTGTCCCTGGTACTTGTTTTTGTCTTATTTCAAATATACAATGTGATTTCATTAGAGCCTGGGACTAGAGTCTGACCCTTCAATGAGCAGGCATACTTCAGTTCCACCTGTTTGAACCTGACTCTAGGACATGTGGAAGAGAAATAAACATGGATTTCAAAGCACTTCCTGTGCCATGCATTGAACACTAACTTTTCTCATTTATTTACCCCAAAAGCCCTTGAAGTGGAAAATCTATCCTCTTTTCCATTTTGTTAGTGAGAAGACCAAGGTCCTGACAATTTGCATGAAATTTCTTGGGCTACAGAGCTAGTGGGATTAGAATGGATCATTAGTTGATCTGGCTCCACAGCTCTTGATCTTGCTACTGTCCTATGTTGCTTCCTTAAAGAGTTAATCTTGGCTTGTTAGGGGGCTTCTAATTCATTTTAGTAAAATATCATAGAACAATATCTGGTAGAGTTTAAATCTGTCCTAGCTGTAAATCAGAGCTTGTTTCATGATCTGCTTGTACAGGCTTCCCTCAAAGAAGTGAACCTTAATAATCTGGAGGTTATACCATAGCAGATGTTCCTCCAGCCTTCTGCAGAATTACAGTTACAATCCTTGGGTATGACTCTGTCCTCCTAATGCATATCTCGGCCTCCTGATAAGGGGCTGCCAGGGACTTGGTGCATCAAGAATGACCACTATCTTCACATTAACCTTCCATGATCACTGCCTCCTTTATCCTAGTATTTAGGCTAGGATACTTCGCTTTGTGTTCTCACAGAAATCTGTAACTTCAAAGTGTTTATCTCAGTTTATAATCAAATGTTCATTGAAATGTTCATTACTTTGTGTTACTTGTGCTCCAGGTGAGCAGGTCCAGTGCTTGTCTTCTGTGTTCCAAGTACCTTGAATAGTCTTAATAACTGTTTGGTAAATGACTAAACTCTTTCCTTTCAAAGAATCAGGTGATTTGCTTTTCGTTCATAAAGGAAAGGCTGCCCTCATCGTGGATGAATGGGCCTGTTTGTGAGCCCTGTCCAACCACGCATTTGTTTGAAGTCTAAGTAGTAGAAACTAATGTTGACTCTTGCTTTGCTGGTGTGGACACTGGAGGCTTTAACCTTTCCTGAAACACACATGATCTCAACTTACCTCTTTCTGGTGATATTTGATTGCCACCTTCAGCTTGGCCAGGTCATGGTATTTCTGGGGGTCAAGTTCTTCACTGTGGTCATCTCGATGGTTGAGGATTATCTCCAGTTCCCGGGAGCTCCGAGCTTGGTCTAGGAGGTCCTTGGCAAAGAGCTTGCACTGCTGGGAGAGCTCCTCATACTCAGCTTTGAACTCATTTTCCACCTTACTTAGCTCTTTGAGCTCCCAGCCCAGCCGGAAGGCAGTGAGGATGGGGTCCTCACTTGATAAGGCAATGAGTGAGGGGCTTGCCAGAGCCTTGTAGATGTTCAGTCGGGAGCGGGAGTGACGCAGGCTATCTACCTCTGAACTGGACACACACTCCACACAGTTGCAGCGGATCTGGTGGGGCCGTGGGATAGTGACCCGTTTTTGGACAAGCAATTTGATGATTTCATAGTTGTTGGTGTGTGCGGCCAACATGATGGGAGTAATGTCTGGTGTGAACTCAGAGAACTGGGTGTCCATCATCAGAGTGGGAACCTATATACAAGAAATGAGAAACAGAGGGAGCAGGGTCAAAGTTAGGGAAGTGAAGGAACATAGAGGCCATTCACTGGTAATTCAAGAACTGAATTTCCATTCTCTAGTGGCTTCTCACCAGAATAGCTTGTTTGTGGAATGCTGTGTTCTAGTCACTTTTCTAAGCATTTTACACACAATTACTCATTTAATATTCAAAACCACCCCAGTCAGCAGATATTCTTTCTATGTCAAAAAGCTGAGAGAGGCTAGTGAACATACCCAAGATTACATAATTTTCAGACAAAATTCAAACATGGGTAGCGTGACTGTAGAGTTAGGTTCTTAAAATTACATTATCACAATATGCCCAGTTCTATCTTTGATAGACTAAGGGACACAGAATAGTAAAAGATGTTGCTCCTGATCTTCTGGAATTGAGTTATGTAGGTCAAATGTACATAAAGTTGATAATAGTACAGGGTCATGTGTGTTTATTTCCAATTGAGCTGTTGGAACTGCTGGAATATTGACTTGAAAGGCTAAAAACAAGCAATCACTTTAAAGACCATGCAAATAAATAAAGCTATAATAGCTGAAGAGAAGATGCTGACAAATGGTAACACTGACTTTGTCTATATACTGAACTTTAGGGGACTAATGTCAAACAGGACTCATTCAACATCTAGGTCTTAGAAAGGTATAGAGTTCTTGATGTATTCAGGAGCACACCCAGGGAATGAATTAAAAACAATCTTCCCACTCAAAAATGTATCTTTTGGTACTTAGTCTGTTTTCAGCCCAATTAAAAAAAGTAAGAGGGCCTGGTGTCATAGCTGACTTGTTAGAGTGCTTAACTAGCATGCTCAAAGTCTTGGGTTCAATTCCCAGAATGACATAAACCGGACATGGGGGCACACACCTATAATTCTAGCATCCAGGAGATGGAGAAAGGAACATCAGGAGTTCAGTGACACTACTGACTACATATCAAGATCTAGGCCAGCTTGGGATATAGGAGATCATTTCTCAAAGGCAGAACTGGAAGATAAAGGAAATCTGTGACTATCATAGGAAGCTTTATTGAAGATAAATCTGAATATTCAAGGCATGGACAGCATTCAAGCAGATAAGAAAATACTGATCTTAGGGGAAAAAGAGAATACAGTTCCAGATACTTTAAATGAGGAGAGCAGAACAAGGACAAAGGGAATACCACAAAATAGAAAAAAAATATTTTAATCAATAATTTATTTTTATTCTTTAAAACGATGATAATAATAACAATCTGACAACCTTACAAAAGCATAAGTTACAGGTTTTCATCATTTTTGCCTCCCTCCCACCTTGAATAAGGGATTCCTAAGCAAGGAAGGGAAGTGACACGAGAAGTGGGTGCGGGAGGGAGGTTGAGGAGGAAGAGATGCAAGAAACCTGCTTCCTTCATGGAGCGACTGCATCTTCACTGAGTGTGTGTTGGCCTCAGAATAGCTGAAAGTTATTGGTCATCAATTGCTAGCATGGAGAAGGGAGTAAACACCGTAAAACAGTGAGAGACAGAGCAGCTACCAACAAAACAGCAGGAAGTGAACAATTCGGCTCATAAAGTAAATTGGGTACAGGAAAGAATAATCTCAGAAATTAACATAAGCCTACAGGCTAAGGAAGAAATAGGTCTGAGTGGGCCTGGAAATGAACATAAACACAATCGGCATAAAGCCTAGAGTGGGAAGAGATGGAAAGTGAGCAATTTGTCGCAGTCTGCCCAGGAAGAAAAGAGCTCAACTCTGTAAAGTCTGTCCTTTCTATAGTTAGGGCATTCTTTAGCCTTTGTCACTACCTGGAAGGGTCAGAAGGAGGTGGAGGGGTGATAACCTGTTGGGCAGGCTTCTCTGGATTAGAATGGAGATAATGTCTGCTTTCCACCATGCTCTCCAACCTGTACTCTCTCTTCCCCTTCCTTGCTGTTTGTACTTTTGTTTTCTTTTCCTTTCTTTTCTTCTATGTCAGTGTTGCTAGTTCTATCCAAGACACACAGAAGTACCCAAGATCATTGCTTAGCCCCACTTGTGTCATGGAACTGATAAATTACTAAGACTTGAATATGAAATGCTTTCAGCGCTGTTTGATTCCATTGTCTCAAGTTTCCTCACTTGACTTCCGGGTTACTTGAGACCAGAGAAGCAAACTTCTCAAAAGAGAGCAGCTCTGCAGTGATCCTGCCTTCCCCTCAGAGTACCTTTTCTTCTCTGGTCAGTACTATTACTCAAAGTTTACCGCACTCAAAATCACTGCGTTCTCTTGTAGGATCCCAGTGTGAAATGTTCTTGCCCCACTTCTTTGTTGGTCAAAGGCAATCGCAAATTCTACTTTCTTTGATAGCGTCTGCTCCTGAATTTGAGCCTATCTCTGACTGGCTACTCAAATATTGTAGGCATTAGGTTACATCCAAGGCAGCTAGTATTTTGATGCTGTTTTACATTGTTCTCTAATTATCTCACAGTACGGTTCTTTGCTTCCTTGTGGTGGTTAGTGTTAATTGTTAGCTTGACAGAATCTAGAATCACCTGGGAGATATGTCTTTGGGCATGCTTGCAGGGATTTTCTTTTCTAAAAATATTTTTATTAATTCTTTGAGAAATTCATCTAATGTATTTTGGTCATTTTCCCCCGACTCCTCCACTTAACTTCTTCCAGATCTGCCCCACCTCCCTTATACCCCACCCCCAAATCCATGTCCTCTTTTAAAAATTTTTTAAAAATTTAATAATCCATCAACTCCAAGTTGTGTTATGGGTATGTGGTCATCCACTGGAGTGTCATTAATTTTTCAAGAGTCACACCATTCAAATAAACTGACTTTTCCTCCCTTGAAGTCATCAACTGTCCATGGCTCCTCAGGGGCTGTGGCTCATGAAGCCATTCTCATTATGATTATGATTGTGGTTGATGTGGGTAGACCTGCTTACCATGGGGTGGTGCCATTTCCTGAATGAGATCCTGGACTATGTGAGTAGACAAATCGAGTGGAGCACTAGCATGCATTCATTACGCTCTTCTAACTGAGGACATATGATTAGTGGCTTCAGGCTCCTGCTGTCTGTGACTTGAACTGTGAACTAAAGGAAACCTTAAGTTGGTTTTGTCAGGTATTTCATAACAGCAACAGAAACGGAAACACTCTTCAATAAGGCAGAGCTTTGTCCTAGAGGTGAAGCTGTCCTCTTCTGCTCTTGTTGCCCCAAACCAGGGAGCATAACCCTAGACACACAGGCAAGCTTCAGTGAAAATTAAATACCCTATTCTGAAATTAAGACATTAAGTCTCTTGTTTACAATGCCAACTTTCACAACTTGAGTTGATGTAAGTTAATTTTCTTGGGGTGTTTCTTCCAATGTTGAGCTGAGAAGGAAGACATCAAGCCTAAGTAGAGTTCCAACAGGTGAGCTCTGTAGAGACCTACATTGAGCCCTTTAAAACTTGGGTCAGCTCCTATCTGCAATTTTGCACAATTTTGTTGTTTTGATATGGAGACTCTGGTCCTTAGATTCCATATTCCTGCAACTCTTACATAGCTCATTTGGACTTAAAGGTTAGGTGAATTGTTTGAAATACTAGATCTCACTATGGCAATTTCATACATGCTTATAATGTACTTTGATTATATTCACCTTCCTTTTACCCTATCTTATCTCTCTCTGTCCCCCAGTCCTATGCCTCTTCCCAAATAGTCACCCTTCTATGTTAACAGTTTTTTTTCCTAATTTATATTCCTTATGTCAGAGAAAATATGTGATATTTATCTTTATGGATCTGGCTTGCTTCACTTAACCCAGTGATCTCCCATTGCATCCATAGTCTTGGAACTGATGTAATTCCATTATGACTGAATAAAATTTCTCTCTCTCTCTCTCTCTCTCTCTCTCTCTCTCTCTCTCTCTCTATGTGTTTGTATCACATTTTCCGTATCCATCTGTTTTATATTTAGGCTGGTTCCACATCATGGATATTGTGAATAGTATTTTAATAAACATTGGTGTTCAGGTAATAATGTGGTATGCTTTGATTCTTTCAAGTATATATCCAGTAGTGATACATATGGGTCATAAAGTAGTTCTATTTTTAGTGTTTTGAGGAAGCTTCATATTATTTCCACAGTACTTGAGCTAATTTACATTCCTAACAGAAGTATGTAGAAGTTCATTTACTAGTGTTGTTTTTTGTTGATGACAGACATTGTAAATTGGGTAAGAGGGAAATGTATTTCTTTGTTGCTTTTGTATTTGGTTAAAAACAATGTATTTTGATCATATTAACCTCCCCCTTCCCTTAACTCTTTTCAGATGTACTCCTAGCCCTCTTCATTTTTGTTTTTTGAGAAGTTCACTCTGTAGCCCAGGCTGACCTTGAACTCAAGATCTTCCTGTCTCAGTCTCCTAAGCACTGGAATTAGAAGTGTGCATCAACCCAAACAGCATCTCAAAGTGGTTTTTATTTGCATACACCTGTTTGCTAAAGATACTGAACACTTTTCTCATATGTTTATTGGCCTTTTGCACTTCTTTGGAGAACTGTATGTTCAGTTAATTTGCTCATTTATTGATTATATGATTTGTTATTTTATTGTCTTTTTGAGTCCTTTATATATTCTACATATTAATCTCCTGAAGAATAGCTGGCAAAGACTTTGTCCTACATTCTAAGCTGTCTTCATTTTGGTAATGGTTTTCTTTGCTATTCAGAAGCTTTTAATTTTGTGCAAACTCATTTGTCCACTTCAAGCTACCAATGAGGCACTATGGACTATGGGATTTGGGTACAGAGCAGACAGTCATCTCCTACTAGCTGGTGTGAGCCAGCTCCACCAAAGCAATGAATTTACATAGAATAAAATAAGTAAATAGATACTATTAGTCCAGGCAAAGAGATGGTAAGGATCATCTTAAATAAGATAATGATTTAAGAGAGACACAGAAAGAAAGAAATTCAAGATATTCACTGGATATATCAAGTAAGAGAAAAAAAGCAAGCAAGGACACAGTGTTTCCAGTTTGTCTAGTTGAATGGGGCTGTTACTAATTAAGACAGTGTGATATTTATTTGACAACTTGACATGCCTAGAGGCACCTGGAAAGAAGTCATGGTGAGACATTCTTTAGATTAGGTTGGTCTGTGGGCATGTTGGTGGGGGATTATGTTGATTACATTAATTGATGTGGGTCTAAAAAAGCAAAGAGCAAACTGAGCACTTACAAGCAGGCATGCTTTGTTTCTCTCTGCACTTGAGTGTGGATGTGATGTTATTGATTGTGTTTCGTTCCTGCCACCTTGACATCTCTGCTATAACGGACTGTAAACCTGGAAATGTGAGTTACAATAAATGCTTTATCCCTTAAGTTGCTTTTCGTGAAAAGATAGTGAATACAGGAGAAAAGAATGTTTACAGCTTTAAAAATTATATTTTATTTTATTTCTTCTCTTTAGGGTTAGAGCTATTAAAGTTCAGTTTGGTTCATACTGAACTAAAAGTCCAGGTCAGAAGATCAGCAGGAAATTGTATAACTCTAGCATGAATTATGAAAGAGAGGCCTGGGCTGAACCTATAGATGTGAGAATCTTCAGCCAACAGTTGTTGAAACCAAAGAATGGATGATATCAGCCTCTACATGCCCTTCCAGTCTCCCACAGTTGGGTCCAGTAGTACATTCTAGGAGTCTGTCCAGTCCTAGTTTCCAGAACAGTTGAGGCTTGAGGTAGAATGCATGCAATCACCAATGTCGGCCTCCTCCATTCCAAATTCTGAATGGTTGGGGCTTTGCATTAGGGCACTGCCCTTGTTGTATAGTTTCTGAATTGCAGCATCTCCCCTTCCTGTACCTTAATTTGTAAAACAAGACTTCACTCTGGATGCATAGTCTGATTTTCTGGCCTAGTACAATGTCTAAGAAACGGAAATATGTGTTGGGGGTCCCAGCACTCAGGGCCAGCCTGAGGGGGACCGAAGGATCTCCTCCGTGGTGGGGGTGAGTAGGCGTAGAGTCAAGACATCGACTCTGAGAGCTCAGCAGAAAGCCAGCAGTGGTGGTCTGCTGCAAACTCATTTATTCAAGAAAGAGCAGAGAGTCTTATAGGTCTTGTTAGTCAGTAGCCTTATGGGGTGGGGTCCTGACTGCAGCCAATCACAGTTTGTTCCCAGGCGGATCAGGTTCCCTCCAGGTGTTGGGCAGAAACTGGCTTCACAACCAACCGGTGTGGAGCACCACACCCAGGAGAGCCATTCCTTCATTCCTCCTGGCAGGTGGCCGAGGTAGGCCTGCCCTGCATTATGCCCAACAAAGATGGACTGGAGAGATGGCTCAGTGTTTAAGAGCACTGGCTGCTTTTCCAGAGGACCTGGGTTCAGTCCCAGCACCAATATGGTAGCTAACAACTATCCATAACTCCAGTTCCAAGGTATCTGTTCTGTCTTCCGTGGGCACTGTACATAAATGGTGCACTTACATACATGCAGGCAATGCTAATACATATAAAATAAAAATTTTAAAAAGAAATAAAAAGTGGCTGTGAAGGGAATGGGAGGAAGCTACAGTTTGAACACATTGACTAGGTTGTAAACAGGAATCAGGGGAGTAGAGAGATTCCAAATATGGGTGAGAAGGAACTTGTGGGTAGTTCAGGATTTCCAGGTGATGAGGAGGTCCAGAACAAAGGTGTAGTAACAGTGATTAATCTGGATTGACAAGTTGACTGGACTGGGAGTCCTAGGACTTTTGTAAAGCATGTCTCTTGATATGTTTGTAATGGTACTTTCAGAGATGCGTAGATCCTGAGGGCTCTGAAATAATCAAAGAATCAATCCTTTAATGAATTCGTAATATGATGGCATTATTGCGAGATGCTAAAAACAGAAGATGGTGAAAATAAGAGGGGGGCCTTCTCTGAGGCAATAGATGGAGGTGTGTGTCTTTAGGAACTATATCTTGCTCTTGCCCCTTTCTGTATGCCCTCGTCCTGATTTCTGGCAGTCATGAGTAGAACAGGAATATTACACCATATCCTTCCACCTTGAGGAAATGAAACTCTGAAATTGAACTTAAATAAATTTTTCCCCTCATGATGTTTATGGCAGATACTTTGTTACACTGCTGCAAAGGTAAATACAACAGTGGAGAATGGCATAAATTGATCTGGAAATTAATCTGAAGGAAAGAAGCTTTGACCCCAGAGACTGCAGGACAAATATACACTGAGTGATAGGTAGGCAGATAGCTGTAGGTAAGTGTGCTGTTGGCAAGGGCTGGGTGTTGAAGCACTTTCCATATAAAAAGGTTATTTTGTTGTTTTAAGAGGTGTGATCAGATGATATGAATGAAGAAGGTGAATGTTGCTAGAGTGCATGGTGGAGAACTGAGTGTGTGGAAAATTTGCTTAGGGGAAAGACATGACGCTGACCATGGAACAATGAAAGGACTGACTAGCAGCGCTGAGCCTTCAGGTAAATTAGAGGTTATAAATTGATAAAGGCACCCATGCATAAAAGTAGGTGACTTTCCCCTCTTCTCTGGTACCTTTGAAAATCCAGATGCGAAGACAGAATTTATGTTGTGGGACTGACACAGTGCTGAGGTGTCAGGAGCGAGAGGAAGTAGTTCAAGTGGTTGAGCATGAGGCCCAGATCACACCAATGATGCTGAAAGACTGGAAGGAAATAGAGGCATCAAGGGGACTGAGATCTCTTGAACTTCAAAGGAAAGATAGAGGTAGAGTAGACAAACTTGGGGTGGGGCGAGACCATCCAGAAGGTAGGCACTGAGGACACAATGTTCAGAGTGTAGCAGTGCTAAATGATTGCCATTTTTGCATTGACCATGAGCAGAGTAGGCTAAAGTGGAATCAACATAGAGGTTAGTGGAGGTTGGAAGGACCAGGGCAGACAGGCCAGGACAGGGTTGCTGACATGGATAATGAAGTCTTCCAGGAGAGTGACACATTGTGGACTAAGGAGGACAAATTTGATCTAAGATCCAAGATAATCAGGAAATCTTAGGTAGGCACCTAACGAATGATAGTCAGGAGATGGGGAAAAGAGGAGCTTAGGTCATACTATTCAGAAGAAGTCTCTCCAACAGCACAGTCTAGGTATAATACTCTTGGCATTATCATTTTTGTGCCTGTAAAATTGGAAAGCAATAGCAGTTGGACAAAATTATGACGTGAGTGTGTATATGTATTGTTTACATAAGAATATATACATTTCTCAAGAAATGTATTCTCTATCATTATCACAACAAATTATACAAGTATCCAGATAAAAGCAGGCTCCCCAGTAAGACATTTTTTTTTAAGTTAAAGACATTTCTTTTTTTTTTTCTTTTTGAGAAAAGGTCTCACTTTGTAGCTCTTGCTAGTCTCAAACTCAAAATCCTCCTACCTTGTCAAATGCTCAGATTACAGGCCTGCAACATTATACCAAGTTTGCAATGATTTTTGTTGCTGTTGTTGATGTTCTGGATAAAAATTTGACATATGACAAACCTTCAGGTCAACCCCTCATTCTCTTATGTGCACTTTTTACTGATCTTCCTACTTAATACAAGTTGATACGGAGCTTTCATCTACCCTTTTATTTGACAATGCAACCCTGTCATGTGAGTCTCTTATATGAGCTCAACCTGTACTGCCTGCTTTGGGCTGTTAATATATTTTTTTGATATCTCTGTATACATTTTGTTAACTAACATTGATCAATTGTTCATGGAGGTCCTTGGAAATTTATAGCCTTATAGATGAGTACTTATCAAATCTCTGGGTCATTATTGGTAAACTTATCTGGAGGTATCTCTGTTAGAGGTTATTTGCATTTGAACTGGTAACACCCAGAAAGAGCACCTTGGTCTTGTCAGAAAGGTATAAATTTCCAGAAGTAGACTGCTCTTGCTTGCAGAGGACCAGGGTACACTTCCCTGCACTGACATGGAAGGTCGCAACCACCTGTAACTCCAGTTCTAGGGGATCTGGTGCCCTCTTCTGGCCTTCTCATGCACCTTCATGCACATGGTACACATATATAACCAGTTACATACATATAAATAAAAATAATAAAATTTACTGCTTCAAGTATTTCTTATATGGTGGACTGTGGATGATTGTACAGATAAGTGACATTTTGTATCCATCTTCAAATTTATTTCAGCACTCCAGGTCTTTTCTAACTAATTGCTTTTTTCTGTAAAGGATCAAAGAATATATATTTTAGCATTTGGGGACCTTACAACTCTGCCATTGTAGCAAAAAAAAAAAAAAGAAAGCCATAGAGAATTCTTAAATGAGTAGATATGACTGTATTCAAATAGAATTTTATTTACAAAAGCAGGAGATAGTCAGGGTTTGCTTTGCAAGCCACAATTTGCAGACCCTAGACCCCTATTTTACAAATTTCCTTGTCAATTGACAAGTAAAATAAACCCTTAAAAATGTGTTCATTTTAAATTTATGTGACAATCAGAGTTTAATATTTTCTTTTAAAATGTGTCCTATGACTACCGTTTTTGTTCAGGCAGAGGTCAGATGGAAAAATCAATTTTATTTTTTCTTCTCAAAAATTTGCTTGCTCTTTGAACTCCAAAACCATGCTGAATGATCTCAGGCTTCCTGTTAAAAGCCATGCTTAGAAATGAAATAAAAAAGTTGGTAAGGATAATGGAAGTAAAGAGAGAGAGGGAAATCATCAGGTCAATAAATTAGATTTGGTTTATATTATCCATAAGAAATCTGGTGCATCAGTCCACTTGATTGAATTTGAAAATTTGCAATGATGTGTGCTAAGGACATGACCACTAAAGAAGTTATATCGCCTGCCTCTCTCTGTGGCTTTGCATTTAGACCCTACTGAGTTTGTTCCTGCATTTACCCCAAGGAATCTAGTATTACATGCTAGAATTATATATACTACTTTTATATGCTAGAATCCTTCTAGATTAATAAGCATATGATAGAATTTCTCAGCTAAGAGCTCGTCCCTGCAGTACAGTGAACAGAGTGAGATAAAATCACCTTCATTGTATTTTAATCTAAATTCTACAGACAAAGGATAAGACAGAGGAATAAGCTGCAATCTCCCCACTTTTGAAACTGGCTCAAACTTTTAAAGGCTGTTGTTAACAACTGGCCAAAGTGATACATTAATTTTCTTAACCTCACCCCTGAACAGAATCTACTAATTGAAAATTTTCTGGACCCTATTTTTTTAGACATAGGTGAATACCGTTGGTAGATACCTTAGTCTTCTGAAATTTAAACCCCCCATTTACAATTAATAGACACGTCCTCTTCATTAGCTTCTTCATCCATATCCACAATACCATTTGTTCACAGATTCAGCCTCTCTGACTGGCACTTCCTCCCAGAGATAACCTGATAATATCATGTTGGAAATGGATCTCTTGTCTTGTACCATGACTTAATGAAATTGCTATACCTGTTTTTTTCCACCTGCTATGTCCCTACACTCCATCCTATCATGCCAGAGAAAATCGCTGTTTGACCTTTAACAGCAGTCGAAGAAGATATTAGAAATGGAATTTCACTTTTCTGTGTTACACAGAAATGAAGAATGCCAGCATTTGATCACACCCATTACCATTCTCCTCCTCTGCCTTCCTAGAAGGTTAGTTAGCTAGTAGTCGTGATGCATGAGCTACTCTGGAGACAGACATTGACATAAATCGAAAATAATCTGTTTCCCAGACTGATAAATGTAGAACTATCAAAACTTAGATTTGTTGGATCATTTCAGTCAATTTGAAGGCTATCCTATATAAAATTTACATTAATAATTTTGATTAGACAACTACAGTGAACAAAACTTATTTGAGGATTGCATCATTCAGCTTCATGTTACTACAAAGAATAACTAAGGTAATTCACTTAGACTAAGAAGAGATTTAGCTCACAATTTGGAGGTACAAAGCCAAGCTTACATGGCTGGTTGGTTTGGCCTCTGAAGAAGGTGGCAGATGGCAATGGCATGAGTCTATGCTAGAGTAGGAGAGACAGAAAGGATTGGCTGTGATATCATAATCCTTTTGAACGCACATGTCCAATCATATAAGGATCTCCCATTAAGTCCCATCACATAAAGTTCCACAGCACTCCTCAATAAATGCCACCTTAGAAGCCAGTTATCTAAAATACGGACTTTGGCAGAACATTCTGCATATTCAAGCCATAGCATGGTAATGTCACAAAAGTCACTTGATTTAAAAATTTTGTCAATAATGTGGGGCTGGAGAAATAACTCAGTTGGTAAAACACTTGTTGTGTAAGTATGAGGTCTTAGATTTGGAACAACAGCACCCATGTGAAAAGCTGGACATGGTACCATATCCCTGAAAGTCCAGGTCTGGAGAAGCAGAAACAGGAAAATCCTTGGAGCTCAGTGACCAGCCAACCTAGTTGAGTTGGTTCAGTGAGAGACCCTCTCAGAAAACTCAAGGTGAAGCGTGATAGAGGAAGACACTCAACACCAACCTCTGACTTCCTTACATGTGTATACACTTGTACAGAAGCCCCATACACATAAGCACATACACACATGCCTCTCCATGTGCACACACATAAAATAAAATAATTCAGTAAGAATTTAAGACAATCATATATGTAACAATGGCCAGCAGTCCATTAGTGAGAATAAACCTAATGCTAATAGTGAACATTTAATGAGCATTTTCTGCATGCCAGGCATATGCTGGAGAATCTCATTTAGTCTTCACTATTGCTCTGGGCTACAGGTACAATAATTGCCCTCATTTTGTACTTGAGAAAAACTCATCTAAAGACAAAAGGAGTCCCTTGAACAAAGAGACATAGCTAGGAAGTATGTACAGGAGCCAGAATTGGAACCCAGGCAGCAGATTGTTTACAAGGCTTGTACTGCTAAGTGCTATGCTATAATAGCTCCACCCAGAAAAGATGAATAATATAAAGGTCAATAAACAAACTTAAAAATTAGAGCACTGAATATATAGACATATCTTAAATGGATATTGCAGGTTTTGTTGGGTATTAAGTACTATTTTCAGTTCATCTCCTGCTTTAAATCTAGCAAACAGTATGAAGTATTGTTCAAGGTTTGGAAGACCATAAAGCCATTCTTTACTTCTCATTAGATGAAGCCTCTTAATTTTTCAAAGATAGGTGTAATTTAAGAGAAGAAATGTATGTCTATGTCCATATGTTTTGCGTTTATAACTTCAGAGATTTAGTTGCAGAAAACTATGAAAGGCAGTTTTCTAAAATCCAGATAGTCCAAAAGGGCTACATGATATTCCATATAGTTTATCTTTGCAAAATTTGAGCTATAATGGACGAGGGTTAGAAGTCATGAACTCTAAAAATAAGGTGTTCCCTGAAATGTGTGGATGTTACAAATGAAGGTAAATGATAAAAGATGGCAAGGCAGGAGATCAACATACTGTGATTGGTGTTTGGGATTATAGCCCTCTGTGAAGGTTATGTACTTAACATTTCAGGAAGGTCTGTGGATAGGTTTGACAACAATAGCCTTCCAGGAAGGCCATGCTTCATGATTCATTTTCTATAGGTCATTATGGATTTTTTAAATTAAATTCCTCTTGAAGATCGCCATGTTAGAAAGAGGATGGTATCACTTCTAAGCCTTTTGATTAAGGCCAAATGTAGAAAGAGGATGGTGACGAGCTGTTTTTGTTTTCCATGTCGGTACTCTTTACATGACTAGCATGAGTTTGGACAGCATAATGGTTTCTGGACAAATTTGAGAACTGTGGTACAGATATAAAACTATAGGGGGACATGATAAGCAGACACCCAACAACTATTTTATGGGATTTAATATAAATAACCATTAAATATTTTATAACATTTCTTTGGATATAGACCTTGATGAGAATGCATTGCCAGCAAAAGGAAATCAGATGTGAACAAAAAGGGGACCCTTCCTGAAAACAGAAACTGAGAATCTCTATTTTTCTTAATCAGTTTAGAGCCATATAATTGAAAGACTGTAATTATTGTCAGGTATTCTGCTTCAGACCTAGAAGAAGAGCTTGGATGACGAAAATAAGCTCACTTGGTTCTTAGCATGTAAAAGGAAAGTTATAGAAGTGTAGTTCACACAGTTACCCTCAAAAGCCAATAAAGGCAACAAGCTAGATGTTTATGGTAGGTAAGTTACTTTCATTCCTGAGGAGAAAAATAGCTGAAAAGAAAGTAGTTAGTAGGTCCCACACATCTTAACCTTAATGGGAAAATCACACTCAGTCTTAAAACTCCAGAATAATTACTCTGGAATAATTACTTCCTAGACACACTGGGTAGAGAGTAGACACCAAGACTATGGAATGTTCTACCCCCAACTCTAGCTCTAGCAGATTGGAGTTGCACCTTGGTAGCTTCACAGTTGTCTGGTCTCAGTGGCAGTCTGATTGCAGCTTCATGAAGCATTGCCCTAGTGGGGAATCTCTGTAGCAACTCTAAGCCCACATTTCTGTTCAATATTTAATCTAATAGGGATTGTCTGGATAGCTGTGAGTGAGTACCATGTCTCTATCAGGTTTGCCAGGTTGTCTGAGGTGTGCTTTCAATCTAGATAGAGGCCTCCGTGTCGTCTCCACTGTATTCTTCCTGTGCACCTGCAGAATTAGCACTGGAGGGGCATTGCTAAGTACTTTGAGAGCAGAAGGTTGAGCTACACCTAGGCCTACTTGACTCAGCTAGAGTGACTGAAGAGTGCTGCGATGCAATTTGAGGTGCAGACACTTGAGGCAGTCCTGGGCAATGAGCCTGTGGATGTATCCTGGGGCACTTGGTCAAAAACATTCTGTCCACTAAAGTTTTAGAATTGCAATGGGAAGGTCAGACTTAAAGATTCTCCAAAATGCCTAATGTGTTTTTTTCCCTTTATCTTGATGATCCCTCTGTCCTTTCATATTAATCTCTTTATCAAACAGTTGCCTGCTTATACTCTTAGTTTCTGCTTTTGAAAATGTTCTTTCAGTCTCTACCACATGGCTGGGCTGAGAATTTTCTAAATCGTTCTGCTCTGTTTCCCTTTTAATTATAAGTTCTATTTTTAAGTTATCTCTTTGCTCTCCCATTTCACTACAAACACTTAAAAGTAGCCACGTGGGCTGGAAAAAGCTGCTGTTAGAAGCTACGTTATTAAATAGAAAACTTCCCTGCTAGGGGTGGGATACCTTCATATGAGCTTTTGATCAGGGAGGTCAAAGAAACCCCCTAAACAATACGTGGTCTTGCTATTCTTCTTGGTTGCCCACCAAAACTAGATAATAATATACTATTACTGAAGATCTTAAGCACCTTAGTTGCATAATAAGGAGAAATCAAGCTTGAACTGAGATGGAATCTTCTTCCATGATAGCTAGTTTTCATAGACTTGGAAAGTGCTATTCAGGCTTCTTGGACAGAAAGTTATCAGCAGTCTTACCCAGCCACGAACTGTTATAGACCATCCTGCCACACAAGATATACTTATTTATGCAATAGTGGCATTACTGCTATGGGAGTAATCAATTGTTCTCTGATTGAGTTTGAGGTCCACTCTAGAGGAAAAAATCCACACCCGGTACTGTAAACCAAGTAAAAAATAACACAAGGCAGGGGAGGCCATAAACCTTCTTTTTATTATTAGACAAATGATACTATCAGCCTTAATCAGAGAGGCCTCTCTTTCTAGTGAACAGTCCTGATTCCAGAGATCCATAGCTACAAAGGATGCTGAGAATAACTGACAGATGAGGGTTCAACCTTAAACAAGACATTTACAGCATCTCCTCTAAGGCTCAGAGAGCATTGTAGAAGAGAGGCCAGAAAGAATGTAACAGGTGGAAGACAGGGAGAAGGGCTTGGAAATGCAATCTTCTGGGTAAGGCTCTGTCATGACAGTCATGAACTAGGCAGAAGTAGATGTCTGCGTGTAGTGGATCTGCACAAGAATGGGTCTTTGGCTGTATAGCATGGATGGAAGAGAGACTTAAGGAGCCCTAACCTTCACTGCTGAACTATTTGCTACTGGTAGATTCAAGAGAGGTGAGGTAATTGCCTTCCATTGTGTACCCACTGGTGACTACACCAGGCTCCAATGGATAGTTCCAATCCAATGGTCACACAAATGGCACTGGTTAAACTAAATGGCTCACAAAACAAATCCAAATGTCATGAATCTAGGAAAGGGACTAGTAAGGAAAAGGGAGAGTTGAGAGGGATAGGAAGAATAAGAAACGATGATGGAGAGCATAACTAGAATGCATCATATACGTGTATGAAATTGTAAAAGAACAAAATTAACAATACTTTTTAATAGCTCATACAATGTCGCCATGAATTAATCTGAATGCTTTGTTGCTTATAGTGTTTTTCTGTCAGATATCCTAGTTCACAGCTCATGGGTACAAGCCCACCAAATTCTCTGAAATTGCATAACAAATACGGACTTCATTCAAGTTTCCAATATTTCGTCCCCCTCAGGTCCACCTGGGATCTTGTCAGAATGGTCTTTACTGTTGATATTTCTATTAGCTTGTATCTCACAATTATGTTTGATATCCTTCTAGTTATAAGCTCTCTGTGATAACCCTGCTTCTTATTGGCTCATGATTACTTACTCTCTGAGAAGTTATACATTTTTCCTATTCTTATCTTCTGGGCCCTCACCAGAATCACCCTTAATGCTCTATCCATCATAGTACATTTTTTTTTCTAGTCTGGTTCTGCAAATTCTTCCAGCCTCTGCCCATCACCTTGTCCTAAAGCCACATTTTCAGGTATTCATTGTTAGGAATGGCCTCACTTTTTGGTAACGATTTTCTGTCATAGTCTATTTTTTGTTTCTATAACTGAAAACCACAGATTAGGTAATTTAGAAATGATTTTATTTGGCTCATAGTTCTAGAGGCTAAAAAATCCAAGAGCAGTTTATGATGAGGTACCTTCTTGCTGCATAGCATTTTGAAAGCATGGTGTGGCTTTCCAGACAGAGCAGGCAAATCACAAAAGAACTTGCATATATAACAAGGCTTAAACGACAAATCTAACAATTCATGCATTGACCAGTGCACTGCTAAAGACAGATGCCTTAGGATTCAACAAAAATATTAAAAATGGCACTAAATATCCCAGTGGGTAGGAGAAATTTGCCTGTAGCTGAGGAGCTCATGATAGTAAATAATAGAGATTTGGTCATATGTCAATAAAGCAAGGAATTGGACATTGGTAAAAAAAATATATGATTGACAAGGGACTGGCATGCAGGAGGTGGTTGATGCCTGTAATCCTAGAACATGGGAGGTAGAGGACAGAGAATCAGGAGTTCAAATTCATCCTCGGTTACAGGACAAATTAGAGGTCAATCTGGGTTGCATGAGACCCTGTCTCAGAAAAGACTAAGAAGTTTGACTGATATGATGCTATTCTGGTGAACTACTGGTCTTTAGTTCTGAGTGTCCACAGTACTAGGAACAGGATTAGTTCTTGGTCCTAGGCTAAAAGAGTTATCTCATGGGAATGAGAGTCAGAGTAACTCCTTGGAATTGAGGTGTCTTTATCTGAAGGCATATTGGCTTCAGGGATGCTGAGGGGATACAATTGCAGAGAACTGGGAGGTTATTATGGAGATTGCCTTTCTATGACATGTTGCTATTATCGTCATCTTCCCTGAAAAGGAGACTGTAGAGATTTATTAATACTTTCCATGTCAATACCACAATCAGGGTCACTGATTATCATGATGGAAACTCCATGAATCTGGATGTGCTGGAAAATATCAGACAAAATTACAATTCCTGCTGTTAGTGGCAGGAAGCATCTGTATTGGTTGGTATTGCCAGAGGCACCCTGGGCAGTTTTTTAATCGGGATTTTTGTGCTTGAATTCCTATCTGGGATACTTCTAAGGGACTTCTTTTTAAAAAATTCATACAGCTTTCTGTAGCAAGACTTAACCAGAGTGAGAAAGTCTTTGAGGAAAGAAGTCTGAGCTTAAGCAATGTCAAGAGGCTTAACTTAGCATAAACATCTCAGTGGGACACATTTCAGAAATATGTGTTCCTTCTTCAGCAGAAAATTGAGATTTAAACATCTCTGTTTGGTGGCCATGACAGTATGTATCATGTATACAATAGCAAATATTAAATTACAGGATCACTGATACAACAGAAGCCATTTAAAGAACATAAAAGTTTTGACTGATAGAGACATATCTCTGAAAGTTTCAGTTTGTCTGCCGTCCCTCTGTCCCTTCTTTCCCTGCTGCCTGTCTACCCTGAAGAGAAGCTATGCAGCCACCATGCTTTGCTCAAGAGCACTGAGCAAACAACCATATACTGAACCCTCTGAAACCATGGGACAAAATAAATCCTTTTTCCTTGAAGTTGTTTTCTCAGGTGTTTTTGTCACCTGTGTGTTTGTGTGTGTGTGTGTGTGTGCGTGTGTGTTTATGTGTATATATATATATATATATATATATATATATATCGAGAAAGAGAAAGAAACTTAAATATAATATGTTCCTACCTCATAATCTCCCTCTCCCTCTCTCTCCCTCCCCACCTCAGGTCCCTCCCTTCCTCACTCCCATCTTGTTCTGCCCTCCCTCTCATCAGTTTTAGCAGTATCATCAATACTGCTATCTCTAATCTCAATCACAGCACCTTCTGTTCTTGTCAGAACAGATTAAGTGTTAAAGGAGCAGGAGCTTGAATGTTTCTGGTTAGGAATGGGAGAAAGAAAGCTACCTAAGCTCCTAATTCTATTGCTGTTTGTTGTCTGCTTCCACTGGGGTGTGTGTGGAATGCCTTCTCCACAGAGAAAGGAAAGCTATGTGTTAATTACTACAGAATTAGGAAACTATCAGATGTCTTGCTTGTCTTTATTGCTCTGATGCCCCAATTTGAAACTTGCAAATAAAAAGCATTTTAAGTGCAAAGATGCCGTTTTACTAACTTGCAAAACATATGGCCCTATCTGAAAGACACACATAGTCAGAAATCACATAGGTTCAGTGCAGTCTTTCACTCTGTAGCAACTTTTCAGCAATGCAGGCCAGCACTAATACAAGGGAGGCCGGGAAAAGTACTGAGGTTTGAAATCATATTTAGGTTTCTTTCTTTCACTTTCAGTTAATGTTAGATAAAGACTTCAAAGACGGATATAAAATTTCAAGTGGGGATACTAATAAAGCACCCTGATCTTGGAAGGCTCTTTACATACAAGGATTGCTTGTCTTTTGTTAGAAAAAGACAGCAAAGGGAGCCATGTGCATAAGGAAGAGGGTTAGTATCATAGATGGTCATATTCATAAACTTGAGACTACCTAGAAGCTTCAGACATGCATTTGAGAATTTGGAGCATCTGACAGTTGAAACAGAATTGTTTTGGGATTTCTTTCATACCCTGCCAAGGTTCTGTTCCATCAAATCAGTATTGGCCTTTCTTAAGTCTTTCAGAGCCTGGATGTTAATACAACCAGAATGGATTACAGTGACAGAAGAATTGAGGAGGCTGACACACTTTCATTTAATCCTAATGATTCTATAATTAAGTAGACTATAGGCCAACAGATATCCCCCAGAAAGTTACAGGTTTTATGCTAAGAAATGTGTCAAGGACATTACTGTGCCTGTGGAGTCTTAGTGAATTTTCCTGCAGTTTTTCATTTACAGTGGCTTTGTATTCTTGCCTCTCTACTAAGATAATTATGTCAGTCACAACACCTATTTAATGTGGGTTTATAAAGTACATTTAGAGTAATTTGGAAACATTGCTAATGTTCTAATATCATTCTTGGGAGATCATTTAGGATTATCCTTTCAATTTTAAACAGGAAGAGGTTAAGCTATAGAGAAGTTGAGTAATTTGTCTTTAGCTGCTAAACAATAGGAGTCGACATGAGAACTCTACCCTCCCCATGACTTTATTCACCATGTCAAGTACCAGAGTTGAGTCACACACTGCAAAGAGATAAATAAAGCTTAGGTGGTGTGAAAAACAGAAAGAAATGTATTAACTCAAAAACCTACTGATAAACATGTATACAAGTACCTGAATATGAGTGCAAGTGTATAGTTGAGTACTATATAACAAGAAACAGTACCACACAGGAGAAACCTCCCTTCAAGTTGTTGGTCAGGGCAGGTGGTCCACGAGACTCCCAAAATAAGACAAGCTATTGTCCCAGCCATTGACAACTTCCCAGAACTTGATGATAAGATATTGATGAAGACAGGACATACTTTAGACAAAAGACTTGGAGCAATGGAACTGGAATGACCTGGAAGCATCCTCCCTAAAGACTAACTCATATTTCTAGAGGATACTATGCAATCTGTTAAGGCAGAACATCAACCAATGGTCCAACCCAGCTTCAAAGCCTAATAACCACAATAATGGCTGACAGAACTAACTATAGGGTGTAGTAGTGGCACTTTTATCTAGGTGGTAATCAACAGCTAGCTAATTGGACTTGAAGCCTTCTCAATGGATTGGAACTCACACGGCACTGTAAACACTGTAAACACACAAGGTAAATATACACGACTGGAGAGTCATGCATCCTAGAGAAAACCCTATCTCTGTCATATCTCTAGACAAATGGATTTTCTTACTGTATGCTAAATATGGATCCATATACTAACAGGCAAGTATACCATACACTACTCATCAAAGAAGCTTCTTTTTGCAACAGATGGAGGCTACTATAGTTTTCCACAACACAGAGAATATGTGCCTGAGAGGTGCCCAACCCTAAGTGACACATCTACAGTGGAACCCCTATACCCAAGGCTCATGAAATATAGCAGAACAAGGACTAGAGAGAATGCTAATGCATCCTTCAACTCTCACTAGTGAAGCCTCCTCATGCAACAGAGTGTGATGCACACAGATTGCCACATCTGGCCAAAGTGTAGAGAATAAGACACTGCAGAGTTATTGTCCCTGGATAGGACTCCTGTATTAAACTTCACCCACCTATGGCTCAGGGACCATTGTGGAAGATGGGTCGGAAAGATTGTAAAGGCCAGGGGTGGTGCATGAACATAAGGAAGCAAAGACTTTCAGAGCACTGGAAACCTGCTTATGTGAACTTGCAGTAATGGTGACAGCATGCAGAAGACCCGTATTGACTCAATCAGACCAAGCTCAGCATAGAACTGTGGAAATAGGCAGCAGGCCCGAACCTTTGCCGAGGAACTATGTACAACTGATTACTGCTGGATGAGAGAGAGAGAGAGAGAGAGAGAGAGAGAGAGAGAGAGAGAGAGAGAGAGTTGATCTTTATGGGAGATACTCTAGATATGCTGACTAGACTCCAGTGGGTGAATTTGCACCAAGGGACATTTGGGTACAAAAGCTTGACTAGATAGGGCTTAACATATATGACAGAATGCATGAAATCTGGTGGGGGGGCTATGAGGGGAGGAGGATGGAAAAGAGTTCTAAATATGATTAAGATTTCTTGTATGAAATGCACAAAAACTCAATAAAAATATACATTAAAGTTACTGAATTCAAAGAAACTTGGGAAATGACATAGTCTCATCTTACAGTTGATGTTTGTTTTGAAGATATTCTTACTCAGTATCTACTCTGCCTTTCATGATATAATATTCTATTTCTCCCCATTGTGAGATTATAATTAAAAAATTATTATTTTTATTTTCTGTGTAGGAGTGTATTGCCTGAATGTACATAAGTGCAGCCACGTGGTGGTCATGGAGGTCAGAAGAGGGCATCGGATCTCCTGGAATTGGAGTTATGGATGGTTGTCAGTCACCATATGGGTGCTGGGAACAGAACCCAGGTCCTCTGTAAGAGCTGTCAGTGCTCTTAACCATTAACCCATCTTTCCAGTCCTGTGAGAGTATAATTTTGAACTTGGACATTCAAACATTTTTCCTTCTTCCTCATCAAACACTACTTAACACCTTCAGATATTTTCTCCTAATAGTGAACACTTTACTGAAAATTTCTTATTTATTTATTTTGATTTTATATGTATGAATGTTTTGCTTGCATTTATGTAAATACACCTGGGTTGTGTAATACCTTCTGAGACCAGAAGAGGACATCAGGTGCCATGGAGGTGGAGTTAGGGGTGGATGTTAGACTCCATGTAGATGTTGAGAACTGAACCCAGGTCCTCTACAAGAGTAGTCAGTGCTCTTAACTACTGAGCCATTTCTCCAGACCCTGAACTCTTGACAAAGAATGATTTTCTTCCTAGCAGGTATGGTGATGCAAGCTAGTAATTCCAGCACTCAGGAAGCAGAGGCAGGTAGGAGGATTGCAGGTTCAAGGCCAGCATGGACTACATAGTGTAACCATGTTTTAAAATATGAGAGAGACAGAGAGAGAGAGAGAGAGAGAGAGAGAGAGAGAGAAATGAAGAGGAGAAAGGGGGCAATTCGCTGATCAGTAGTAGCTGGCCACATGCTTAGAGGTAAAAATTCATGGATTTCTGGCCTGTGCTGGGAAATTGAAAAGTTGGGTTCCTAAACTGCCTATTTTGAAGGAAGAAAGGAGAGGAAAGGCAGGGAAATGGAGGCTGGACCAAGAAGTTGGTGCTACTACAAGACTTCATCAATGTTGTGTCTACCTTTAGCAAGAAGATGGTCTACAGCGTTAACTCTCCAGTCCTTTGTAATCCTGGAAATAAAGCCAAGCCACTTAGCCTTGTTCCACAAATAGTGATCAAATTTTCCTATCTTACCATTCATTTCCTTTAGGCACAGGGTGGCTTCTTGCTCATCTGCTCAGTCTGTTAGAAGCTAGGCTCAATGGTCTTTTCAGGAAGTATTGCAGTCTGGTTGAAAGGAAAGGGCTCCAGGGTTGAGTACTGAATCAGTATTCTATAACCTTCTGTTTGGCTTCTGGGTTATGTTCTCCAGTCTTGAGGACAAAGGGTACGGAAATAGCCCAGCCAGTTGAATTGTTTAGTTAAATTTATTTAGTCAGACTTTCTTCTAGGTCGTTTAAGTGAAAAAGGAATGGGAATGACCAAGCAATGATTTTCAGTAAGGCTTAGCTTCACTCATTTTCTCCCTAGTAAGTTCCAGGATCCAGAGAACATTTTCTACTCTGATCAGACAAGCAATTATCCAGAAGAGCTTAGCACTGGCAGTCAAAAATGCAAGCCCACCTTGAACCACTTCCTGGTTTGCAAATAGAGAATAGCTAATTTAGAAATCATGACAGTCCAATTTAAATAAGAGAATTTAATGCAGTAAGAAAGAAATCAGGCTCTAAACAGGGATGGCACAAAAATAATGACAGCAAGGCAAAGGCTGGGCTCATCACCATCCGCTCCCTCACTAGTCTCAGAGGATGGCTGCTTGGTTAGCAAACACATGGAGTTATGAATACATTGGCATCAAGAATGACAATTTCTAATTCAAAGCCAGGAAAAGTTGTCTACACATAAAATGAACTTGGTTTTTAAATGCAGATATGTTTTATTATTAGAGGACATTCTTTTGCCTGTCATGTTAAATTTTATTTTTTATTCTTAATGTATAATTTTACTGAATTTTTGTGCATTTTATACAATATATCTTAAATATATTTAGACCTCCTCTCCGATTCACAACCTCCATAAGCCCCCTCATCAGATTTCATGCATTCTGTCTGTCATATATGCTAAGGCCTATAGGGTCAAACTTTTGTAACTTATTATTTTTATTTTATGTGTATGAGTTTATTGCCTGCATGTATGTGAGTGAACAGATATCATGCAGTGCCAACAGAGGTCAAAATAAGGCATTGGATCTCCTGGAACTGGAGTTATAAATGATAGTTAGCCAATATGTGGATGCTGGGAGCTGAACCTGGGCCCTCTTCAAGAGCAGTCAGTGTTCTTAACTGCGAGCCATCTCCGTAGTCTGAGTCAAGCTTTTGTATCCGGATGTCTGTCGGTACAAATCCATCCACTGAAGTCTAGTCAGACTATCTAGAACTACTCTTTTAAAGAAGATCAGCTCTTCCTCACCTATCAGTGATCATCTGCCAATAGTTCCTTGGCCAAGGTTTGGCCTGCTGCCCATTTCTGCAGTTCTATGCTGGGTTTTTTGTCTGATTGAGTCTGCCTTGATCTTGTCCATACTGACACCATTACTGCAAGTTCATCTGAGCAAGTTCCTAAAGGTCTGGAAGACTAAAGGACATAATCACTTACTTGTCTTCCAACTATGTATCTCTAGAACCCTGGCATGTGACAAGAGACTTATGGCATTGATGCTTTTTAGGGTACCATGGAGTCCGTAAATCTTGCCTTGAGTTTCATTTAGAGCATTCATTTACAACAAATATTGGATTAAAGGATGAAATAATTATCTTTAGATTGCCTTATTTATTACAAGCTTTAATAGAGAAGATTGTTTAGCCTGTAAGATGTAGGATTTTTCAACAGATAGATGGTTTAGCAGTTAACTTGTTGCTCTTGAAAAGGACCTGCATTTGGTTCCTATCATCCACATGACAGCATACAACCATAAGTAACTCCAGTTCTAGGGAACAGAATAACCTCTTCTGGCCTCAGCAAGCACTACATGCACGTGGTGCACATACATATGCACAGAAATACACTCATAAGCCTAAAATAGAAATAAATGACTCTTTAAAATACATCTTTAACGATATCTTATCTTTAAGATAGATAAAAGGAATATAGTTCATGGTGACCAAAAGGTTGTCATAGACTTCACTCACAGTGGCTGTAATGGTAGAAGAATTTAATTTCAATGTTAGAGAAGTCATCTTCAGTTCACAGTCAGAAGTTATGAGCTGCTCAGCTCTGCTATAAAAGTTATGTCGAGCATGAACAAATTATTTTTTATTTAATCTCTCACTTCTCACATCAATAAAATGAAAAGATGGACATGACAGTCTTTCCAGGTCTGATTTTCTATTAATAACACTTATTTGTTCATTCAAAAAATTATTTATGGGATGCCTACCATGTTGTGAAAACTACTTTAGGCACTGGGGATTCAAAAGTATGAAGAGTAGGTAAAATACCATCCCTAGAGAAGTAACAGAGGCCACACACACACACACACACACACACACACACACACACACACACACTCATGTTCGTATATCAGGTGGTGATAATACAGAAAGAGTCTTGAAGTACAGCATGACAGTATGAAGAAGCTGGGGCACTATTTTTAAATAGAGAGATCCAAAGGCCTACCGTATAAGTTAGTATTGGAATGGACATGTAAAGGAGAAACTATTCAGATTCCTGAATGAGGATCATTGACGCAAAGACACTGGAGCTATGTAATTCTTGAAATAAGTGAATATAGTAGTTGAGTGTATAGGTCAGTGATAGAATGCTTGCCTAGCCAGACAAAAAGATCCTGTGTTCCAGGCCCAGAAAAAAAGTAACAAAATAAACAACAAAAATCATTCATAAAAGGGCTGTGGATATAGTTCAGTGGTGAAACACTTGCCTAACATGTGCAAGTTCCTGGTTTCCATCCCCAGCATCTTAAGCAAAACAGAAAAAAAAAAAACCCGAAGATGTGAGTATGCTGGGAACAGATTAAATAAGAACAAATGATATGGAACGAGAGTAGAAGAAAACGAGCCAGATCACGTAGGGCTCCATAAGCACTGAGGAGCTTTGGTGGGCTTTGAGCAAAATGACATGGTATGTCTTATGTTTTAAAGTGTGATTATAGCTTATGGGGAAAATTACAGTATATGAGGGCAAGAGTGAAAGAGGAAAATTAGGAGTCTACTACAATGGACCAAGTGAGTTTATGCTGACATGAGCAGATTCTTAAAGAATCCTGAATGAGTCAAGGCCTAAAGGTTTTTGCCATGAACATCTTTTGAGTGCTGCTAGATTTGATTCTAGATTTGCTATTCATACTTCTTGAGCATAAGAGGCTTCATTTTTCCCTTTTGTGAGTTTCCTAACTTACAAAACCTTTTTTCAAATCCAAGTAGTGAAAAAATAACTGTAGTAAACAAATAATTGAGACTCTTGGTAGCACACATCTAGAGAGGTCTTCCCATCTTCAAGCTTGCAAATACTGTTGTATTCGGAGGACAAATGCCATTTTATTGTCTTCTGGGAAAATACCATACATCTTTGTATCATCAAAAAATATTTTTTGCAAAAAATTTTTGGGTTACTTATCAGGATGACACAACCATCTGTTTTGACACTGGTGTTAGAATACTTACTCTTTCATTGCATCAGATACATTTTCGAGAAGTACTAGGTATGGAGTCTAGGAATTGCATGCTAATTTGAGCACCCTATTACTGAGTTATAGCTCAGGCCTTCAAACACACATTCTTAATCTTGATGATTATGTAGATGACATCAACCAAAGAAGGAATTCGGAAATTATCCTACATATGTGGTCAATAGAGATGGAAGAATTGAAATGAGAAATAGCATATACTTGTCAAGTCACACATTTTCTCATTCTTATAAATGTCCTCAATATTTAGGAAATCACAAAAAATGTTTCCTCAAATAATCTGAGCCTTGACATCTTTTCTGAAGTAGGAACTCTATTGCTAAAGATGCAGGGAAAACAGCTTCATTTTTATTTCACCTGGGCTTATGTTATAGGCCTGCCTAGTCCATTTCTTTCCTTTGAACCAAGATGCTAAAGCACTTGGTTCAAAATGAATGAATAAATGAATAAATAAAATAACTTCAAAATGAATCATAACACATGGATACTCTTTTATACTAGAGAAATATTAAGACATTTTAAGTATCATTTAAATAATTTTGTACTTATGTGCAACAAAGCTAAAGGTCTTAGAATATACTTAACTTTGCTATTTGCTCCAGACTTGCTGTAAAGCTTCAAGTAAATTACTAATCTGTAATAAATCAAGGTGAACAGTTTTACAAAATGAGTATGCTTAATGAGGCTAATGTAAAAAGAACTTAGACCAATCAGTAAGAAAATATGAAGACTCTAGTAGAAAAAGGGATTAAATATATGATCAGTTGTTCACAGAAGAATAAAAAAAATGTCTTATAGTAGCAAAAGATGTTAAACACTGATTAAAATAAAAATCAAATATGGAGCTCTATAGATGGCTCAGCAGTTGAGAGTGATTTCCTCACATTAATTAATTAATTAATTGAACTAAGGTTCAAATCCCAGCACCCATGTAACAAGGCGGGATTTCTGCAAACACCTGTAATGCCAGCTCTGAGGGATCTTATGGCCTCTTCTGGTCTCTGTGCTTTAACATACACAGACAAATAAACAAAATAAACCTTCAAAACTCAAACATGGAGCCCTAATGGAATAGCATTTATTTTTGCCTTTATCAGACTGGCAAAGTTTTCCTTTCTAATGATTTTTGATCCATGATGGAGAGACAGCTACACTCTTGTACTGTTTGTATCCAAATTAAACAGCACACATACACATATTCTATGACCGCATAACCCCATTACTAGGGAATTATAAAAGGATATCCATAACAGCACTGTTTAGAAAAGAAAAGAACAATTGAACAACTATCCAACCCTGAAACAACTTAAATGCTCATTTATTAAAGGACCGTTAAATAAAGATGGCACATTTATACAAGGTAATGTCACCATTACAAAAATGCAGTATAGATCAACATTTCCACAGAGCATCCTCAAAATGTATTGTTAGGCGAAAAATCTTGTTGTAGGGCATTTGTTTAAAAAAAGTCTCTTTGTGTTACTTTTTGAATATGCATAGGCAATATCTAGGAGGATCCACACAAACTGTTCCTACACATGACTTTTAGGGAATTACGTTGGAGAGTGGGAAACAGATGTTTTACTTCTCATCTATTATATCTTTTCTTAGAGATAACACATATTACTTTTTATAACAAAAGCTCAAAAATAAGCAAATGAACATGAAGAAGAGTGGTGGTGACCACGAAGTCTGATCGTTGAGTAAGTTCACATCTTCTATTGAGAGTTAAGAAATTAGAATGGGGAGAGAACATTGAGGAACTATCACATGCCTTTGTTTTGCTTGAGTAGGCAACCCAAATTGTTCTAAACTCTGGATGTCATTGTGAGATATGCTGGGTGATGTGGAAAATGCTTATCAGCCTGGTGGTCTCAGTGTAAAACTTTTATGATGATAAGTGCATGCATTGGAGCATCTATGTTTATTTTTTGGTGACAGGGTCTTACTATGAAGCCCTGTGTGGCCTGGAACTCCTTTTGTATACTAGCCTGGACTGGAACTCACAGAGATTCTCCTGTTTCTGCCTCCCAAGTGCTGGTATTAAAAGCATGTGTCAGCATGCCTGACTCTATTCATATATTTTTAAATATTTTATTTTATTTTATATATAAGAGCGTATTGCTTGCACTGAGGTAGGTTCACCCATGTCATGCAATACCTGTGGAGGTCAGGAAAGGGCATCGGATTCCCCTGGAACTGGAGTTACAGATGGTTGTTAGCTACCATGTGGGTACTGGGAATTGAACCCGGGTCCTCTGCAAAAGGAGTCAGTACTCTTAGCCACTGAGTCACCTCTCCATCCCCCTTTGTTCATACTTTTAACCCAAATGTCGACCCACAGTTCTGAGATGGACAAGAGAGCTAGCTGATAGTAGCTGAAAGCATCACATCACATAGGCTGTCTTGCAAGAGGAGAGGGAATTAGAAATTGTGTTCCACATCTTCAGAACGTACTGCGGGTTATCATCACACTTTCCTGCAGAGACAGGGAAAGGAAGATGAAAAGCGGAGGGTGATCTATCATTGGTACCAACTTTCATTTGGCTGCCTTTGGAAGGTCCCGTCAGTGCCTTTTTGGAGGGATGGGGTGGGGATAGGGTCTCATGTAGCTCATACTCCCTCCTCTACCTTACCTACTACCACATTCAGATTATTTTCTTTTTATTTTTTTACCTTTTTCATTTTTTGACACTTCTTGTTCAATGATGCAAACCTAGTAACCTGAGACTCATCCTGGGAACCCCAGAAGGAGAGGATTGACTTCATAAAGTGCTGTTTTCTTAATGAATTCACAGTCCTCTTCGTTAATGGATAGGTGACAATAATCCTCTGAATGCAAGGTGAAACAGGAAGACTTCCTTGGTTCAAGCTCCTTCTGATCATGTTCCTTCCATTCCACTGAGAATTTCACAGAACTTACATGCTTCTTAGAACAGAGAACAGTTTGTACATTGGGCTCACTTAATATTGCTGGTGGCAACACTATTTTTGAGTTTATCAGTAGATACCTGAACCCAAGGAGCAAAAGATAAGGATTCACAAAAAAGAAAAACAAAACTAGAGGCAATGGTCAGAGAGGAAGAAGTTTAGCTAGCGAGGGAGGCATCATGTCATGGAAGCCAAGAGATAAAATCAGGACACATATAGAGAAATGGGAGGCAATAGGAAAATTTTACAAGTGATGGATATGTTTACTACTTTGATAGTGCTTCAGGCATATGTTCAAACTCATCAAACTCTTCCATTAAATATATTCAGATATTATGTATTATTTTATCTCAGTAAATCTGATAAAACATGGGATGTAGAGATTGGGCATGAATGTGTGGGATTAGGGGAAATAAGAGTGTTGACAGAAGAAATGTAGAGGATTCAAGGAATGATATGTGAGTGAAAGTAAATTATAGATGAGTTGTTATTCAGATTATTAAAAAGATAAAGACTCTATTAAAAAGATTAAGGCTCTGTACTCTAGCATTGAATGAGATTTGTAGACTAAGCTCTTTAGGTCCCCTCTCTGTGATCTGGTCACCTTTGTGCAGGTACTCAGTGTCTCCCCTCCATAATGTACAATCTTGTCTTGAGACCAAGGGCCAGACAGAACCAGAAATAAATAGTGTCCTCTTGCTGGTTTTCTATAACCTCAATACAAACACTTATCAGTGTTGTTGAGATTTAATCTTTCTAGCTCATCTATGATACCAATTTTAATTTGGAGCCATCTGCCACAGACAAATGAGTAATTATGGCAGAGCCCAGAGGGGCGGGCCACAGGGAGAAGGTTGGCTTAGCCTCTTTCTGGATGCTTGCATTGACACAAGTAACCAAGAAAGAAAATTACTTGGGTGGGTTGTTGATGCATTGGCCAGAAACTCTACTTCCCCATTGTTCAAATCTTAAAAACTTGAGACAAAAGAAGGATGACTTTGAGAACATCCAGCTACCCTGGCAGCAGGAGGTAGACCACTGTCATCCAGGTCTGCCAGATCTGTGATCTGTGATCTGTGATCTGTGATCTGTGAGCTGGGCCATTTCACTCTTCAACCTGCCCACATACAGTATTGATGGTGCCTTGTGACCAAGGCCCCTTGTCATCTGGTCATTGCATATAATATGACATGCCAAGGCAAACTGAAGGAATAAATCTGAAAATAATCATTATTACCCTCAGTCTAACATTTAAATTTTTCTAAAGACTTTGAAATGTTTTAGTCTTAGTTATTCCTCAAAACAGGTCTCTGGATTACATAGGGGTTAGATACTGATAGCTTCATTTTACAGAAGATGAAATGGAGATACAGAGTGATTGCCTTCTATCCTCTCAATCAGTAGTTTTCAAGTTGTGCTGACTCCTCAAGTATCAAGGAGATATAAGTGTGTGTGTGTGTGTGTGTGTGTGTGTGTGTGTGTGTGTGTGTGTGTGTATGTCTGAGTCTGTACAAGTGGAATTTGGGTATAAGCTGCATTTAGACGAACTCAGCTCCATTTACATTGTTTCAAATCTCAATGAGATTTCATTAATGACTCTGCTGCTAAAAATGTTTGAAAACCACTTATTTAGACCAGTATATCTCAGAGACAGTGTAGTTTGTTGAATCATGGCCATCCGTAAGCTATGTTCAAGTTATACTACACTTGAGTGTGATTTCAGTTGGGAAAAGAGACTTCTCAGATGTAATCAGAAAAAGATGGGACCCCTTGATTAAGGTGGATCTTAAATTAGAAGACAGATATCTTTGTAAGAAAAAGAAGGTGAAGGTGCCTCAGGGATCCACCTTACTCTGCCTCCCCACCCCTGAGTGTTAGTACTGGGGTTACAAATGCATGTCCCTGAGTCCAGGTTTACATGAATGCTGGGAATCTGAACCCATGTCCTCCCTCAACCTCGCACAGCTGGAACGTTACTGACTGAGCCACGTCATTTGGATGCACACATAAGACATACAAAGAAGAGCAGTCTGCAGCAATAGAGGTGTAAACTGAAGTGATACAAATATATAAGGGACATCGGGGATTGCAGACAACTTGCTTGTTCTAGCAGACTTCCCCCAGAAGGCGTCAGCTTTACTGTTACCTTCATTATAGACTTATGACCTCGTACCCTGTGGGATAATTAATTTGTTTTAAGTCATTCAGTTTATGGTCATTTGTAACGATGGCCATAGAAAATAAATACCGAGAGGCACATGGATCTCTTGCCTAGAAACAGGTAGATATGGGTTTGTTAAGATGCCGGTTTCAGGACTAAACCCCCAGATTCTGGTCCTGTAGGCATGTATTTGAGGTTCAGGAACCTTGATTTTGTGATTTCTCATATGCACAACAAATACCTCTGAGTTGTTGTTGTATATATGCATAGATACCAGATTCTGAATTGTAGCTGGAGCTGCTTTCCCGCTGACAAGGCTCCCCTAGGGCTTCCCAAAGCCAATGGCCTGAAGGCAGGAAGCAGAATAGAGAAAAAATAGAATGGCATCAAACTTTCTCCTATCCAAAAACTTTGAATTCTGAGACCTCAGAGACTCACAAAGCCTCTTCATTGTCAAAATCGACCCCTGAGGAAACAGACCATGATTGGTAGAAAAGTGGGCCAAAAGAGTCAGAATCTGGAGCAACAAGAAGACTGCATAGTAACACATGCACAAACACACAGTTATGCACCTCTGTTTGGTGTACAGTTGTCTAACTGAAAGGATATCACCACTTTTGCTCTAAGATTTGGTCCCTGTTGAAAGTGCATGACTCTGTATGAGTGCTGATACCTGAAGCCAGGGACAGTCATTTATGCTGGGCCTGTGATCTTCACTAGAAAAAAGTTTTGATTATGACTGAGAAGGGGGAGGAGCATAAACTGGACGGGGGTAAGGGAGGAGCACGGGGAGCCTTGCTGCCAACCTGGAGCTAAAGTGTTTGCCCAGTAACCCAAAGATGTTCCTGATTTATTTTCTGGGGATTGATGGAGGTCAGTTGTGCTTCATGTCATTGTGAGACTGGAGGTGGAATGTTCTAAGAAAAAGATTAGCTGTTCAGACTGTGTGTGTAGAAAGAGTGTCTTCCTATAAGTGGCCTGCCCAGTTGAACTCAAAATCCTTTAGGAGGTCTATGATTGCTCACATCCCAGCTTGCTCTCAGGTAAACAATTCTTTTTGCTATCTTGAACAAAGACAGTGCTCTCTAGCGCTGTGACAGCCTGTTGTTATAGTTACTGACATATGACTTATCGCAGTAATTGTCAGAGCAATGGAAGAAAATGAAATTTAGTAGAAGCTGATAGTGGGGGGCTGGGGAGAGGGAAGAAAGCTGTTGACGAGACTTAAGAATGGAACTTGTTACCTTTAACCTACAATATGATAGCTGAGTGTGGACAAAGGAGGGATAACAATGGTAGTGTAAAAAGGCTCCTGGCAAAAATCAGCCTGAAACAAGAATCTTCACCCAGGTTTCAAATGCCTGGCTTTCTACCATGAGTAACTTGTTCCTATTAGCTATGTTCTGCCTCTTCCCAAATTATGATTTTAATTAAAAAAATAAAGACTTTTAAGACATTTTTTGCCATTATTCCTACCATAAATGAGATCATGTCCTAAATTGTGCTTTAGAGTAAGTTTAGCTGGTGCTTCCCTTCCTGACTGGCAGCATCTCATCATTTACTAGAGCACAGGGAAAGATGAGAGAAATGGGACCTATCAAATATGAACTTGGCGTATATACTCAAAACTTAGCTAAGAGACTTTCCTGTGCTCTCTTCTACCAAACAGTTATGAAGTGAGGCTAAATGTGATTGAATATGAAAATCCCCAAAGTTATATTTTAAAGAAAGTCGTATGCTTTTATGGAATATATACTTAAAGCCTTCATGTCCCTTAGCAAATATTTATATAGCACCCTTTATCTAGTAGGTTTTGATTCAGTACAGATAAGCATAGAAAGAATTGGGCATTAGAATTATATCTCAAATTTAAGGAGATTAGTCAGTTCTCTAAGTAAGGCTAACCAATAGTATAAGGTGGTGTGAGATTGGTGTCAAGTGAAAGGAAGAGACAGTGGGCTGCAGAAATTCTGAGGTGGGTACTTGGGAAAGTCTTAGTATATATTTAACCCATTAGGTCACCTAGGCACTTAACAGGGTTCTGGGGGATGTGACACAGAACAAATCCGTTTTGATGAGACTGATAAGCTGGATTAGTAAGAAATCTGTTCGCATTGTTCTGCTTCCTTGTTCATCTGAATCCCTCAGATCTGTTCTTTCTAGGGAGTTCATCCACCTTCCATTCATTTGCCCCATCTCAGAATTCCTGTACTAGGAATCATGACTTACCTAGACTTCCAGAAAATCAGAGTAGCTTAGTGGATAGCTTCTTAAACTTTTCCACTCACAAACTCCTTTTACTCAAGAAATTTTATTTAACCCCATGTATATAGGTATATAAAATAGGCACACAAGCCAAAATTTGGTGATACTAAATCAAAAAGAAATTTAACCCAAAATAATGCTCATATACTAATGAGATGGATATGCTTGTTTATTTTTTGCATAAAGAATTAAATCTTAGCTGAATATTCAATACCATAGAATCTGGTGTTTCTATATAAGAACAGAAACCCTGGAATGTACAATAAAAACACAGCAGTTCATATCATACATAACCTCAAATCTGAGCTGGGGTGTTTTAGGCAGTGTTGTTGGCAATGTACAGAGTGCAAACAGATGTCTGTGATCAGAACCAAGGCAGTGACATCGTGCTCTACAGCATGGATGAACACTGTCCAAAACACCCCAGGCTTGTTGCATGTTTGAGTGTGAAACAATTGGCTCTTTTATTATTGTGCAATCAGAAGGCATATTAGCGTTTCCAATTTTTAAAAGATTTATTTTCTTATAATCATGTGCATGTGTGTATATCTTTATATGTATGTGCACATGAGTGCATATGCCTGAAGAGACCAGAAGAGGGCACCAGATTTACTGGAACTAGAGTTACAGGTGGTTGTGAACCATTTGACATGAGTACTGGAAATGAACTCTGGTCCTCTCTCTAAGGGCAGTATGTGCTTTTAAACATTGAGCTATCTCTTTACTTCCTGTTATCTGAGCCATGTCTCTAGCCCCTCTTGCAGAATTTTTGCAATGCCCCCCATGCAGTTGTGTGACCATGGTGTAGTAAAGAGCTTGAATTCCAACACTGACACTTACTGTGATCTTGAACAATTGATCTAATGATCCTGTTTGTCAGTGGCAACATGAGGATGATAACAATAAAATGTAACTATCAGAGTCACCGGGAGGATTAAATGAAGTAAGTCAAGATGCTTATCCAGTGCTAGTTGCATATTACTTACTCGTCACAAGAATATTTACCAACTACCTGTGATATTCTGGGCATTTTTTTCTGGTAGTGTGATACAACAAGGAACAAGAGTGATGAGTTCCTTACTTTCTCTGGGGCTATGTTAAATACTAATGGGGAAGAAGGGGATTTAGGCTAAAGTGGTCCTCATTAGAAGTTTAATGGATAAAACCATCATATCTTGGACATTCAGCCTCCAAATCGTCAAGGAAAATGAAGCCTTTTCATTTTATAAAGCACACAGCCTCAAGTATTTTGTCAAAGAAATAAAGAACAGAGTAATATGAAAAGAAGACATTGATGTTACTGAGGGTATGGACAGAAATGAAAGTATTATTATCCTAATTTAGAAACTATAAGCCAACCTCAATGTTCAGGATGGCTTCAGAGAAGCAAAAAGAATCAAGGCAGGGGAAATAATGGGAAAATTTTCATCTTAGGGTAGGACAGTGAATCTCAAAACTGAGTATGCATCAAGAGTTCCCTGGAGGGCCTGTTAAGGCACACCTTCTTGGGCAACATCGCAGAGCTTATGACTTAATAATCTTGTGGTGGGGGCTTAAGGCTTTGCATTTTTAATGCGTTCTCAGGTAGTGCTTCTGCTGTCGATCTAAGGGCCATCCTTTGAGAACCCCCTATTAAGAGAGAGATGACCAGAGCGGTGCCATACTAGTGGGAGATCAGCTAGAGAAGAAAGAAAGAGGGATAAAGTACAGGGCTTAGGGTTAGGACATGGGGCAAGATTTGCAGAATCAAAGATGATTATGGAGTGTGAAACCTAGGAGCCCTGGAGTCATAGTACCAAAGTTCCAAATATTTGGGAATAGACTTCAGTCACATAATAGGTATGAGGAAAAACATGTGATGCCATATATATATATATATATGTATATATATATGTATATATATATATTTGTGTGTGTGTGTGTGTGTGTGTGTGTGTGTGTGTGTGTGTCTGCATGCCTGCATAGTGGCACTCAGGTTTAAAGTCTTGTCTGCAGAAGAGAAGCTTGTCAGGGGAAAGCTCAGGTCTGTGTTTGGTCCCTTATAGAATGTAATGTTTGAGTAAAGGAAGAATATGAAGATAGAATTGGAGGGTGGTGGAAAAAGAAATCAGAAAGAGTTTCCATATTCTAGAAGTGAAGAATATGCCCGAGTTGTTAAGAATTGAATATATATGGGCAAAGAAGAAAAAAGAAAAAAGACTAAAAATGAGCATAGGTCACTCAGGACAGCTCTGGGACAATGTTGGAGAAAACTGATATAATTTCTGAGCTTGGACTTCTCAGTGCCAGACTTCTTAATCTTTCCTTTGGACTGCTCTGGTGCCCTGATGCTCCTGGTTAGTTTACAGCCTATTGGGAATTCTCTTACCTGCTTCTCTCCACTGGGTTTCCTGTAGCTGAGCAGAAGCTCCACAGCTCCTACCACTTCTTTGCGGATGGCGTAGAGTAATGCATCACCCACATACACACTGTGATTAAGTAATAGCTCCATGATCTCCAAGTTCTCATTCTCAATGGCAATTAACAGGGCACTCCTGCCCAAAGGATCCATGCAGTTGATGTTGACATTGTAGTAGATCTCGGCCTCCTGCAGTGCCTGCTTCACAGTGGCATAGTCTCCCTTCTCCACAGCATTGAGGAAAGCCTTCTCTTCAGCAGAGAGCTCTGTCTCAGCCCTCACGATCTGTAGGGGGATGCGGTCTCTGTATGGTGAGTAATTGACTTTCTTGTAGTACAGCTGGGCCATGGTTCATAGGAATTTAGAAATCTAAGTGGAGAGAGAAGATCAAAGATATTTTTAGTTTCCTGAAGGTTTCAAATGGCCACTTATAGAAGGCAGCCCTTCTAACCAGATTGGAAAATCCCTAAGTGTTTTAATGACACTATTATTTTCCCTATGCCAATGAGTATAGCAGCAAAAACCCAGACTTTCAGGTCAGAAAGACTTGGCCTCAAGCACTGATTTAATGCCCATGAGCTTTGCAGTCTTGGATAAGTCACTCAAACCCTCTCCCTTTTTAATGCGTTCTCAGGTAGTGCTTCTGCTGTCGATCTCCCTTGTTACTAAGATTATCCATATTAATAATATCTTAGGAGTGACTGCATCCTGTTTACCAAGTCTTGTGCTGGAGAATAACTTCTACCTTGAAAAGACATTGTGAGAGTTAAAGGAGGTATATATTTTTAGCACAAGTGGCACAGAAATCACCTAACACAGCACAACAGAGTTCTGTCCTTCCTTCCCTTCTGCTGCTGAAAATCTTCATGGTAATTCTTCTGATCAGTGATGTGAAGTTGGGGGTCATCTGTGGCCAGCTTCTTTTGAACTTAGGGTCTGTAGGTCTGCGCTAATTTTCAACACTACATTTGCCACTCTCTTAGATGCATATGCCAGATGAAAACACTGATTTAGGAACTGGGGGTTCACAGATCAGTTTGAAGAGTGCTTGCCTAGCATCCACAAAACATTGTGTTTGATCCCTAGCACCACACACACTGGCTGGTGGCACCTACCTATATTCCCAGCATGCACAAGGTAAAGGCAGGAAGATCAGAAAATCAAGATCATCCTTGGCCACATGGTGAGGTCAAGGCTAGCCTGGGATACATAAGACACTGTACAAGAAAAAAACAACATAAAAGAAAAGGAAAAATAAATATGATTTTAGTGCTAATTAGAGCCCAACTTCTTGCTGCTCCTCACTGGGGAAGAAGAGATATTGACTCCAACAGGCCAGTGTCATCTGCAAAAGATAAGCATGTACTCACTCCCTCTGCCAAATCCTGGTTTCTTTCTGCCGTTTCTCCAAACCCTGAAGCTAAGAGATTTGAAAATCAATGATTTAATTCTCAGAAGTGAATGGTCTGTTTTGTTTGTCCCAGATCTAAGGCTAGATCATACTTAATAGAATTGATTTTAAAGTAAGAATCTATTTACTGAGCTCTTACAATGTGTTTAAACTTTCTCTGGAATACCGAGAGATAAAAAAGCATCTTTTCCTCCATTCACACACTGAATCACAGGGCAAAGCTCTTGCTTTGCATTTACAGATCAAATTCACTCATTCCTCATTGACTCCTTGTACTGGCCCTATGAGGTAGGAAGATGATCCTCTCCAGGGGAGAAAGTGAAGGTTAGATCCATTAGCTGATTGGCTGTTCCCTCCCATCCCTGAGGTCTCCAGGCCCCTGTGGAGTTGGGATGAACTTATCTCAGTGCTTTTCATTAAGGAACTATTTTGCCAGTGAAAGGAAATGGAAGTGTGATAAAGAGCCCCTAGTCTCATCTCCTGGATGTAAGAGAAGGCACGGAACTTCCACAAACATTTACTTCACTCTTTCAGGTAATTACATCCCTTCTTTGGCAGAGGGAGAAGTATATATTATATCAAGTGGCATTTGCAATTCATGTCCTTGTGATCTTCTGGGAAGTTAGTATTTGAAGATGAGTGCTGCCTTTTTCCCTGAACAAACCAAATGACAAATTTCTTTCTGTGTTGAGCTCTCAGGAGAGTAAGGTACTGTTCAGCTCTCTAGAGAAGCACAAATACTGTCTTTTACTGTTTTCAAAAAACTCAGCAGTGGTTAAAGAAAAGCAGCACTTAGAGGAAGCATTTGTTGCTAAAGAGTAAATGACTTTAATAGTACTAATTGTAGCCTTCTGTCTGCCTCTATGTTGTCAACAAAAAGTGGGAAGCCAGAAGAGTGTGAGCCCTGGAAGGGAGCCTTAACAATCCACAGGCTTCTGTTACAAAAGTTTACTTCATGAACAGAAACACACCGAGCACTTCCAGTATGCCCAGTACACTGTGAAGGAATATAACTGAACTGGTGCAGCCTTTACCGTCTCTCACCTGCACTACTGACGCCATTCTCTTCCTCTCCATTTTCCATTCTGCCATTAACTTATTTCATGAAGCACAACTTTGATTCAATTGTTCTTTTTTAATTGTTTTCTAATGTTCTCTCTCCCTCTCTCTCTCTCTCTCTCTCTCTCTCTCTCTCTCTCTCTGTCTCTCTCTCCTCTGTATGCGTGTATGCGTGTGTGTGAGTGTGAGTGTGTTCTGTGTGTGCTTACAGGCATATATACATGTGAAGGCCAAAGACTACGTCTGAATATTTCATTCTGTGCTTCTCTTAGCTTTTTTTTTTGAGACGATGGTCTGTCATTGAATCCAGAGTTCACAGATTTGGCTAGGTTGTCTGGTCAGCAAGCCCCAGGGATCTTCCTGTTTTCACTTCCTCAGGTCTGAGATTATAGGCATGTGCCACCATGCCTAGCTATTTATGTGGATGCCAAAGACCCAAAGTCAGGTACTCATGCTTATGTGGCAAGTAGGCACTTTACTAACTCAAACATCTCTCTAGCCCTTCCTGGAGTTAAATCAACACTTCTCATGAGTTCTGCAAGGTCTAGGCTCCTGTTTACCTCTCTGATATCATCTTAAGCCTTTGATCCCAGCCATAAGTGTTCAACTTGTGAAGATCTTTTCAATTATTCCAAGCTGTGAACCTTTTTCCTACACTAAGACATTTGAATACAGCCTATAACGTTCTTGACCTGCTCTTTTCATCTTTCAGGCCCTCCCACAATATCACTTCCATACAGCTTCCTTCATTGACTAAACTTACTGAAATAGTTCCTTCATAGTCTTTTCTCCGTGGTACTCTGCCCTCTTCTTCCTCGATGTTTGTCAAAATCTCTACTTAAGACTTCTTTATCTAACATGTTAATTGTCTTGTCCAAATAGCCTTAGCATTCAAGTGGGAGAACTGAACTAGGGTACTGTTTTTATGGCACCCACTCTTACTTAGTACACTGGCTGGAACACCCTGACACTTCATAAATACTTGATTGAATGAGTCATCTTCTATACTGTTCCCTTCTCTCTATCCATTCCATCTCAAGTTCTAGACATATTGAGCCATATTCTTTTTCTAACAAATTCTTTGTACCTACTCAATCCCATTCTCTCTACTTAGCACATCTCTTATGTTTTAGCACCTTGATCATAAACCCGTTTCTCTGAAAAACCTTCATACAATGTCCACAGAAAACCAGCCAGTCTTATAGTTCTCTAATGCTGCTTCGGTCACATTTTTCTTTTCTTTTTGAGGTTTATTTATTTTTAATTTATGTGTATGAGTGTGTGCTTGAGAATATGTATGTGCATCACATGCACTGCTAGCAGAGGCCAGAAGAGAGCATTGGATCTCCTGCTACTGGAGTTACAGGCAGTTGTGTGCCATCAAGTGAGTGCTGGTAACTGAACCCAGGTCCTCTGCAAGAGCAGTAAGTGCTCTTAATTGTTAAGCCATCTCTGCAGCCCCATTGGTCACATCTCTTCACAGACTGCATGCTTGTCTTCTTACTACTAGGGAAGTAATGATTTTGTCTCTGCATTCTCAGAATTCACACAGGTCTGGAACATGACAGGCAGTCAGTTAATGAGCATTTAAGGAACAAAAACAATTGAGTATTGGTACAGTTAAAGACTAATTATGTAGCACTAATTTGATACTTTGTGATCTCAGAAAAGGCTCTGAAAAAGGCTAGAGGGCACAAGAAATGACTTCATGGAGTTAATAACTTTTAAATTAATCTTTAGTGGATTGATTAAACATGCAAATTTGAGGACAGTCCTGCCCTACATAGGGCAAGATTAAAAGAGGTGAGATTGATCATGGTCTTACTGGAAGATGGTTATGGAGGCCAAGGTTAGACTAAGTTTTTCAGGCCATAATAATGCATAGGAATTAAAGGTGTAGTGCATAACCTCAGTTTTCCCATCAGAGAAATGCTGTCAGACATTCACCCATCTGCCACCATAGAAGAAAAAACTGGATAGTCTACTATCATTGTGTTGGGCTAAGCATTATAGGGAAAACTATGACCATCCTATGAAGGTACCACTGTGGGGGAAACAAGATACAAATGAAGGAAAATTAACCATTCCTCTCCCTAGTATATGCCAGGATTTATTCCAGGAGCTGGAGCAATAAAGATATAAAAATAATTATTATAGTTTTGAATAGTTAATGTTTCCTGGGCACTGTGCCAGGTAGAACTATCACTGCAACTGCTTCAAATGGTAATAGTTGTGAATGCAGCAAGTAGTGTCATTCATTAAATCCTCACAATGTGCCAGCTGCTGGATACATGGGTTAACATCATAAAGGAAGATGCCACTCAACTCATGATAATTTGAGACTTGAAGTGTAATTGGATGATGTATAGCCGAATCAAAATCTAGTCTTACATTTCACCTCTTACATTTGGGCGAATCTGCTCTACTTTGTTTCCAGTGATATGTGCTATGAGATGTCTCATAGAGAATCCTTCTGTTGAAAAACTTATCTACAGAGTTTTGCTTGACATAATAGTATTACAGAGCCACTCTTTGGCATTTAGACTCTACATCTCCAAAACAACCACTGGACACAATAATAAATCATATGGTTAACATCTACTAATATCTTACCATGAATTCCAGCATTAGGAAAGTTGTTATGTTGTAAATAAATATATCTGACTAGGGAAAATAAAGGAGAAAGGAGACACCTGGTCTCCAGCCTTGGGACCCTCTTTTAAGTATCCCTGCTTGTATCTACACCATGAACTGAAAATGAAGCAAAAATTCATTTCCCATGTTACCAGTTGACATACTGGCCTATGCAGCTGTTTTAATGACTTCCAATATTCCTAGTCCTCTTTCAGTCACCACTGCTGGAGGCACTTGGCCTTTAAAGCTTTTGACTTACTCCAGGCTGAGACCAATCTGTTCTCTGCATGCTTGCTCCTAGTCCTCCTCTGCCATTATGTCAAGAATAAGGAACTAAAGATGGGAACTTCTGGCACCTCTTAAGAATGTCGTATTGGGAAGATGCCACCTGGTGACTCTTTGCCTCTATATTTGACAGATTGAACTTCATCATCTTCAGCCAAGCACTGAGGTACATTTTTATGTTAAAAAAGAAAATGCAAAAATAAACCCAAACCAGCCTTTAGTTCATGCTATTCTGCCAGTGAACCCCATTGCCAGTAGAGTCTCCCAAGCATGAAAGATTAAGAATTCTCTAACAAGCTGTCTCAGAGGGCTTATCTTGTTCTGTCTTTCCTCTGATGCTGGCCAGAGCAGTTTGTCTAATGGTATCTGTGACATTTGTAGGATTAAATCATGCGATTTAAGAAGCTAAATCGATGGACTGGGCAGAAGGCCACAGTGTAAAGTGGCCTTGTCAAATTCCAGCCCAGATTTCTGCCCAGCCCAGGCCTTTGTCTGGGAGGAAGTCTGGATTTCCACCTAACTAAAAAGTTAGTGCCATCAGGGGGATCTAGTATCTGCACATGCCTTGTACCATGTGCCAGAAGGACTGGGGTTTTTAAGTATTAATTTTTTCTTATCTCAAACCATTATCGATCCCATCTATAGGATTGCACATGTCTTTGAGACCCTCTGAGGCAAATAAATTTAATCAGATAAATTTGTGCAATCTAAAGTATGAATAGCTGACAATATCATTTCAACAAATGATTTTTACTGCATGCTAAGCACTGTGATATAAGCAGGTAGCAATGGTTGAGCTCTAGGAAAATTACATATGAATAGAGACTTCAAACACCCAATACAAAAGAATGTCTGTAGTGCAGATTTCATGATCAAAGCCCTGGTATGGCCATGTCAGTGGAAAGGTGTGCGATGTTCACTTTCAGAACATTTTGGCTCCTTTCAAATTACCATTTGTTAACTTCCTAGTTTTATTTTATTTATTCTTGGATTTTTGATATAGCATCTCATTATGTAGCCCAGGTTGGCCTTGAGCTCATGTTGATCTTTCTGCATTAGCCACTTGAGTACTGGAGTTATTGAAATGAGCTACCATGCTCATTTCAAACTTCCCAACATTAAAGTAGTAACGGTAGCATTTTCCTGCCAAGTTCAAATCTTTATCCTCCTGAAAGGTATTCTATAGGTCATCTAGGATAAGCTCCATCTCAATAGAAAGATCCCATGACAATATCCTTGTTAATGACTGACTATCTGATTAATGAGCTCTGGTACTGATGGGAAACAAATCACTTTCTTACTTCTATTGTGAGCAAACTCTTCTCTATATTCAGCTGAAATCACAAATTTCAGTTCCTAGACCTTATTCCCTCTGGCGCAACGTAAGTAATTTTTTTCTTCTACAGATAGCCTTCAAATATTTGATGTCGGCAATAATGTTTTTCTCTATGCAAATAGTTTCTTCTCTGGAATTAAGAGTTTCTTTTATAGTTCTTTAGACTACTTCTAGATTTCAGAGCATCCCCATGGCTTCTTTCTTGGGACTCTGTAGTTTGTTTCTCTTAAAAAAACAATACTCTGCTATGAATACAGTGCTCATCAAATTATTAAAATAACATATACTACACTGTGGATGCTTTTCTTCATTCATTTCATTCGTTTGTTTGTTCAGCAACATATAGTTGGGGTAATAATGTTGTAACATCTTGTTTTAGGAGGCATTTTATAGTGACGTATTTGCAGTATTTTGCTTTTCATGGATAAATCTTATCAGTCCAACAGTTTCATTAACAATTTATAAGTAAGTTACTATTTACCACTTCTTATGTGCCATGTGCTCTGCGTCTTAATTCTTGATACATATATTATTTACATTAATCCTCACTTTTAGACAGTTGTCATTATTTTCTCATGTAATCTGGATATTGAACATGAATAACAGAGAAGTTAAGTAAATCACAGTTATGACCCTGCAATCTACATTATTTTTTAAAATTTAAAAATGTTTATTTTTATTGAATTTTTGTGCATTTCATACAAAACTTCTTAGTCATCTTTATACCCACTCCCCCATCTGCACCTGCAGAGCACCCTCACACAAGATTTCATGCATTCTGTCATTTATGTTAAGGCCTATCAAGTCAAGTTAGTATACCCATATGTCAGTGCAAATCCATGCACTTACTTGAACGTAAGACCCTATTGCTGAAGATAGGACACGCATTAGATGCAGGACTTGGAGTAATAGAGCTAGAACTGACCTGGAAGCCACCTCCATGAAAACTAGCTCTCATAGTTCTAGTGGATACTATGCAAACTGCTAAGGGAGAAATCCAATCAATGATCCAACCTAGCTCTAAAGCGTAATAACCACAACAGTGACCAACACAACAAACTATATTGATGCAATAGTGGCACTTTTATCTTGGGGGTAATCAAAAGCTACCTCATTGGACTTAAAGCCCACAGTCTACTTTTTTAACTACTTCAATAAAGGTAGTTTTCTTGTAACTCCATAGAGCCTATAACACTATAGTATATGCTACTATATATTATGATTAGTATGATTAACAATAGTAGCCATTTAGTGTTTTACTTCAGTAGATGCTTGTATGTACCCACTCCTTGCCAGGTATAGAACATTTGGTAATAGAGAATACAGATATACATATAGAAATGACATAGCCCTTTGAATTTATGAAATTTTCCAGATGGAGAGATTGAAATCTGTAAACACTGGGCCTGGAGAGATGGCTCAGCAGTAAAGAGCATGTATTGTTCTGATAGAGGACCTGAGTTTTGTTCCCAGCTTCCATGTTGGGCCTCTTAAAATAGCCTGGAGCTTGAGCTACAGGGGATTTGACACCCTCTGATGGCCTTTTTGGGTAACTGCAATTACATGCCCAAACCACACATTGATACATAATTAAAAAAAAAAACTTGAATCTTTAAAAGTCAAAGGTTATTTTGAAAAATGAAAATACATTATGTGTGGGATAGAGATTCTAGTCTAAAGAGAACAAGTGGTCAACTCTCCCTGGGGAAATTAGTGAAGAAATCACAAAGGAAGAGATATTTGATCCTTGTCTTAAAGTTAGATGGGAACTTGCTTAGTAGCTATGCAGGGATGGGCATTCAAGACAGTGGTAGAGCAAACCAATATTCATAATTCTAATTCTTTGGAGAGTAACGAAACTAGATTTGTGAAGTTGATGTAATTCTGGCCAATGGGAGATGTGCTGCAGGGCCTCTTTCCTTGCCAGCTCCCAAATGTTGCCATTTGCATGTGACACTAAAGACTTTAGTGGCCATAACATGAGGAAAGCCAACCTAAGAGATGCAGCCTTCATGGTAAGGATGGTATAAACTGGGTTCTTCATGATGTGTGTGAGTTATGGATTAGCTACCATGAGTCCTGTTCAGCTTCTACACTTCTAGTTGTGCAAGATGATAGCTCCTTTTTACTGAGTCGTTTCTGTTACAAGAACTGATGAAATCTTAAATCATAGCATTTTCTAAAATATAAATTACCAAAATTAGACCACAGAGAGATAGAAAGCTGAACAATAGTCACATTAAAATAGTCTGAAATATCTACCAATTACAAGTCATTCAACTCAGATGACTTTATTGCTGTGGATAGAACTTTAAAATACACCTAATTTTCTTGATATTAAAATATTTCAGATCACAAAATGTGTGAGCACTCATATTAATTCTTTATAGCTAGAACATCTTAATGTCAAAACCTAATAAAAATGCTGCAAAATGAAAACTATATATCAACTTCAATCATGATAACTGTAAGAATTCTGAATAAAATGTTAGCTATTCACCCATTTTACTTAAAAAGTCTAAGTTAAAATAGAAATGAAGTAAAATAAAAATGATTACCTCAAATACATAAAATGATTACCTTAAATCAATAATGGACCCACACTTAAGGACATTTGGGGACAAACTCAGACTCAGTGGGCTGTACTATTGAGATAAGAGTACATTAACTTGGGTGGGGCCAGAGGGGGATAAGTAGGTAGGGATGGGATCTAAATACCATCAAAATAGAGTGTATGAAAACCGCAAAATTTCAGTAAAAATAAATACAGTAGCTTCTAAGCTGCTAAATCTATTAGAGTTAAAATGAAGAATAAAAGATAAAGATGATGCTATTAGCATTGAACTTTAAAATTCTGAAAAATGTTACAAGAAGTACATGAAACTATTATGAATATCTGAGCAGAAACAAAAGTACAATTATATGCAGATAATATACCTATGCAAGAAAATGTCTAAGAACTTTAAAAAACCTGTTAGAAATACAAGAAATTTTGGTGAGGTGATAGAATTCAAGAAAATTTGCAAGTATACATATATATATATATGTATATATATATATATATATATATATATTAAAGGCAGCATAATAGAGTAGGAAGGGTTAATCGGGGTGGAGAATGAGAGGGAGGGAGGACAGAGGAAGGAGTATGGGAAGGGATAACTAAGACTAAAAGCCTTTACAATAACCCATGTGGAAACTACCTACTACTATATAAGCTTCTTAAAGATTATAAAACGAGATTAAAAGTAGTTACCATACAACAATGGGGCATCGCCACTATTAGACACCACAGGTTAGCAAATTAAAAGCCCAGTGCTAGGGATGGACTCCCTCTTTTTTGAAGCTGTTGATAAGGGGTCCCATATACCCTCAAACAGTCCTGGTCATTGCCCCTGCTCTTGTTTATCCATCAGAGTTTGATGACAAGACTCTATTGATGAAGATACTACATACATGAGCTATAGAACAAAGAAAGAGAAATCAAGCTGGTATGATTTCAAAGCTTCATCTCGACTACATTGGTAATATTTCATAGTGCTTGGAGTTGCTATTCAAGCTACCCAAAGACAAACTTAGTCATCAGGCTCATTGAGGTATGAATCATGAGTGCTTCAACAACAATTGACCTGGCAAGACATGACCTCTGGTACAATGGTGTCATGAATACTGTGGAAGTTACCAATCATTTCCTAATTGGATTTAAGTCCATATCATAAGAGAAAGCCCGTACCTGACATTTATATCAGACCTAGGAATATGTGGCTAGACAGGCCACAGGGAAAAGTGGGGAACCTCCTACTTTTAATCTGCTAAATAGATATAGTATTAAAGTGACTCTTAATGACTTATTGTTATCCCCATAAGTTAATGCACCTTTCAGATCTCAGCAGAGAGGCTTCCTTATGTAACAAATGGTGATCAGCACAGAAACCCACAACTGGCCAATGTATAAAGAATAAAGACTGCAGTATTCGTCCCTGAATTGGACACCTGTATCAAACTTCTGCCTCCAAGGGCTCAAGGATCATTTCAGAAGAGTGACAGAAAGATTATGAGCGTCAGAGGTGGTGGGTGACCACTAGGAAATAATTTCCCAGACAGCTGTGCAGCTCATATGAATTCACAGCAAAGATGACAGCATGGAAAAGTCCCACACAAACTCAAACCAGGCAAATTTTGGGCATAGACATGCGGAAGTAGGTAAGAAACTCAGACCTTACCTGAAGAGCTGCTGGAGACAAACAGTTGGCAGAAGGCAAGATTCAGTCTCTTTCAAGGATGTGACTCTTGGTAGATTAATCAAGCTCCAGCAGAAGGATTCCCACTGAAGGACATTTGGGTACACAAGCTTGGCTCTATAGACCTTTATATTTAATAGAGTACATGAAATTGTGTGGGGGTCATATACAGGGGAGGAAATCTAAATACCATCAAAATATACTGTATGAAGTTTGCAAAAATTCAACTAAATAAAGGAAAAAATTTCACTTGAGTTGTGTTTGATGGTGTGTACTTTTCAGCCCAGCATTTAGGAAGCAGAAGCAGGAAGAGCTCTGTAAGGTCAAGGTCACCTGGTCTTCATGGCAAATCCCAGGCCTGCTAAGGCTGCATGGAGTCCCTCTCTGGATACAAACCATACAAAAATCTTCACCTTCACTTGCAATTATCACCATAATTTAGAAATTGAAAGGAAAACATTCAGTTCATAATAAGGATACCATGTTAGGATATTTAAGAATATACTTAACAAGAAAGGAATGCTTCATGTAAAAGAAGTTATTGGAGACTATAAAACAAGATCAAATAGAACAGGAAAACAGGTTACTGACTAGAGAGACTCCATATCTAAAGTATTTTCCCATATTAGGATATAAATTAAATAATATTTTATTGAGTTTTTGTTCATTGAATATGATAGATCTTAATAAAATTTAGACCCCCTCTCCTATCTGTACTCCCTAAACTGGATTTCATGCATTCTGTCATATACATTAAATCCTATCTGGTCAAACATTTGTACCCAGATGTTTCTTGGTACAAGTTCATCCATTGGAGTCTAGTCAGCATATGTAGAGGCACTCCCTTAAAGAAGATCTACCCTCTCACACCCAGCAGTAATCAGTTGCCAATAATTCTTCGACTAGATATTTGTCTTTGGTTAGGTTTATTCCTAGATATTTTATTTCTTTGAAGCTATTGTGAATGTGAATGTGAGAGTTTCCATGTACTCTTTCTCTGAGCACTTGTTATTATTATATAGAAAAGCTACTGATGTTTGTAAGTTGATTTTGTAACCTGCCACTTTACTGAATGTGTTAGTCATTTCTAGCATATTTCTGGTGGAATTTTTGTGATCTTTTACATATAATATCGTGTTGTCTGTGAATAGTGATAATTTGACCTCTTCAATTAGTGTCCCTTTAATTTCCTTCTCTTACTGCTCTAGAAAGAGTTTCGGTCACTATATTTAAAAGGAGTAGAGATAGTGGACAGCGTTGTCTTTTTCCTGATGTTAATGGTAATGCTTCTAGTTTTTCTTCATTTAGAATTATGTTGGCTGGGAGCTTGTTTTATATATCTCTATTTATGTTGAGGTATGTTCACTCCAGTCTAATTCCCTCTAGGACTTTTAACATAAATGTATATTGGATTTTTGTCAAAGGTCTTTTCTGCATCTATTGAGATGACCATATTTTTGTGTTTAAGTCCATTTATATTATTTATTACATTTATTGACTTGCATATAGAGAACCATCCCTACAACTCTGTAATAAAGCTGACTTGATCTTGATGGTTGATCTTGGTGGTTTTTTGATGTGTGTCTGTATGTGATTTGTGAGAATTTTGTTGAGACTCTTTGAATCTCTTCATTAAGGATAGGAGCCTACAGTTTTCTTTTTGTTTTGTCTTTACCTTGTTTGGGGATTAGAGAGACACTAGCTTTATTGAAGAGTTTGGAAGTTTTCCCTCTATTTTCATCATTTTGAATAATTTAAGCAGTATTGGTTGTAGATCTTCTTTGAATGTCTGGTAGAATTCTGTTATGAATCCAATTGGTTGGGAAGTTTTGTATTGCTGTTTCAATTTCTTCATTTGTTAAGGGTCTTTTTAAGCTTTTTATATCCTTTTGGTTTAACATTGGTGGTTTTCACGAATTTAGAAATCCATCCATTTCTTTTATATTTTCAAGTTTAATAGACTATAGATTTTAAAAAATATTCTTATAATGTTCTGGATTTTTTGGTGTCTGTTGTGATGTTTCCTCTTTCATCTCTGATTTTATTAATTTGAATTTGTTCTTTCTTTCTTTTGGTTAACTGAGCTAAAAGTCTGTCTATCTTGTCTAATTTTTCAAAGAACTAGCCCTTAGAATCACTGATTCTTTGTTTTGTTCTTTGTTTCTATTTCATTAATTTCTTCTCTGATACTTGCTATTTCTACTTTTCTACTACTTGATTTGTTCTTGCATTCCCACAGTCTTGAGATGAATCATTAAGTCATTTATATGCTCTCACTCTGATTTTTCTTTATTATTTTTATTTTATGTGTACACATGTATTGTCTGCATGTAGATAGGTGCACCTATGTTGTGCAATGCCCTTGGAAGTCAGAAGAGGGTGGTGGATTCCCTGGAACTGATGTTATGCACTGTTGTTAGACATATTGTGGGTGCTGGAAATTGAACCTGGGTCCTATGCAAGAGTAACCATCACTCTTAACCACTGAGCCATCTCTCCAGTGTGCTCATTCTGATTTTTTAATGTAGGTACTCAGAGTTATAAACTCTCTTCTAGGGACTACTTTTAAAGTTTCCTACTGGTTTTATTGTGTTGTATTATTATTTTAATTCAGTTCCAGGAATGCTTTTATTTCTTTCTTAACTTTTTCTTTCACCCGTTCTTCATTCAGGAGTGTCTTGTTTAATCTCCACGAATTCTTGCAGTTATTAGACCTTCTTTTGTTGTTGATTATAATCTTTATTGTATTGTGATCTGATAGAATGCATGAAATTATTAATTTTTGTATTTGTTGACATTTGTTTTGTGCCTCAGTATGTGCTGAATTTTAGAGAAACTTTCATGGGCTGATGACTGTATTCTTTGGAGCTTGGGTGGAATATTCTGTAGATAACTGTTAGGTCCATTTGATGTAAAATGTCATTTAATTCAGATGTCTCTCTTCATGTTCTTTGTCCAATTGACTTGTCTACTAAAGATAGTGGGGTATTGAAATCACCTACTATTACTGAGCTGGGATTAATCTGTGTTTTATACTCTAGTAGTACTGTTTCTATGTAATTGGGTACACAAGAGTTTGGTACATATATCGTCATGATCGTAATATATACTTCCTCAGTTGTTCCTTTTCTTAGAATGAAGTGACTCTCTTTATCTCTTACAATCATTTTTAATTTGAAGTTTCTTTTGTCAGATGTTATAATTGCAACACCTGCTTGCTTCTTAGAGCCATTTTTCTTGGAATAGTTTTTCCAATCTTTCACGCTAACATATTGCCTATCTTTGAAGGTGAGATGAGTTTTTGAGGACAACAAAAATATGGATTTTGTTCCTTATTTCATTCCACTAGCCTGTGTTTTTTGATTGTGGAGTTGATGCCATTGATATTTAGAGTTATCATTGAAAGATGTGTATTGGCTGCTGTCATTTTCATTTGTTTATGTTCTTGGTCCTATTTTGCATTTCTGTACTTATACTTTCCTTTTTTTCTTTCTGTAACCTCTTATGTATCCTCATTTCTATCTTTGGTCCTTCGTATTTCTTAAAGTATTCCCTGTAGGGCATGTTTTGTGGACATGAATTCTTTCAGCCTATGCATGTCATGGAAAGTTTGGTGTTTCCCTTTGACTATGACACAGAGTTTTGCTGGGTAAAGGATTCTGTGTTGGCTTCCATGGTTATTTAGAATGGGGAATACTTTTGTCCAGGCTTTTCTGGCTTTCATAGTTTACATTAGAATGTCAGCTCTAATTCTGAGGGGTTTTCCTTTATATGTAACATGGATTTCTCTAGCAGCTTTCAATACCTCTTTTTGTTCTGTACATTTAATATTTTTAGTATGATATGCCATGGGGATTATCTGTTCCGGTCTTGTCTAATTGATGTTCTATGTGCTTCTTGAATCTGTATAGTTATGTATTTCTTTAATTTATGGATGTTTTCTCTTATAATCCTGTTGAAGATTGGTCAATACCATTGTCCTGAGATTTTTCTCCTTTCCGTATACCTATGATGGGTAGATTTAGTCTTTTCATGGTGTCCCACAATTCTTGCATACTCCATTCCTATGTTTTTAAATTTTTTATAGTCTTTGAGAAGTCCAATTCTTCGACTTTGTTGTACAATCTTGGTATTCCCTCTTCTATTTCATTCATCCTGCCAGTGATGCTTTCTCCTGTTGTTTCAAATTGATTTAATGGGTTTTTCAATTCTACCTTCATTTCTGCTTGGGTTTTCTTCAGTATTTCTCTTTTATGAATTTACTTTTCAAGTTCTGAATTGTTTTTGTTATTTCATTCAGCTTCACATTTGCATTTTCTTGAGCTTGCATCACAACTTTACACCTATCTTCTTTGAGTTCTTTGATTTGTTTGTGTGCTCTTTAAGTTCTTTGGTCATGTTTGTGATTGTTCTTTTAAATTCTGCATCGTGGGGTTCTTTTATTGGTTATGTGTCCAATGGGAAATTCTATTCTGCCTTTGTTTAGTTGAATTTTGGTTTTGTTTATATTGTTGATGTAGCTTGGTTGCTTTTTGCTCAGGTATGAAAAGTTACTTGGTATGTACTTCAGATTCTCAAAGGGTAGTAGGTTAGTCTGGGCAGTAGGTGGGTCTGTGGTAGGGTAAGCAGATCAGGAGAGGGGTTAAGGACAAGATGCGGGTGGGCAAAGTCTGTGGATTGTCTAAGAAATGAAACTCAAGAATTGACGTAATCTGGGTGCAAGGCATCAGGATGTGGTGGGAGTGGGGACAGCCTCTGGAGGGTGTAACAAACTATGCTAGAGAATTAAGCTAGTCTGGAATAGGAAATTATTCTAGAGACTTGAGGTGTAAAAGCAGGAGGAGGCCTGGGCCCAAGACTAGAAGGGAGACCAAGTGCAGGGAATATGTGGAGCTGATCAGGCTATAGGGGAATCAAGACACAGTCAGGATATACATTTTCTAAGGTAGCATCCAGGTTTTATACAGAACTGGGCAAAATTTGAAGTTTAAGTAGAAGGATAATTTACCAGATACCCATGAAAATTTTGAATAAAATGAAAAAAGTTGCCATCAACAAATGGTACAACAAGGAATTCCAACAATCACTCTGCTAAAACAACAATTAGCCTAGAAGAAACCAGAACTATCAACTTTCTCTGGACTCTGGAATCTAATATAAAGCACCCGTAATTTCTAAGGTAGTTCTTTTTTATTGTTTACAATTTACTTATTTTATTTTATATGCATGAATGTTTTGTCTGCATGTATGTAAGTGCACATATGTCATGCAATACCTGTGGAGGCTAGAAGAGGATATCGGGTCCCCTGGAACTTGAGTTAAAGATGGTTGTTAGCTGCTGTGTGGGTCCTCTGCAAGAGCACCCATTGTTCTTAATTACTGAGCCATTGCTCCAGCCCCTAGGGCAGTTCTTGATGAAGAAAAATTTAGAGTTTTGGTAAGAATTTCATTACATTATTATCAAGCCATCTGCTGTGGTCTTCTGTACAGCTCTCCATGGGGAGAATGACTCATATTTCGAGTGTAGCTTACCTGAGAGGGCAATATGGACTTTGTTGTAAAGAAATTGTGATTGTCCAATGTATACATATATATGTATGCATATATATTACTGTATTATGAGAGATTGGCTTGAGTTCTGTCCTTATTTTGTTCCCTTCCTCTGGAATGTTATTGGGTAGAAGCAGTTTCACAAGCAGTGTTTTCCAAACAGTAATAGCTTATTTTAACAGATAGATGAAAGAATCTATAAACATATATACTGAGTTTGAGGAATGGGAAGTAAAAAAAGAATGAAGAAAAATAAACAGTGTGTCAGAGATTTGTAAGAAAACATAAAGCACACCAAGAGATGCATAATGGAAACCCTAGAATGAAATGGGAAAGGACAGAGAAGCACAGCTTGTATTTGAAGAGATAGTAGCCTTGAATTTCCAACATTGGATAAGTAATATGAATCTACACAATCAGGAAGCCCAAAACATTAATTGTAACTTCCAAGGTTTCCATTAAGAAAATAACTTAAAATACTTAGAAAAGGAAATGAGAAGTGAATTTAAATCATACACTACTTTTGTTGATTAAACACTAAGCAGAAAATGATGAAGGAATAGAGGAATAAAGAATATGCAAGACATATAGAAAACAAATATAAAAACTGCAGAACTCCAGTAACTACAATTTGAAGGACTGGGTTGAGGGAAATGAAAAGATGAGTGTATCACATTTAGATATCTTGGTATTTGAGGTTTTTGTTGGGGCATTAGGTGGAGAAATGCAGTCAGCATGTAAAACTAAGCATTGAGAGCTACAGATATAGAATTCAGAGTAGCCAGTATATTGGTCAAAGATTCTCAGCCTTGGATGCATTTTATAATCATTGATGAGCTGTTAAAAAATACCCAAGCCTGGGTTACCTAGTCCCTGTACACTGCTATTTTAAAATAGATACCCCAAGTGAAACTAATAGAACTATGAGATTGAGTACCATCAAATATAAATGATAACTAGAGCTGTTGGTGGTTTAGGTGGTCATCAAAGAGATCAAAAAGTGATTAGGGGAAGTGGAGTGAAAATTTCTGCATAGGCCTCTTCTGGGCCTAGATCTCCATTGTCATGCACAGTAGTGTACTTTCAGGTGAATATTTAAATGTAAATTAGTTAAAATGAAATAAAAATATTCAGTTTTCAGTTCTAGCCACACTTTAAACACTTCTTAGTCACATGTATGTAGTTCATGGTTATGCTGTTAGAGACAGCAGGTATAGAATATTTGCATGTTTGATGATGTGAATGTCTGTTTCATCTCTGAAATAACTATAGTAAATGATTGCTTCCAATTCTAGGGAAATATATATATTTATATATATGCAAATTTGGGTCCTGCCATTTGTATGATGAATTTTTGTGGTTATGGATGTGTATTATAGTGCTTTCATTCATGCAAATTTCTTTTTTTCTTTCTTTTACTTCTCTTTGACATCCAGGGGAGTTCTGTGGAACCATTGGCAGCTGGATTAAATCAATACTTTTCACATTAACTAGAGTGAAATCATGAACAAAACTATATATTTTTCTCTCTCAAGTCACTCAGCTGCACGGGGGAGTTTAAATCTGTTGCTCAACACTCATTATCACTTTGTCTGCATGATGTTCCTTGAAACAGTCAAAGGAAAGTCAGAATGGAATGACACTGATTGGAGCAAATAAAAGACATTGTAATTGGTGAAAAGTCTTGCATCTGATTATTAGTCCCAGAGTGGCTTTTATTCTTGATTTCATAGGACAGGACAAATCATTGCCTGTCTTATTTCTTTCACTCCTTAACTTTAAAATCTGGAAGTAACAATGTTCACAGAGGAGTTTATTGACAAAATCTCTTCAAGTGGGCAGAGGGATTTCTTAAAAAAATGTAACAATTAGAGTTTCTGGATAAAGGGTACATGGGAGTTCTTTAGAATTTTTGCCACTTCCCTACGTTTATGAAATGCTTTCAAGACGAAAATTAAAATAATTTACTCATATGAGAAAATTACGAATATTCTCATAAAAATCAAATGACATAATTTAAAATAATTATTCATCTTTTCTTCTGTGCCTTGTCAAATGTATCCATCCTTAATACCCATTTTCCCATCCAGTTTACTTCATATTTTGTAGGTATTTTTATATACATTTTCCATAACAACACTCTCTGTACCTCTGTCACTCTCACACAAATTGCCTTGCAGGAGAATAGCTCTGAGGAATAGACTGGGAGAATGTGCTTCATACTATCACATGCTAACACATCATGCTAAATGGCTACATAATATTTCATTAGTCTTGATGTATGTACTTGACTACTTTCCAGTTTGGGGACACTTAAGGTTGTACCCAATTATGCCCATTATTATAAGTAAGCATTCTATATTTGTATATAAGATCTTTACATACATTCATAGTTATTTTCCCAGTATAGACTCCAAGAAGTCAAATTGTCAGGCACAATTTTAAAGCTCTCAGTACATGCTGCTGACCTTTCTAAGGTTGCTTTCATTTACCAACAGTGGCTTCTAAGGAGAAAGGAAACATAACAAATACCAGGAAACAAAAGTGAACCCCAGTTTTTCACCATATATAACGTATGATTGATAATTCAAAGTTCCCTTTTCTTCTGGTAGGTACAGTGGCCCAGGTTTTAATCCCAGGACTCAGGAGGCAGAGGCAGGCAGATCTCTCTGAGTTCAATGCCAACCTGGTCTACATAGTAAGTTCCAGGCTAGCTGGGGCTACATGGAGACCCTATCTCAAAAAGATCAAAAACAGAAAGAAAGAAAAGCAAAGAAGAGGTCAGTCTGTTGATCACATCTGGCATTAAATACAATCTTTTTTCCTTTGAATTAAAGAAAATTATGTATATTTTTGAGTTTTTGTGCATTTCATGTAATAGATCTTAATCAAATTCAGAACCTCCATCTGTAACCACCCATAGCCCCCCACCTGGTTTCATGCATTCTGTTATATTTGTTAAGGGTTATTGAGTCACGTTACTGTATACAGACATCCCTTGGTGCAAGTTCATTCACTGGGGTCTAGTCAGCCTATCTAGAGTCTCTCCCTTAAAGAATACCACTCTCCCTCACCTAGCACTAATCTGTTGAAAATAGTTTCTTGGTTAAAGTTGGGACCTGCAGTCCATTTCCTCATTCTATGCTGGGTTTTTATGTGAATGAGTCACCATGGGTCTTTTGCATGTTGTCATCATTGTTACAAGTCCATATAAGCAAGTTTCCAGAGGCCTGAAAGCCCTCGTTTCCTGAGAGAAGAGACAAATAAAGCTTAGGTGGTATGGATAGTCAGAAGGAAATATATTAACTCAGCTCCCTCCCCCCGACGAAAAATGCACACAACATCTGAATATGAGTGCATGTGTATAACTGAAGCCTATGTACCAAGAAACACATTGCCAGACAGGAGAAACCTCTCTTCAAGTTGCCAGTCAGGGTAGTCCAAGAGACTCCCAAAATAACACAGGCTACTGCCACACCCCTGATTACCTCCCAGAACTTGAAGGTAGGAACCTTTTGCTGAAGAGAGGACATACTTTGGACACAGGACTTGGAACAATGGAGCTGGAACTGAGCTGGTGGCCACCTCTGTGAAGACCAGCTCTCGTAGTTCTAGAGTATACTATGCAGGCAGCTAAGGGAGAAATCCAATAAATGATCTAAGCCCAGCTTCAAAGCCTAATAACCACAACAGCTGGCACAACAAACTGTCTATTGATGCAGTAGTGATACTTTGATCTAGGGGATAATAAGCAGCTGTCTAATTGGACTTCAAGCATTCTCAATGGGGGAGGGAACTCACAGGTGGCACTATAAATATAACCCAATATACACGGTTGGAGAGGTTATAGATTCTAGAGAAAACCCCCTCTCTCATATATCTAGACAAGTGAAACTTTTTACTATATGCTAAGTATGGATCCTTATATTTATAGGCAAGTATGCCAGTTACCACTTATCAAAGAAGCTTCTTTTTTGCAACAGATGGAGGCTGTTACAGAGTTCTGCAACTATTCACAAACAGAGAATATATGTTTGAAAGGTGCCCAGCCCTAAATGACACATTTACAGTGGATACTCTCCACATAAAGCTCATGGAACATAGTGGAACAAGGGGTAGAGAGACTGCTAATACTCAACTGTTACCAATGAAGCTTCTGCAAGAGGGAGTGGAAAGATTCTAAAAGCCAGGCTCAGTGCATGAACTAAATAAAATATTAAAGGTTAAGATTAATTGAAGTTATGGGGGAAGGTGTTTAGAAAAGTCTTTGGAAGACTAAAACTTGAGTCTAATCTTTAGGGTGGGTAGGATTTAAAGAGGCAGAAGTAGGAGCTAGGAGACTACATGCTATATGAAGGTAGACGTCAAGGGTGGGAACTGGCACTGTCTTGGGTAGGGCTGTAATGGAAAGAAAGGGAACAGTATTGGAATAGGTAAGTTTGGGCACTTGTTGGAACATATTAAAAATCTAGTTGAGAAGCTAGGCATTGGAGAACCCTAGGTTCTTAAAGAAAAAGTGATCAAGAGAGATGTATAAGAGAACTCCTTCAACTGTGCCAGTGGTGAACTAAAGTATGACAGAATGGGATTTATGTTGTTAGTGAATGGAATCCCATCTATAATGGAAAAAGGGAGAATATCAGAGTTACATCAAAGGAAGAATAAAACAAGACAGTGGATAGACTAGAGGACATGAGACATTGGGAGAACAAGTTACAGGTCTCTGCTTGAGATTGTGAGTGCTGCTTTCTGAGTATCAAGGAAGCCACACACTAGGCTAATTTGTCGGGCTCATGGTAAAGTGAGCTTCTGTGGAAGAGATTCTATTTTTTCCTGACTTCCATTACTACTTCAAAGATGCTTATTTTGCCTTTTCAGTCTTCATTTGGCAGTGGCTCTTTACATTTAGCTTTGTTTCTCTGTCCCAGAGGGTTCTGCCAAGTAATGATCTTAAATGCTTAAATGCTCTCAGGAAGTTCTGCTGAGTATTCCCTTATAAATGATATCACCTTCAATGTGACTGTTTTGTAACTTACTTATTTTGCATATTAGATTTTCTAAAACCAGGTCACTCTTGTTAATACCCAGAGAGTTTTACTTTTATACTAGATCATGTATCCTGCAACATTGTCAGATTCTCTCCTTTGCTTGGCCCCACCTGCAACATTTGGTTTTGGAAAGCTGAAATAGTACAACTTCAAAGCAAAAGAGAAAAAAAACTGTCATGGGGGCTTACATGACAGTAGTAGGAAATACCTAGACATGTAAAACGGTGCAACTCAAAGAATATTCCAGAAATGATGAGACTATGATTCTAGACTAATCTCTCTACCCACTTGAAACACAAATTCAGGCAAGATTTACTACTTTTTCTTATGTCTCCATTCCCTTTACTATAGATTAAGGAAGATAAGTAAAATGATGGTTAAGATTAATGTGAGGCCTAAAATGAACTATTAATGTAATAAATGTTTTCAAAGCATTTGTGACATTTATAGTACTCAGAAGCCACTGAGTTAGTTACAGCGCCACGTGAGAGCACAGCTATCAGTCATTTATTTACTTCATGAAGACTGGTAAACAGGATAATTTAAGCCCAAAGAAACGAAATGTGATGTTCCAGTTACCAGATTGTGCTGTTATTATTAAGAAAACTTGATAATCCAGGTAGAATCTCTATTCTCTGACAATGAGTTCAGTCCAGCATTCCAAGCCTACTGCAAAGGTACAACAGAGATAGCTGCAAAGGCAGGGTTGCTCTGCTTTTCTGAGGTTTGTGACTGAGGCTTCCTCAATGCTCACTTCCAAAAATAGCAGTCATTCTTCTTTGAGCCATCTTAACGGATCATTGTGATCTTTGATTTGCATCATAACAGAAACCAGAAAAGATCTTTCTTCTAATAGAGACTAAGAGTTGCATTGTTGGAAGAGACATTTTACTCCATTGTCCCTTTCAAGAATAAAGATCATGCCGAGTATCTCTTTTGCCTATTAACGATTCCTATATATCTACCATCCAAGAATAGCCTCAGTACTTCTCACATCTGGATGGCACATGATTTATTACTCAAGATGCTCTTTATGGACCCCATATAATTATTGCTGTAGGCTTATTGCAAATTTTAAGTATGTCTCCTAATTCCTCAATGCACACTGAGTCCTATGTAAATAGAAAATACTAACATGCACAAAAACCTGCTCAGCAAGTTCATACACCGACTCCTCATTTTCTTCTTCTCATGCAGTTTTCCTAGCTACCTATCATGTCTGTGCATTACATGATGATATAAAGTGTGTTCTTATTGGCTGTATGCTTTGGCTTCTTTTCAGTCTTCCTTCTTATAGAATGCATCAGGTTACATTCGTTCTGTCTTGCATCTCCTGTCCTTTATGCCAACACTTACTTTCCTAGTAGGGAAGTGACTTTTGCAGGTGAGGTTGATATAGTATGCTATAGAACATGATGCAACTATAGGGAAAATTTCCTTGCATTTTCCTAGCAATTTAACATGCAAGCACAAATATGAGACAACAATAAAAAGGAGACCATCAATGCCTGCTAGCAGTTGCTAAGGTTTTAAGAGGATTTTGTGACTAAAACCCTGAAATATATAAAATTCTACTCATGAAGTAAAATAATTTTCAGTTTCTGTAAATAAGAATAACTTCCTCAAGTCATTTATTTTTTTCTGGCAGAACACTTCTTTGCAACTTCAAGAACACTAGTGAGTTACAGAACCATAATTTGACAAATGTTAGGTGGCCTTAATCTTTCTGGAGTGGTATTTAGTTAGTCATGCTGTACTGTCTTGAAATTCTTTATGCAGACCAGGCTTCCATCTCACAGAGATCCCCCTGCCTCTGCCTCCCTTGTGCTGGGACCTAAAGGCAGGTGTTTGCCACCATATCTGGCTCTACCACTTTTTAGAGTATGAAGTTCAGAAAATTAAATTCTTTAAATAAGTTTTGTAATGTGCTTGGCAGTGTAGGACCTCTATTTTCAGATATTCTTGAATACTACTATCAGGATTTTCTGCCTCTCATTAGAAAAGTCCCTCTTGACCATAGTCTCTCACAGATGAAATGTCCTTTGAGTTAACAAGGCTTTAATTCTCTTTTTAGTTTAATGGTCCCTGATACTTAGAGCTCTATGGTTACCAATTTCTTTTTGCATAGTGTCTCATTAATATTTTTCTCCTATCCTTGCCTACCTCACAGAATCATCATCTGTCTTGAGTATTTTTAGCATCATAGAAACAAATGATTTGTTCCAAGACCCAATCCTGGCAGAATCAGGATTACAACCTAAATTTCTGGGTTCTGCATTTGAGGATTTTACCATTTGCTGGACTCTAGATGGACTATTTTGATGAAATGCAGTAATTGACGCAAAAGCCTTTGAGTATGTTCTCTGTGCTGCTGTTCCAGGGCTCTGTTTCATTTTGTGTTACAGACAGAGACACTATGCTCCATTTAAGCTCCAGAGAGGATTCTGCCCTTGTGGATTTTTACCAAGTTGAACCATGTACCATTCTGACACTATGTCTGTGTGTGTGTGTGTGTGTGTGTGTGTGTGTATGTGTATGTGTACCAGAGAGAGGGAGAGAGAGAGAAAGAGAGAAAGACAGAAACCTGCACATTTTAGATTTCTTCATAGCTTAGAAAAATTCAGAAAAAAGCTACTATTCTTAGTATAATAGCTGTGTAGATGGGAACACATTAATTTCATCTTTTTCTTTCAGCAGTGATAGAATTGAAGTTACTAACCTACCTTTGGTAGGCAGTAAGAGGTTTCCCCAGGTTTGGGTTTAGGAGGAAATGGAAGAATCATAAAATATGTATGTATATATATATATGCATGTGTACACCCCTCAACTCTCTCTCTCTCTTCTATCTCTCTCCACATCCACATCCACATCACAAGATGCACATCGACACATGTGCATACACACACACATACACACATATATGAGGGTTTAGCTATGTTCTGTTCCTAGAACCTAATGTCACTCACTAGGGAATTGGCACCGATTGCTTCACAGATGGGTCTAACAGCTTTTTACAGAAATTGCTGATCATGATTAAAGGGATTTGGTTTGACTCTTGGCACTTTCCTTCCTCAAAGTATTAAAAAGTTTATACACATTACACATATTTGTTAATGGACTATGATTCATCACTTATTTATAACTTCAGTTAGTTTATCCTGAGCAAAACCATTATTTTAAACCAAGTAAAACGTGGCAATTTTTTCATGTGTGTTGCAATGTCAGTGCTTCTTCAGAGTCTTAGGCAACGCAGGAAGATCACAGATTCAAGGCCAATCTGGGATGTATAATGAGACAGGATGACAAAAGAATAAAGAAGAGAAAGAACGAATGAAAAAGAAAAGACAAATTTATCCCAAACTTGGACTTTTATTTCTTTATCTATCTTGCATTTTTCATTTTGTATTTATAAATTTTCATGATAAAAGTATTGTTTACATAAAAATATCATAAAATATGCATTTTATGTTATGTGCTTTACCTTCATTCCTCTTACCTTACCCTTTTTGCCGCCTCCCATTTGTTCCCTGGATGGTTTCACTTCTACATTCATGTCATATACACATAATGATTTTATGTATATATATAAACTCTCGTAAGTACACACACTAGAAAACACACACTGGCTTAATTCAGTTGATTTGATTGTCTCTGGTTGCATCTGTGTTCCTGCAAATGACAGAACCTCATTCTTTATGACTGAAACATTTCCATTGTGTGTGTATATCATGTTTTATTTATTTATCCTTGTATCGTTTGACATCTAAGTTGGTTCTGTACCTTAGCTGCTAGAAACAGAGCTGTAATAACCATTGATTGGCAAGAAGGTTTGTGATACATTGACTTGGAGTATGTGTTTAAATGTTTTCTCTTGTGAACACCTTTGCTGATATTTGTCATGGTCCCTTTCTTTTTAAAACTTGTGCGTGTGTGTGTGTGTGTGTGTGTGTGTGTGCCTGTGTACATATGTGCACATGCCTGCTGAGGCAAGAAAAGACTATCGGATTCCCTAGAATCTGGCCAACGTAAGTGCTGGGAACCATGTCAGATTCTCCGGACAAGCAGCAAACACCCTTAATTACTGAGCTATGTCAAAAGCCATTATTTTTTCTTATTTACTTAGTTTTTTGTTATATGTATGAGGATTTTACCTGCAGGTATATAATAAATACACCATGTTTTTGAAAAGCCTGTGGAGGCCAGAAGAAAATGTAAAAGACCTTGGAACTGGAGTTGCTAATGATTGTTAGCTGCCATGTGAGTGCTGTGAACTGAACCCATATCCTCTGCAAGAATAGTGAATGCTCTGTTGGTATTTATTTATTTATTTATTTATTTATTTATTTATTTATTTAGAGACAGAATTTCCCTGTAGTCCCAGCTGGCCTGGTATTCACAGAATGTGTAGACAAGACTGCCTTAGATCTCACAGAGATCTGCATGCCTTTGCCTACTGACTACCGGTATCAAAGGCTTGTTCCACCACACTGGACAAAATTAGCAAATGCTTTTAACTGCTGAGTGTCCCTGCAGCTGTGTTACTTGTTTCCTTAATGACAACCATTTGACTGGGATGAAATGGAATCTCAATGTACCTTTTAATTTGTCTTTCTCTGATGGCTAGTGAGACTGAACAGTTTTTATATGTTTTCTGGTCATCTGTATTTCGTCTTCTGAGAACTTCCATTTCATTAGTTCATTTACTGATTAGTTTTGTTTTCTTATTGTTCAGTTTTAGGATTCATCTGGATCTTATAGCTATTAACCCTCTGTCAGATACATATTTAGTAAAGATTTTCTCCTATATTGCATGTTGTGACATTAATCAAGTAACCATTTACTGTCCAGAAACATTTAAATTTCATGAAATTCCATTTGTCAGTTGTTGGCATTATTTTACGAGTACCTGGAATCCTATTCAGAAGGTCCTTATCTATGCCTATATCTTAAAGTGTTTCCCCTACTTTTCTCTCTAATAATTTCAGAGCTTCAGGTTTTACATTAAAGTTTTTGATCCATTTGGAGTTGATTTTTCTACACAGTGAAGTAGAGATCTAGTTTCATTCTAGTTTATGTAGATATCCATTTTTCCTAGTACTATTTGCTGAAGAGACTGTCTTTTCTCTTTTATGTTATATATGTAAATATTAATATATATAATGTATATATGGTATCTTTGTAAAAAATCACATGGCTCAAGTTGGGTGGATTTAAATCTGAGTCCTCTATTCTATTCTGTAAATCTATATGTCTTTTTATGTCAATATTATGCTGTTTCAGTTAATATATCTCTGTTGTATAAATTGATATTAGATATGGTAATATTTGTAGCATTGTTCTTTTTGCTCATAATTGCTTTGACTATCTGGGGCTTTCTATACTTCCATATGATTAAAAAATGATTACAGGGGGCTAGGTAGATGACTCCACAGTTAAGAGTTTTGGCTGCTCTTGTAGAGGGTTTGATACCCAACACCCACATGGCAGCTAACAACCATCTGTAATTTTAGTTCCAGGAGAATCCAACACCTTCTGATGACCTCTGAGGGCATTGCACTCCACAGTATCTTATTCTCTGTATATTGGCCACATACAGGTCTCTGTGTTAATTACCATCTACTACAAGAAGCTTTCTTTGGTGAAGGTTGAGTTATACATTAATCTATGTGTATAATGATAAATCATTGGGAGTCAATTTAGTGTCTATTTGGCATAATAATAATAGAGGGTTCTCCTCTATGGCCTGTTACTCATCTAGCCATAGGTTCTTGACTCTGAAAACAGTAGTGGGTATGGGTTCCATCTTGTGAAGTGGGCCTTATAGATAATTAGAAAGTAGTTGGCTATTCCCATAACATTTGTGCCACTATTACATTTCTGAGCATATCTTGCCAGGCCAGTTGTTATTGTAGGTCACAGGGTTCACAGGAGGGTATGACCGATGATTACTTTTCACTTCTGGAAGCATGCATAGCACCTTCCAGCACTATGGAATTAAGCCAGTAGAGATGAAGAATTGAGATCAGTACCAGGTTGATTTCTTTGTGTTTATTTTATAACTCATACATGTAGTGTTTTCAGTAATAGATTCTTACTGTCAGGTCCTCGTGTGTAAACAAGAACAGTAACAATAGCCAGTATTGTTGAGGTCTTCTGAGAATCCTCGGTGAACAACTCTAAAAGAAGGAGTCCACTCATGACATAGAACTTTTTATTTGATAGCATGTGGTATGTGGTAGAGGCATTGCTTCCCTTTATAGGGTAATTCAATTTAATCTCTTTTTGTATATGTGTTTAAAGTAGCTTCTACAGTAGTAGGTTTCCATTTGACACTTTCAAAAGACATTTAGTGTTAGTTATCACTCCCCATACTTCTTTCTCTAACCTTCCCCCATTCCCCATCCCACATAAGGTTTAAAGGGTCTTCCATATGAATTTTAATATTGCATTTCTTTTCCTGGGAAGAATGTCACTGGAATTTTGATGGAGAGTGCACTGAATCTGTAAATTGCTTCTAGTAGGGTAGCCATAATCCAGGAGCATAAGAGGTCTTTCCATTCTTTATTATCTTCCTCAGTGTTTTAGCATTTCCACTGTAGAGGTCTTTCACTTCTTTGGTTAGGTGCATTCCAGTGTATTTTAAAGACAATTTTGAATTGGATTGTTCCCCTGATTTAGTTCTCAGAATTACAAACTTGGATTTCCTTACGAAAATCTTCAGTCAGACTTTTCTTTTCTCTGTAATTTTCCTGTTTTGCAGGAACGGCGGAAAAACCTTCACTTTTTAATATTTTACCTCAGTTACTGTTATAAAGTATCTTAAACTTATAAAGTTCAGGATGGCCTTGCTATCTTTTTCTTTCTTAAAATTTTCTCCCTAAAATCAGAATATTATCAAGAAGATAGGTAAGATAGATGGACAGCAGCTCATGTAACCTTCCCTATTGCTAAGTAGTCAGGCTAAGAGAGAGCATACAGTAATTGTCTTGCATTCTCCAGAATATTACTGTATGTGAATATTACAGAACTGACCTTCTGAATGAAATGCAAACGGTACTTTTAATTGGAACATTTCTACTTTTTCTTTTGAACTTTTTTTCTTTTCTCTCTTCCAAGCATAGAGGCCATGGACAAACAATGCAAGGTATTGTTCTTATTTAGCTGCTTAGGATCTACAAAATTGTGAGCTGAATAGAAGGCTTAAAGTATTACTGTCACAGGAAATAACTTGTCATTTTAAGGTGATTCTTAAAAGTCAAAATGGCATCAAGATTAGTATTAATGGATTTTAATCTCAAAAGTCTTAGTATGGATTTTATTTTTCTGGTGTGAAAGGTAGTTATGTTCTTGCTTTGTGTATTTGTCAGCATAGCTCACCACCCTGGGGAGGAGGGCGTGGGGATATATGAATTCTATTCTTTGTGTATTGGCTTATAGTGACTTCCACAGTGATTTAAATTGCTGGACATAGAAGGCAGTTGTGTAAGAACAGATGGTTAAAAAGTTGATTTTTAAATTTGTAAGGCTGATTTTCCAATATGGTTACTGCTGAAATTAAATTATATTAACTTACACTAAAATATGTTAAAAATGGTACCTTAAATCAGTTCCTATTTCTTTTCATGACATATTATTGTTATTTACTCCTCTGAAGTTAATTTTTTATCATATCTCTGTTGTATAAATATTACAGATTTTTGTAGTTTGAAATTAGTCATGGTGAGAAGTGTTTCTGATTTTTTTATATGTTGTGATTTGGCAAATGCTTCAAATAAGTGCTTGATCTATTGTTTCATTGATGGTCTAAAATTAAAGAAGTGATAGAGTGTTAACAATGTAGATTAAATGTAAAAGTGTGTCATAAAAGAGATTTATGCTTCTGGTCCACATGAAATAACAGGACCTAAATCTAAATTTCTACTTGAAACAACAACAAAAATTAATGAAATAAAACACATAGCACTATGTTTTCAGGACTCTGGATATCAGTAAAAGACAGTGGTTGCTGAGAGATGGAAAAAAATGTGAGGGGAATTCTATGATTGTCCAAGCTTGCCTCCTTGAGAATTTCTAGTCCAGGGTTCATGGAAAAGGAACTGAGGCAGAGATGAAGTGGAAACCAAAGCAACTAGCAAGATTACAGGACTGATCAATGGGATGAAATAGTTTGGAAAAGGAAACCTTGAATATGTACATAGGATTTTCTAGAAGTGTTAATCAAAACACTATGACTACATGCCTATGAGGAAACATGCCAAGACTGAAGAAAAAAAGAAACAACTCAGAGATTAGAAGGAGTATTATGTGTTACTCAAACAGAACAAGGAGTAGAACCTATTGCCACTAGGCAGATTGGAAAATTCATGAATATTGAACATTGAGTTGATGGATGAGTCCTGCCTTAGTAATAGCAGAAATTAGCCCCAAATAAATCAGTTTCTCATGTCATCTGAATATTTTTTTTGAGACAGAGTCTTCCTGTATCCTCAGCAGGCCTGGATTTCACTATGCTGACCAGGCCAGACTCGATCTTATAGAGATCCGCCTGCCTTTGCTTTCCAAGTGCTGAGATTAATAATGTGCACCACCATGTTTGGCTCATTTGAAAATATTTTTCCAAGTATCTTACCTCCATGCCAAACAAAGATTAGAAGAATATGAAAATACTCAGCATATGGGACTCATTTATGCCATAATGGTATATAAGAAGTCCCCCAAATCTGATCCTTCTCCAAAGCAGTAAAAAAACTCTGAGAAAATTGTCAAGAAATTGTTTAAAATTCTTTGAAGAATTCTGGAAATTAAGCAAAATTTGCAACAATCCAAGAAACATTTATTCAAGAAAAATAGCTAAATCTTGATAGAAAAACAAAGAAATGTGATAGTTTTACTTTCTCTAATCCTGTAACTCATTCTCCAAATTCATGGTTTCCTTTGAAAAGCTGCAGTCCTAGAAATACGATAATGGAATAGTTCAGTATCCTTGAAGCCACTGGGAAGAACAGGATGAGTTTTGATCTCTCCACAGATCCACTTGAGACAATTGTGACTAATTGTCCTGCCTGGAAACACTCTAGGAGAACTCCATTGCCTTGGCTTGTCTTCAGTCTTGCTCCAGAGAATTTTGAATTAGGAAAATCTTATTATTAAGTTGTCTATTTAAAAACTATGGCATTTAGGAAAATGCTAAGTCATAAGTCACCTTATGATTAGTGAATAAAAATTAGTCAAATGTGAAATTTTGGCTCAGAATTTTTAGCAAAAGATGTATACTTGTATACATAATTGATCTTTGCAATATAAAATGGCCACTATTTTTAAAATATTGTGGGTCTGGGCACAGAACCCAGGGTCTTGTTCACGCCAGGTAGTTGCTTTACTGCTGAGCTACATCCTCAGCCCTCCATAAATTGCCCAGGCTGTCTTTGAACTCATTCTGTAGCTCAAGCAGGCCTTGAACTTGCAAGTTCTTATCTCAGTATCCTGAGTAGCTTCGATTACAAGCTAGTACCACCAGCCTCAGCTCAAATATATTTTAATATTTTAAATTCAAATATGGCAAGTATAAATATAATCAAAGCTATCTCAGCATGTATGTTTAATAACTAAATATGTACATTTGCATTGGATCAGTACTTTCTGCTTGATCCATAAAGCTAAAAATCAATTTATAGATTGGTTTGATTACTATAAAGTGCATTTTTGCTGTTAACTGTACTTTTTATTGAAAGTTTCTATAACATTGATTTTAAAATTTCTTATGAAAGCATTTTTAAATTACAAACTAATTTAATAAAATATTTTACATGAAATTTTTATTGTTAGCTATATTCTTTTTTTAAAATAATGGGCTTTATAACAACATTTTTATATACATATACAGAGTAGTTTGATCATTCTCTCCAAGAATTAATTTTGAACACTATTCCAGATATTTTTTATGTCAGGAACTAAAAAAAACATATAAATGGCCATTGCTGAATTCCCTGAGGTAATACTATCAGTGTGGGCAAAGAAGAGGATGACAAAAAATTAAATGGACTACGTGATAATAAGATGGATACAGAAGTCTCTGAAGAGCTTTGAAAATTTTCCTGGGATTCTAAAAGATGATACATATATGCGTCATTCTATGTTTGCCCCCCAATGGCCCTAGAGGGCCGCCTTACTGGCTCATGTAAGAATGACCTTGAGTCTCTACCCAAGGAAGAAGTGAAAGCTAATATGCAATTGTTAGCTATCTGCTTTGAAGGCTTGCTCCAACACATACTCTGAGTCCCTCAGACACTGCAAGACCTCTGCGTGAGCAACCAGTGCTCTTAACCACGGAACCATCTCTCCAGCCCCACAAGAAAAATTTCAAACGGCATGGATATGATTTTTTATTTGATTGTTCCTGTTCTTTGAGACAGAGTAGCCCTGGCTGGTCTAGGGCTCATTTTTGTAAAGATTTATATACAGAAGAATTATTAATGCCAAGCATTTAAAGAAATATCTATTTGACTTTTGTCCCCTGGCTTAACTGGGCAGACTTTTGCGACTATAAATGACAAATGACAAAGAATGCTGGTTGCATGGAGCTGGCTTTAAAATTCATGAAATAAAAAATAGCAACAAATGGAACAATGAAAGAAATTACAACAGGCCACAATGGAAAGGGGGCATAATATGAGTTTCTTAGGTATCACATTTTAAAATATATATAATTAAAAATAATTGTGAGTATACTGCCTGCATGTATGCAATGCACCCATGTTGTGCAATTCCAGCGGAGGTCAGAAGAGGGCGTCGGATCTCCTGGAACTGGAGTTACAGATAGTTGTCAGTCACACATATGAGTGCTGGGAATCGAACCCAGGTCCTCTGCAAGAGCAGCCAGTGCTCTTAACCACTGTGCCATCTCTCTAGTCCCTTTAGGTATCACATTTTATTACTTAAGTAAAGAGGATGACAAAATTAAAAGGACTATGTGATAATAAGATGGATACAGAAGACTCTGAATCTTGTACCAAAAAAACTACTCTTTATAATAAAATCTCACTGAGCCACATGCTCTTGTGACCTGGACACCTAACCTTGATACCTCCCGACCTTCCTTTACTCTCTGCCTAAGATAGTGAATGAATGTGGGCGTGCTTGAATTAGCATACTGAAGCACTGGAAGCAGCACATTCATATTTATATCCTCATTGGAAACATCAAGAATTGAGAACTATGCTGACATTGTGTGTGTGAGATATTTTAGGCCCAGAGAACAAAAGAACAGGATTCTCTGACAAGGGTGGATCCAAGCTTGTAGTTCTCCAATTCATGCTGGAGATGGTGTTGGAATAAAAGTATGGGTGAAGCCTGGCTCAGGAGCACAGTTCCGTGAGGGAGCTGAAGGAACAAACTATCAGTGTTTGGGTCTACTCTTGGCCTATTGAAAGTAATGTTAATGATCAGACTGATTATTTATTAGGGTATAACTGTATTGTGCATTAGTAATACTACAACATTTCATATTTTGTCCATTTGTACTACTTTTGATTGTTGCACAGATCTGTGAGTATATTAAAAGACACTAAACTGCATGCTTTAAGTGGGTATTGTGTGCATATGTCAGATGTGAATCACACATCAGTATAGCAGCTAGAAGATACAAGGTGAGTGGATACATTGAAAATATACAAAAGATTCATGTTGAAGATTTAGAGATGAAAGTATAATCCCTGAAATGAGTGTACTGTAGGAAATTAATAGCAATTATATACTAAAGAAGAAAACATGAGTACATAGCAATAAAGTTATTGTACATTACACACAGAAACAAATGAAAATGTGTATCAGTAAACCAAGGGACACCTTCATAAAAGCCACTAAATTTGTAATTGAAAGCCCCAAAGCAGAATAGAAAATGGGGCTGACAAAGAAACTATGCTTTTGTTGAGGTATTTTTTCCATAGCAACGGGAAAAGTAATACCGTGTATAAATAGTACTTTTCCTATTTAAGTCTCTTCAAATTTAATGCACTGTTTAAGCAAAAACGTCACCGATGTATTATAGAGATGTAGCATCTAAAAGCAAAATCTTTCACATTAATATTAAAAAACTGTCATTGGAAAAATGCAAGTGTATTGATGTATTTTCTATAGGGCATATGAAGGAGTATAATTTCAATATAAGATAGAATGAAATAAGTTGAAAGGCATACTATAAATCATAAATTAAACAGAGAAAACAAACAGAGATAATGAAGAAACAAAAGGTAAATCAATTGTGAAAAAAATTTCATTTAAAGGAAGCAGAAAAATGGGGACGACAAGGAGACAACTAGAATAAGGTATGAAGAGGGCAGATACAAACTCAGTCATCTTTATAAGCACACAACTATACTGATAGTCAGTTTCAGATTGGTCTTTTAAAAAGAAGACCCAATTTTATGGTTCTTACAGTAAAATTACTCAAAACACAAAAATAGAATTAGGCAAAAATAAAGAGACAGTTGAGATGTGCCATACTAACGTTCTTCCAAAGCAAGGTGGGGTGAGTATATTAACATCATACAAAGTAGATTTCAGAACACAGGTCATAACCGGGGATAAAGAAGGTCGTTTCATAATGAAAAAGTTCTTAATACATCCAGAAGTCATAACAATTCCAATAACACCATCAGTCATCTTGTCCTCATTGACATTTATAGAATGCTCCATTCTTACTAAGGCCCAGCATACGTTTTCTTAAAAGTTGCCATGGAACATCTACAACTATATTCTAGGCTATAAAATAGTCCCAGTAAATGTTTGCATTAAAGAAGGCAGATGTTTTCTTGTCTTAAAAAAGTTAAATTGGAAATTAATAGCATGGATGCTTTCAGAAACCAAAATAGTCAGACCCAAACAGTCTTCTTAAAAACCAGTGTGTCAAAGGAGAAAGTAAAATTAATTAAATCAATTAAAATTAATTTGAGCTAAATGATGTATGAATATTTTGGGCCTGCTGTTAAACAGTGTTAGAAGGAAATTCAGAGCAGTAAGCCTTCTAGACAAAAAGGTTTCCAAAAGCTTACCAAATTTTACACTTTAAATATGTATAATATTTCATATTTTCTTTACCTTATTAAAAGTATAGAATTTAATTCATATAAATCAAGGAAGCATTCTTTAGTACATGAAAATATTCCAGATTAACCAAAGAATTCTTTGTCACTAATGGATGAACAAAATTCCAAAATGCAGCTTTGTTGTTTCACTTAACTCAAGTGAAAATTTCAAAGCTATACCCAATTTCTCATAAAGTCTCACATACTTATTATTTGCACAATATATCAATAAATTAATAAGAATTTATTTTGCATACTTGGTTTTTTGTCCAGAGAATCAGAACAGAGATGAAAAGTGTTCTGGTGATCGTTGATTGACAGAGAAGTAGAACATATTCTTACCAGGTCAGTAGCAGTCTTGATAATGTTAATTGAGGTGGGAGGACCCGCCACTGCTCATAGTACCATTCCCTGATGGAATTCTGCACTGGAAATGGAGAAAGGGACCTACGCAACAGCAGGCACCACTCGTCTCCGCTTCCTGATTGTGGATGCAATGTAACCAGCTGCATCAAGCTCCTGTTTCCTTGACTTACCCACCATGATGGACTGTGCCCTTGAGCTGTGAGCTGGAATCAGTAATTTCCCTATAAGCTGCTTTTGCTAAATTATTGTATACAGTATCAGGAAAAGTAAGATAGAGGAACACATTAATTTGTTTAGACGATGCAGCCACATCTAAGTATAGCAGATGGAATTGGAATGGATACCTTGTTCAGTTTATAATAATCCAATGCCATTCTCCAAGAACCAGTTGCCTTCTGTATATGCTCAAGATGACAATTCGAATGGGAATGTGGTAATAATCATTACTACTGTATTTTTAAACTCCTTTAGGATTACATTAATCTCTGCAGTCCTTCTAGGAATAGGATTTTGCTTTTGGTTCAGTATTTTCTGAGGAAGAGATAATTCTAGTGGCATCTCTTTAGCCTATATCTCTTTAGCCTTTCCAGTTCAAGGAAGTAATATGATGCACTGATTTTTCTAGCTGGTGAGTGTGTGTGTGTGTGTGTGTGTGTGTGTGTGGTGTGTGTGTGTGTGTGTGTGTGTGTATTTCAATTGAAATATGTTCTGAAGTTGGGAAAATAGCCACAAGAAGGGTTTGGGGTGATCCACTGTGTCCACTGTGAAACAGTCTTGAGGTAAAACTCTACTGATCTCCTGACTTTCATACACTACTACCCTGTCTGGTGGGACACACTATCACTTCAGAGCCAGTGCCTGAATATTTCTTTTGCCACAGTTCACAGTGACATTGACACAAACTGTGGATCCCTTTGGGAAAGTTGACAGAAAGATTAAATATAAAATTTCTTAGTAGACTAAAATCCTCTTTCTGCTTTCTTTTATTTCTTTTGAGATACAGTCTCCCTGTAGCCCCAGTTGGCCTGGAACTTGCTATGTAGACCAGGTTGGCTGGCTGATTCACAGAGATCCATTTGTCTCTGCCTCCTTGGTGCTGGGATTAAAGGCATGAGTCACCACACATGACCTGAAATACTTTTTCAAAGAAATCTTGCCTCTTCTCTTCTTTCAATGTGTGCTGGGTTTGTGATGGAAGTCAAGTAATTCATTGACTGTGTTTTTATGATATGCTTCAGATTCTATTTTATTGCTCACTTTATGTAGGACTTTTCCACTTATGCAGATCAAAAATTGTGTTTCCTATCTATTTTATTTTTTAGGACCTCTATAATCACCTAATTAATACCATATGTTTGCATAAGTCACACTATTTTTGTTGCTGCTTTGGAAGTGTTGTCCTTTACATTAACTGCAAGTGTGCTGAGTTTGGTGGTGGTTGTATGTGGTACTTGTTGCTACCACTCTAGGATCCACTTATACTCATTGCACTTAGGTTTCCTGTAAGTGATTGCAGTTCCTATTTTAAGATTTGTCCTACACAGAAAACAAATCATGGACCTTGTCAGTGATACTGAGGATCACCTCACAAGGTTATTTTTCACTCTCATGGATAGTTGTGCATTTTATGGACTTTTGAAGAATAGGTATAGGATCTTAAATAACAAATTCAGTCAAAAATTTCAATCTCACTACACTTTAAAACCTTTTGGGGGGATTTATATATTTTCAGTTTTTACATGCTTTGCCTGCACGTAAGAAAGTGCACCATGTGCATGCAATGTCCATGGAAGTCAGAAGTGGATGTCGGGTCCTCTGGAACTGGAGTTATGGGTGGTTGTTAGTCACTGCAGGGGTTTGGGGAACTGAACCTGGGCCTTCTGAAAGAGCAGCCCGTGCTCAAAACTGCTGAGCTATTTCTCCAACCCCTTACTGCAGTTTTAAATTCTTCCTCTACATTAAACAAACATAGATCTGGCATTTCTAATTTACTCACTTTTGGTCCTTGCTTCTCCTCACCAATCCACCAAAATTTTAGAATATTTTCTAGCTCCACAAGCTACAACACTTAATGGAGAATCTACCTTAACAGGCTGATATCCAGCATGATTGAACTTTGTGATCCTTCCATCCTTATCTACAACTTTAATGTGCATTCCCATACATGGTTCCTGGATTTCTGACTCTACTTACTAGTTGAGAAACAAGAGGAGTCATGTGGATGGGTGCTGAGCACACTCACCATGGTTATCCTGTACAGCAACTGCCACAGGGAAGGCCCTTATAGTTTTTGTAGGCCATGAAAGGCAAATACTAGACAGGGATAGCAAGGCCATTCCGCTGAGAGTGGGCAGGTATTTTCCAACATCAAAGACTCATCAAATTTGGGATGTCTTTCTACCCAGCCTGGACAGTGTCTTTCCGCATGTCTGAGTTACAAAAATTCAGGAGCCAATCTCTTCCTATCCATGAAAGTAAACATGATTCTCTTCAGTTTTCTTAAATGATTCATAGTTTTCTGGACTCGTACATAAGTTATATTCTGCCTTCAGTGGAGAAATTTGGGATTAGAAATACTTGGGTACCAGATAGTCTACTACAGAAAAGTTGGATTATCTTTGCCATTTTCCACTATGGAATATTTATCCCTTTTCATAAGAAAAGCAAGGGAAAATGTTTTCTCTGGAGAATTTCTTCACCCTGTTAATATTTTATGCTAGTTTCTGCTGCTAACAAAATCTGCTCTAGGCTGTATCTCTGATGTTCAGACAAAATACTGAAAGATCCAAATATCCGATTACCACTGGATGCAGAAGCAGACAGAAGAACTACTTGGCAACTCTTGTCTCATTCCTACCAGTTGTCTGTCTCTTTCTTTTTTCTTTTTTGCAGTTATTGGTGTGTGTGTGTGTGTGTGTGTGTGTGTGTATCTCTTTCAGATTAGCTATGCAGTGCTGTTACACACTTCCATTGCTGTAAAGGCTCCTTTCTCTTTAAAATCCACTGCACTTGCTGCAGTCTTCCTTTCTCTATGCCCGGTAGCTCCATGTACTTTCCGTGCGCCTCCCGTCTTCTCTGGTTCTGTATCCAGATTCTCTGTAAGAAGGCTTCCCTGTCCATGTTGGTATACAGTGATCACTCTTTTCATCCTAATGTTATACTGCCTTGAATGATGATAATCTCTTTCTCCGCCACCATATTTCATAAACAAGGCTGTAAATCACATGGATGAATAACAGTGACCCGGGGCAGTGATTTGTCAGGGTCCAGATGTTCATGCAATCCTGCTTTACCCTCATTTTCCTCCCCGTTTAGAGTGAAAATGTTAGAGCACTGTGTGGGGTGGAGGGTGCACTTGAGCAAAGCTGATAGATAAATCAATTTGATAAAGAAAAACCCTTTAGGGCCCCTGTGCATCATTTTCTAAGGACTTAGTGGCAATCTATCACTACTAGATACATTCATCAAAGGAACAGCTGGGTGGTTTTTTTTTTCTTACTTTCTTTTTTTTTAAATGACTTTAGCAGTGGTCTGGATCTGCTTTCTTTATCATAGACTGGAAATCTCCTTGTTAGGTAATATAAAGATTTTCTTTCTAAAGCTTTTAAATAAATACAACCCATTTCCCCTCATACATAAGAGTCCCAAAGGATCTCTAAGATTTTAATTTATCTGATAAATAATCCACATACATATTTTATTTATAAAGAGAATAAATCAATCAGTCCAGCAGACTTCTTAGATTGGCTTTCTAATTCAGAGAGAATTTATCATCATTCTTCTTACTGTACTTAGCTTATATTTCAACCTAAAATGGAAGTTAAACATTGAAAATCTCAAAATTTAAATCATTTAGAGATGATGTAAAATATACAGGGTTGGATTGAGGATATAGCTTACTGATAAGATCATTTGACATGTGTAAGGCCTTTAATTCAATTTCCAGCATCACAAATATAAATAAATAATTTGTAGAACAATACTAGGACATTTAATTTACCACAAAATATAATGTGTTTGAAAATCTAAGGATTTTGGTATAGTTAGTGGGCAAAGAGAGGCTACACTGAGGTGATACGGTATAAGTTTGTTCTCTGAAGTAATTGGAAAGGATGATTTTTTAAAATAAATGTGTTTCTTAAAATGAACCCACTGATTTCAAGATAGATGGATTTAGAGCTATAAACATTTCTAACATTAGTCTATGGGAGAGGAAAATATTTGAAAAACGCATCTATGCTAAACCTGTATAGACTTTTTATTGTCATTTTTTCCTAAACAATGCACTCTAGCAACAGTTAGGATAGTATTTATATTTTATGGGATATTATAAGTAATATAGAGATGACTGAACATAAAGGAAGATATATTAGGCTATATACAAATACTACACAATTTTATATAAGAGATGTGAGTATCCTTGTTGTTTGGTTTATGGGGGTTTCTGGAACCAATCCTCCTCAGATACTGAGGGACAATCATACACACACTTGGAAAGTACTTGACTCTGAATCTAGAAATTGGTAGGCTCAATATGTATTTGGACCAATAAGTACTTCTAAAATGTGCTACATGGCTTTTTTTCATGGTACCATGCTCAGATTAGCTCTAATTATTCACAAAAAATATCAAGTAGATATCAAAAAGAGAGAAGTTTACTAGGTCTGTTGAAAACCCAACATACCACCAGCCAAATCTGGATACTTTGGTCAGTAAAGTTGTCCTTGGATTCCTCTGTGAAAACTTCCATTATATCACAAAAAGAATTATGTGGAACAAGAGTGGAAAAGAACCCTTAGGTGGGCTCCACTGTGGTAATATTGGCATGGGAAAGAGGCAGGGGGGTGGAATGGTTTGGTCTCAGACTCTCAAGTGAACTTCTTGTGTTTGAAACAGGATTTTGGTATTTATCAAAAAACTAATTACCCATTCTATGTGTACCTTAGTTTTGTCATGTGTTAGAGATAATACTCATATATAGTTATCTGGTTGGATTGTAGTGAGGATCAAATGTATTAAGAAAGCAAAGTGCAGGACTGGGGAGATAGTTCCGAGATTTAGAGCACTGGCTGCTCTTGCAGAAGACCTGAGTTTGAATTCCAGCACCCACATAGCAGCTAGCAACCATCTGTAACTCCAGTTCTAGGGCATCCGAAGCTCTCTTCTGTCCTCTACAGGCACTGCATGACATGGGTGCACTTACATACATGGAAGCATAACACTCATACACCATAAATAAAAATAAATAAGTTTAGGAAAAAGCAAAGTGCTTATAACACAGTTAATGCTCATAAAAATGTTACCTGTGTCAAGTTAGTGTCCCCAAATGATCTCAGTGCAGGTTCATCCCTCTTGCTTTAGGAAGACTAGCTCATCCTCACCCAACAGTGATCAGTTGCCAATGTTTTTAAAGCAAAGGTTGGGGTCCATTTGCGGGGGGACTATAGGTAGGCACCAGTTGGGAAAGTGATATAAAGACAATTAAGATTAAGATGTTCTGTATGAAACACACAGCGATTCAATAAAAATATTTTAAAAATGATAGTTGTGGGCTCTGGACATGGTGGCATAGTTTTTTTTTTTAATTCTAGCACATGGGAGGCAGAGGCAAGGAGATCTATATGAGATTGAGGCCAGCCTGGTCTACATAAGAAATTCCTACCCAGATGGTACCACAGGGAGACCATGTGTCAAATAACCAAAAAAAAATAATACAAAAAAGTTAAGTTAGCTGTTATTGTCTACAAGAAAAAAGCTCTGTGAATATGCAGACTTATGCTGGCTTTGTTCACTGCTGTATCCCAAACAAACAAAAGTTCCTGGTATATACTCAGTACTTAGTAAATGTATTTCAAAATATACCTGGAATCTGACCAGTTTTCATTGCCTTCTCTGCTATTATCTGGTCCATAGTCTCCATCTTCTTTCATCTGAGACCACACAACAGCCTCTTAACTTCCCTGGCTGCATCTGTTCTTTATCCCTAGTTACCTGCCCACATGCCCCCTCCATCTTTTCTTCAAACAACAGTTATTATGATCTTTTAAATAAGTTAGACCATGCTGTTTATGTGTTCAAAACCCTTCCCTGACTCCCCAGCTCACTTACTGGAATAAAAATTTTAGAATCACCTTTTAGCTATCTCCCTAATCTCATTTCCTATTGCATTTGTCTTTGCTTATTGTGTTCTCATCACACTGGAGCAGAAGGAGCATAGATTTTAAATTTTTGTGTGGTTGTGTATGTGTTTGTATGTGTATACACATGTACATGATGATGTGTATGCACTTCTATGTGCATGTGTGTGGAAGCTAAAGGTCAACATTGGTGTCTTAATATATTGCTTGCCACCTTATTTTTGGACACAGGGTCTCTCACTGAATCAAGAGTTCACTAATTGGATAGACTGGCTAGCCAGTGAGCTATAGGGGTCCAACTGTCTCACCCTCTTCAGTGTTGAGATTCTAGGTGTGCACTGCCTCAAATGGCTTTTATGTGGGTGCTGGGGATCCAAACTCAGGTTCTCATGCTTGAGGTTCAAGGACTTTATCAGCTGAGCCCTCTCTCCAGCTCCTCAGCATGTCTTTAACATACTAAACACATTCCTACTCTCATGGTCATTGAACCTGGTTTTCCTTTTGCTAGACCTGCTCCTCTGATTTTGCCCTTAATTTATTTCCTCACTTTTCTAGATTTTTGCTCAAACATGACATTTTTAGACAGTTTTTGATCATTTTATATAAAATAACCTCCCAATTCCTAATGTTTCCTTGCAACTTCACTCTGCTTAAATTTTTTCCATAACATTTATGAGGACCCAATACATTTGTGACTTCACGTTTATTCTCTTGCCTCACCTTACCAGAATGCCATCTCCACAAGGCAGAGATTTTGGTAGTTTTCGTCATTGTTATCCTCAGGATTGAGAATAGTTTCTGGAATATTTTGATTTTTCAAAAATTATGAATGACTGAGTATATTTTAAAGTAACATCCCTCGCTGAGCTTGGTGTTGTATGCCTGTAAATCTGAGCATCTGGGAGACTGACAAAGGAGGATCCCAAGTTCAAGGACTGTAGGACTATCTAATATACACAGTAAAGCTATGTCTCCAAAAGGCAAGAGCTGATCTTTGGAAGTCAGTATGAACTTTTCCCAAATAAAAAAGAATAGAACTTCCATATGACCACTCTTGAGTATACATCTGAAGGACCTTAAGTTAACATCCCACAGAGAAATTTCCACATTTATGTTTATTGCTTCGTTAGTATTTCCAACAACCAGGAAATGGAAGCAGTCTAGACAGTCATCAACAGATGAATGGATGAGCAAAATGTGTTACATACACACAATGGAATTTAATGTAGCTGTAAAGAAAAGTGAAATCATGGTATTTTCAGGAATATGGATGGAACTAAAGATCATTATGTTCTGTCTGGAGGCAGACTCAGGAAAATGAATACTATCATGTTTTTCTCTCATATGTAGAAGGTAGACTTAAAATGATATATGAATTTATGTGTTTTTGTATATTTATGTGTATGTTATGAAACTACAAAGACAATCATAATATAATATTTTGTAGGCACAATACATGACTATAAATATACAATGTCTATAGATACGTTTTTGATATTCTGTTATGTAATGAAATAGACTATAGTTAGGGATGTGGCTCAGGGATATAGCATCTGTATAACTTGACAGTACAGGTTCAATACCCAGCACTGGAAATAGGCTGCATGACTGAGAGAGAATAATCTCACATTTGCAGTATGTTCATGGGAAGAAGGATGAAAGCTATGGTTAGGACATATTACAATTTTGTGGGACTATCATTCCTATGATAAAGTATTTAAAAAAACATTTAAAGGGAGTCATGAGGTGGGGGGGATCTTAATGGAGGTCTATAAAAGAAGAGTAATAGTATCCTGTGACATGAGAGCAAATAGAGACTATTGGGGGTAAGTAAGGGAAACAGCCAGCAGGGAGGGGGTAGAGGAGGGCTACTGGGGAAGGGAAACATCATAACAAAGCGTAATGGCATATAAGTATGAAAACCCTTTACTGAAGCTGATTACTTTGTATGTTACCTTAAAATTTTGTTGAGAAACAAAAGCAAATACACAATTCAAGGGTTTTTGATGTAGTTCAGTGGTAGAGTACCTGTTTAGTATGCCCCAGTCCATTGGTTGGATCTCCAGTATGAAAAGATGGAGTGTCTCTCACTAGTATCTTACTTTAAGAAGCAGCATGTGTTCTAAGACAGTCCCATTTCAAGGATGGCTATATTTGGCACTGATAACTTGATAATAAAAAATGAAACATTTTCTACATAGAATCATTTTGGTAGCAAAACATGGGAAATCAAAACACGTGTGGGGGAAAATATTTAATAGAAAATCTTCAGGAGGATGAAAAGATGGAGGGCTGACAACCTTTCAGTATAGCATGACCCCTTTATGCTGTGGGCCTAGTCCAAATCTTCCCCATATGATGTGTTAGGTACTGAGGATCATCTCTCTCTGGCTATATTTTAAAATTATTCTATTATTTATTATTCTATTAGAGTCCATTCTATTATTTTTAGTGAAAAAACATTTTTACAAAGACTCAAATTGATAATACTCTTCTGTTAATGTATTTTGTGGGGGAGTGTTAGAAACAAAATAAAAGAAGACTTTTTACTGTGATTCTGTTATGAATTTGTATATACATGGAATATTATCTTTTTTTAATGTGTATGAGTGTTGTGCCTGCATCTATGTAAGTGCACCTGAGTTGTGCAATCCCTGAGGAGGCAGAAGATGGCATCAGATCCTCTGGAACTGGAGTTACAGGCTGTTGTTAGCCACCATATGGGTGCTGGGAATCGAACCTAGGACCTCTAGAACAGCAGTCAGTGCTCTTAACAGCTAAGCCATCTCTCCAGCCCTCTTACTGTTTTTTGAAAATAAAAATGCTTTATTCTAATTTTTCTCCCTTCCTAGAAGCATTGAAAAATAACAGTTGGTGACAACTCTTCCTAATTAAAGAAATTCAGGATATTCTGGCATTAAAAAAATCTTTATAGTAGACAAGTATCAAGAAAATGAAAAACAAATCTAAAAGCTATTGGAAAAGTTGTTGAAACTTTGGATTACTTAAATTTGTGAACTTCCCACTCTAAGTAAAATGTGATTCACAAATATTTGTTTGAGGATAAGAATTTATGCTACAGAGGGGAAAGGATTTAAAAACTAGGAAGTCTATGGGTTTCCCATCTGTTTTATATCCATATACTCACATGAGTCACAATGAGTTTTAGTGTAGAAAAAGTTCTCTGCATTTCCAAAGCACATGTTTGCTAAAGCTCCTGAAGTTTCCTCATAAAACACACACTGTAGCTACCAATTCAGGAGCAGTGCCAAAGTTCCTGGTTGAACTATTGAAGACAGAAGTTCCCATCTCCTCATTTCTACTCCAATTTTAACAAAAAAACCTGGGAAGGACCAGCAATGTAGTCACCCAGAACTCAGGCCCAGGGGTGAGATAGAAGGTGGTGAGGGTCAGCTGTTTTTGATTTCTAAATTCAGCTAAAGTTACTTCCTAGAGGTCTAGGAAATGTCCTCCAATGGCAGATATCTCAGAAGCAGCACCATCGCACAAATGCGTCTTCCCACCATCTGACCCACCTAGACCATCAGGGTAGGAAACTCTGATTCATATTCTCCACTCAATGGATCCATTGTCTCCCTTGAAGTGTGCTTCTGTGTATCTCATCAGCTTCCTTCCCATTGTGTGTACCTCCCCCTCTTTCCTTTTCTCATTCTTTCTGATTACCTAGACTATGGCATTAAAAAGACAGCATAACTCGAAACCACTTAGAACGGCTTTTTGGCTTGTTTTTTTCTAGCAGAACTCATGGGAGCTGAAATTTAATTAGCTCCACCACATGTTGTACCATGTTCCAAGACTGTTAGACTCTTGACAGTGTATTTTTCAAAATTTCCCAAAATTGGACAGTTGTCCTGCATGCCTCAGAAAGAAACAAACAAAAATGAATAGACAACATGCTTTAAACAAGTTTTCATTTGTTTTAACGTAATTAAAATTGGAAGTAGGCAATCAATCTGAGTGTCTCTGTGTAGTATTTTAGAACCAAGAAGAAATTGGAAGCATAGCCATTGTGAGCAACCCCTGAATTCTAATATGCTTGAATGCAAGTGGAATAATTAAAGGGAAGAATCTTTCTACTCTATCCAATTCCCCTTCTCACGTCAATGAGTTTAATGGGAATCCTAAAAACCAAGCAAGTTGATAGCTAGTCACTCTCCTTTGGCACTTGGTAAGACCAGGTACTCACTGCACATGCAGGCATTCATTTCAAGAGGGACTGGATACCTATTACCAGCCAAGCATGAGGCTAGGCTAGGTGCTCAGCATACACTGGTGAGCAAAAACAGGTGTGTTTCCTGTTTTCTTGGAGACTATGATTTCATGGATAAGACTGGCATTAACCAAATAATTTCACAAAGATATATATATATATATATATATATATATATATATATATATATATAATGTAGTGAGGTAAATACACAGTGCTAAGGAAGTGTGTACTATAATAGTATTAGTCGCTTGCCTTGTTGCTATGATAGATTCTGGCTCATAGTTCAAGGATCCAGTCTATCATGTCAGGGAAGTCATGGTGGCAGGAACTGGTTACACTGGATCCACAATGAAAAGGCAGAGGAAGATGAATGCTTACACTCAGTTCTTGATCCCTGTTTTATTCCATTCAGGACCTCAGCCCATAAACTCACCTCATGGAACCCATCTTTAGAATTGTTCTTCGTAGGTTAGTTCTCAGTTAACCTAATCTGGATCATCCCTTATAGATATGTCCCAAGTTTTTTTCCACTGTGATGCTAAATTCCATGAAGCCAAGAGTGAAGTTTAACCATCACAACTTGGGAATTAATGAAGCCCTTCACAAAGAAATATTGCTTAAGCTGAGATGTGATATTTGTGTGATTCAGTCAAACTCATGGGACTTATACGAAGGAACTGTGGTATAAGAGGAAAGAATTGCAGGTCCAAGCTGCTGTGGAGCAATAAAAACAAGGCCAGAGCTGCTGGAGTGTGGGGGGCCAAGGAGTGATGAGAGATGTAGTTGTGGAGTTAGGTAAAGGCATTTCTCAAGAGTAATGACATTGGCTTTGGTATATTTCCTATACTTGGTGGTAGAGAATGCTAGTTTTCATAGGCAACATTTCAGGCTTTGGTCCACTAAATGCCCTTTAGTATTTATGACAGCCCCCAAAGTCCTGAATTCCCAGGCTTTCTCAAGTAAGGGTTACTTAATGCAAATAACCAGCTAGGAAGACACAAGGCGTTGAAGTGTTATCTTAGAAGCAAGAGGGAAACAACCAGAAATAGTTTAAGTGGAAGAATACAGGGATCCAGTTTATAACATGAAAGGATCTTTCTGGCTACAGTGCAAAGATAAAGTTTCCTCAAAGATCTTTCTTTATAATGTGTGGTGGTTCATGCCAGTAATCTCAGCATTTGATAAATGTCAGAAGAATAATGAGTTGCAATTATGAGCTACAAAATGAGACCCTGTCAAACTAAAAACATCACAAAATACAAGATATGTGAGAAGGGACAGGAGTGGAGGGGATGATTGGAGAAGTCTCACCAAGTATTAATAGAACAGTAAGACATTTGTACTGGCAACTATTTATTGAGAATTGCATGTATGACAGATGTATGTTATGTGCTTTATATGTTATTACTTTTAGTCTTCATAATAACGCTGTGAAATATCCCTACAGGACAGATAAGGCAATGTGCTAGTAGAGAGGCTTAGTGAATTCCTACTGTTGTGCAGCAGCTCAATTGGGACCTGTGAGTCTACCAGAGTTGACTCCAGAACTCGTGCTCCTTCTAGCCATGCCCTATGTTTAAATGCTATAATATCCACAGTGCATACTAATAGAGGGCAGAGGTTGGAGGACAGCAAGGAGAGCAGAAAAGTCTGTCTGGAGTACAAGACCCTTTGTTGTGCAGCATTTTGAATAGCTGATGGCCCGTATAAAAATCCTTAGTGAAGGGTTGGAGAGATGGCTCAGTGGGTAAGAGCACTTGTACAAGCATAAGAACCTGAAATAAAATCCTAGTACCTACATAAAAAGAAAGCCACGCATGGCAGCACGGGCACCTGTAGCCCCAGCACTGTAGAGAGAAGAGACAGGATGATGTCTGGGGCTTGTTGGTACCAGTCTAATTCCCGTTCTGTGAACCCAGACTTCCTTTTCTGGCCTCTATAAATGTGCACAATCATAAGCACCTGCACACACATGTACATACAACACACACACACACACACACACACACACACACACACACACACAGATCCTGAGGCTAGCAGTAGGATGACTTAGCAGACAAAAGTGCTTGCCACAAAGCCTACAACCTACATGGTAAAAGGAGAAACTTACTCCCACATGCTATCCTCTGATAGCCACATGTGGTCCTCTGACATCCACATGTGTACTGTGGCATGTGGCTCCTCCCTTAATAAATAAATAAATAAAGTAATAAAAATTAAAAAATCTCGTTAGTGTTTGGAAATAGGATGGTAAGAATTAGAAGACAATGAAAGGAGATGAAAGGATGCTGAAGGCAAACTTGTTTCCTTAAAAATTTTCCAAAGAAGGAGAGGGAAGATTGTAAGAGCCAGGATTGGTGCACAGTTATAAGGAAAGAGAGTCTTCTAGGCACCTGGGAACGTGCTCATATGAACTTATAGCAATGGTGACAGCATGCACAAGAGCCATGAATACTCAATCGGACAAAAGCCCAGCATAGAACTGGGCAGCAGGCGCCATCCTTAGCTGAATAACTGTTGGCAGCTGATCACAGCTGGGTGGGAGAGAGTAGATCTTTTTTGAGATGATGATTCTAGATAGGCTGACAACTTTCACTGAGGGACATCTGGGTACAAATGCTTGGACTTAACATATATGACAGAATGCATGGAATCTGGTGGGGGGACTATGGAGGAGGGTGCAGGTGGGAGAGGGAATCTAAATATGATTAAGATTAAGAAATATACAAAATTCAATTAAAATATACATTGGTAAATAAATAAATAAAATTTCTTTATTAAAATTTTCCAAAGAAGTATGTTGGTATGTGCCTGTTATACCAGTACTTGAGAAACTAAAGCGGGTAGGTCATAAGTTTAAGGCCAGCCTGGATTACATAGAGAAAGCCTGTTTCAAAAATTAATACAGAATTAAAACAAAATTAAGAACACAAAAATGGATGCATGAAAATATTACAGTGAATCCCATTATTTTGTATGCTAACTGAAATTTTACTTTAAAAGTAGTCCAGGGCTATAGCTCAATGGTAGCCAATATGAGCAAGGCTCTAAGGCTCAATCTCTGCAACAGCAAAAAAAAAAACAAAAAACAAAATTTACCCCTAATAGATCCTGCTAGAATCATGGCTTCCTGAACTTTGTTATCAGTTGCAAAGAGTGGAGGGTAGCTTCTGGTGAAGCAGGAGACAAAGCTGAAGGTAATCCTTAGGCTTGCTTGTTCCATGCATTCAATTTTGTTACCTGAGTCTAATGATATGAAATGATTGGGTAACCCAAATTAAGAGACAGTCTCCGAAGTGACTCGTTTTTAATCCTCACAAACACCTCAGTCAATACAGTCACTCAAAACAAGAAATGTTTCAGATGGAAGATCATGGAAATGAAACCAATAAGTGCAATTTATAATCTGGAATTGGACTCCCTCATTCTCCCTCCATTTCTTCCTTCCCTTCCTCATCTCCCCTCTCTTTCTTTCTTTGATTTTTATTTGCATTCCTGAGAATTGAACCCAGGGCTTTTCGCACATGAAGTAAGTGCTATACTACTGAGCTACATCCTCAGCGCTTGGACTCTTAACATAAAGGCCATTGCCAGGATAATTGGTGAGCCAGGGATGAGGTCTGAGTGAAGGTTATGGGAGATTTATTGGTATGTTTCTTGGAAATTCTTCAAAAATTTGATACATTTTCTACAAAATGAAGGTAATAAATGATGCATAGTGCCATTGTTGCCACATTATCCTTTAAATATAAAAAAAGACTACTCATAAAATTGGGGCTGGAGAGATGGCTCAACAGTTAAGAGCACTGTCTGTTCTTACAGAGAACCTGGGCTCAGTTCCTAGCACCCACATGACAGTGAAAAACCATCTGTAACTCCAGTTCCAGGGGATATGATGCTTTCTTCTGACCTCCATGGGCATTGCAGGACATTGGTGCCCTTACATAGTACAGACAATACACTCATACACATAAAAATAAAATAATAAAATATTTTTAAAAAGCTACCATGAAGGAGCATCAATAAAGAAACAAAGAAAGGTGCCATCCCATTTGACTGAAATTCAGTTTGTAGATCTGTCCATACTTTGTACTTCCTCTGGATGCTAGAGTAATTGCTTCATTTGAGATTAAATAATAGGGATCTTTCAGTGTGAAGAATAGCATTGAGAGTTATAAAGAATGGAAAAGTGTCTAACACATAAATAGCTTCCAAAATACAGTAGATGATAATTAACAGGGGCACACATAAAACTCTATGGTGATCCAGGATAGGAGTGCTCTCTCACTCGCAGGGAAAAGAGTTGGGGAGTAAAGGAAGACTTTGTTCTGAAAGGGAAGGTAGGACAGGTCAGACTTTATAATATTCCTTAAGGCCACTGTCAACATGTAGTGTTTTCACCACTATGACCACTACTAGCAGCACCTGGGAATGTGTTAGTAATTAAAATCCCAGGTCCACCTTAGCCACACTCAATTGGAAAATCTGGGGTAGAAGGCAGCCTAGTATGTTATGTCTCCAAGGAATCTGATGCACGCTCATATCTGAGACACTGCTTTCAGTAAAGAAGAGGGGCCGTTCTAAGTCAATGCAACAGTGTGAATGAAGTTTCTATGATTTTGATAGAGGGGGCACGTTTTTGGACTGCTGAATATCCATAGCTGTTAAACGGTAGGGTGTATGGGTAAAGGAGACATGAAAATGGCCAAGGTCCTTTTGGTGGCTTTCACGTAACAGGTCACATAGAGGTATTCAAGGACATGGAGACCAAGAAGTTGGTTAAGAAGCCATCTAGTCCTGTGGTTCTTTGTCCTGGCTATACATTAGAAATTATGGAGACTTGGCAATATTATCAATTCCAGGAATCATCTCCCCAACCCTAGCCATTCGGTTTTAATCGATCTTGAGGGTACCTCAGCATTGGTGCATTTCAGACTTTCAAAGGTGATTCAACCTGAGTGGAGACTCGATTTTCTAAGAGGAGGATAAAACACCTGTATAAATGGATGGATAGAGCAGGGAGCACATGAGTCCATTTTATGGAAGGCAGGGTACTTTATAAAAAAAAAGTTTATTTTGGCTCATAGTTTTAAAGATGCAATGTAAGGGGCCTCATATGACATTGATATTCTTGTTGGGAGAGTTCTAAGATGGCACAGGATATCTCCACAGTGACAGACAAGGAGCACATACATGTCTGGTTTTTCTTCCTCCTCTTATAATGCCATCCGTAATTCAATCATGGAGGCATCTACCCTGATGAACGAACGTATCTAATCATCACTTCTGAAAGGCCTCACTTCTAAACACCTGGCTAGATAAGTCTCCACCCTTTTAGTACTACTAAGTATGACTTTGAGAATAAAACTCCTGCATGATCTCGGGAAAAGGCAAGTATTCAAGTTAGAGTCAGTAGGGTTACCTTGCTGGCTGCTATTCTCACTGCCACTGCGTGTGGCAAAGGACTCACGCAGAAAGCTCAAGCTTTGGGGCTGTTTCTACTTCATTTACTGTGAGCCACTACTTCCCCGACTACTTTGTGAATGATTTCAGCAGCTCAAGGTAAAGCTTTGCTGCAAGATTAGAGTTGAGTTGATATGACCGAGGAAGCCATCTCACTGCCACTTCTCACTCATCTGAAATTCCTGTACAGCCCCAAAAGCCCACTAGGAGGCACAGCAGGAGAATGGATGAACTCGAATGCCAGTTCCCAGTGTTGCTTCCCTCAGAAGCCCTACTTGGCAAGTGTGCTGCTTCCTCTTCATGGCAGCCTCTGCAGCTTCTGTTGGCCCATCAGGCTGCTCCCACACTAGCAGAGGGAGACAAGAAGGAAGTGTTAAACATAGCTCAACAACCTACAAATGATGGTCATCCACAACTGCTGGAGGTTGCTTGATCTGTGCATAAGACGGAAGTACAGGGACATGAGAGGCCACTATGTGATTCGTGAATTAGTCAGCAATGTGGCCACTGATGTTGGAATAAAGACATGGTGATGCTGAGAATGACTCAGTTCTTAGCAATGATAATGGGAAGAAACAGTATTAGTGGATCTCTACTGGGAGGCAGACTCTGTACTCTGAAAATTTTTTGTGTATTAATCACTTCATTTAATCTTATGAGATAAGTACTATTGTTATTTACTTTTCAAGAAAAAAAGAAGTTAAGGAATTTGCTATATGCTATATAGCCAGAAAGCATAAAACCAGGACTCTAAACCAATTCTGTTTCATGCCAAAGTGTCAGCCATCAACCATTTTGCTGTAGTTAGTTATATAAAAATCATCCACAATTCTAGAATGGGTAGAACCTGTATGGGACGTAAAGAGGATTACATAGAGGCCAGATAAAGAAAGCCTTGAAGGCCTAGCTCCCTTAAGAGTTGTAGTTCTATTCCAGAGGCACTGGGGAGACATTATTATCATTAGAAAACAAGTGCTGGCAGTCATATGGGGAGAGTCATGCAAAATGGGCTGCATAGCTTACAGGACCCAGTACGAAAGGAAAATTAAATGGCCTCATGCTCAAAACTTATTCAGACTCTCAAGGTGATACCAGTAGAGCTCTTTAAAACAAGTGTAAGTACCCTTGTGAGACTGTGCCAAGAGAATGCCTATGAAGTCAGTCCTAGAGACAGTGTATTTAATTTTTTGTTGCTATGATAAAATAACATGACCAAAAATAACTTACGGAAGAGCTGATTTTGGCTTATGGTTCCAGAAGGCTAGAATTCATAATGTCTGGGAAGGTATGGTAAACCTGAAGGAACAGGAACCTGGCTGGTTACATTTCATAGGCATACAGGAAGCAGAGAGTAAGAGCAGGAAGTGGGGAGAGATTATAAACCCAGAAAGCCTGCCCCCAGTGATACACTTCCTTCAGCAAGGTTCCACCTTGTAAAATTCCTATAACCTCTCCAAACAACTGCACACACTAGTGACTAAGTGTTCAAATACCTGAGTCTATAGGACATAGTTATAGTTCTATTTTAAACCACTGACAGAAAGTCAATGGAGAAGGTATAGAGTTCAGGAGCTACATGGCTAAACCTGGGATAGGGGTACTGGAGTGATGCTACAAAGAAGAGGATGCAAAAATAGAAGCAACAGGATTTTGTGAATGTTACTGTGTCTTTCATTTCCTATGTTTAGTAGCTTTTCTGAGGTCAGATCTACATTATAGAATGGAAGGACTAGAATGGGAACTAATTTGAGAAACATACATTTACTTTGGAAACTTACATGGTTCCATGTACATACTTGGTATTCAGATGATTATGAATGTGATTAGATCACACTGGAAACTATCCTTTAAGCATTCAAATCTTTTGCTTTGTTATAAATCTGTACTTCCTTTCCTCTCCCATGAGGAAACAGATATATTTAAAGATTGTTTCTAGGTGCCAGAGAGAGACAAAGTAACCTCGCCTCTAATCTTATTTCTCTATTTTAAAAATATTTTAATTATTATTTTTATTTTATGTGTATGAGTGTATTGCCTGTATGTATGTAAGTGCACCACATCATGAAATGCCTGTGGAAGACAGAAGAGGGCATCATATCATCCAGAACTGGAGTTTTGGATGGTTGTGGGCGCTGGAATTGAACCCAGGTCTTTGCAAGCAACCAGTATTCTTAACCACAGAACCATTTTTTAACCCTAATCTGATCTCCTTAGACAAGAAGAGAATTTCTATCTGGGCTTGATTTAGAAAGCATAACAATAAGTTCTTCCTCCCAGTATGTCTATGACTCTGTGTGGATCCTGCCAATCATTCCAGGTACAAAAGAGTAGGGTGAAGTAAGAGATCAATTAACTTGACTTGAAGTCTCCCAGATATTCTCACTGCTTCCTTGACACTGTTATCCTTTATTCACCTCTTAGGGCACAAAGGAATTCTAGGTGTCTTTGAATAGCTCCATGGGAGGTAGCCTTGTTTTCTATTCAGGTCACTCTGAGAAAGAGACAATTTGGACTCATGGGAAGCAGGGAGGTTTTAGTTTCAGTGCATCTTGGCAGGTCTGCTTGTCAATCAGTACCATTACATTTTCTTTCTTTCCTTTTTAAAAAACTTTATTATTTTTATTTTATGTGTATGAGTGTATTGGCTGCATGTGTGTAAGTGCATTCATGTCAGGCAATGCCTGCCGAGATCAGAAGAAGGTGTTGGATGCCCTGGAACTGGAGTTATAGATGGTTGTTAGCTGCCATGTGGGTGCTGGGAATTGAACCTGGGTCATCTGCAAGAGCCATTAGTCCCCTTAACTGCTGAGCCATCTCTTCAGCCCTACATTTTCATATGCAAGGACCAGAAATCACTAATTTACTAAGCATGGCCCAACCATCTACATGATAAGGAGCGTTAAAGAGAGATGACAAACTTTGTACATCCTATTACTTATCCTTGTTGGTCTTATTCTTATGAAGTGTCCCACACTGCACTAAATGGCAGCGTACAGGACACACAGCCTCTCTACTCCATCCATTGTGAAACTTGTTAAACATATGTCCATAATTATTTCTCCTGTGAGGAGGGAAAGGATTGGCATAAGTAGGTGATGGATGTCTTGCTGGGTATGAGTGGCACCGGCCCACCTCTTCCCCGATTCCCAAACCATTGAGTCTTTGTATGCCACAGACTTCAGAATACTTACATCTCCAAATCAGGGATAAAAGACTGATAGTGCCTCATGTAAGTCATCTCCTTTCGCATTTATATTTCATTTTTACATTTTAGGTCTTTTATCTTTGTGTGTATGTGAGCACGTATATATTGTGGCATGTGTGTGGAGGTCAGAGGAGAACTTATAGGAGTCAGTTAGCTCCTTCTACCACCCTGGGTCTCGGAGATGGAATTCAGATCATCAGCCTTTGCAACAACTGCCTTTACCCAATGAGCAATGTATTTTGTATTTTGGAAACAGAGAAAATGGCTTTAAAGACAAAAGTCTCCAATTTGCCTATGTACTTTTTGACCAATTGCTTAACTTCTCAAAATGCATTTATTTGCATAGTAATACTTATTTAATAAAGCTATTGTGAATATTAAATAAATTAATACTCGCTTAATTTTTGTTTTATGTATTTTTGAGTCAAGGTCTCATTATATAGTCCAAGCCGGCCTGAAACTCACTATGTAACTCAGGCTGGTCATGAACTCATAATCTTCCTACCATAGCTTTAAATGAGTTAATGCCTATAAAATATCCACAATAGTGTCTAGTGCATGTCAAGTGGCTGATAAATGAGAGATTAATCATAATTGGTTCTGGTGTGTGGGCTGTGTCACCACCATCAGCTGAAAGTCTGGACTAAAAACTTTCCTGGAAGATCTATCACTTCCACAGCCTACAACTTTGGCTTTTACAGACCCCGGAAGGGGCCTGAACACTTTGCCCATGGTCTTACTCCCTTACATGCGGCCCCAGAGTAAGTGAGCTGGGGGCTAACCTCCTTGAGTGGTAGCTGTTTTGTCACAATCAAGAAGAAGGTTCTTCTGAGTTAGGACGTGACCATGTGTGCCACCAGGATCCTTGTTTCTTAGTCTACCAGCCTTTCCCACTGTATAAGAAGACTTTGTAGTCACGTGTTGTTTTTGAGATGGAGCTATCTTATTACATAACTTTTGGAGTCAAAGGAGGAGTGAATCACACGTGTCTTTAGTGTAATCTTATTTCTCCTTGTTGGGCCTTGTCTTCCACATACTCTGGTATTTTCTTGAACTCTTTCACCACTTAAGGATTCTCAGGATGATCATCCTGAAGCCTTTCTAACCTAGGCAATTCTGCCAGTCATAGGCCTTTTCTAAACTCTGTTGTTTTTAATTTTCAGAATTTGCCTGTTTAGGGACCCACACCATCATTTTGGGGGGCTCTACATGGCCCCGAATGTGATAATCTGCTTTGGGCTGGGAGTTTAAAACCAATGTTAATTGTGTTACTCTTGCTAAATTTTATTCACAAATCAGGAAGGACTTTAGGTACTTCAGAAGAGTAAATGGAGTGTGAACTTTGACTCAGCAAGGCAAGGGAGAGAGATTTCATAGTTGGAGTCTATATATATGAGGCACATTTTAATTATATATTAAACATTGAAATATTTTCCTCCAGGACCACCTCATGCCATCACCTATACCATCTTACATTTTTCCATGAAGCTTCTCAGTCACCAGACTTCCTCAGAGTACAGACTTGTGGATTAACAAGCTGGTGACATTTAATTCGGAGACTTTCTTATTCTTGGAAATGATTGTGTGAAATCATCAATGTATAGAGCAACATATGTTGCTCCAAGTAGTACCTTTAAGCCATGTTACTACAGGAGTCATTAATACCTCTTAACTGAAGCCTTGGTGAAATTAGGCTGCACTATTGGAGAGGCCAAGATAGTCTGGCTATTTGGAGAAAAGGCTCTAGAGACATACTGCTGGGTCAAACCCCAGCTGTTCTATTTACCAGCTGTTTGATTCTGGGCAAGTTATTTCATCTTTTCTACATCTGTTTCCTCATCCTTCAAATGGGCTTAGTAATTGTACATATATCAGAAGATTGTCATGAAGATGAAAACTGAGTTTGTCTACACTGTGCCTAGAATAGTGCCTGACACATGGTAAGCACATGAGTCCTTTTTTTTGTTTTGTTTTTGTTACTGAAATGAAATAGCGGAGTTTATGTACTTGTGAAGACAAATGATTTATTTAGTTCCCCATTTTGGAAATTTAAAGTTTAAAATTGGGTAGCTTTATGTATTTAGCCTTTGATGAGTCCTGACTGAGCTGAGGCATCGTGATGGAAGGATATAGAAAGAGAAGAGATGACCTGACAAGGCAGTGCGCTAGAGTCAGACAAACGGACAGCCTTGCTTCTTGTTTCTGAAACTTTTCATTGAATTTTTGTGTATTTCATAGAGACCATCTCCATCAGTTTTAAATCATCTTTATACCCTTTTCTACTGGCACTCTCCCTCAGCCCCACCACTGGAATTCATACATTCTGTCATTTGTGTTAAGGCCTATTGTGTCAAGTTAGTGTTCCCAGATGTAGATGAACTTGCTTCTTTTTTTTAAAAAGAATTAGCTCATGAGAACTAACAAGGATCTCATGAAAACTACATGAACTCTCTTTAAGGCCATGATGCAATGGCCTAAATCAGCTTACATTACTGTCTGTCTCTTATAGGTCCCACCACCTCTCACATTGCAGCACACTTCCAAAACATAAACCCTTGGGGGACAAAGCACAACCAAACCATAGCAGTGAATGTTACATAAATGTTAAATGTACAGCTACAGATACATGACTAACTTTCTGGCCTGCGAGAAGGCCAGGTAGACAGCTATCAGTTGGCCTAAAGGGAGAGCAGAAATATTCAGGCTGGAAATAAAGTGGTTTTAGTTTTCTACAGGAGGGACATGAAGTCCTTCCCAGTGTGACAAGGGGCTACGTCTGAAAAGGCTCTATGGAGAAAAGAGGGATTGGCCAGATTCTATGTGCATGGCAGAATGGTTCGTCACCTGGAACTAGGCTATTTTTGAGAAACCTTTCTCTGGGGAAAAAAACCCTTCTTCTTACTCACATTTAGAAGGACTTAATCCCTATGGATGATTTTGTTGTTTCCAAGATGGAGGGGCATACACAGGCATTGCTGGAGTAAATCAGAATGTATCTAACTTGGTGGGTATGAAACCCAGCATCCATCCAATGAAAGGTAAAGTAAATGGTGTTCTGCAGGATGTGCATGGATTATTTTTATAATGGAAAGCTTACAGGCATCATAGTAACTGCAAGTTGGAAAGAGTAACCTGCTGCTGCTTAGCAGAGATGGGGTCTAGGAAACACCCTGTTCCCATTGGAGAGAGGCTCACAGAATCTCACGGATCAAAGTCTATCACCATCTTAACTCACTTTAGCTGTACTGAGCTCTACTGTCTAGAACAGTGGAGCTCCTCGGCAATGCCTTCAGCCTGCTATGGCTTCTGCAGTGGGGGCTGAACATACCAGTACTCTCATCCCTCAGCAGGTGGAGCAAGAAGGCTTGGGACCAGATGGGTGGCAAAAAAGAAGAGATCTTGAACAAAACAGTTTGCCAAGTGGAGAGCAAGAGGGAGAGGAAAAGAACACACACACACACACACACACACACACACTATACATATGAGAGAGAGAGAGAGAGAGAGAGAGAGAGAGAGCTTTGCCTGCCTCCAGTACCACCAATTGGCTCTCTGAACTGCATATTTTTTTAATATATTCAGTTAAGCCCATAAACATTTCAGGATTGCTATTGTCTTCCTATTTATCAACAATTTTTCAATAATTTCAAACATTAGAAGAAATGAAGCATCAACTTACATCATTGGTTGAACCATGAAACACTGTTGCCTTTGTCATTAAAATAATCAATTACTATAATTCTTATGATGGCACATGTAGTTTCTTGGCTATGCTGCATGGTACCCCACACAAACCTCAGTGCTTATTAATCCCTTTTTGTCTTTTGCAGACTAACAGTATCACACAACTTTTGATTTTACAAAGACAATTCAGGATAATAGTACTATTCTCATTGACGGGTCACTTAAGGTGTGTGTGTGTGTGTGTGTGTGTGTGTGTGTGTGTGTGTGTGTGTATTCCATAGTTCATTATTCTATTTAATCCTCAAAATCTTAGGAGGCAGGTGTCATTGCCTTTTCTTCACAAATGATTATGCACCCCAGAGATGCTAACTGGTGTTTCCCAGTTCACATAGTTCACTACTTGTCAGAGATTTGAATGCAGATCTGGTTTCTTTTCATTGACCTAGCTCTGAAAAACTATTAATATTTCTTCCTGATGATCTATGTTTAAGATATTCTGTGACTCATTTTTCCTTTTTCACCTTCTGATACTGAAGAGTTGTTGAAGGGGTTCACCTACACCCATCATCCTGAAAAGGAGAAGAAGCTTGCTCCAATCATCAGTGTAGAACGTTGCCCAGTTACTCCAAACAGCTTCCTCCCATGGAGACTCCAGTGTACTACTTGCACAGTAGAAAGCTCTTATTATTAAATGGGTCAGCGTGGTGTTTAATCAGATGGTTTCAGATGGTTGCTTGCCACCCATAAATGATTAAACCACCTCCTGCAGTAGAAGTAGAGTAGTTGTATTTATTTTTGAGTGCTGGAAATTCATCACAGTATATATTCTGAGGCTTCATTAGATTTTTATTTATATGGTCCTATATTTATACATTGGGTCACTAAAATGTTCTTAGTATCACAGGATAGATTTTGAAATAAAACAGTGCAGAACCCTCCAAAAATCCCTTGGGTTTTATATTAGTTGTTTCTTTCCATCTCTGTCTCTGTCTCTCTCTCTCTCTCTCTCGCCCTTTTCTTTCTCTCATGTGTGGAGGCCAAATGTTGACATCAGGTGTCTTCCTTTACTACTCTCCACTTTCTTTTTGTGACACAGAGTATCTCCCTGAACCTAGAATTTGAACTCCTCTTCCCTAAGGTTGCCTCAGAGAGAATTCTTTTTGGAGATATTACCCAATTTTTGTCCATCTTTTTGAGATGCAGAAATAGCTTCCAGTCACTTTCTGTCTACATTTTTTCATAGCATTGTAGAAGAAAATTTTAAGGATTTGGGGGTTGTTTATTCAACCTTTCAGTATCTAAACTCAGATGTATACAATCCATTCCAAATATATGACTGGTTCCTCAAACTTCTTCCTCCATTCCTCTCTTGAATACTTGTGTCTCTTCCTTCATACTAATCATTTTTTCCTAATTCTTTCCATTGGATGCTCCACAGAAATTGCTTCCAGTGAATCTATCCACTTAGGGAAATATGACCATAATGTTTGTCACAGAGCTTGGAACATAGTAGGGACATCCCCTTTCTCTAGCTGGTAACACCTTTCAATTACGTATGAACTGGTCTAGGAATCCCTGAGTATAAATCAGGGCATTTACCAGTTGATAATGAAAAGGATAAAGATCTCTAGATGCGATCGTACCATATATTTCTCAAAACGGTAGTTCTCAGTCTTGGTTGCATATTAGAATCAGCTAGGTAGCTTTTTAGAAGCACTAATGCCTAGACCTATGGAAAATCAACTAAATCAGTATTTCCAGGGTTAGGGCCCTGGTATCAGAATTTTTATAGCTCTCCTGGTGATTCAAATGTACATCCAAGGTTGCGAACCACTCCTAAAACCAAAGCCATTTTCTTTTATACCTTTTTTTTTTCTTATCATTTAACCAGGATCTCTCTAACTCTGTACTTTATGATAGGAGGGATTATGTAAGGCGATTGTAGTCAAATATTAGTTCAAATCAGAATCTCCTGAATCTCACAGCTTTTCTCACCACCAGAATCTCTGACTCAGGAGTACTAAGGTCAGTTGCATGAGTTTGATTTCTGGTATGTTCCCTGGTGGTATGTATGCTGCCATTCAAGGGACTAAACTTTGTAAACCATTGCTATGAGGGAAAAAGCACTCTTCTCTTCATCTAGTACTCCTTAAAACAGGTGTGATGGGTGAATTTGTAAACCCCAGTTCTCATGACAGCACTGTAGGAAGGATATACATATCGATGAAGATATGATTGGGAACACTGTATCATAGTTACCAAGTGTATATTGTCAAAGCCAAGTAAAAGCCAAGCAGAGTATATTGGGAGATCTAAGCAAGTGTCCTCCTTTGTAATAGGAGGCAGGCAGTAGTGGAGGAAGAATTAATTAATTAGGATACCTTGATTCAGTGTCCGTAGGGTTGTGCTGATTTTGTTTTCATCTCCATGTGCAATGCTTAGAACTGTCTTCTACCATTTGACGAGGAATGGGTTTATTGTTAAAACACAGAGTAAATCAGAGATCACAGGCACTGATAAAACACAAGAAAACAAATCAAAGCCATTCCTAATCCAGAGTAGCAGATCAGGAAGAGAAATGCTTTGAGTTATTTTTGCATATCAAGGTCAGTTGTAGGAAACACTGTCTAGAACTTGAAAGCTTAATTATTCTTTACAAATATACAGGAAAAGACAACCAGACAGAGATGTTGAGGTTGAGAGGGAAATCGTTAGTCATTGTGTTTGCTCAGGATGACTGTCAATGTGGCCTTTGCATATGCCATACAACCTCTCTTCTCTAGAGGATCAAAGATGATAAATGAACCAAGCAGTCCTGAGACACCAAATGCCCTCCAGCGAGGCACTCTGGAGACACTGACCTATAAATGCAAGTATGATGTTTGTAGGAAAGACATAGCTAATAATGCAACATTTATTAGCTATTCAAACTTTCTTACTTTATTTTTGTTTCTTTTGGATAGTCCAGGATAAGGATGAAATGATATAAATGATGGCCTAGATGACGGTTCTCAGAAACCAGGAGAATTTGAAAATCTACTTTGGTGCTGGATTTGAAGAGTAAGATAGTTATGGAAAGAGGTGTTTAGAGAGTAATGTTTCCAAACAGTCAAGGAGCTGGGTAGGACTTGCTTATGAGGGATCTTAAGTAACCAGAAACAGGGCCCAGAGTTTGGATCAGCAGACAGGGAGGCTAACTCCACAGGAGTTAGGATCTGTTCTTTCCTCCTCATCCACAATCCAACAGTGTCTGAAACCTGCACATGCTCTTCTTCTCTGCTTTCTGTATGTGCATGTTGTAGGGCTCCTGTGTGGTATGGAGGTCAACTTGTGAGAGTTTCTTCTCCCCCTTCACCTTGTGGGTTCCAGGGATCAAACTCAAGTCAACAGGTTTGGCAGCAAGCCCCTTTACTCACTGAGCCACCTCCCTAGCTCCTTTATTTCACGTTTTAATTTCATTAATGACAGGATGTTGTAGCATGGTTAAGTGATATAATGCTTACTTACAAATTTATGATCTGTAAATTTTTCTTGTTTCTGTTTAGAGAAGTGATCTGAACAAATGGAAATAATTATCATGCTATGGGAAATTTAAAACAAGAAAAGGGAAGAGGCCATCAGGACCTGGGTTTGGTGACTAAAAAAACCAGTATTAGTATTTTAAGGATTCATACAAAATGAATACATATGTAATCACTTCAACTAGCATAAATTTAGATTTTATAGTTTCTGTAGGGGAGAAGTCTGCATATAGTATGGCTTGATTTTCTTTTTGTGATCTCACTAAGTTGAACTCATGGTGTCAGGCCAGAGCTGTATTTCTTGGCTGGGATTAGGGCCTCTTCTAATTTCATGTAGGTTATGGACAGATCTAGATTTTTTTTCCTGTGGTCTAGGAATTGTTCCTTGCGTAACATAATATAGGTTTTCAGCAATTTCTTGCTTCATGGCCTCCCAAAATAGTTCTCAGATACGTTACTACTTTCTTTCAAGCCAGCTAGTGCATACTCCTCTGACTTCTTTCTTACCATCCACAGAAAACTTCCTACTCAAAATGCTTATACAGTTAAATTAGTTCCAGCAACACAATCACTCTACCATATTGTCAGTCCATTTGGGTCATTAATTACATATATTAAATACCTTTACAGCAGTATTTAGATCAGTATGGATTACATACCTAGGAAAAGATACATAAAGAAATTTGAAAATTCTGGATCCTAATTCCTTTGAATTTTGCTGCATGCAGAGCAGTAGTCATCTTTACAATGAAAATGCAATTATGAACAGAAACTTTGATCCTACAGGATTCAGAAGGCCTAGAGAGAAAGATCCGCAGAAACTGTAGAGGTGACCAGGAATTAAGACATGTTAAAAATTTTATCAAAGAACTCCCCCAGTTTTCAGAGGGGGAAATTGAGGTCTAGAGCATGAAAGCCTTCTGGGTATAGTGACTGTAGTCATCTCATCATGGTTTCTTTAGAATTTGTTGACAGAATATACCATGATTTAGATGTGAAATATCTCCCGCAGGTTCATGTGTTTGAATGTATTGTTCCTATCTGGTTGTGCCTATTTGGGAACTAGTATCTCTACAAGGTGGGGCCTAGTTGGAGGAAGTGCTTCATGGGAATTGGAGATGTCAAGCCAAGATGTCAAGTAGGCAGGCCCTATGTCCCACCCGAACTCTATCTGTTTTCTCGTCATAAGACATGAGAAGCTGATGTTGCTCCATTCCAGCTGCCATGTCATCCATGCCATGATGGACTGTATCCTCTGAAATGAGGAACTAAGTAAACCTCTTCATCCCTTGTCTTATATTTTAATATTTTTCCTGCTGCTGTGACAAAATACCTTGGCAAAAACAAATTTAAGGGAGAAAGGGTTTATTTGGCTTACAATTTTAGATGTATTGAAGTTAAGGTTGCAGGAACTTGAAGCAGCTAGGCACATCCATAGTCAAGAGCAGAGAAAGAATGACTGCATGCATGCATGCTCATTACTCTTCTCACCTTCTCCACTCTTGTACAGTTCAAGACCCAAATCCAGGGAATGGTGCTATCTACAGTGTGCTGGGTCTTCCCATGTCAATTATCATAATGAAGGCAATCTTCCACAGACATGCCAACAGTCCCACCTTATCTAGGCAGTTCCTTACTGAGACTGCCCAGGTGATTTTAGATTGTCAAGTTCACAGTTATAACTATCCATCATGCCAGGGAGATGTCTCATTGGATAGAAGCATTGGTTGCTCTTGCAGAGGACCTAGGTTCAGTTCCCCCATGGTGGCTAACAGCCATATATGTAGCTTCATTCCAGGGAATCTGACATCTTCTTTTGGCCTCTGTGGATACTGCACTTATGGGTGTACTTGCCTGCATGCAGACAAAACAAATACACATAAAATGAAAATACACAAATAAAAAACCTCCTAGCAATCACAACTTGCTTCTGTCTTGTATTTGATGAGGAGAAAGTAACGATCGCAGAATACGTGGAAGATGGAGAATCTGAAATATGGGGAACATTAAACTTTCCCATCAAATGAACTTTCCACCCATGCTATTTCTTAACTGTGCTCTGAAGTAAGTTATAGCCTTGAAGCACCTATTCATTGAGACTTAGAAAAAAAATAATTTTTATTTAAGATTGAACTCATCCTGTCATTCATATCTAACCCCAAATGTGCTTGCTGAATTGTGCTGATTATCTCAGTTTTAGAAGAATATTTTTTCTTTAAAACAAGTAAAAAGGGAGAAACATGGGCAAAATGTGTCTTCTCCTTCAGTAAAAAAAGTGGTAGAATTGTTTGAAAACAGACTCTTTTTGATAGGGACTTAGAGATCTAGGTGGGCAAAGAGTCTTGAGAACCTTGCATGAAAATAACTTTTGAGTTTCAGAGACATTTGTTTAGAGACCCCTGTCCCAAAGACTCCGATTACTAGAATAAAGAAGGAAATGTAACACCCTGAGGTACCAAATGAGCATTACCTGAGTGACATACTTAGACCTGAATTTGAAAAGTACACAGTTTGTTCCTTCAGTGCTGACAGTACATTATCAATGTGATGAGATGAGCAAGTATTATTTTTGCAGAGGCAGAAAAAAATAAAAATGGAATCTCTAGGGCCTGACTGGCAAAGATCACATTTGACTTTGTCAACGACTGAATTTAAAGGCACAGCTGCCTCCTGTTCTTTACCTCTGGAATTGGGCTGGCATCTAATTCAGATTCCTGTCAAATCTGCTTAAGTTATTTATTGAAAATGTCTTCTCTTTCATTGTTCATGGTTCCATGGGTTCAGGCACTAAGGATAATTTTTCAAGAACCAAATAATCAATAACTTGACTGAAGCTGACTTCTATTCACAAGAGCAGACAATTTTCAGCTCTTCTGGGGATGTTTATCTACTTGCCTGATGCTTTAGGCCACTGGAGAACTTCCATTTACCGCTGGCCTTTGAGATCTTTCTCCTTCTCATTACCACCTCTACCACAGCACCACAAGAGATTAGAAGGGATTGGCATAAAATAAGCTTACTTTCTTGTTGTTAGGGATTTTGAAGCAAGGACTGATGGGAGCTGCATTAGAGACAAAGAATTGATTCCACTCTGTAATGAAGAATCATCTGTCATTTCTGTTTTGCTTTGTTTGTCTACTCCATCCTTACATAAAATTTAGAACTGGCTTAGGGACCAACAATATTGTCCATGTTAGCAATATGAGATGATTCCTACTGTGCCAATCCACACAAAAAAGGGAATAAGCAAGCAACAAACAATAAGAAGAAAATAAAATAAACAAAAACAATATAAAAAATCCTCCAGATGACCACGGAGGAATTATATTTACCTCACTCATTTAGTTAACTAAAATTCTATTTACCTCACTCTATACTATATATTTGTTCTGTAAAATATTAATTTTCCCATTCATACAAATGTCTAAGACTGTTCTACTCTTTTGCCTTTATGTATATTACAAAACTGCTTCGATCTCAGATTTCCTAATGCTAGTGATATAAGTTCAGAATCTTTGACTCACATTGCTGAATGCTCTTTTCCCTATCAGCACTGTCTACCTGACCCTCATGGATGCCTATGAAAACGTGAAATCTAATGGAGTAATAACCACCGAACAGAAAAGATGATTTAATGTGCCCATTACTAATTCGAAGGCTATTTTGAATGTTTTACTGGCATGCAGAATACATGCACTTAGGACTCGTGAGAAAAATAGCATCCCAAAAGGACACAAGAGGGCAAAGGTTATGAAAGTAAAAGAACACTTTAGACACTGCAAGTGGAATTCTTATTAGTTTGCTGATCTTGGGCAAGGCAACGACATATCTTGCTATGAAGCAAAAAGTTTAGGAAGGTTAAAGAATGCTTTTGGTGATGCAAGCCTGAAAGCTAAGCAATCAGGAGCCTGATGCAGAAAGATCATATGTGCAATGTCAGCCTGGGCTACATAGGAAGACTTTGTCTCAACAAACAAACAAACATAATAAAATAAGGACTGGGATTAGAACTTAGTGGAAGAGCAAGCACAAAGTTCTAGATTCCACCCTCAACACAGATATTCCCTGAAGACTAGCTCTCATGGAATCAGAGGATACTATGTAAGCTTCTATGGGAAGAATATCAGTCAACCCAGCTTTAAAGTCTAATAACCACAATGATGAGTAGCAGAGCAAACTATCTTTATTGGTGCAGCAGTTTCACTTTTTCTTGGAAGTAATCAACAATTATCTAGTTGATTTAAGGCGAATCAATGGGAGGAAAACCCAGCATGGAAGTGGGGAAATGGGCAGCGAATCAATGGGAGGAAACTCATATGTAACACTGTGAGCATAGCTAAATACACATGGCTGGAGATGTCATAGATCCTAGAGAAAACTCTACATCTGTCTGTCACATCCCTCAACAAATGTAACTTCTTACTATATGCTGCATATGTATCCTTATATTTACAGACAAGTGTAACTCTCACCACTCATCAAAAAGGCTTCTTTTTTTTTGCAACAAATGGAGACTATTATAGAGTTCCACAACTGGTCAAATGCAGAGAATATGTGTCTGTGATATGCCCTGTCCCAACTGACACATCTACAATGGAACCTCTTCACCTAAAGGGGGCAGAGAGAATATTAATACATCTCTCAACTTTTATTAGCTGTTTCCTCACGCAACAGAAAGTGATTAACATAGAAATCCACAACTGGCCAAAATGTAGAGAATAAGAGACTGTATTCAAGTCCCTGAATAGTACTCCTACATTAAACCTCTGCCACCCAGAGCTCAGGGGCCAATGCAGAAGAGGAGGTGAAAAGACTGTAAGAGCCAGGAGTGGATGATCACAAAGAAATGAAAATTTTTTAGATGACTGTGAACTTACTTATATGAACTTACAGCCATGATTACAGTGTGCACAAGGCCCATGCAAACTGAAACCAGACGAAAACCCAGCATAGAAGTGGGGAAATGGGCAGCAGGCTCCACCCTTAGCTGAAGGCCCATTGGAAGTTGGTCGCTGCTTAGTGAGAGAGAGGTTGATCTCCTTTAACAGAGAGGCTCCAGACTGTAGTGAATAAACTTGCACTGAGTGACATCTGGGTATACAAAGACTCGATAGTCCTCAGCATATATGACAGAATACATGAAATCTGGCAGAAGGGGTTATGAGCTGGGTACAGATAGGAGAGGGGGTCTAAATATGATTAAGATGCATTTACGAAATGCACAAAAATTCAGTAATATATATATATATATATATATATATACACATACACATAGTGTGTGTGAACATATGAAAAAGGATAAAAACACCTGCTCTTTATACCTAACACAGTTGATATGAAGAATAAATGGCATGATGATTTGAGTGACTGACACGGAGTGCCAACTGTCTGGCACTTAATGGGTAGGCAGCAAATGTCTGTGGATTTTGAAAGAGAAATCCTAAAGAGTCTGGCTTCAAGTGGAGCTTGATATTCAGGTATGGATAGACAAATCAGTCCAAAATATGAGTAGGTGAAGATATAGAATTTTCATTTTGAGAAATGGGTGCTCAAAATTACACTCAGACTTCTATTTATCCCAGTCTTTTGCCAGTTTTTCCCAGTTTTTATGGGTAATGGAAACCAAGCATCCAAACATATGAGCCTGTGGAAGTTATTTCACATGTAAACCTAACATATTCTAACTGTCAACAGTTTCTACAGAAGGAACATGAGAGACAGCTACATAGAAGAATGATACTTCTGCTTAGGATGAAAAACTGCTATTTCCCATGTGTGCTATGATAGGTCAAATACTATAGCTATTAGGTCCTCCAAATGACACATTAGAAAGTTCACAAGAACAAAAGCTTCATAAAGTGGGGGGGGGGCTTGTGTGACTTTTCCACTTTCTTTTTTATTATTTATTTTTATGTGTATGAGTGTTTTGCCTGCATGTGTGTAAGTGCACACCTGAAGGAAATGCACAATGCCCACAGAGGCCAGAAGAGGGTGTTGGATCCCCTGGAACTGGAGTTAAGGACTATTTTTTAGCCAGTATGTGGCTTCTAGGAATTGAGCCCAGGTCCTTTGCAAGAGTATTCACTGCTCTTAACTGCTAAACTACCTCTTCAGTCCTCACTTTCCCATTTTCTTTATGTACACTGCTCAGAAAAAATTTTAGTCCATAGTAACAGGCTGATACACATGCTGAAAAATGAGTAAGTGCTTTCATTCACCATCACAGATGGGGCATTATAACAAACACTTGTATGTTGCTTTGTACTATAATCGTCATGAAATGGAAGTGCGGAATCTAGAACAAGGCATAGTTATAAGAAGGAAAGAAGTTTATGGTATTTCTGAAATTGCAACCACAAACTGAAAATTAGATTCATAAGGCCTTTCATCTTGGCTCAAGTTCAAGAAAAGAGAGTTTTACTGTAAGTAACATTTCACTGGGACAGGATGAACTGCTATGGATTTTATTGATAATACTCACATTTCTACCTAGTTATTACTTAGCATATATATAAAATCTAATTCTGTAAGAGTGAAACCCCCTTCTTAGACCTGCCCTTAAGGGATTGAGGGAAGTAGTGTTCTTTTTTTTCTTTCAAATAGCATTTAAATGCTTTAAATTTTTCTGTCTCCTTTCATCTTGGCCTTCTCTGTGCGATTCCACCACCTGCCACTGAAATCTGTTCTCAACCTCCAGCCTCTTATGAGTTTCTCATAGTCCTTGGCAGAAACTTCTGACAAAGATATTAATTCTGGAACTTGCAGTCATGTTGGTCCTGAACACACCAGATCCTGGTGAGAAGATCTCAGAATATTGTGAAAAAGTCTAAGAGAACTCCCGCAGAGACAGAAGCTGTCTGATTTATGCTGTCTTCTTGTGCGCATAATCTGACATGAGCCTCTGCTATTGTGATGCTTTCCTTGGACGTCTGATGGCATCTATCTTCTAGAGTTCCTAACTTTGCTTCCCTGGTTTGGACTTACTGTTTTATTGTATCTGTTGTCTTTTAAAAAATATTATTGCTTCTACTTTCTATGAACTCTCTGTATCTGGATTATCTTCTTGATACGTTCCTGTAGTCTCATTTTATACTCTGCCTCTCTCTATACTTGCAGTTCTATGTTTTGCTAATTATCCGAGCTCTCTTGCTAGGTACCCTTTTAATTTGTTTCATCTTATAAATGAACCCTACCTTCTTAGCAATGCTGGTTCATGCTTGAGTAGAAAGACAGTGACTCAATGATTCCTCAAGTCCAGTGTTCCTTGAGATGAAAGTTTTCCCCATTTCTGCTGTGATGAAAAGGTTTTGTGTCAATTTGACCGGTTTGCTAAATGAGATACCAAGACAGTTGGCCAAATATTATTTTGGGTGTGTCTGTGTATCTGTTTCTGGATATGATTAACATTTGAATGGGGTAGGCTGAGTTCAAACAAAAATCACTGTGTCCTTGTTAATGCGAATGGGCTTCATCTAATGCATTAAAACCTTGAATGGAACAAAGAGTCTAAGCCTCCTGTAAGAAGGGACTCTTCCTGACTACTTTTAATGTGACATTTCTTTCCTCTTGCCTTGATTTGCCTCAGATATGCACTGAAACACGTGCCAGTGGGCCATCTTCAGCCTATTGGAGATAAAGGCAGGGCCCTCTAGCCTCAAATCTCCTAGTTCCTAGACCCGCGAAGTCAGACTGGAACTGTACCATCAGCTTTCTTAGGTCTCTAAATTGTAGATTTGGGGATTTCTGAGCCTTCATAAGCATGAGGAGTCAATTTCTTATATACCTACAAAATACTGACAGATCCACTTCCCCTTCTACGGTGGAAGCTGGCTGTTCTACGAAGGGCAGGTGAAGAGATGGAAATAAGTCTTAAAGAGTCTTATTAAACTTAGGAAAACATTTCAAATTGTAACTTTGGAGACAGTAAATTTTGTGACAGTTAAGAGACGACGTTTGCGGTACTGTCTCAATTTATTTGTGTCATGGCTTTAGGTAAGCTATCTTCCTTGTATGACTTCCATATTATATGGGCATTGTAATGAACACTCACTTTCTACTTTTGTGATAGATATATAAATATATAGTATGGAGGATGAGGTTAATAGCTCAGTGATAGAATGTGTGCTTATTGTGAGGCTCTAGATTTAATGCCCAACTCAAAGCAAATAAGCAAGCAAGCAAACTAACAAACAAAATCCATTCAAAATTCAAGTAATTCAATTATAGCTAATAGATAGTAGTATCCATTGCCAATATTTTCTTTCTTTCTTCAGGGCCATTGTATGATAATCTTCCTGTTAGAACATGGGTCTGCACTTTTAGGCCTGATTCCATAGCCTGAATTGGGCTATTCTTCCCTGCAGCTCGCTTTGAGACAGATTATTAAGAAGAAGTATGTGTTCACACCTGTCATTGATATCAGGTCAAGGAACCTGTGGCTAAATAAGCTATAAGAGATAGCATAGTACTATGTTTCTGCTCAATAGACAGAATAGACTCTTAATGACTTATTGTTATACTCATAGATTAATGCATCTCTCAACTCTCATCAGAGAAGTTGCTTTTGAAGCAGATGGTGATTAACACAGAGATCCTCAACTGGTAAATTTTCAAAGAATAAGAGGTTTCAGAGTGCTATATAGGTGCCCTAAATGATGCACCTATATTACAAGTCCCTCCCAAGACCTAGGGATCATTATGAAAATGAAGGCAGAAAGATCGTAAGAACCAGAAGTAGTGGATGACTACAAGGAAACCATATCGTCTGGACACAGGAGAGCAGTTGCACATATGAACTCGCCATGCCTGTGAGAGTATGCACAAGACCTATGTAACCCCAAGCCAGACAAAAACCCAGCATGAATGGGGAAGGTGGGCGGGGCTGGACACCTGAGCCCTAACTGAGGATCTATTGGCAATTGTTAGTTGCTGGGAGAACGAGAGTCAGATTCTTTAAGTGTGTGATACTGGGTAGGTTGACCAGGCTCCAGGAGATGGATCCACATCCAAAAATATTTGGGGAACAAAAATCATACTTACTAGGCCTTCAAAAATAACAGAGGACATGAAGTGAGGAGGATGAGGAGGTGGGGGTGAATTTAAGAGGAGAAACAGAATCTTATGGGAGGCAAAATTTAATAAATGAGATTATATGAATTTAAAATGCTTCTTTACAGTGAAGGAAACAATCATATGAGTAAAAAGAAAACCTATTGAATGGGAAAAATATCTTTGCTAACTATGCATCTGACAGATGATTAATGTCTAATATATAGAAATAATTGTAAAAATTAAACACTTGAAACAAACCATCCAATCAATAAATGGACTAATGAACTGAATAGATAGTTCTCAAAAGAAGCACACATTGTCAATTAATATTTTAAGTGTCAACTTCCTTACCTATCAGCGAAACAGAAATTAAAACTGCCTTGAGATTCCAACTAACCACACTCAGAAAAATAAATGACAATTGATGTGGGTAAGGATGTGTGGAAAGAGGAACTCTTTGCATTGTTGGTGGGAGTGTAAACTGGTACAACTGCACGGAAAGTCCATGCGCCAGCTCCTCAAAATATTGAAAACAAAACTCTCCTATTACCCAGCTATCCCATTTCCAGGTATATATACAAAGAACTCCAGATCAGGAGACTATGGAGATACTTGTGTGACCTTGTGTATTGTTCCCCCCATTCACGAAAGCTAGGAAATTAAACTAGCGTTGATGCCCACCAAATGGTTAAAGGATGGGTAAAGAAAATGTGCCACAAAAACATAATTGAATGTTATACATCCATCGAGAAAGAGTGAAATTATGACATTTGCAGGAAAAAGTATGAAACTGGAAATCATTGTGTTATGTGAAATAAGACAGATTTAGAAGAACAAATGGGACACGTTTTCTCTCACATGTGGAACATAGATTGTGTGTGTGTGTGTGTGTGTGTGTGTGTGTGAAAGGAACTCAAAGAGGGGAAGAAAAGATCTTAAGGGATTAAGGGAGGGCCAGAAAGAGAGGGTAATGGAATATATATGGCATAAAAAATCTGAATGTGAAATTCAAGTTCAAGCCCCTCACTCACTGAATATAAATATGGGTCCAAAAAGATAGTGTGTTAATTACTAGAAACGTTGAGGGTGAACTCAGGTCTTCCAGCTTTCATTTGCTATATTTTCCAGTGACAAAATCTTGTTATCTTTCAATTTTTAAGTTGAGAGAGATTAGTAGGTACCTATATAACCTAATACAGAAAACTTTAAATGGTAATTTCATTGAGAAGGAAGGTAGGGATAGTGATTCATTTTCATATTAGCCTCATCTTTAAAAAGTGGTTCCTTTGAGTAAAACAGGCCTAAACTTGGATTGGAATGGGGTGAATGAACATGACATTGGTCACTGAATATCTGTCCAGAATGACGCTAAGCACTTTTGATGTATTATTTTGTGTCATACATGCAACTACCCTAAAAGTACTATTACTGTTATGTGAGAAATCTAGAGTTCAAAGAAGGAAGTTATGACTAACCAAAAGGTCATAGTTGGGAAGTAGGAGATGAGGGATTTGAACCAACATTTGCCTAGATCTGTACCCATATTCTTATCACTCATCCTAATCTTCTGAATCTTAGAGCCTCCAAGGAGGAAATGAAAACCATTACTCTTCTTGCTCAAATGATTTCATTATGATTTATCCAGTGGCTAAGATCCCCTTTGCTTGTGGAACATGAGCATGTTTGTTTCTTGTGGGACCAATAGAAAAGAAATTCTGGGGTACAATGATCTGTGACCCTCATCTTTCTCTCATTCTGTTGATGCTCTTGTTCTTTTTCACACAAGAGACTTTACTAGGGGAAAAACATTGCTTTGGGAACTTTGCTCATCGCTTGTGCAATTGTTTTGGTATTTTTTTCTAAGTGAAGTTTTATTTCATTATCATTCCTTATCAATCAATTCTAATCTTTTTATATGTATATATAAAGTGAGCAATCAAAAATAATTAGTGTTGAGTACTTGCTTTATGCCAGGCATTGTGCTGGGTATTTTGTATTTATCCCACTTACTCGTATAACATTCCTACAGTTAGTCATATAGTCAAGCTTAATGGAATGGGAACTTAACTTTGAGAAGGCTAAGCAAGCAGACTGAGGTCATACAACTAAGGGACAAAGGTGAGATTTGAATCCAGGCCATTCTAAAATCCATGGTCTGTCTTAATATATTACCCAGGATTCATTAAAAATGAAGTCATCGTCAACTCCTGCTCCATTGCTCCAAGTTCTGTATCTAAAGTATGTGCTGTCTTCAGCAACAGGAGCTGACTTGGAAACCTGGAAGCCTTCTACCTGAAGTTTGGCTCTCATAATCCTGGATGATAATATGCAAACTGCTAAGAGAGAAGACTGATCCTTGATCCAGACCAGCCTTAAGGCCTAATAACCATGACAACCGGCACAGCAAGCCACCTCTATTGGTAAAGTAGGCACTGTTATCTGGGGGTAGTCAACAGTTACCTAGTTGGACTTGAAGCCCTCTCAGTGGGAGTGAACTCATGGGTGGTACTGTCAACCTAGTCAAATAAACATGACTGGAGAGGTCTTAGACCATAGAGAAAACCCTAACTCTGTCATATCTCTAGATAAATGAAACTTCTTACCTTATGCTAAACATGGATCTTTATATTTACAGACAAGTGTACCATACACCACCCATCAAGGAGGCTTCTTTTTGCAATGGGTGTAGGCTGCTATAGAGTTCCACAATGGTCAGGCACAGAGATTGTATATCTGAGAGATGCCCAGTCCTACGTGAGATATCTGCAGTTGAACCTCTACACCTAAGGTTCATAGAACATAGTGGACCAGGGAGCAGAGAGAAAAACAATGCGCAGCCCTCAACCCTCACCAGTGAAGCCTCTTTATACAAAAGAGTGTGATGCACACAGGAGGCCACAACTCGCTCGGTTTTAAAGAATAAGAGACTACGGACTGTGTATCCCTGAATAAGACTCCTATATTGTGCCTCACCTACCCAGGGCTTGGGGAATATTGTGGAAGAGAAGGTAGAATGATTGTAAGAGCCAGGGCTGGTTCATGAACACAAGGGAACAGAAGCTTCCAGGTCACAGGAAGCATGCATATGTGAACCTGCGGCAACGGTGGCATCGAGCACAGGATCCATGCTCAGTCAATTAAACAGGGGCCCAGAGGGGAGGAGAAAATGGGGGGTGAGCCGGCCCTAGATTGAGAAGTGTTGGAGACTGGTTGCTACTGGGCATGGGAGAATACGCCTTACTTGGGATCTCTGGATGGGCTGACTGGACACCAGTGAATGCATTTGCACTGAGGGACTTCTGGGGGCAGGTGCTTGATTGGATGATACTTAACGGTGTGTGGTGGAGTTCATGGGGTCCGGTGGGGGGTTGGGGGACAGAGATGGGGGAGGAAGCCTGGAGTTGATTGAGAACTATTGTATAAAATTATAAAAGCTATTTAAAAAAGAAAAATGCAGTTATAACTTTCTCTAAAAGTATTAATAAGCTTGTACTACAGTTTGTGTGCTGGATAGCCTTAGTTGTTAACTTGATACACCTGCGTTGAGGGGACTTCAACTGAGGAATTTCCTCCATTGGACAAGCCTGTGGCCATGTCTGTAAAGCATTTTCTTGACTGTTGAGTGATGTGGGAGGGTCCCACCTACTGTGGGTGGCACCACTCCTGGGCAGGTTGTTCTGTACTGTATAAGAAAGCAGACTGAGTATGGCCCAGGGAAGCAAGTCAGTAAGCATCATTCCTCCATAGCCTGTGCTACAGCTCCTGTCTCCAGGTTCCTGCCCTGAGTGCCCTGGGCTCCCTCAGTGATGAACTGTGACTCAGGAGATGTAAGCCAAATAAAACCTTTTCTCCTCAAGTTGGTATTGATCAAGGGTGTTTTGTCAAAGCAATTGGAAGTAAACTAGAAAAAAATGGATCTCGAAAGTCTTAAAAGATCATGTGTTGACGACTTGGTGCCTACTGAGAAATAGCCACTGGGAAGTCGCCTCAGCAGCGGTTGGAGGATACTGGTTTCTTCCTGTGTTCCTTTTCCAGGTGTCATTAAGTTGGTAGGTTGCTGGGCCATGACTCGCACTGTGATACTCTGCAAAACCACAGGCCCAGAAGCAATGAAAAAAAAATGTGATCATGGATTGAAACATCCGGAGATGTGATCCAAAATAAATCTGTTCTTTTTATAAGTTTATTACATTAGGTATTTTGTTATAGTATGGAAATGTGACTAACATTTTCAAGAAATGTTGTTTGTAAATACTGGATTCGTGTCTCTGGATACTCCCCTATGATAGAATTCTGAAGAAAAAGTCAGGTCTGTTGGTGCAGCCTTGTAATCCCAGATACTAAGGAGGCTGAGGCAGAAAGGTGACAAGTTTAAGGCTGCCTTGTCTATATAGTGAGCTCAAGGCTAGCTTGGACCTTGTTACAAACAAAAAAATAAAAAGAAGGCTGAAGACTTACTCCATGCTAGAACACGTTTTTACCATGTGCAACATCCTAAACAATCTCCAGTACCACAAAATATCAAAGGAAAAAAGTAAAACAATTCTTATTCTACAGAAAGAAAAAAAGGGTAAAATGCATAGCTCCCTGATACATGCAGCTGAAGAATTATTTCCTGTTTCTTCCTGTCTTTAACTTGAATAAAAAGTCTGAGTATATCTCTCCTGCTTCCTGCCTTTCATCCAACCAAGGACAGGTATGTAGAAAGGCTTCTTAGTTTTACTAAGAGCAAGTGTTATTGTCATTTTTGCTATGAGCATATCCTCTTCCTGTTTGAAAACTAGTGATGTTATTTTTCACTTTGCTGTAGGTTGTGCATTCTTCATTATGTTTATAGGAGTAGATGAAAACGTTAACATTTCCCAACATGTATCGAACCCTTGTAGACTTTAAAAAATAATTTACAAAAATGTAATTCACAAAACACAAAATTAACCATTTTAAAACAAGCAATTCCACAGCACTTAGCACTTAAAGAGCAATGCACAAGCATCACCACTATCTGCTTCTATAGCATTTCCATTAATACAAACAAACCTTCTAACCCATTCAGCTCTTTCTCTTAGTTCCTTCCCATCTCACTTTTCCCCCAGCTCCTGACATCTACCAAACCACATTCTATCTCTGTCTGTATAATTTCTCCATTCTGGATGTTTTATATGAATACAACCATTTAATGTAACATCTTTTCTATCTGTTTTTATTCAGCTAGCACAGTGTTAATGCTTTAAGGCTCATGCAAGTTGAAGCATGTATCACTACTCTGTCAGATTGTTTACACTGGAAATCTTTTTCTCTGCAAAATATGTTTTTTTTAATCAGCAGCTATGTATTTTGCAATATTAAAAATTCAGTATTTGATTTTTTGTAGTTTTGTATAAAACAGTGTTGGTATAATTTCCAAGAAACAAAAAATGAAACAACCATATGGCAATTAAGAATCAACATGTCTAAATCAACACATTGCAAAAGTAAATAAAAGCAAAAATGCATAAATTATTGCATGAACATCATTCAAAAACATCAAGAATTTTGTGTAAATTTTGTAATGAGATTTGTTTCATTACACAATGAAAATGAAGTTGAAAATTCATTCAAAACACCTAATCTACTGACTGGTATAGCTTAACAACATAGTACACTATGGTGTGGATTCTTTCCCCATGTGCTTCTATGGCTGACTGGGAATTATGGCTTATTGCTGCTGGTTTGCACTTTAAGAGAGTACCATAACATTTCTTGCTGGAATAGGAAAATACTAGAATCCTAAATTAGAACTGTGGCTTTTACTCAATCAGTAGCATGTTTATACTATAATAACAGAAAACAAATAATAAATTGAAAACTTTGTGAATATGTATGTGGGTGATGGACATTTAAATAGTTGCTAAGTTTTGTTACTGTAAATAGGGTTGCTATGGTTACAACCCCCCCCCCAAACACGCCTGGGTAACTGTTCAATTCTTTTGGCTATATACATAGGCATAGATTCATGAGTTGGTATGAGAAATCTGTTTCTATGTTTTCTATGTTGAACATTTGAGGACCTGCCAAACTGTTTTGCATAGAAGTTTTAGTATTTTACATTCTTACCCGCAAAGAACAAGAATTTCAATTTCTCTATATAATCACCAACACTTGTTATTGTCTGTTTTTAAGTTATAAGAAAACATTTTGGATATATATATATATATATATATATATATATATATATATATTCTCTATGTAATCTTCCTTTTCATTTCTTAATGACTAACTATGTGAACATCTTTTCATGTGTTTGTTGACCATTTATATGTATTTTTTTGAGAAATGCATATTCAAGTCCCTTTCCCATTCTGAATTAGGATTTGCCTTTTTAAATTGAATTATAAGAATTTTGTTATTTTAGTTTTTGTTATAAAAATATTGAATTTTTGCCATTTTAATACAATATAATTTGATAGTATTTGAATCCCTCTTTATCCACACCTCCTCTTACTGGCCCAACCCAATTTAATGTACTCCATATATGTATACACACACACACACACACACACACACACACACACACACACATATATATATATATATATATATATATAGAGAGAGAGAGAGAGAGAAAGAGAGAGAGTCTAATTTGTGTTACCAAATGTCCTAAATGTCCTTCAGTGTGGGTCCATCTAGAACCTGTTTAACCTGCCAAGAGTCACATCTTTTAAAGAGACTGACTGTTCTCTTACCAGAAACCATTGGTTGTTGAAAATTCCTTTGGTTGGGCTGGGGCTTCTTACCCACTTCTCTATGTCTATGCTGGGATTTTTTTTCTGGTTTGAGCTTGCATGGGACATGCTCATGTTGTCACCATTGCTGTGATCAGCTGTCTGGAAAACTCTATTTTTTTGTGGTCATCCACCACTTCTGGTTCTTACAGGGATAAAGGTTAAGTCTAACAACCAAAATGCCAAGAGTACTTTTTTGGAATATTAATCATCTTTTTATTTACAGAAAATTGTTGATTTAGGATTATTCAATATATCCCTAAAATGTTGTTAAGGTAAATTAATAACAATTTTCTTTATCTCCAATTAAAATTATTTTATTTTTTTCTGCTTTGAGTTTACTTTGATCTTCATTTTCTAGTTGTTTAAAATGTGAAGTTTCTCTGTTGACTGGAAAATTATATTCTTTCTTAAATGTATTCCTGTAAAATTTCCTTTTAACAATCCAGTTCATCAGAAATCAGTTACTGTCCTTCCCATCTGTGGTCCATACTTTCCTGTTCCCTTATATATTTTGTCCATTACTATTGATATATGCATATTTAAGATTTCTAATGGGATTTGGGGGGTTATATTTCCCCCTTTTAAGATGTGCTGATTTTGACTATGGAAGAATTATTTCCCAATATATATTTTCATTGAATTTGTGTGCATTTCATACAATACATCTTAATCATATTCAGAGTCCATCCCCTATCTGCACTCTCCCAGACTCCCACCAGATTTCATGCATTTTGTCACATATATTAAGACCTGTCGAGACAAGTCCTTTGATGTCCCTCGATGTGAGTTCGTCCACTGGAGCCTCTTTAACCTATCTAGTGGCATTCCCTTAAAGAAGACCAACTCTCCCTCAGCCAGCAGTGAGAGATCCTTAGCTGAAGTTAGGGTATCCTGCCTTTTCCCCAGTTCTAAACTGGATTATTGTAAGACTCTTGTCCATTTATTTAATAACATTTTCCAAGTATTTTTGCAGATTGCAGTCCTTATCTTGTATGAGCAATGAATGCTCTATTCCTTTAGCTTGTATTCAGCTAGTATTTTGACAGAGATTTCCTTAAATGGTTTCATATATATATATATATATACACATATGCTGGGGCCCTCTTGTTGAACACTCAACTAACCTGTTTATAACTCTGTCTTAACCTTCAATTACTGCTTTTATGAAGCCCAGAGATCAGGCAGAGATAAGAGCTTAAGGTCTTATCTTTCCTGAACATATGTCCTGCATTGGGCACGTGCATGGCTCTCTGTACTTTACGGTATACATGGGTGATGTTGATTGTTTTACTTTCCAAAAGAAATGAGCTTCCTAGTGTATCCTTCTAGGCTCTAGGTGGGATATTATTTTCTTCAGTCATAAAAGTTTGCCCGATGTGGTTGTTGGTTTGTCATTTACTTTACAATGTTTTTGAGCTATGTCTGCCACTTTTATATGTCGAATGATTTCTGATTTAGGTGAAATGGAGACAAGTACTTTGCTTCAGTCCTCCAGAGAGCACCCAGACAGTTTAAAATGGAGCAGTACAAAATTTCTGTTATGGTCTCTGCTGCTTCCTCTGAAACCAGGAACCAGGGTTTAACAGAGGGAACATGAATTGCCATCTTCAAGATCACTGCCAAATGGGGGGAGATGAGGAGGTTTCTGACAGAGTTCATTTCTGACGGATTTTGTTTGTTTTTCAATGTGTTGGTGAAGGAATGGGAGTTTGAGACTGTCTGTCTTTCCATTCTATTGATGCCATTCTCACGACTAAAGTTTTACCTGGATCACTGAATCCAGACCTTATTCTGGAAGGCTTGGCTAAGGAAACCTACAGTCTCTTCCTACTACAACACTTCTCTACATAGAGACCCTAAAAAGGAAATCTGGCAATCTTCTTGTTCATATAGGCATTCTAAGGTCTATATAGTATTCATGGATTTTGGCAGTTGTTGAGTGGTAAGGGGACTTTTTTCTAATAATCAAGGCAATGAGAAGGTAAACGAAACAATGTTTTAAAGTCTGGTGGACCAATTATAATATTCTTTCCACTATGTCCCCACAATGATTTTGTTGAGATGCTTTTGTTGTTTCCTCAGGCTGTTAGTCCTTATAACACCTCTTTCTCCCTCATTTCTCCATTACTTGTAAGTATTTTTTGCTTAATGAAAGACCTATTTCTGTTTGAAGAATAACTCTAAAATATGTTACATTCTCATCATCCTAGGTAGTTCTTCTGACAACCTAGGTTTTCCTGATGAATCTTCTTCCTATGCACACTTATTAATTTTTGCAACACATCTACCTTTCCTAGCTTTCATTGTTAAATATTAAAGGCCAATATCCAGTTAAAGATCGGGTTCCTATAATCCCTAACCCACTACTGCTTCTAAAGTAGAGTTTACCAAATTTGCTCTACCTTATTCATACTGGCTACTTACTCTGAAATTTGATTATTTTAGTTACTGTGAAATTCATGACAATTTTATTTTTCCAGCTGTGCTCGATCACCCCTAATGTTTCTTGTAGTATGACCATTCTTTTGAGATAAATTTTTAGCTCTTATAATACTTCTTAGAACCAAGCCATTCCATTTTCTTTTCATCTCAAGTCTGTCTCCCTTTACTTTGGGCCTACTGTTCTTATGATTTTCCAGAATCTCTCAATTTCACTTTACAAACACAGTCTGTTTCTTTGGAATTTTCAGAAAATATAAGTTATAGACCTGTCAGACAAAATTCAAAGCTGCCATTGCTACTCGTACAATGGAAGCCAAGTGTTTAGTGTACAAGTGAGAAATCACACTAATTGCCTCATAATCTAATTGGACCAAATATTCTTCTATAAAGATGTATTATGGGTAGTTAACCTTCACTTTCAGGGTATCTTAATTTGCATGAGATTCTTTAAATTGGAAGTTCATAGCTAATATAAGAATGAGAATAATATATGACATCAACACACTAGTAATATTCTGCCAAATGGACAGTATTAAAAAAAAACTTCAAATGGCTTATTGCTATAACCATGGATTAGTGCATCAATCAACTCTCATCTGAGAAGCTTCTTGTAGTAGAAGGCAATGAACACAGAAACCCACAACTGGTAATCATACAGACGATAAGAGACTGTGGACTGCTCAGCCAAAGGGACATCTACATCAGGCCACTTTCCCTAAAGCTCAAGGATCATAGAGGAAGAGGGAATGGAAACATTTTAAGATCCACATATGGTAGATGACTACAATGAAACAGTGTTTTGGGACACAGCAGGGCACGTGTACATATGTACTCATAGTGATTGTGAAAGTATGTGCAAAACTTGCACAAACTCAGGATAGACAAAATCCAAGAATGGAAGGGAGAGGTGGGAAAAATTTTTTTTTGTATCTTTCCACTGTAAAGAGTATCAGATGCAAATTCATCTTCCTAACCAAGAAGTGACTGACTATAAAGGGTGAGGTCAGAATGATGTGGAATGTAACTTCAGCAACAGATGGAACTCTGAAAACAGAATATTTTGGGGGTAGTATAAGAGTTGGGAGTTTGTTTCTTTGCATTCAACGGTTTTTAATTTAACCACTTGGGTTAGAACATTTTCTAACATGTACTGCACTGTTGCTTGCCTCTTTAGGCAGAATATATGGACTATAATTTCATCGTCTTTTGATGACTAAGAGCCTGTGCTGTGATTTTCAGCTTCTCAGTGTACTGTATCCGTGAGGCTCCCAGGACCCATTACAGGCAATAAGAATGTTTGCTCCCCCTCTAAATGTTCCCTAAATACAGGTGTTTTGTTAGCTTTTTCCTAGCATTTTCTCTCTCCATTTGTTATAAATGTTCTTTCATCATTTAAAAAAAAATCCACTCTGTACCTTAAAAACATGATGTTTCTAATCTCTTGTAACACTGTCAACAAAACCAGAAAACTTAATTAGAATTCTGTGGAAAATGTTAAGTGTAGATTCTGAGTAATGTTCTATAGGGCCTCACTTGAAAGAACCCCAGAATTAAAATACATGGGCGTGGTGCTGAGATGTCTCTTTGTCTTAGCTCCTCACCCTTTGTTACGTTATAGACCTGTAATGCTGCTGCTTTTGTGAAGTAAGGTGAGAAAAGATGAAGGGTCTTTTTAATAGTAACATTCAAGCTACTTTACGTAAAGCCAGGAAGTAGTTGAATATGATATATACTTCATGTTGCTCTACTGTTTTTACATGATACTCTTAACTTTGTCTCTTTCAGATAAACATATTAAAGCTATAGCTAAATCCTGTAGTTTAAGCTTACCAGTGGGCTAGATCCCTTCCAGTGATAACGTTTCTCATCTTATTCTCTATATAATGCATGGTGCTGTTAAGACATTTCTCTAGAGGTATTGGAGCTAGCAAGGAATAGGGTACAGTCTCTCTTGTTTGTATTATTTTTCATATTCTTAAGGAAATATCTATTTTGCCCACATCCCCAGGTTTGAATAGTGCCTCCGAGATTATTTCAAACTAAGCAGATTCTCAATGGGTGCTTGGGTAAAGAACAATCTTTTGATTATTCACTTAAGGAGTAGCTATGATAGGAATTTACCCTTCTGTTTATAGGGGAAAAGACTTACAAAGCTATGGGTCTTGCTCAATTTTTATGTACCCCCCCCCCCCTAAAACTGCAGAGAACTTCTATTACTGTCATGCAGAGCTAAAAATCAACAGGACAAAACAGGGATAAAGAAAACAGATCTGTGCTGAATCAGTTTTAGTGAGGGGCATTCAGGTGTTAGGGAGGCTAGTGTCTGTCACATAATTCAGTCAGTGATTTATTTGATCCCATCCTCTGGACTCAAATCATTTTAATGAAAAATAAAAATAGCCTAGTGTGACCTTGGCATTCACCTGAGTACTGAGTATCCTGGAGGGAAGGCGTAGGCAGACAAGGTTTTCACTGTTCTATCTTTTTCTTCATGGTGACTTTAATTACAGTGTTTCCTAGGAGGCCAGATGGTCACTAATTAAAGATTCTCTTGAAATGAAAGACCCCAGTGGACACATCCTTCTTATAATCTACATTCAGCAGATGCTCAATCTAACTAGCCTTTCAGTTAAAATACTCAGGGCTGTAGGGTACCTCCCTTCTGGGTGGGGCATAAAGAATACAAAACTGTGAAATGATGAGGCTCATTTCTTTTAAAATCTTATGACACAATAGTTACTAATTGGGGAACTATCATCACCCAACTTTTCTAGACCTTCTCACTTAATGAGAACTGGTAGCACACATGTAACTCTGGGTCATTTGGATCTTCAATTTCCTGCCCAATTATAAAAGGGACTTTAGTTTGTGTTCAGTGTAACCATTACCCTAAGTATTATTTTTTTTTAAAAAGTTGCAGTTAATTCAGGTTTTCTCCATCAGAGTCCTGATGAACTTGAATCCATTTATGGACTCTGACAGATAATTCAGTGTTCATTAGGTAAATGGCTTGTTATGATCAGACATTTAAAGAACAAACTCATAAATATGCATGCCACACATGCAGAAGTCTAATGATATGTGTCAGCTAGAGTGTGACCCTTCCATGCCTGGTCCAGACAGGACTTTAAGAAAATCAATTGATGAGCAATGAGGAACAGGATAGTAAGGAATTCCTGACATGATTAGTTAGTGTATACCCGGACAAAGCTAATGATAAGCTCTTTCAACAACAACAACAAACACAAGTCATCAAGAGATGAGGATTCTAAGTCTAGGTCTTGTATCAATTACTCAGATTACCTAAAACTCAGTTTTCTTACTGCAAAAGTATGATATTTGATCTTATAGTTCTTGTATGTTTGTGAAAAGATTTTATTTTGGTTTTCCCAAGAAATTGACTGTGAGGCAAATACCTAAGCAATTACTTAAATAAATTACTAAGTAGTTTCTTTGTGAGTTGAAGAAAAAAGTGGTAGACAAATGGGCTAGTGAAAAATAGATAAATGAGAAGCAAGCAAGTCATAGTGAACATTAACAAACTGCCTACCACAGAGTGTGACATGGCTTGCTTTCAGTCTTTGGAGGACAATCTGGGAGGCAGTGGAAGACATTTTCTTTATACTTATATTACCTATGGGTACACTGACTCTTACTAGTCTTTGAACCCTGTTAATTGCTTTATATGTCTGCTGTGCCACCCAGAGATTGGCTCTAGCATCCAGAGAAAGCAACCAAAAGAAATGGTGATGCTGACAGTACAATGTTGGAGTGACATACACTGAAGTTATGAGGTGAAGCGGCGTAGGTTTGACTGTGTCTGCTACATTTGACACAAGGATATGAGTACATATATTCGTACAAAAATTCTTAATAATTCCAAGCATTGCAATTATAGTTCATTTCTTGCTAATACCTATGAATCTGATGTCAGATAGCCATGGGGATGTAAAGAAAGTAAAATTATGTTCCTAATATCTTGTGAATAATTATTATGTGCCAGATACCATATTATGTATATTAAATGTACTGTACTGATTCATGCAATCCTCTTTGTGTGCTAATTATTGCTATTATCTCCATCTTACAGAGGGGAAAACTGAGGCCTAGATAGCTAAAATCACTTGTTTAAAGTCACACAACTCGTATTTGGCAGATCTGAGATCTGAACCCTGAAAGCCAAAGTCATTAAACCACCATATTCTAGACTCCCATTGTCTGCAGGATATAGGTTCCAATGTTCCTCATCAGAGATAGTGATAAAACCTATATGTTTAATATAGTTTTTCCCCTACATGAGTAAAAATGATAAAGTTTAATTTGTAAATAGGTAGAGCAAAGGATTCAAATTAACACTAAAATAGAAGAACAATGACAATATACTGTAGAAAAGTTATATGAGTGTGGTCGCTCAATATATCTTATTGTACCTTTACCTTTTCAGTTGTAGGAGGCACTTTATGGCTTATCTGTGGAATATCCAAATAGTCATGTTATTATTCTTGTACTTTGAGATCATTATTAAGTAAAATAGGTGTTACTTGAAGAGAAATGCTGTGACACTTTGAGGATGAATCTGATAACTGTGGAAGATATTGACTAACAGGCAGGCAGTACATATAATGTGTATACACTGGACAAACAGGAGTCATGTCTCAGTTGTGACAAACTGAGATGGTGCAAGATTTCATCATATTACTCAGAATAATGAAGAACGTAAAACTCATGAATGCTTTATTTCTAGTGTTTTCCATTAACATTTTGGACCACAATTGACCACAGGTAACTCAGTCCTCAGAACGTGAAATATTAGATAAGGGTAAGACTATTGTATTCTACTAAAAACTCTTGTGGTAAGAAGCTCACATAATCTCCCTGGTGACTTTGAAGACTACCTTTTTTCAATTTTCATGTACTACTGACTATCTCAGCTGGTAAAAATGATTTGAAATATCTCGCTGAGGTTTTGTTTGCTGATTTCTGGACTGGTGCCTTGAAAATGACAGAAATCCCTGCTCTGTACACCCACCACAACCATGGAATATACTACTGCACATAGCCCCATTACATCAACATGTTTTATGTATGTGACTTCCGTTATTTGCTGAAAGGCATTTTCTAGATTAACTGTCTTGGTCTCAACAGTCTTATGTAAGCTGTTTAATTCAAAGAAACATTTTTTTTCACTATTACATTATGGAGAGTAGGACAGTCATTATGTAAATACAAATCAAATAAAGTAGACTTAATTTGGATGTCTCAGTCCACTCAGGAAAAGCAGCATGAGGCAGGCATAGTGTTAAGGATTAAAGCCAGTTCTCTATGTGTAGCCCATGGTGAGGGTGACAGATGCTCTTTGCAGATATGACAAGTGCATATCTTCTCTGAAAATTGTCTTCTGCAAGGACTTTGGTATAAGTCTTTTGACTGGTAATCATAAAATGACGGTGCTGTAGTCAAGTTTCTTGAGCCTTATGACAGCCGTTAAATGCAGTCTATGGGAAGGGAAGATGAATGGTGCTGAACATTTGGAAGAAAAATAGAAGGTGCCACATTAGTTGCACAACAATCCTGATATTATTGATGGGCTATGTTCAGTTAATCTAAAAGTCAAGAAAGTTTTATCCTTTTGTTCTCTTCTTCTCTCTGGGACTGCATTTCCTGTCGTCTCTTAAGGGTATATACCATTACCCTCCAAGGCTCACTATTACCAAGCAGAGCTCTTTTCCAACTTTTCTTTGGAATTCTAGCACTCCTGCTGATTAGTGCTCAGGCTGCGTGGAATCCTTTCTCATGGTCATGTTTTCCTCCTTTACTTCTCATCCCAAGGATAGGCCATTTTCAGGTCACCCCACCTACTTTCTTTTATAACCTGGTTTCTTTTCTATTCCTAGTCTTGGCTACGGACCTTCTCTGGAAAAAGTGCTTATTTGTAATTAATAGAGCTAAATCTCCATAAAAGTCAAATGACAATTTTTATAATCTGATCATCTTCTCTAAACTCTCTGTCTCTAAGATCATCCATAATATAACTTAGCTACATTTCTTTACCATGATTTCCAACTCTCCCAGGCAAGTTTCCATTTGAACTTCAATCCTGCCAAGTTTGCTCTTCCCACTCTGCCTTTGTGTATTAGTCCTTGTCTCTTGTATATGGTTATGTACTATATATGCATCCTTCAAATTCTCTCCCATGAAACTTTCTTGTCTTGTGTAATCCACTGTACCTCACAGAATCTGTACTCACTCTTTTGAATATGTGCTTATGTACATAATACACTGATATAGAAATGCTTCATTTACGAATCCCATCTCTTTAACTGGCTTATAAATCTCTTGAAACAGGAATTCTGGCTTATGTTTTTCCTGAATTCTCAATCTCCAGAACAGTGTCAAGCTTAGAAAGTATCAACTTTATTCACTGGCAACATGGGCATTGTTTACCTTTTATGCAATAATTGCATATCTCCATATAAAAGTACACACACACACACACACACACACACACACACTCACTCACTGTTTTGTTTTTGAATTTAGTTTGATAACTTTAAGCTTGGATGAAACAAGTCCATCTCTGGCAAAAAGCACTCTATACATTGCATGTCATTAAGATTTGCTACAGAACTTCATAACATATAAAGATTTATTTTGCAGTGAGCCAGGAGCTGTTTTTGGAAGTATCTGGAAAGAGAAAGGATGCTGTCATTTTTTTAGGCCTGAGAATAAAAATGTACTTCATATTAATAACCAAAATATAGGACTCTGGATTCAGTGATAAAAGAGTTTCTCTGTTGAAAAGAGGTGGAAAAACTAGAGGGAGAGAACTCAAAATGAGAAATGGTCTTATGTTTTATTTATTTGTTCATTTATTTATTTAATGTGTATGAGTGTTTGCCTGCATGTAAGTGCACCATGTGTGTACAATGGCCATGGAGTCCAGAAGAAGGTGTTAGATTTGCTGAAGCTAGAGTTACAGTTGTTAGCTTCCATGTGGGATCTGGGAAGCAAACTGGTGTCCTCTGCAAGAGCAGCAAGTGGTTTGAACTGCTGAGCCAACTTTCCAGTCCCCCATGTTCTCTTTTGGAAGCACATTGGGCGAGGAAAAATACTTCCCCCGGCCCCCGCCTGAGAACAGAGCCCATGGCTCTTTTGTTGCCAAGTTAAATAGAAATCTTAAAGTCATGTACTATACAGGAAGGAATTTGCCAAAAAATATGTAGAATGAAATAGAATCATTTCAGTTATAGTCTGAGGATAAAACTAAAATTTTGGTGAAATTGTAGCTAATAAGGGATTAGCTTAATAAGGGAAAGGGAAATATCAGCTATTTTATTTTCTTTAAATGATTTTATGGTCCTGATCTTTAAGCATATATGAACATATTACTTAAAAGAAGACACATTAACAAAGAACGACATGGTATGAAAAAACTGGAAAGTCTGGAAATCTACACTTTCTATCCTAATCTGAGGTGAACATAGCAACTTAATTATGTTCATTCAAATTTGTTGCTTAACCCAGGAACTTACTGCCACCTGTTGTTAATGTATCTGAATTACATGAAAAACCAGTGAATGATTGAAGAACATAACTATAGAAAGTGACATTTGTCATATATACTGACATCAGTATTTGTAGCTCATAATTTTGTGAGACATTTTCTGTCATTATTAAATGAGATATAGCATTTGTAAAAGACAATTTTTATAAAACAAAGTTAGAATTTATTTCACTTAGAGAAAATAAATCCCCAAACTTCAGTTTTCTCACCTATAAAATAGAATGATGATAACAGCTGCCCTTTATACAGGGGCAGACTGAAAAGCCAATCGAAAGACTACTTCGTGAAAGAGATTTAAAAATTTTTACATAGTATATGATTATGCAGTACTGCCAATGTGAAATGCTGAAGAGCATGTGAAACAGCATTCTGTCATGGACTCAATGAATAGTAAATGGCAATAGTTTGCTTTCTTCTGGTACTATATTAAGTCTCCTTTCATTTCCCTGGTGCCATTCCAATAGTTTGTGAAATTGTGTATGGTTTTTCATTTATAATCCTCTCAGTGTGTTATGAAACTTTCTAGAACCTTCCTAGGCCTAAAAAGGCCAACCTAATTCCTCATGAATATATTATCCTCACAGTGCCTATATCTTTCAGAGGAAGAGGAATAGCTCTATAGTTCTATATGCTCCTGGTCCATGATTAACTAAGGGGAGAGTATGAAGCCCTAAATTATTGGTCCATTTCTATAGAGATGATTGTAGAAAAATTTTTTTAAAGGAAATTTGAGGGAATGGGTAGACACATTTAAAGAATGGGGGATTGTGTGAAAAGAAGCATTCCAGACTTACATGGAGTGAAAGGATGCTCAGCATCAGATCAACTTGTTTTATTGTCCTTAGTACTTGGCACAACAATAAATTATGCTGTTTGAGTAATGAGTATAGAGCCCAAAGTTGGGAAAGCTCTAAGTGAGTTTGCAAACCAGTGACTGAGAAGTAAGGAGGTATTGAAACGTAGCCAGCAGGTGAGTTCTTAGTACTCTTTAAATTTGTTGAGCCACCGTTTCCTCATCTATAAAGTGGGTGGACATAATTTTTCCTTTATGTAATCCAAAAGGGTAGTATGATAGACTGATAACTCTCCTAAAGTATCCATGTCACTGAATCTGTGATTATTACACACACACACACGCACACGAATGTTGTCTTCATTTTATAGAAATAATTAAATCAAGGATTTTGAGATAGAGACCATCTTAATTTATCCAGTGTATCACAATGCCATCATAAGCATCCTTTACTGATAAACAATAGAAGAATAGGGAACGTTGACTATGGAGGCAGATTGACCCAATGTGGTCACAAGATAAAGGCATATCAATAGTTTCTAGACTCTGGAAGAGGCAAGGAACAAAATTTCCCTCAGAGCCTCTAGTGACATTGTGCCCTTGCTAACACTTTGATTTTGTCCCTGTCATACTAATTTCAAACTTCTACTAATTTCAGACTAATTTCTAAATTGCAAAAGAATGAGTTTTTGTTGTTTTAAGTCACCAAGTCTGTGGTACTTAATTTTACAAGCCACGAGAAGCTAATAGAGCTCGTAGAAGATTAAAGCCCCTGGGGTATAGAACATCAGCAAGGAACAGCAAGCCAAAGAAGGAGACGTGATATATGGAGTGCCATATGCTTGTAAACAGTAATCATCATTACTTGATCTGGAGACCCTTAATTGGTAGCTTTCAGGAATTTATTTTCCTAGATTAAAAGTATTGTTCTGATAACATTATTATGTGAAACAAGCCAGTTAAGGGTTTATTACAGATGAGAGGGAGTAAGCTACTCAAATTATTTGTTTGAACCTTAAAATGCTGTATTCTATTTTATTATTAGAGTTATTATTATTATTGTGCTGGGGATCAAACTCAGGGCCTTATTCATGTTAGGCAAGCAATCTAGCAACTAAGCTAGCCCCCATCTTCTATTTATAGAGGAATTTGATCTATCACATTTGAAAATACTGTGTATGTTGTTCCCTAGAGGTTAATGTTCAGGATTGCTAAATGCCCTTATTTCTATGGCAGTGTTTCTCAACTTGATACTGCCATCTTCCCCTAGGGGATATCGGTGATGTCTGCATATACTATTAGTTGTCACAAATATGATGTTTTCACAGTTGCTGGCATGTATAGTCCATGGATATTCCTGTGGTTTACTTTATAATACACAGGACCTGCAACAAAGCTTATGATGTGGTGAATGCTCAGGTTGAAACCCTGCTCCAGGAGGACAGAAAACTATAGGCAACTAAACTACCCACTACTTTTTGTATATTTTGTTTCCAAATTAGAAGACAATAGAGTTTGTTTAGATTGTGAGACTTGGTAAGACAGATCTCTGCTCTGGAAAGCTGCCTTGGTTAACTGTCCCTGGAGGCAAAAGTTTTGAAGCTCTTTCCAAAGCTCTTATTTCAATGACCACGACTCTTGGGAAGAGGTACAGAGCTAGAGCATGGAGCTTCTTTCTAGACCAGGGCTTGGATCAGTAGTTTAATTTGCGCTCCCTGCAGGTTGTTATGCTTTTGTAGCCACCAAGTCCCCTGACATATTATTTAGAAGCAGAATGTTTGTTTACATGCTAAGACAAAATGGGTCTGGCATTTCTGTTGCACTGCAGCAGAAGATTAAAGCTTACATAAGCTAGATAAATGCAAAGTCAAGGTGACTCCATTTTATGTATCACGTTAACATAGAACTGCATATCCCTGGGGCACACATCAAGAATCCAAGGAAGTCAGGACTGTGCTGCCTAGAAAAGGGAAAAGGCAGATACAACTCAGAGAAATAACAGGGGTGATGAGAATCATGTCAAACTTTGGCTTTCTTCCTATCTGGTAGCACAGTACAGTGACACCCATGTGCATTTCTCTCCTTTACCTTTTATCTGCTCTGTCCTGACCCCAAAGTACTTACATTAACATCATTCCATTATTCTTGCTCTTCAAGAATTACAAATAGTGCACACTCGAACATTTTTAGTCATCTAACCCATTTTGATAAGGAATCACTCCACTAGATAGTTTTGGTGAAGGCAGACCTTGTGTTATTTCTAAGAAATGAAAAAGGCTCTGGAACATTATATGCCAAATGTCAAAGGCAGTTGTTTCTGGAGAGATAGTCATGGGTGTTTATTGGTATTTTAATTATTCCTCTTTTATTTATTTGTATTTTCTGAACATTTCTGTAATGACCATTGTGGTTAACTTTTGGGACTAGAGAGGAAATAAAATGAAACCTCCAAAAATATGCTCCATCTGTAGTATACACTAGGGGAATTGTTGCCCCTTTAGAGGGTAACTCCATTTAAAATCGTCTCATATTGTAGATGTATATCTTAAGCTTCTATAACTCTTCTTGTTCTACTGTTCCCCTCTCCTCTTTTATGTCACAGTATTCTATCTCCCCTCCCAGGAAACTCCAATGGCCCCTTACTAGTTTCCTGATCCCTATGGATCTTTCAATTGAAACACCCTATCTAAAGATTCAAATTTACAATTCACTTCTGAGAGAGAAAAAAAAAAGAATAGAGGGCATGAAGTTGGGGTTCTGGTGGGGTATGAGGCAGTAGAGATGGGAAGGAAGTCTGAATACAATCAAAAGACAATGTTTGAAATTTTCAAAGAATCAATAAAATATTTTCAAAATGCTCTGCTTATCTGCCCTCTCTGTAGGCTAATCAAATGTAAAAGGACACATGCTTGCCCTAGGGCCCAATGAGTTTGGTTAATTGCAATGCTGAGAAAAGATTTTTTTTTCTTTCAGCCTCAGTCTACTAAAAGATGCACTGAAATAGGGATGTGTAGACTTGTTTTAGAGTCTTGCTTTTGATGAGAGAAACTTGGGGAGATGTGATAGTTTGAATGAAAATGTCCCCATAGGCTCCAAGTACTTGAACATTGTGTCCCCACCTGGTGACACTATTTTAGGAGGCCTTGCTGGAGGAAGTGCGTCACTGTGGACTGGCTTTCAGGTCTTAAGCCTTTCCAGATTTCCACTGCCTCTCTGCTTCCTATGCCTGCCTGAAGATGTGAACACTCCTTGGGCCACCTCCTGACACCATGTCTCTCCTCCATGACAGACCCTAATCCCTCAGGGACCTGGAACCATAAGCTCAAACTCTTCCTTTTATTAGTTTCATTGGTCATAGTGTTTTTATCACGGCAACAGAAAAGTAACTAATACAGGAGATGTATGTGATCTTGCCAGGTTTTACCTATAAAACAGGAATGGTCATATTGGACCTTAATCATTAAGAAATAAGATAGTTTGTCTGAAAGCTCTCAGCAATTGTTATGATTAGAGTCACATTTCATCCTGCTTAAAGAATGCCAAATTATCATAAGGTTGCCTTGTCCTAATTGTCTTGTTGCTGATTTCTGTAAGAATTATGCCTTCTTATGCCGCTCCCTCCCCTAGATCTTTGTGGAATCATCATTGACTGCAGGGACCAACGGTCCAGGAAATGAGACATACAGCGTGTGTTATGAGATAAGATAGATTTTAATATGTAAATATTGTGTATTTGTTGCTGAAGTAAAAATGTACGGAAAAGCTGTTTGAGTAAAGACATAGTTCAGAAATTTAGCTTGTTTTCAATAAAAAACTTGATGTGCAAGGGGCAGGACTGGGGAGGACTCCATAGTCAAATAACTTTGGAAAATAAAATCCCACAACAGACTTTACTACCCTCTCAGATTGTGTGTGTGTGTGTGTGTGTGTGTGTGTGTGTGTGTGTTAGGATATTAAGGACTATGTTTTTAAAATTTTTAGTAGTTAAACACTCTGACTACTTTGTAATAAATCTTTGTAATAAATGTGCCTGTTTTTCTTTGCTTTATCCCATGGTTTTCCAGGCTGAATTGACAATCTCTCCTCTGAATTGGCGTTCTTGAGGAACACATACTGAGCAATGGTTTTTTGGGGTGATTATCCCAAAGAACATGTCCTTTGTGGTATGTGGTATGTCATAACAGAACAACATTTAATATCCCCATTGCTGCTGTCATGAATGGTGGCATTGGTGTGTTTTTCTTTTTCTTTTCCTTTATTTCCTTCCTTCTCCATCTCTTTCTTTCCTTTCCTTCTTTCTCCCCCTTTTTAATCACTTTTTAAATTTTAAGACAAAATATGAATAAGTTTCCCAAGCTAGCTTTAAACTTAGTCTGTATGTCAGAAAAATCCTTGGACTTTCCAATAGTGCTGCTTCAGCCTCTCTAGTAGCTCGCATTGCAGGCCTGAGCTGTCAGGATCAGTTCAATGTAAACAACAATAAAACTAGTTCTGGGCAAGTTACATATGAATGAGTTGAGGAAAGGAAAAAAGAAGGTCTCATATTACTGGTATTGTTAGAATTTTTCTGATTTTCTGGAGTGATTTCTGTTTCTTTTTTGCCTGTTTTCTTTAGACAGGACCTACCTGTATCCCCAGCTGGCCTGGAACTAACTATGTAGACCATGCTGGCCTTGATCTCACAGAGGTCTCCCCCTTCCCTGCCTTGTGAGTGCTGGGATTAAAGGTGTGCAGCACCAGCCTGATGCCAGCTGAATTGTTTCTTATGAAACTGATAAAGTGTTACTTCTCAATTCAATAGCTGCTGCATTTTTCTGCCCCACTTCCTCGATAATACTAGATCAAGGATTAGGAGATACTTCCAAAAGAATTATTGTCTTTTCAAAAGTTGATAGAAGTGGGCATAGTAACCCAGCACTCATCAGAAAAAAAAAAATCCTTCTGATTTGCACTCTATGATTTTGGGACCAGTTTTTGTAGGTAACCTTTAAAAAACCTGTAGTAAAAGGTAAAATTCTCCATCTTGATTCTTTTAGGTGTACAGTTTAGCATCATTACATATATTCCCACTAGTGTGGAACCAATCTCTAGAACTCCTTTCATTTTGCAAAACTGAAACTCTGTGTCCATGAGCTAACTCCTCATTTCTCCCTACCCCATAATCCCCTGCAAGCACCATGTTCTTTCTTGTCTATATGAAACTGGCTATTCTAGAGAGTGTCTGAGCTTTATCTCTTACTTGATTATTTTACTTTTTAAATTTAGTGTAAAATCCTTGATGCTAATTCATATTGTAGTATATGTTGGACTTTCCTTTTTTAGGTTGAAAATATGTGTGTGTGTGTGTGTGTGTGTGTGTGTGTGTTGACATTTATTTATCTATTCATCCAGTGATATGCACTTAGGTTGCTTGTCTGTACACTTTAGCTATTTCAGATAATATTGTTATCAACATAATGATCAAATACCTCTGTGATTTGATTCTTTTTTTTTTCCGATTCTTTGGCTATATACCTTGACATGGAATCACTGGTACTTTTATATTTACTGATCTTTTTTTTAAAAAAAAAAATAACATCAGTTGTATGTTATACTTTGAATTAATGTATCTCTAAGATCCACAAGGTAATGGGTTGATTTCCAGGTGGCTCTGTTGGGAGATCATAGAACCTGTTTCTGTTTTCTATTTATATATCAGCCATCATAATGGGCATGAAGTGGTATACTGCATGTTTTATTTCCATTTCTGTAACCATGAATGATGTTCAACAGTTTTTATGCATTTGTTGACAATGTTTTATTGGTTGAAGAAAGAGGAGGATGCTAATAACATGACTGATATATTTTGAAAGTTAATACTGAGGTAAAAATGATAGATAGTCTGTTAAATAAAAATTATAGGAGGCTATTGTTTTGGATTAAGTACTTCAGCTGGGCTGCAAGAACACAGACTAAAAAGTAAAATATTTTCACTATGCTAAAGTTCCATGTCACCAAATTCAGTTGTTATCTGAACTTCCACGAAATCAGAAAAGAGATGACAACCAAATGTCTCAAATATGCTGAATTTAAAATTTCCATGACAGTGAAGTTTCCTTTTCTTTAACCCTTGCAAAGGGTGACCTGAAGTAACCTGATGTTATGCAATAAGATACTTTTCTAGTGTTTGTCTCCCTGTCTCTACCTTACAAAGACGATGACTTTGAAATGGTCAAGGAGCAGTTTTTTTTTTCTTTTTGTTTGTACATTCTTTAGCTCTCTACTGATAAAACAAACTCCTGCTCAGCTTACTAGAATACTTATTCTGTTTTGTGGAACAAAATGATGTCTGGTTCTAGAATTGTAAGATAATGTCAATGAAAATTCTTAAACTGGCAAATTTAAGGACAAAACAAGGAGATTGGCAAAGACTCAGAGTCTGCTGAGTCCCTCCTACACAGCGGACCAGAAGACCTTGAGTTCAGTTAATCTGTGTTTGTTATTTTTCTACCAATATGACTTAAATTCTTTGAGATCCAGCTTCTTCCATTTTTGGCAGCAGTGGTATGTATGTTTCAAGGTTACAAGAAGGACTAAATGAAATTCAGCAGTAGAGTAGATATTACCAGCCTGCCTTCACATACAAAAGCATGCTTAACAGATTCAATAAAACAAAGTTCCAAAACTGATCACATTCAGGGGACAAGTGATTGGGAGATGCCTAGCCTTATGTGACACATCTACAATGCCACCTCTTCACCTAAGGCCCAGGGAATATCATGGAAGAGGGTGCAATGAATGTAAGAGACAGAGGAATAAGACACTTGCTGCTAGCTAACACCTTCTAGACATGGGATGGAAGCTACACCAGTGACATCTCCACAGCATGGTGGTCTAACAAGAACTGCGTAATGACAAAACCAGGTGACATGCCAAGGTGGATAGAGGAAATTTCACTGGGTCCCACCTCAAAATGAAGAACCGCAGGAAATCAATAGATACTTAGGGAGGGAGAATCGATTTTCTCCAGGGACTAGCTTCCTGAGAGGGCAGTCGTAAACACAGGCGCATTGGAGCACCACTAAATGGAGTCAGTACATTTTATATTTATATATATATATATGTATATATATATATAATATGTATATATATATATATCTTTGATTATTATTGCTACATGTACATAGATACAATTATATATTATAATTTATTGATATTATAATGTATATACACATTATATATATTTATATATATGTTACCTATAATATCAGTGCATTATAATATATAAATTTCTATGTATATGCAACAATAATAATCAAAGAATGGGAGAAGAAATTGAGAAGGAGTGTTAGGACATGGGAGGAGTTGTAGGGGGACTGGGAGGGATAGAAATAATGCAAATACAATTTCCATGCATGCAATTCTCAAACTAAAATAAAAATTTAAAGCATCTACTTTTAAGTGACCTGTTAATTGATATATATCATTAGCCCACATGAATATGACTTACATATACTAATTTGTGTAATGATCATAATTTTATGCAAACCTTAATAAAAGAGACTTGGTCTGGCTGCTATTTAGTAATACTTTATGAGTTATTACTTTAGGAAAATAGATGTTTTTCAAACTCCCACAAACTTTATATTCTTCAAGTATGAAGTTTATTTATTAATTAGGGTGGTTAACTGAGCTAACATGAATCAGATTTAATTATGCTACACAGATGTTCTAAAAGTTTGATATTGTGTGCAATCAGAAAGTATGCAGTAAGAGGCAGAGGAGAATTCAGAGAATCTGCGATAGGAGAGGGCAATACGCTCTGACCTTGGCTTTGCAGCTTGATATGGATTGGTACGGGAAGAGGAGTAACTAATAAGGGAAGGAAAAGTCACACGTTAAAGATTGATAAATAGAAGAAATACATTGTGTTTAGAGCACTTCAAATCACCGCAGCATGCCAAGATGAGGTGGTTGAGGTGAGGGTGCTGGAGGCTGAACTGAAGTGCTTGGATTTAACTCAGTAGGCACAAGGAAGCCACCATGAAATCATGTCCTAGACAGTGGCAGGATGTTGCTAAACATACTCTATAACTATGATTATGGTCATTCCTGAAGCTCAGTTAAAAATGATACTCAGGTGCCACCCCAAAACTTTCATTCAAGGGATGTGTATGAGAGAGGTGGGCATTGGATATTAATAAGATATGCAAGAGAGATTTGCACCATACCCAGAACTAGGAACATTTATGACATTTCTCATATTACTGCTTTTTCTTAGTATACCCTTTCTCTCCATCTCCTTGAAATTTTTTGTATGTTTTTGAGACAGAGCTGGTCTCCATCTCACAGAAATCCTTTCACCTCTAAATCCCAAGTCTGGGGATTAAATGTGTGTGCTACCATGCCAGACTTCCTTGAGTTTTTGTCCATTGCTCAATGCCCAGCTGAGATGCAGCCTCCCTTGAGAAGATCTTGGTGAACCACATATCTCTCCCAACTGCTGTAATCTATCCTATGGTTACTATGGGACAGGGTATGAGGAGACTGAAGGGAGAGAGTTGGAATAACTAAACCAGTAGCAGCCCAAGAAGGAACAAGTATCCTAGGGGCAGCATGGACACTTCGGAACAAAGACAGGCTGACGATACCATCTCCGTACCTTTATTTACTCACTGTGTGTTGAAATGTTCTGCAGTTTGCATTTGCCTAAGTAAAATAGTGGATCATATTGTTCAGTTTCAACTAACCTAGTCCCTACAAATGAACAAAAAGCTTAATTTTTCTGTAAAGAAATCAGAGCTTGAAGAAAAATTTGTATAGGTACAAGTCAATAATAATAAAATGGTAGAGCTAGTGCTATTTTGCTGCTAGAAGGCTTAAATGAGCTCTTTATCAGCTACATTTCCAAGTCAAAAGAGCAATAACTTAAATAATAAGCTGGTAAGAAGTGAGACAGAAGAATGAAAATAACTGAATGTGGAACTAGGACTTCAGATGGCCCTGTCATGAAGAATTAAACCATGATTTAAAAGATGAGGCTTTGTCTGACAGCTAGCCTAGTGTATGCAGAGAAAAACAAGGAGGATGGCAGAGTGATACTTAAGAGCCTGTCCTTTGATCTCCATGTGAGTATGCTTGCATTTACACACACACACACACGTGCATACATACGTACACATAATCACACATAAAGAAATAAAAAGGAAGCATATTCAATAATAATGCTCTATCTAAAGACATTATTTTAAGTACAATGAATATATGCCAGAAAAGAAAATAAATCTCAAAACTCTATAAAACAAAAAGTTGATATAACCAATAAAAATTTGGGTTACTATATACTTAATCATATAATAAGGGAGAGAAAAAGGGAAGTAGGGATAGAGAGAGGTTAGGTGAGAACATACAAATGTTTCTTTCATATAGGCCAATAAATTTTGGTTCATTAAAAATGACATTACTATAATGTTAACACTTCACATAAAAGCAATGGGACTTTAGAACTATTAATATATTTATAAATTGTCTTAAAACGTGATTGAATTCACCATCATTGCATACTGTTAGTTTTTGTTCATTTTATGATATATGTTTCTATAGTAATACATGATTACTTATAAGTATATATAAATACATAAATTTGTAGTTTAGGATATAGCTAAGTGTCAGAGTAATTGCCTAGCATATGTGAGGCCTGGATTTAATACCTAGTTCTTCAGTACTTCAGCAAAAAGAGAAAACCAAAACAAACAACACACACACATATACATATATCTACCTATCTATCTATCATCTATGTATCTATCTATGTATCTATGTATCTATCATCTATGTATCTATGTATCTATGTATCTATCTATCCAGATAGATGCCCATATTGAGAGTGTGGGCTTAGATTTTATTCCTTAATAATACAGTGATAAATCAAGAAAACTCAAAATGTCAACTGCATTAAGAAGCTGTGTATTTGTAGTAAGGAGGATGGGGAAATGGTGTCACATATTGAAAAAACTTCTCTACAGAGACACAGGAGAATTAACCACCAAACTATTATAGGACAAGAGAGGATTAAAATATTATTTGGGTATTCAGACAGGGTAGAGCAGTGAAACCTCTGAGAAGAGTTTTTTCATAGTGATAAGAATGCTACTAATCTTATAAAGCCCCGTTGCACAAAGTAGGAAAAGGTCCACTATCCTGAAGCAAATGCAGTAGCACAGCAAGGTATGTGCAGTTCATGTCCTGTGCATTACCTTCTATCCATCCCTGACTTCCACAAGTGAGCAGTCTCATGTATCTCATGTAGTGTATAATGGCACAACTGTATACGAAAGTGTTGTGTGTGAATACTTCATAAGTGACAGAGATACTTTAAATGCCTCCTCCAATGATTCATATGACTGGCTAAGGCTGTGAAATATAGGCATACGTAGTAGTATGCCTACATATTTACTTTTTAAGCTTTATAGAGTTCTTGCATGAAATAATTTTTAAAGCTTGTCTGCAACTCTGACAACTCACTAAAGGAAACTCATTCTTCCACCATTGAGTTTGATTTAGGGGATTTTTATAATGTACAATCTAGTTATAAGACTCTGGATTAATCATTTTCTGTCTGTTTCTTCCATTACAAAATGAAAGGAGTTGAATTACATGCTCTACAAGTATGTTTACAGCCACGTGATATGTGGATTTTGCTTCTTAGCTATGTAAATTTTATTGGCAGGTTCTAGCTCATTTTCCTGAGGAGGTGGAAGGCATATGCTCACTCTCACTGCTTTTAGAGAGGGGCCATTTTCACCATTGGTTACACTCCCTTCCCTTTGGTAGTGTCTACCAGCATCTTTATCATGGAGTGGCAGCACAGATAACACTTATAGACAATCACAGAGAAGAAACTTCAGTTATCTCACTATTTTTATAAGTCCACATGATTTATTTAATATAATAGTTACTCACATATCTTGTAAGATATGTTTTTGAAGATTTATTTTATTTTTATTTAATGTATTTGTTTACATGTATGTACACCCGTGTGCAGGAGGTGGCTCATGGAAGCCAGAAAAATCCTGGTATTCCCTGGACCTGGAGTTATAAGTAGCTGTGAGCCATCCAACTTAGGTAATTGGAAACCAAACTCTGATCTTCTGCAAGAGAAGGAGGTGCTCTTAACCCCTGAGCCATCTCTCCTCTCCCACTTACAAGGTATTTTTAAAGTTTGATTTCTTCGTTGTTACTATAGAGACTATGAAGCCCAAAGTTTAGCTTCAGCAATGTGAAGGCTTATCAGAGCAGAGGAAGCTCTGTGAATAGTGACTTTGGAATCTTTACACTTTCACTCACAAGCACAATTAGATCTCCTTTCAAGGATCTGCCTAATTGTGCAGAAGAGATTCGATTTCAGCCATCAAACATTAAATCTAAATGGAAGCAAAAAATAAAGTGGGTGACTGGTGAGATGGCTGCCACTAGGCCTGATGACCTGAATTCAATCCCTGAGACCCACATGGTGAAGGGAGAAAAATGTCTGCTATGTTCTCTATCTTCTGCACAAGCTCCATGGCATCATGTACTACACCCATCCCACATATAAATAAATAAATGGAATAAAAAATAAAATTTAATAGGATAAGTAGTGTTTTTTTTTCTCAGAATTCAGAAAGATGAGGGAAATGGGGGACAAATTGGTAAGTAAACCAAGTAAGTTTCATTGTTCAGTTAATTTTTGATTTAATATGACATAACCAACCAACTAGCAATGTGACTATGGGAAAATGGGTTCCCTTCTCTTACTTCATTTATTTTGTTGTAAAATAAGATTTATTTTGATTTAAGGAGGAGGCCAAAATGTATACTGTAGAATTAAGGGAATATTTTTACTTATATTATTATTCTTGGATATAAAAATATGAATCTCCTTCAGGTAGTTTGGGCTTCAAATGGCTTTGACATTTTTTTCTTAAATACTAAACCTAATCACTTTATTTAAAGAATGGAAGAGTTTCTAAGAGTTTCTATAGCTTTTGTTGGATCAAAAATCTTACAAAGCCTCACTATTCTGACAGAAAAATCTTCCCTTTAACTCAATTCAATATTCTCTATCTACAACTAACAGCCATATCTTGTCCATAGCTAACTTGTCTATAACCAAGATTAGTACAAACACTAATCAACTTTTCAAGCTGGACTCAAGAAGCTGGTGATTACTTAGTTTAAGTAAAACTTATAGTAGACAACCAAATTCCAAATGAAATATGTTAAAATTCAAATTCCTGAGCTCTGCTGCTGCAGATTCAGATTTGGTGAGTTTGAGGATTAGGACTATGCATCTAATATTTTAGTAAATTTTGGGGATAATTTCATTACTGGCGGCCAGTAGTCCTCTGTTGGGGAAATGCTGCATTTGAGGGATGTTCATTGGAGAGTGACCACTACCTATACTAAACTGTGCTTGCCATTTCTGTAATACTAGCCAATCTTATTTCTGTTCTCTACACAGTGTCTTTGTGAGAAAAGTAAGGGCAGTGATTACAAATTCAGTTTTCACTAGCTTCCAGAAGGTGAAGTGACATCTGCACAGCCCCCTCCCAATGAGGAAGGAACAATATTAGAATTTCCTCCCCCAGCTTGGAGCTGGTCTGTCAGCCTGGACTTTTTAGAGCAATCTAACCCTGACATTCAGCATAACAGGCCAGGGTAACAAATAAGCCATTACATTAACTGGTGTCCTTTTGCTCACCAGCTGGTCTCTGTGATTCCATTGACCAGTGGTCAGGTTTGGTTCAGAACAAAAAGAGTCAAGTGATAAATAACACATTGTCCTTAGATTCTTGTTACTGTTTTCATAGCTAAAAGATGATCTCTACTGTCTACTAACAGCTGTTGTAGGCAGATGAGCTGGGGGCAGCCTTTGATTCTGTGCTTCTTATGTCACAGAATTAAAGAACCAAGAAATGGCAGAGTAGAAATAACCATTCTCAGTCTTGGAGACTAAGAGGACCTGGGAGACCTGCATGATATCATTTTCTTCTGCCAATATTTAAACAAAAATTGACATTAGTTGATCTTCAGTAAAGCGTTGTGCTTCCAAAAAAAACTTGTAAAATGTACAGTATAATCCAACCATCTCATCTTACAAAGGGGGAAATTCAGATCCAGAGAAGAGATGTGATTTGTTTAAGATTTCTTTAAATCTCTAAATGGTGAACAATAAGTTAAATTCTTACCCATAAAAGTGTTTAAGAAGAAAATGTATTAATAATAGCAAAATTTTGAGTACTTGTCTTCAACACTGATCTATACAAGTTTAATCTCTTCAGCAACACTATAGAGTAAATATTATTATCTCTCATCTTATACATAAAGGAAGTAGGTCACAAAAATTGCCAAGTTTTCACAGCTAACCAGGGACTTGGGATTCAAATGGGTGAGTGACTTCGGAACTTATGATTTTAGCCAAGATAGCTTTCATTAAACTCTCAGAATCCAGTCAATTTCCTGTTCAAAAACCAAAATAGAGTTCTGACTTTACAATACTGAATCTTCACAAGCTTTTTTGCTGTCTGAGATTCCCCCAAGCATGATGAAGTGAGAACCACAGCTCACCAACTACACTTTGTATCACTATACTGTCTCATCAAGTCCATTCTGCCCTTATGGAAACTTATACAGCATTAATGAAAGATATTTGGTGCTATTCGATGGAATGATCTCTGCCATCACCTTCCATTAAACTTTAGAAATGTCTCAGCAGCAGCTGTGGGCAGCAGAGTTCCCATTTGCATGATATTGTTTTGGTTGTTACAGTCTCTCCCATATGATGCAGTTCCATTTCTAAACCTACTCAGATCATTTGTGTAAAGCCCATTCAAGAAGCCTAGTTCAGGTTACTAAGGCAGTAGTTTTCTGGAGCTTCTGAGGTATATCATGCTGGGGTATAAGGGATGGGAAGTTAGGAATGTGTAGAAAAGAGGGTTTGAAAACTAAGTCATTCTAAAAAATCTATGCCCATGCATCCCACCATCATTCACTCAGTTTGATGTTTCTATCTCAATTTTCTCCTGTGTCTGCCTCTGCAAGACTAAGCACATCACTTCATATTCTTCAAAAGACCAAAAAATCACTCCAGGAGAACAGTTCTGGGCAATGCAGATGGCTACCTAAAGAAATGTATTGGATTTCTTTTAGTCAAAGAATTATGTAAAATTTTTTCTTCTAGAGAATCAAATAAGGATAGTGTTATTAAGGTATTAGAAAGCTTTTAATAGAATTTTTATTTATAATCTGACCTCTAAGGGGTTCTAATTAATCTGCAATGTGAAGACCAAAATAATAAAATCTTTGAGCTGAAAAAAAATGAACCATACAATCCCATTCATCTTCCCTTCTAGTCTGGACTGAGGGCAGAAAATTATGTGCTCAAAAGTCGATCCCGAAATGTTAAAATGTGTGTTCGGTAAGCATGTGCTTTAAAGAGTTTGAATTAAAATTTATTGGGTGGGAAGGGTGGGGGTTGAAAATAATTAGAGTGCATTATATAAGTGCATGAAAGTATCAAAGCAGAAATTTAATTTAAACATCTAAGAAAAGGGGGAGCTGGAGAGAGCTCACTGTTTAAGAGCACTTGCTATTCTTGCAGAGGTCCCAGGTTCCATTCCCAGAACCCATATAAAGATTCACAACCTCCCTGTAACTCCATTTCTAGAGGATCTGATGCCCTCTTTTGGCCTCCACAGACAGTGCATGCATGTTGGGTACTTAATATACTTTCAGGCAAAGCACTCATACTCATAAAATAAAAAATGAAATTTAAAAATATAAAAAAATAAATGTAGATAGATGACTCAGTGGTTAAGCTTGCTGGTTGTTCTTGCAGAGGACCAGGGTTCAGTTACCAGCACCCATGGTGGCTAACAAACACTCATAACTCCAGTTGCTGGGCATCTGACCCTCTCTTCTGGACATTGCATACATGGGTGCACTTATATATATGCAGCCAAACCATGCATACACATAAAATAAGAATAAATGAATATAATATATGTATTGAAAAATCACAAATTTATAAAGTTATCACCACACTCAATTATCTGTTCCCCAGTGATTTTTGACATATTTATGTTACTTTTTGAAATCTGAAGACATTTACATCTACACTCCCTGCCAAACTAGCTAAGAGTGAAAAAAATTTATGCCATTATAGGAAGGAGTGGTCGTCCAGCTCTGCATGCAGCTGTTCAGACCCTGAAGGAGGAAAGAATAAAAAGACAGCGCCCTCTCAACGCGAAGTGAGGGTGGCAAGTATAACGATATGTCCTTTGAAACATTCTGTATCCAGTATGTTCCGTTACTGATACACATGAGGGTTCCTGCTCATATGATATATTCAGTGTAATAAATTGTATGGATATTAATGTACTTGAAATAATGAACCTTATCTGGGTTCCTTTGTCAAAATCATTGGCCCTTCCTGTTTCCTGTTTCTGGTTGGACTGATCACTCTAGTTTACCTCAGTGTTTCTCCACTTAGGGGGCTCTTGAATATACCAAAATTTCCAAGCAGAAGTTGCATAAACACTGTGCAAAAAGATATGCCACTGATTACACCATGTTACTTGTATGAACGCACCCAGATTTACTTAGAATCGTCAATAGAGCCTATTTTGAATGAACGTCCAAGGAAAGTTCATTAGCTGCAATGGGCTTTCTCTTAAACCCATATCTCTACAGATCCCATATGTCGATATAGTATGTCTTTTTCAGTCTTCGTTTTCTTAGTTCCAGGACTACTAGATAAAAATACCTGCTGACTCAACCTTAGTTTTCTTTCAGATCTTTCAACAACTGGCCACTTCCTAGACCTTAAATGGTATTTTCTTCCTTGGAATCTTTCTTCTAATATTGAAGAAAACACTCCCTAGGTTGCAGTGCTCTGGTTTTTTCCTGATTCAAACTAAAGACTGTTGAACCTGGTCAACAGCTGTCTATTAATTAAACACCCACAGGACTTTTTGAACTATACTAAACTGTGTTTATTCTATGGTCAAGTTCACATTTCATAAAATCCATACAGGAAACTACAGAACAGAGGGTGAAAAGAGAAAAGAGTTGATAGAAGATAGCAACTTCTTTTACTTTTTTGCCTTATTTCATGTAGATGCTTTAGAAACTGCCAGGCAGGACAAGGAAACAGAATTTCTGACTAGAAATATGCTGTTATAAAAATAATTACCTTCCACTGATTGAAGGTAATGTTATTTTCAGGGTGTGGAGTGAGGTGTGCAAATTAATAAATGCAGCCTCTTGTGAATCTTACAGTCTACGCAGGAAGGAAAAGTATTTAGGCACAGCACAATGGATAATAATATTATAAATAAATCATTAAAAAGAGTCAATTGCAATTCTCACTGCCAGTGGACTCAGATGAGGGAGCACTCATCAAAGAATATGGAAATTAGCAAAGACTTTAAAATGTCAGCTATGGACTAGACAAGCTCTATATATTTGTTAAATAGCATGGGATTGAGCTAGATCTTAAAGGATAGATAATATTTAGGGAGGTATTTTAGAGAAAAAATAATATTCTTGCTTGACATGGTGGTACATGCCTTTGATTACAGTACTTGGGATGTTGGGGTGGGAGGATTACAAGTTTGAGGGCTTCTACAAGACTGGGCTTCACAGCAAGTTGAAGGTCAGCTAGAGTTACATAGTTATATCCTGTCCAACAGTAACAACAACAAAAATCATAGACACACAGACCCCTTCAAAATACAGAGAGAGAGAGAGAGAGAGAGAGAGAGAGAGAGAGAGAGAGAGAGAATAAAACCACCAAATCAAACTAAACATCCCCTCGTATTCTTAATACCATATATTATACAAGGAAATGTGGCTAAGGCAGAGGTTATGCTAGGGTACATTGCAAATATTGCAAATAATAGTATTTCTAGAGCAGAAAGTTTATTGAAAGAGTGTTATGACTTGACTATAAGTAGTATCTCCTCCAAAGTCCATATAATAAAGGCTTGTTCCTCAGGGTAGCACTGTAGGCAGATGCTAGGGACCTTTCTGAGACGGGGACCTCAGTGTGTCTTCTCTTCTTTGCAGTCTGTCTTGTGATATGAATGATTAGCTCTGGCACATGCTGTTTTCTAGATGTGCAGGTCTGTTGGAGTCCCAAAACAATGGACACTCCTGCTCTTTGACTAAAACTTTCAGAACTATGAGCCATAATAAACCATCTCTATTTGTAATTTAATGATCTCAGATATTTTGGTATATTTACAGAATCATGACTAACACAGAGATCTGACAGAAAATGTGGTTTTATTATATAATAGAAGACTTACAGTCCCTGGGAAAGAAATTTGAACTTTGTAGTGCAGGTTGTGAAGAAGCAGTTTGAAGCTTTTCAGCAAAAGGTAATATCAAGTGAAGATGATTCTGATGACAGGGAGAGACAAAGGTAGTTAGTTATATAGTTTACAGGTACAGCTTACAGCAGAGGGGTGGTCCAGGGTAGTAGACATGATAAATGTAGTATAATAGTCAATAACACAATATAGAAGAGAGATGAATGGAGAGGAAGAAGGGAAGACGACTAGATCTTGGAGTGCATGAGACTGAAGAATGTTGGCACCATCATTAGAAATGTTTTTCTTTTCTGTTTGAATGTTGTTCAATAATGACTTTGAGAAAGGCTTTGTCAACCTTTAAACACTTGACTTCTTTTCACCTGAAACAGTTTTACCTTACCCTGAAAATAAAGGTACATGAAGATAGGTACAATTCAGTCATCCACTGGTAACAAATCTTAATGAAATTTAGTTTAGAACAACTTTTGGTATACATACAATTTTACCACTTATTAAAGATGAAAGAATGTTTGCATACTAATGAGATGGGTGTACTTGTTTATTTTCATTTAAAGAACTAAATCTTGGCTGAATATTTGATACTGCAGGATGTAGAGCATCTTCAGTGGTTTTCAGAGTTGATTGATATTTTGATTATATAACCGTCAATATTGAGAATGCCATTTTGTATAATACATAGCACAAAATGGCTGAACTATGTTTAGAAAAATTACATAAATTATTAGAAATTCTACCCTAATCTCAACCAAAATCCATTTACTGATTTTTTATGTGTACCTGTATTTGAGAGTACAAGTGGGTGCTTGTACATGTGTATGCATATGAAGGTCAGAAGATAACCTTCTGGGTATCAATTTTCAGGCACTGTTTTCCTGTTTTTTTGAAACAGAATATCCCATTAGTCTAGAAATTACAAAGTAAGTCAAGCTGACTATCTGGCCCTGCGAATCTCCTTATCTCCATTCCCCCAGCACTGGGATTACAAGTGCATAGCACCCCACTTTTAAAAATCTTGGTGGGAGGATTGATGGTCCTCATGCTTTCAAGGAGAGTACTTTATCAACTAAACTATTTCCCTAGCACTCATTTTATGATTTTTTAATGGAACTCAAATAAGAAATTTTTAAAATCAAACATCCTAACAGAATCCAGTGAGAATATATACCTACCTACTTTCTTCACATACCTAGGACCTCAGCCTTGCTCAAAGTTATCCACCTCTGTTTAATTGACCCATGTCAAAGGGGTGTGATAGGGTAAATCAGAAATATCTGTTCATCACATTAACATTCCCATCACTTTTCTGTCCCTTGCTAGCGTTAATCGTAATTTGTCCTTTTCTTTTTCATTGTAGATGACTGTGGGAACTACTGAGTTGTGCATGTAAACATCTTATAGGACCCCTGACAACCTACAGACCACCAGTGTCTTTCTGTTCAACCAGTCCTTCACTTATCACTTCTCTGATTCTGAGTACCACCCCTGTGGGGACTATCATCAAAGCAGGGCCAGACAAAGGGAAGAAAGAGAAGAGAAAAAATTAAAAGCCTCAGTAATTATTTATGTGTTGCTTTATTTGTTTCCTGGGACAACTGTTTTTCTGTCTTGCTGGAGTGTGTGTCTGCCATCTCAAGGTTTGACAGACTAATTATATTGTTGCTATAATGACTCCAGAGCTATGTTCCTAAGAGATCATATTAACTACTTTCCTCTGTCTTCTCAACTTGGAACTAGGGATTCCCTTTTGCTAAGAGGGTATGGCTGATCAGTAGAAGGTACTCAGCCTTAGAAACAACTTAACTTTTTCCACTGTCCAGTTCTGCTGCTGTCAGACCATAGCTCTCGAAACTGACTGCTCTCTGTAGATAGAATTAGTAAACTCTTTCAGTTTTCCAGAGATAGAGAGGGAGGTGGGCTAAAAGAAAAAAACAAGGCAGGTGCAGGAAGTGCTCCATTTAATAGTCAAGGAGCCATGAGAAACGCCAGGTGCATCTCAGTTGACCATCTAATGGTGATGGCTACTGCCTCCTTGATCCTACTTTGAAAAGTTAAATGGGTATGTAATGGTCCTTTAAATAGGAACATGGATTTATAAGTATGTTCACACAGTTTTTCTTTTAAAATAATTACATGAGGAAGATAGCGTTGCTATCTCATTTTACAGGTGAAGAAAGCAAGACATAGAAAGTCTAAAAATATATTCATAATACTAGATTTGGATCTTTCTATTGATAACCAAGTTCCTTTCACGGTTCTCCGGATAGTTCATCTGTCCTTTTTGCCTTTCATTTCTAGAAAGGCTTTTTAGAAACTGCTTCAGCAACCTTCCCTTTCTGTGCCTTTATCTATTACTAATCTTTTCCCTGCTGTCTTTGGTGCCTTCTAGCTTACTGGCCTGAAAAGTGTGTTATACTGGAAGTATTCCATGTTCCCCCTTTCAGAGAGCAAACAACTAGCAAATATGATTCAAACTGCTGTGGATGAGTGGATCCTGAGTAGTGGGCATAATTCGCATGTCCAAGGGAGCTCACCTTTTTAATAAGGGCTGAGATTTAAATGAACAAAGCCAGAATGATGAGGATTCAGACACCAATGCCAGGTGAAAAGAAGGAGAAGGAGAAGAAAACATTTCAAGTACAAAAATGGCTGGTACATTCTAATTTTTTATACTGTTGTTCATTTGCTATTGAGGCAAGATAAAGCTTGGGGTTGTCTGTTGTGATATCAACCTTCAGAGATGTCACTGGTTGCCTTTCTGGCAGAAAAGCATTAAAAAAGCACACAAATCAGCAAACCCCACATTGTGGGGACCAAAGAGTAGAGGACCAAACTCTGTGTGTGTGTGTGTGTGTGTGTGTGTGTGTGTGTTGTGTGTCTGTATGTGGATATGTACATGTGCATACAAGTGCATGTGGAACCCAGGATAGTGTGTCAGAGTCCCAGGAACTAGAGTTAAAGGCAGTTTTGAGCCATCTGACAAGGGCACTGGGTACCAAATTTGGGTCCTCTACAAGAGCAGAAAGTACTCATAAGCACTGAGCCGTCTCTCCAGGCCCAGAGGACCAAACTTTTCTTGGAAAATCTAATTGGGTAAAGCCCCAGATTAAAATTAGAGGGCTTTGTTTCTCATTTCAAAAATGTCAGTTGCTTTATTGGTTACTTGCCTTTGTGCTCCACCTCCCCTTTTCTATCTTTAAAAAAAAGGTAAGCTCTCTCAAAAAGAAAATGATTGAGATTGTATGGGTCTTGTACATACTGTCACCATTGCGGTAGGTTCATATGAGCCAGTTCCCAGAGGCCTAGAAGACTGTCTACTTATGCTCGTGCACCAACCCTGGCTCTTACAATTTTTCCACTCCCTATTTCATAATGGTCCCCGAGTAATGAGAGGGTGAGGTTTAATATGGGGAATATTGACCTTCTTTGGGGGAGTAACTCTACATAGACTGGCTGGACTTCAGTGGATGGACTCACACTAATGGACTCACACAAACTTGAATCGATAGGCCTTGACATGTATGACAGAATGCATGAAATTTTGAGTGGCAGGGGGGCAAGGCTATGGGGAAGGGCAGGAGGGTAGGTCTGGGAGGAGGTCTGGATATGAACAGGATCTATTGTATGAAATGGCCAAGAAGGTAACAGAACATATATTGAAGGAAAGGAAACATATGCAAGTAAAACTGACATAATATCGCCACCCAGAAAAAGGGAAAATGGACACAAACATTGACTAGTACTGTTTAGTGTATTTTTCATTAGTAAATCTGTTTTCAATTAAGGGTAGGGTTAAAGAAGGTAATGTGACTTATCTTCATAAGCCCTGCTTTCATAAACAGATCTGCTTTCAACTAACGGTGAGGTTCAAGGAGGGTATATGACTTATCCAAAACCTTTTTTCATAAGCAGAGAGTTAGTAGCAGGGTCAGGCTTCAAGCCTAATTTAGTGGAAGTCGTACTTCAAGGTCTTTGTATGTCAAACATGGATGATGATGGCAGTTAATTAATGCTTATCATAAGTCGGGCTGGGTGCTAAGCATCGTTATTTAATTCTTTAAACAACTCTACAAGGATAGTGTTACTATTATCTTCATTTTATAAATGAAAGGAGCTGAGTCTTAGATTGGTTTAATATCTTTCTTAATTCAATATTCCTAGTAAGAAGCAGAGCTAAGGATTAAATAGAAAACTCCAGATTTGTAGGGGTTGTGATCATGATATTGTACTAGTATACTGAAATACTATGTGGGAATGGGTTTTCGGAGCCTATGTATACATTTAGGAGCCCTTCACATGTGCCTAGAAGCTTCTAGGTGGGTTACCTGCTTGTCTGGCCCATAAGATGGGAGGTCAGGATTAGATGAGGAAATACCTACCCACCCATATTGCTTAGCAGGAGGCTCAAGGACTCTGGAGGACGTCCATTTGAAATAATCCATCATTGTTCTCTCTAAGTACCAGCTCATTTGCAAGTTTCTGGGAGCCTCAGTGGGTACCTTTGTAGGAATATTTGTTCCGTTTATTCCTTGTCATTCAAACTCTTAGCCAATATGGGGTTGGTCTGCTAGCTCTCTAACTTTACTCATGGAGTCTTAAGGGAGCCAAACCTAATATATCAGTTGTACCATTTTATTTGGACCCATGCTAAACATTGTAAAACTCTAGTCTTGCATCTCACAAATTAAAATGGATTTTATTGTTGGCTCATAGTGTCCTGAAAGGCACTCAGTCTTTAATACTGGTCTCCATCCTTCAGCATGGTATTCTTTATAAAAGTCACAGTTTATGTTCATCCTCAGAGTTTTCCAATGTACTGTCTGTTATGTTGCAGAGAGGTTTCAGGGAAAGAAACCCAGAAATGTCTGGGAAGTTTGTGCCATTGTGAAAACTAGATATCACATGTGGCAATGTATAGACTCACTAACGACAGAGCATAATGATAAGACCATAGTCCCAGAGCCAGTGGTTCCAAGGACAGGCTGTTATGAGATTATATGGTTGCCAGTGATGCTATTCCATTTCTAAAGCTTTCAACACAACTGTCATTCAATCCTCCATTTTATGGGTTTTCTTTTGGACTTTCAAGTACCTCTAGTAAAATTCATGTGGATGAGCAGATTGATACTACTAACTTCTGATTTCCAAGCTCCGTAAGCCCATGGGGACCTTCTACATGTACTTCTCTTTTGAATCTCCTGGATCAACTTCCTTGTTAAAGTCCCACAGTCAGTGTGTGTCATCAAGTCCCCCTTCTCCTGCCTCATAACAAAAATACTTATTTATGAACTCAACAGAAGAGACAGACTTTGAACACTACACTTCTTCTGGCTCATAAAATCTTATATTTACACATAACCTTTTATTCTTTAAGAAAGAATTGTTCTGACTCTTTTCTAAGGTTAACTTCTTCACTCCTGATTGTGATCGTCCTCCTCCTCCTCATTCAGGCTAATGTTCCATTTCCTTTCTTCCCAGATGCTTAGTCTTTTCTCATTACTCCCATTCTCAGACCTTGAATGCATTTAAGTCTCTTCATTAAAAATAAAACTTCTTTCCTTGGAGCTGCTTCTCCTCACCTCCTCAACTCCACTGTGAAAATCTTCAGGACAGTTCCAATGGCATAGTACTTGTCTTCCATTCCCTTTACTGCTTACTGCAATTTAGCTTTTTATCTATCCCCATCACTCATTTTTGCCACACCAAAACGTTAACAAGAGTTAGCATTTATGAAATTCTTACTATGCACCAGGCATGAAGTTAGGCACTTATTTGATATGTGCAGTGCTTTGAGGTAAGTACAGTTTTACTCTCTGTGATATATAGTGGTCACTAAAGCTTTTGAATGACTTATTTAAGGTCACATGCATTTGTGGATAGTAGAATTAGGTCTTCAACTGAGGTAGTCTTATCTTAGTATCCACAGTCTAAGCCAGGGCTTGGAAACATATTTTAAAAGAGGCTACATAAGGGAAATTTTAGACTTTGCATCATATATGCTCTCGGTTACTCAGATCAGACACTGTAGTAGAAAAACTGCTGTAACCAATACGTAAATAAATGAGAATAGTTCTGCACCAATAAAACTTCATTTAGGGACATTGAGATTTCAGTTTCACATATCACATAATGAAATACATTCTTTGATTTTTTTCAGGCATTTGAAAATGTAATGAACATTTTGGGCTTTGTAGGCTATATAAAATTAGGTTGTGAATTCAATTTTGCCCATTGCTTTAATGACTATGATTAATATGACTGAGAGTCCTCCAAATGGTCAAATTCTATAGCTAAAACTCTTGATGCTGTTGATATGTCCTCTTTGTAGGGGCGTTCTTTCCTTTATGATCTTGTTGCCATATTCACTCCTAAGATTCCTTTCACTAGTATGATTGCTCAGTCTTTTTGGAGTGCTTTTTCCCCACCTGTTGCTCAAATGTTGCATTCAAGGATCAGTAGTTGACCTAATTCTTTAGTTTTGTTTTTTAAATATTCTGCTTTGCTAGAGTGATTCTACTTTCATGACTAACACCTTCTGTTGACATAGTAACCAGGATCACAGGCTTTGGAAATGCATGGTTTTGGGTTTGAAACTTGATTTTATTTTTGCGACCTTGAGTAATGACCTCTCTGAGCCTGTATTTTAGTACTTTTGTTAACTGAAGCTAAAGATTGCATTTTCTCCTAGTATTGTTGAGAAGTTTAAATATTTTATTTTGAAAATTTGGAACCATTAATTTACAATAGTATATACATGTATTTATTATTATACTATCATTATGAGATGATAACATCTTAATTTATATATCTAACTCAGGCATCTACTTTGAATTTTAGGTTCTCCTACATGTTTATTTAATAACTGTATCTGCAAGTACCATTGATATATTAACATGACCCAAATCTAATTTTTTAGCCCTCTCTCACCATCATGTCTCCTCTCCTTAACATTTTCTTTGTCTTCAAGCTCAAGTTAAAATTCTTTTTCACTCATCTGAGTAGCCTAGGAATCCAGTTTCAAGTGAGAAAATGTTACCTGAAACATTCAGCTTTAAAGTCAAGATGACACTGAACAGTTTTTAATCTTCATTTGGTAGTTCAGATTGATATTTTGGTTAATTCAAGAAATTGTCTCTTCTTTCTTATCTTCCTTTCTTCTTGTTATATTAATCTCCTGTCTCTTCCTGAAGTTTGATGTACCTGTTTATGACTCCTCACATTTGGTTACACAATTCCTCTTATCTGAAAAGTACCTCTAATACAACTCCAAATGCCATTAAACACTCAGGTTCTAAAAAACTCATGAAGGCTTCTTCATTTTTCTAGTCAATAAAACAAGGTATATCTTAAAACTAAGAACTTATGTTTTAAAATTGAATGTTATTACATATTTCATGCTTTATACTACATTCTATCACCAATTTGTAAGTTGCATTATACAGCACATGGCATGTTCTTCTATGTAAATTTTCTATCTATGGTGCCATATACATTTCCCCTTTTGCTTTCAGTGATGCTTTCTCTGGCTCCTCTCCCTTCAGTAAGCATAGGCCATTGAAAATTTTATTTCCATTTTTCACTTTTCTGACTTTCTTCCTTGGAGATGTTCATTCAGTTTCAGAGATAATATTTTGTATATCAATGTCTATGACTTCCCAAAATTTCTTCTCATTTGTTAATCTTTATCTTGAGTTCCAATGCCGTATCTCAAAAGTTTCTGTGCTCATTTTAATCAGGATTTCTTACTGACTTCAAACTTAATACTGTTTGAAACCTCAACTCATTATCTTCCTGTTTCGTTATACCTTCCCATTTCCTTGAGTCATCATTTCTTTGTTACCTGGTATTACTATGATAAAGCTGATCATATGGTCCTTAAGCCTTTAGGACTGGTTTAAAGGAGGAATGTGAATATGTTTGGAACTTGGAGCTAGAAAAGTCCCTGCTGCATAAGCACAGCATAATAGGTCATACTGGTGGGTGTTTGGAAGACCAGAATGGTGAGAGAAATGCTGACAGTGGAAGTGTCACTCAGGAGGTTTCTTAGGGGAACAAAGACTCTATCAGCAGTTGGGCTAGAGGCCATTCATGAATCTTAATTAAAAAGTAATCAACTAACTTTTAAAAATAGTTTACTTATTTTATGTGTGTGAGTGTATTGCATGAATGCATGTAAGTGCACCCATGTTATGCAATGTCCACAGAGGTCAGAATAGGGCATTGGTTCCCCTGGAACTCGAATTATGGATGGTTGTTAGACACAGTGTGGGTTCTGGGAACCTAATCCAAGTTTTCTGCAAGAGCAGCCAGTGTTCTTAATTACTGAGCCATTTCTGCAGCCCCATGAACTCAATTTTCTTGGAGAAAATTTGAAGACAGCTCAACATTTAGGTTGTGATATGGCTAGTACTATTCTTCTTTCATACTTATAGTGGAAGCTATAAGGAATGAAGTTCATTAAAAATACGAAGTTTAGTGAGAAATGTTTTAGAAGCAAGTTTAAAATTGCAGACAAGGAGAGTGCAATTGAGAAAGAATCTGTAACTATTAAAGAAAAACCTTAATTTCTTCATTGTAACAATAGCAAAAGTGCTCTGAAAGCTCCAACGTGTGAAAATGCAAATATATTTGAGAGAAAAAAGCCTGGACTGAGAATGCCTCTGCTGTGCTTCCCTGATCCAAAACCACTGCCTTGGCAGTTCATATTTCCTTTCTAGGACCCCATTATATCATTTTGGAATGTTAATGTTTACTCTATGCTATTGTAGATTGGAACTATGGAACTTTTTTATTTTATAGTAGCTTACAGTTAAGAAATTACTTTGAGTCCCAAAAGAAACTTTGGACTTTTCAAGAGTGTTGGAATTTTTTAAGATGATAGGGACATTTGGAGTTGAATTGAATGCATTTTGCATTATGAGATGGCTATGAGCCTATGGGGACAAGTGGCAGAATGTTATGGCTCAAAAGTAATATGTATGTTTGGATTTTAAGTTGACAAAAGAAGGACTTATGATGGTTAACACTGATTGTCAACTTAACATGATCTAGAATCACATAGGAGATAAGCCTGTGTCTAGGCATGCCTGTGAGGGATTATCTAGATTAGGCTCGCTGAAGTTGAAGACCCATGCTGCATGTAGGGTCTTGGGTCTAGACTGCATAAAAATAAGAAAGCTAGCTGATCTTGACTAGCTGCTGCAAGCTTCTGACACCATGTCTTCCCTTCTATGTTGGACTCTCTACTCAAACTATTACTCAGAATAAACCTAGCTCTACCAGGATTTCATTTCATGTTTGCACCCATTAGCTGACTCACTTCTGACCATATAACTGGCTCCTAGAAATAAAAGGATGAGCATATATGTTTCCCTTTTACAGAGAACTTAACAAGGCTCAAGTCTACACTTAGTGAATAGTTTTCATTTGACTAAGACTCAGGGTATCAATAACCACTCAGAGGATTAATTTTTAATAATTCTTTAATACTACCAACTATCCTTTTTTTCTACTATTGTTCTTTCTTCTTCCCTTTCATAATTGCACCACAATTAAAGTGAGAAATCTTCTCTTTTGTAACATCAGGATTTTTGGGTTATATTATTTACCCATTGCCACTTCAGTCTTTTTCTTCTAGGTTTATCCTATAATATAATTATTGTTTTCTTCATGTCAATCTTTTTTCCTTTTTTGTGTTTAATGTTAGAGCACAAGTTTCTAATTTGGGAAAAGTTTTTGGACATGACCACTGAAGTTGACAGCATAGTCAAAAGCATAAAGTTTTCTGGTAGTTCTTGAGTTTAAATATTTTATGTAAGCTTCAGAATTTCAGGCCATGTTTAGCACTAGCTAGGATCCCCTGAGCACTCTATCCATGAGATGTCAATGGAAGTGACAACTGGGAAGTTCAGGTCCAAATTTTGAGCTTTAACAAATCTCCATGTGTTCATACATCACAGAAAGAAAGAATGTCCATTTTCATTGGATTTCTTAGTTTTTCTTTGGATATTTACTGCTTTCTGAGTATTTCTCCTAGGGAGACAATAGGCACTATGATGTCAAGGGATAGCATGGAATCTTCTTCTACTTAGAAGAGTATGTTCACAAAGGTTACGTTTTCAGGACAAGGGAAGAGATCCATTTAGTTATAAAGGTTTGGAATATTGATAACATCTGGATAGTGGTTCCAAGCATTATAAAGAATGTTGATCAAGCTTTTTGTCATTGAAAAGAAAACTCACAGCAAAAAGCAAAACCTCACAGGAAAAAATGTTTTCCACTAGACCCAGTATACACAAAAATGTATGCATGCATGTACTCACATATTTTGCTGGAAAAGAAAAGGTCTCATGAAACAACACTTGCTCTTATCCCATTTTGTTCTCCTTTTTATCTTTTGTTCCATTGTATTTAAAATACTGGTTATGGACCATTAAACTGATTTTATAGTACATTAACGAATCATTTGTATTAATTTGAAAAACACTGACTTAAAGGATAAAGCAAACAAAAAAGGATAATATGATATTGTCTTGTACTAGTAGAAACAAGTGTATATTGTGGTCTACTAGCATGCCAGGAGGAAGAGATTCTTAAGCTATAGCTAAAGACTAATATCCATAGTGGTGATGATAAAAATAATTATTGTCTAGATCAAACTTTTTAAGTTTGCATTTGGTACCTGCTGTTATATAAGATTCTACCCGACTGTATGTAGGCTGCTTCAGTGTTTACAATTATGTGAGGGTTCTATGTTCTCGTCCAAACTAGATAGAAAGCTATGCTATTTTTCAAAGATTATTTACAAAGTATTTGGATTAGTCATAAGAAACCTGATAACCTTATTATTATATATAATAACAAAACTGTATGTAATGAATGTTTCAGAGTTCTTCCTCTACTGCATATTGTGGACTTCCTGCTTATCCTCTCTTCTTCCTGTTCCCTTTCCTCCTTCTCCTTATTCTCATATTCATCCTTCTTCTCTTCTTCATCCTTTTTTAATTCACCCTTTCTTCTTCCTCCAATTTCTGCTTTCTGAAATTACAGGACTCTATAATAATCAAAATTAATGGGACACATAACAATATTAAATCATTAGGATTATCTAATACTTAGACTATCCAGGTGACTATTATAAATACAAAGGGACTGTATAGAATTTTAGAAACTTGGTGAAATCACTCATTGCTTAGGCAACTGATTTAACCTGACAGTTAAAGGATGTTACTTCTTCAAAGCTGCATTGTAGTGATACAATAAAAAGATAAAATGGACTGGAACTAAAGTTCGTTATACTATAAAAATCTCTCTGTGTATCTAGTTATGCATGTTTATATTTTCATTTGAAGTTCTAGAGGAAAGTGAATTAGAATAGTAAGGCTGGTGACAGCTACACTGATGGGAAAAAGAGTGGGAATGAAATTTTCATTGAACATTCTTTTATATACTTTGATTTTTGAACCATGGGTATAAATTACCTATTGAAAAATGTAAATAAGGAAGAAAAAAGTCTGGATATATAGCTCCATGGTAGAGCATTTGTGTAGCATAAATAAGACCCTGGCTTCTATTCCCAGCACAGTGGAACAAAAAGAAGTGAAAACACAAAATATAGTATAGTAGTCCCCTGTGGAATGTCTTCATTGTTAACTTGAATGAATTTAGAATTATCTATAAGACTCACTGGTAGACAAGTCTTGGAGGGTGTTTCCAAAGATATTTAAATGAGGAGAAAAATCTTAGCTTAAACACGAATGGCATCACTCCATGGTTTGTGAGACCAGACTCAATAAAAAGGGGAAGAGGAGAAAACCTGATGAGTTCTATGGTTCATCTCTCTGCTTCCTGACTACTACATAATGTAATCAGGTGTCACATGTTCCTGCTACCATAGAGCCATCATGCCTTCCTCACTGTAAAAGATTGCATCCCCTTAAATAAACCCAAATAAACCTCTCCTCCACCAAGCTGCTTATCATTAGGTATTTGGTCATAGCAATGAGAAAAGTAACTAATAAGCCTCCTTATCCATGGGACATAGATTTTAAGACATCTGGTGTATACCAGAAACTGTAGATAATGCTGAATTCCATTGTACTATGCTCATTTCTTACACATACACATTTATGACAAAAATACATCTATAAATTAGATAAAGTGAGAGATTAACATCAACAACCAATAAAAGAATAACTATAATATACTAAATGAAAATATACATCATCTCTCAAAATATCTTGTACTCCTCCAGTGATGTTGTGAGATGATAATAGTATCTATGTAATGATATGAAATTTGGTGAATGTCATAGGAAATGTGAGGTAATAATAGCCTATTATGCAAGTGTTACAAGCACTACCATAACATAATACATTATCTGGTAAATGGGATAACCACTAAATCACTAATGGATGGCTAGTGTATACAGTGAGAATATGTTGAACAGAAGGATGATTCAGGTCCTTGAATGGGATGGATCATGACAGCGTTAGATTGCTTTGAAAAATAATTGAAAATTAATGAATTATTTATTTTTTAGAATTCCCCAGTTTTTTTCATAATGAAATTGGTTATGAATAACTAAAACCATGGAAAGCAAGACTATGGTTAATCTATAACTCCAAATAAAAACAGAAAAAACAGTTATAACAATCAAAGAAGGTTCTGATAATAAAGAGGCAGCATAATCTAGGCCAAAGGGCAAAATAAAAGATTTAATGGAAGAGTGACCTGTGTTTCCAATCCTGCCTGTATTACTTAATAGCTGTGTGATATGCATACTGTGTAACTTGTCTGATTCTTTTTCATCATCTGTTAAATGGAAATAATGGTTACCAAATAGACTGTAGTAAAAATAATTTAATATATTTATAGTACTCAGTACATATGATTGTGGTAGTCTATAGTCTCCTAAATACATCAATGACCTTATCTTCAGAATCTGTGAATGTGTGAATACATGGCAAGGAGGATTTTCAGATAGCATTAAATTGCTTATTAGCTGCCTTTAAAATACAGAGATTATCCTGGATTTTCTGAGTGGAATCAATTTAAGTTGCCTGCCCCACAAACCAAGGTGGATTTATGGAACAGTAATGCATTATAAATCTTAAAATTGTTAGAAATGTTGAATTTGAATGTACTCACCTTAGGAATATGATAAAAGTTGAAGGTAATAGATATACTAATTACTCTGAGTTGATCATTACCCAATGTATACAAGAATAAAAATAGCACATCTTACCTCATAGTCTTATACAAATTCCAATTATAAATCAATTTTAAAAATTTAATACAAACAGAAAAAGGAATGAGAATAATTAGAAAAGAGAGAGAGAGAGAGAGAGAGAGAGAGAGAGAGAGAGAGAGAGAGAGATGCAAATAAATAAGAAAGGAGATAAAAGCTGTGGCAGGCATTCTACTTGCCCTTGCTGTTTTTGAAGAATGGGACTAAGAAATGTGAGTGGCCTTTGGTAGCTAAAAACAGACTTCACCTGATGACCATCAAAGCACTCTAGGTTTCAGTCCTACAACTTCAAGGAAGTGAATTGTGCCAACAAAACCTGGATAAACAAGGGAATTGATTTTCCTGTACAACTTCCAGAATGAAATGCAATCCTGCTAATCACTTGATTTTGGTCTATTGAGTCCTATAACAGAGTTCTGATTGACTGAACTATAGCAATAATAAATCTGAATTGTTGAAATTAATAATTAGGGCTTTATTAATAAGTGTATGACAATTTTCTAAAACAGAAATAGAAAATTAATACAAGGACTTTTAACAATTCATCATAATATATTGTTTATTTAGAGTGGTTGTGAAAATCTTAGAAATTACCTATCTATATTATGTAAAATTTTTGATGTCGCAGAAGTCTGATCCTCATGAAAAATCAATGTATGTCGGGTAACCTCAGTTCTTTCAGAAGCTGGATGGATGCCTTAAAGATCAAAAGAGTGGCATTTTGAGACTGTCATGTCTGTCTCTGTGTCTTTGAAATCAGGTTTCCCAGATTATATATGCCAATCAAGAATTCTTACAGAATCAAGTGCTTACTAATTTTATTGTAGTTTACATATATGTTAAATTTATATTTTACAGGTAAGTAAATTGAGAAGGTAGGTGGTACTATTGGTTGGAATGAAGCAGGAGTCACTATATATTTTAACCAGTAAATTAGTGGTAGGTATAGTAGATCCCTAAGTCATTAGACTATATAAATGGGTGTATTATTTCATTCCTTTGAGCTTCAGCTATAGTTTTATGTATATTTTAGGAATGATAGGGCTCTTATTTTGTGAGGATGTTGTGAGTGTTTAAATGAGATTCTTCATTGAACGTGGCAAATAATTAAGTACTGTGTAGGTATTAACTCTTGCTGTTGAGCCCCCCTTGTAAAAGGTATCAATAAGGTAATATATTTCTTATATAGTATGAAATGATTCCTTTTTTGATCAGATTAAAAATATTTTTCTGAGGGCTTTTCCATTGTGCAGTTAGGTCAAATTCAGTAGCATTTCTGTGTGGTAGTTAAATGCTATTTACTTTTAATTACTTGTAAAGAAAACAGATTTGATTGTCTGAATATATATAAATATATATATATCCAAATCATTTATTTTACTGAAATTATCTTCAATGTAGTCCATGAATTATTGCAATTCTTTTATTTTTATAGAATATTGGACTGTAAACCCAGTAATGCTATTTCAATCCTGACCTCTGCCTGAATATGCTTTGCTTTTTTCACTAGCCTGATAGGATTGTGCAAATGTGTATGTGTGTTATAATTATTGATTCATTTTGTGGGCTGAAAGACTTGTGCACCACAGTATGAATGTGGAGGTCAGAGCACAACACTCAGGAGTCCATTCTATACTTCTACTTTGGGGATCATGGGGATCAAACCCAGGCCATCAAGCTTGATAGCAAGTGTCTTTGCTACCTGAGCTGTATCTCTGGCTCTTGTGTGAGTTTTGAAGGGAGGTGATAAGTGAGAAGATAAGTTGCAGATATATGGCACTAACATCTGGGTGTTAAAGGAAGCATGCCTGTAATCCAAGTATTAGGGAAGCTGAGGAAGAAGAATTGAGAGTTCAAGGTCATACTAAGCTATATAGTGAGGCTGGCTTAAAAAAGCAAGCAAACAAAGAAACAAGACAAGATGATGTTACATAATCTGAAACATACAACTGTAAATATCAGAGGGAAGTAGAGGCTTATGGTCTTTGTAACTTTGGTTTTAGCAGCTAATTTCATGGAAGGATCTACAGAGACCTGTATTAAATTTTGTCAATATCAGGATATAGTCCTGGGTTCTTGTTTTGTATCTGACACTGGCTAGTTTCGTAATCTGTTTCTACTATTTCTTCTCTCTAAGCCCCGATTTTTCTATAGGTAAAATGAGAGAAATGGGTCTGTCTCTTTCTCATCATGATTATTTTTTCATTGGTAAGGGAAACAAGGAAGTAATTTCATTGGCTCCTAGGATCCAAGGACCAGCTGTGCAATAAGGGAAGGAGAACCAAATCATTCCCTTGACCCAGTGAACTGTAATTTTGCTGGACCCCAGTAGGTTTTTTAAAAAATTATATGTTTTAAAAAATTATCTGTTTTCACTCAGTTCTCACATGTTTGTTTATGAGACCACAGCTGAGTCATCAAGGAACCATTCCTTGTTGGCAGGATGGGTCTGCTAGTCTCACTGGACAAAAGGCATGAGGGGCCCATCAACAGAAGGAAAGCTATATAGAGAAAGTTTTAGAAAGGATGACAAGAAAAATCATCAGCTACTAAACTCTGAAAATGAGCGCTAATTTCTCTGTAGCTCTGAGTTAACTGCCACTTTTGCCTAGACTGGGACATGCTATCTGTGTCTAGGCTTCAAACTTTGTTATATGTGTCCCTAAAAGCCTAGAAAATGACGGGGCAGAATCAAATTTGTGGCATCTTGGGGCATAGGGCACTTCAAGAAGCAGGGTGTTGTCCTCATTCCCCACCAGCTAGCAGAATGCACCTGAATAGCTTAGTGTACTCAGCTGTAAACAGAAAGCTTTGCAGAAGGAACACATCAGAAATGTTTTGGTTCCTTTTCTTCAGTGATGGAGCCAGGCAAAGGACACAGAATAGTGGAAGCAGGCAGGCTGGAAGTAGCATGACACTTTTGAAATATTCACTTGATTATTAAGCACCTGAATGGCTGGTAGATTGGAGTTTAATATGCTAAGGAGTGAAATGAGATAACAACATAGAAAATGTACTCCAAATTTCCCAATTCCCTAGTTCTAAGGAATTCTGTCAGTTTACTCAGTTTTTACAAATCAAATTACAGGCAGATTTATAGTACTTCACGTCTGAGGCAATTTTTATGGACTACTTCTATTCCCACACAAAGCAAATACCTGGATGGTTTGCTTTCCATGTGTTTCAAAATAGCTTAGATTCTCCCATTTCTCTCCTCTTTCTCCTATTCACACCTCTAATTTCCTGGCCCTGCCTTTTATAAGCACTGTGATTTTGTGTGCCATTCTTGTTTAAGTTGTTAACTCTAAAATGAACAGAATCAGAATTCCAGCTCTTGTAGCCGGAAAGGGTGGCAGTATTACCTGCCCCTTCTCTGCTGTTGAAGTGTAAGCTAAAGCTAGGTGAATCTGGATCAATGAAGCCGAATCTACATTGGTTATGAAACTTTGCAGTGACCTATCTCCTAGTCCCCTGAGTAATTGCACGTCAGGACCATTTCAGCAGCCAGATAGTACTCACATACCCTGGAGTAGAGCCAACACCCACACCTTCTACTTCATTCCTGTTGATACTTTGAGCTCTTCTCCGATCAGGGAGCCAATGGTTCTTTTCTACCCGTCTGCAATCTAGTCCTTGTTATTTTAACCTATCTAAGAAGATAGTTGCTTGCGATTTTCTTTAAAAAGCAACAGAATGAGGGAGAAAGTAACAGACTAGGCACCTTTTTGGAATTGTACTTGAATAATCCTCATTCTGTTCTGTCTCTTGGCAGTAAACATTAGAACAAACTGCCTGATGCAACATAAACAGTTCTACTTAGTACAGAATCTGTTACTCTTGTTTACTGAATTGAAAGGAGAAAATTCACTGTATTTTGATAACGTGCTGATAAATAGAAAGTTCAATATAAGATACTGATGCTCTTGAAAGTAAGTTCAGCCCCCTCCCTCTGCTATGGAAGCACAGGCCCAGACTGTATGCGGTTCATTGGAGTCCCTGAAAAACTATGTACCCACACAAAGAAACCAAATTACTATATCTATACACAAATATAGATCCCATATATGTAGTTTATGAATATATATGCATACGTAAAATTTGAAAACAGCACCTCCCTGGAACTAGAACATAGACTTCAAGTGGCATTCAGTTCTTCCTTCAACCTTACAGACTTTTATTATCTCCTTTAACCCAGGCTAAACATTTGCTTTGAAGTGAACTTGATGTTATGTGAATGTACTACCATCCATGTCTCTCCATTTAGTAGATTGTCAATGCTAGCTGAAAAGCACTATTTGACATCATTTAAATCTCAGCTTTTTAGGAGTTTATGGGAAATGAGAAATGACACAGAACATCTGCAGAATACCCCCAAATCTCAGAAATAAAGACTAAGCAATTGCAAATGCTGATATGTAAACATGCATTCCAGCTAAACACCACAAAGATATAGCAATAGACAAATGGGTCTGGGTGCCATGTGAATGTAATAATTATTCCTCATTTGAAGCCAGGGAAAACACACACCATCTCTAAGCAGAGCACTATTGATTAGTCTGTCTCTCCTACTCCTACAATAAACTCGGGTAAAGTTCGGGGATTCTGTCTTCCAGGCTGGTTTCCTGGCTCCTGGCTTTTTATTAAGGAGTGATAACATTGCTAAACACTTGGCAATCACCAGGTGCATAGCTGTGGCCCAAACAATGGTTGACAATGTGGAAAAAGCCCCTCTCCCAGTGTCTTTCTCAGAGATCAAGCAGAAAGATCAGGATTTGTGCTTTCAGCATAGAAGCTGCATATTTGGGATGTGATTGTGACTGTTTATCCCTGTCACCGCATAAGATGCTGGGAAGTGTTCACTTTTGACCAATGCCCCCAATTTGCATTTCCACACTCCTTTAAGAAAGGCAAGCAAATGAATCTGGCCAGCTCTTAAGTTTGAAGGGTAGAAAACCAGAAAGGTAAATGGGGGTTCTCATCCCTGAGTTCTCATGATCCAGACTCCTGGCTATCTGCAGTTGAAGGAAGCTGCTGTTGAAAGAGGATCTTTAGTCCCACACCCATCCAGGAATCATTTTGAAGAGGCCTGGGAGCAGGTTCTCAGCTTAATATATACCCAAGGAAATCACAATTGAACACTGTTCAGGCTCTGGTTCAGGACATCACTAGTGAAAATAATGCGTTCGGTAGTTGCTGATGGTATGTTGTCCTACTCTCCCCGCCCCCCCCCCCCCCAAAGCTATGTCTTCCACTGCATCTCTCTCCCAGGTGTCCTGAAACAATCTGTTGCTGGCTTCAATTCGTGCCCCACCACCCCAGCCCACAGCCATGCAGCCATCCAGCGCCTTCCCAGTCTACCGCAGCTCAGCACCTTCATTCAGCCCACATTTTGCTGCCCCTCAGCACCAAATCGGACAGCAACCCCTGCGGCTTGTCAACTTACCCCCGCCAAGTGGTTTCTTCAGATTTGGCTTGTCTGGAGTCCGTGGACCAGGGCGTGTGGTGCCGCAGGCAGCCTAACGCGACTAGTCGGCAGCGCGCAATCAGCAGCCGCCTGGGACAGTCCCAGGCCTGGAGACTGCCCAGTGCGTGGCTGGTTGAGCACAGAGAAGCGGAGCTGGGTGTGGAGTGGGGCTCAAGAACTGACTCCTATCTGGGCTTCCCTCTTTGGTCTTCAGTTATTGTCAAACTTGCCTGTGACTGGCCAGACCTCCTCACCTTTCCCGATCGCCAGCGCCTGGAAACTCTTCTTTCTACCAGTGCTCCTGCCCTATTCTCACTCTGGTCTCCAGGCTCTCAGACTCAACCTGAGCCCCTCAAACGCGTGCACTTTCTTCACACAGCTAGCCACAAATAAGAGCAAGGGAAGAAACCAGCACCTGGAAAATGAGGGTAGCTGACACCTTGGTGTGAAGAGGAGCGAGAAAGAAAGAGGGAGAGAGGACCGCGTCCACACTCTTACACGCGCCCTCTAGCTAGGTAGAGGCCGAAGGGAGCCCTGGACACCTCTCCAAACGGCTTTTTCAGACTCAAGGTTTCTTGTCCCCTTCTACTGCTGCTTCTGGAAAATGCTATGCCAGCCAAGAGGAGAGAAAAGCAAAGAGGGGTGGGGAGGGGAAAATCAAGGAGGCGCGCTCCCTTTCTCCTCCCCACCCCTAGATCCCAAAATGTCCAACCCCAAGCTCTTCTTTTCCCTTCTATCTCCTTCAGGTTTTCCTCTGCTCCTCTTCTTTCTCCCTTCCTTAGGGAGTGACTGAGAGCTGCTGAGAACCCGTCGCGGTTGTGGGGTGTGTGTGTGTGTGTGTGTGTGTGTGTGTGTGTGTGTGAGAGAGAGAGAGAGAGAGAGAGAGAGAGAGAGAGAGAGAGAGAGAGAGAAAGCCGTGGTCGGCGAAAGCACCTCTCACCTCCCCCAGCCCCAGAGAAGCAGAGAAGCCTCCTCTCTGGCGGTCTTGCGCTCTAGGCGGGCGGGCGGGGCAGGGAAGGCGGGCAGGGGGGAGGGCAAGCGAGAGGACGGGGCAGCCTGCAGGGGCAGTAGCTTCCTGCCTGCTCCGTAGCTCGGCGGCCAGGGGTGGAAAGAAGCCGCAAGCCGCAGCAGAAGCCCCAAGTCAGCCCCTGCTGCCCTGTCCCACCGTCTCATCTCTCCCCCCTCGGTACGGAATTTTCTGTTTCCTTCATTTGCTTCCTCAGGCCTCCTCCTCTGGGTGGTGGCAGAGTCTCAGGGGGGCGAGGGGAGGCTGAGCGCGGGTGAGGGGAAAGGGGACAGGAGCTCTTCTGGGCGTCAGGCTTGCAGAATCTTCTTTTGGCCTTTAGCCTAAGTGTCTCCTTGATTTGGGGCAATGACCCCCTACTCGCCCATCTCAGTTCCTCCGGCTGCCAGCCACCGCGGGTCATTGTGGGGATAGGGGAGTTGATCTAGCTGGAGTGTGAGCATGAGCTTGTGACCCGCGGGACAGCGGAACAGGGGACTCTGTGTCTATTAGGGACCTGCCATCTTTATGAGCTGGCTTCTGTTTATGCCAGGTCCAGTTTAACCTGGTGCAGACAGCAACCCAGATCTCCAATTGATGTTCTTTTTACCTCAAAAGTCAGTCTCCCAAGATCCAGGCTAGATCAGAGCAGGTGGTGATAGTCTTATTTGATGCGGGACTAAGTTGCTTAGTTTTGATCCTGGTGTTTGGGGGAGGGCAGTGGGGTAAGGGGTGGTGTCACCGGACACTTGGGAGACTGATTTTTGCGCCTTCAGGTCACTTGACACACCTTTCCATCTACCCTCCACATCCCTTGCACTTTTTATCCTGTTTTGCAGTTAGCAAAATGTCAACTGTCTTCATTCCTCCTGGAGTTATCTGAATGACCCCACCCCTACACAAGCCCAACATGCAACCTGCGGGTTCTTAGGTCCCTTAGCTGGCAGCATCTCATGTCTCTCCTCCCCAGATCTCAGGTTTGTCTCCTTTACTAGCTCTTTCTGGGAAATGGAATGCATGTGAACCTCTGCTTTTGGAGATGCCAAGGTGGAACCCTGAGCCTTTCTGTTTCTCTCAGAACATTCTCAGAACAAGTCAAGTTCTAAGAAAGCTCTGCTGTATTTCCTGCTGTTGCCTTCAGCACACACTGGGAACCTGAGTCAAGCTTCAGAAAAAGCCCAAACTGTCTTTTCTGCCTAAATAGTTGAGTGTTTCAATTGCTGTTCCTCTGAATCTGGGATTGGTTGCTAGGTGGGAGAACTTGCCACTTTCCTTCAGGGCTTCTCTGGCAAAGTTCTGGATCACCAAACAAGCAATACTTGATCGCCTAGCCAGGAAGTTTTCCAGTATCTTAGAGTATTAACATTTTATGTGGAAGGAAGACATTGAAGGAAAGTATTACTTAAGGGATTCAGTCTGGAACAGGACAAGGGTGAAGGTAGAACTCCACCCACCCCTACTGTTTAAACACCCCTAAAATGTTTCTGAAGACTGGCCTGGAGGGTAATTTTTAAAAAGTCCTGCTTCTGAGACCCTCCTTCCTGTTTCCTACTCATAGAGAGTTTTACTATGAACCATCAAACTCTATCTTACAGCTTCCCATGCTAGAAAGATGTATTTCATAATTAAATGAATCCCTTCTTTGGTATGAGGGATAAAGAAGATATGCTAGCTAGCTTTGGACAAGTCTTTGGGGGCTCTCACTTTCTCTGGTCAAACTGCAGTACAGCAAAGACTTAAGCTGTAAGCAGAGGATGCTCAAGCAGAAAGAAACCCTTGTCCCTATGAGCTGTTTTCTTCACAGGTCCTACACATAGTGTGGATGTCTTTAACATATAGGCATTCTGGTGCTTTTACAGTAGACTGTGGGTAAGACCAAAAGTTCTCCATCTGAGCCTGTCTCATCCTGCTTCTGCACCATCTTTTGACCTCTTTAGATCAACAGTTCCCAAAGAGCATGGAACACCAATAAAAGTTCAAAGCATTATCATCTATGAATTCCAGAGCAAACTTGGTAGAAGCTCTCTTAGTGTGAGGAACTAGCTTAGGTAGAGGCCAAGCTTTGCCTGGGTTAATTGTCAGCCTTGGGACTGGTTGGCTCATCTTTGTAGATATAATACTATGTCACTTTTCTGGTAGGTGTGTGTCTGAGTGAACTCTTCCAGAGTAGTTTGCAGTGAAAGGCCGTGTCTACAAAAGCAGTTCAAAGCCAATCTGAAAGCAAGTGTCTGAGTTGTTGGAGTCCAAGTCTACCTGCCTTCCAGGCTGGTTTACTCACAAGGCCTGGCTTATACGATTTTCTTGACAAGTATGACTGTCAGAATGCAGCTGGGGGATAATAATTCAGATCTTTCTCTTTTCTTTCTTGAAGCTTGGTTACAGTGCTAAGTGGCAAACACAGGTGTAAATGCAACGTCCTATCATAGGTCAAAAGAGACTGATATGAGGAACCTAGAGTAGGTTTCTTGTCCTTCATTAGACAGTTTCTGAGCTTTGATACTGTTGTCATTTTGGGCCAGATGAGGCCTTGTTGTGGGCTGTGCTCTTCATTATAGGGTGTTTAGCAGCATCACTGTGTTTTATGTTCTAGCTTCCATAGCAACCTGATACATCACCCCGCCACCACTTTGTGATGAACAAAAATGTCTCTAGATGTGATCAAATGTCCCTTTAGCGCCCAAATCACCTCTATATTGTCATTTTAAGATGGTGTCACATTTTAAAAACCATATTTTATCTAAATTCTACCCATTTGGCATGTACACACCTTGTGTTGTACAGAACCTTGGAAAATACTGAATGTTTGTGAAAAAAGATACATAGAATGAAGTCTACAAGTCGATTTTTTTGACAAATGATATAATTCATTGTTTTCAGCATTGCTACCTCCACATTATTTTTGAGCTTTGGCAAGTACACATGATTACTAGGGTGATGATTGTAACAAAGGTACTTAAGGAATAATTTCACCATTTAATATACCAGAAACTAATGGTCTTTATTTCCCCAAACAGAAAGGTTTACTGAATTTCATAGATAAAAAATTTCTGGATGGAATTCAATCTGACGTTTTCTTCTATTTGTTATCTGTCCCCAAACAGTGACTTTTCATTAAAATTCTATATTAGAGAGATAGACTTTGTCTTGCTAATTACCATAACCATACATCAAATTTCTTATGACTGCTCTATATATGGTACTCATACCTTAACAGTGTACCCAGGAACAAAATGACCACAACACCATAAAGACTGTTACTAACTAAGAAATTCAAAGGCAGATGTTTGCTTTCAAAGGAGCAGTTACTACTTGCCTGTTAGGGAAATACTCAACAATGACAAAGGCAAAGGCAATGGAACAGAATGTAAGAAGAGGTTATTCTTAAAATACTGTGAAGTGTTGAAGAAATGCCTTGGTGTGATTGTAGGTTTTAACACCTTGTACTATCTCTGCCCCAGGAAGTCAAACAACTCTAATGTGAAATGTAGGATTCTGATCAGAAATTCTGCAGAGGAAAATGCAGGAGGAAGTGTGGAATATCTGTTTCAATCAGCTGAGTAAGTTCCTGTTTTAGGAAGCAAGGTTCTGAGGAGCCGTGGCTGCATCAGTTACTTGCTTTGGATAACTCCTAGCCAACACCATGTAAATATATAGAAATGTGCCATTCATAAAGATCAACATGGGGAATAAGTACAACATTTAAATTGCATATTCATAAGATATGATCCTCTTGCCAAAGCCAATTATTTATTTTAGGAAAACTTTTGCCGGAATTTGGGCCCTGAGTAATCATAATTGAAAACATATTTTATTTTTTCAAAGGTATGACCAAACATATCTGAACAGGAACCTTGTAATCAGGGCAACAGGTCTTAAGTTAGTGATTAAGCCTAACAAAAGAAATATACATAGAAACACAGTTCACTTCTTATCTAGAGACTTTACTGTGCTTACCATTAATAGGAATGCAAGTGGAGTTGTCCTGAGGAAATCTGGAAAGTGAGGTTATAAAATCACAGAATATAAGGAAACACTGAGCCACTGAGAAAGATCCTTCCTGAGATTAGAGGACAGTAGCCACAAGACAAACTCTACTCAGGTCTTGCTACTTTGTTATGGATTCCTGAGAACCCTGAGAATAACAAGTATGGGCTTTACTTTATCTGTGTCCTTTGCAGCTTATTAAATTCTACTTTCATGGGCCTCAAGAGATGGCTCAGCATTTGAGAGAATTTAACATTCTTGCATAAAACTTGGTTTCGGTTCCCAGCACAATGTCAGATGGTTCACAACCACCTGTAACTCCAGTTCCAGCAGATCTGATGCCTTCTTCAGGCTTCCACAGTCTTCTGCAGGCACTTGGTACACTCATGCACATAACTTTTTAAAGATTCTACCTTCATGGAATGATGTAATCTTCCTTAATCACCGTACCTATGTATTTTCTCTTCCATGAATACCTTGCTTTCAACCTAGTTTTCAGCAGAAAAAACTACTTCTTCAGAAAGCAGAGTTCAAGGATAAGCAACAGGTATGCCTGTGAGATGAGGACTTCCTGAAATCATCTTAATTTCATGTTACATCTTACAAAATCTGGGACTACTTGGTGTAGAGCAGCAAAACATTGATTTTTTGGTGCCTTCTCAAAGAAGACTTAGCCCAGAAATTTGAATATTTTTCTTTGGAGGATTTGTTGAGATGGAATGGCTGATATAGTTTCTGTAATTTGTCTGTAGTGTTCAGTTCTAGACCTATGTTTTGTTAGATATGAAAACTACCCTATATGCACCTTGATTTTCTTAACTCTAAAAGGAAAATAATGACTCAGGGGGTTAATCAGTGTATGTAACTGGATTACGCACAAGTCTAATATAAACCCCTAATATTTAGCAGTAATTAAGTAAGTGCTAATTTGCATTTTTCTCCTTTTTTCTTTCTTCTTTATTTTGGTATTGAAGTAGCTCAGGTAATACAGCACTGACAGTTTCAAACTATAATTAAGTGGCATTCAGTATATTCACAATATTGGGCCGCTTTCATTTCTATTTAGTTCCAAAACATTTTTTATCACCTCAAAAGATTCTGTATCCACTAATCACTCACACCACCTTCCTTCCCCCAAAACTGATGAGTTTTCTGTTTCTATGGATTCAAGTTATCTGGATACTTCATGTAAATGGAGTTATGCAATATATGACCTCTGGTGTCTGGCTTCTTGCCCATATAATATAGTATTTTCAAGGTGCATCCACGTGGTTGTATATATAAACACTTCACTTCTTTTTATTACCAGATATAATTTTATTTTATGGCTATATCACATATTAAAATCTGATGACTAAGTCTAAGTTCTTGCATATGTGAAGCAAGTGCTTTGCCACTGAGCTATATCCACAAACGTTTTTAGTTTATTCTTCGGGTGATGGGCACATGGATTATCTTTGCATTTTGGCTAATATGAATATCATACCAATGGAAAATTATATATGCGTGCTATTTTTAATACTCATCCTCAGTTCTTCAGTTAAATACGTAGAAGAAAAACTGATAGATCACATGATAGTTCTATGTTTAACTATTTCAGGAATCATCAAAATGTTTTCTATAGAAACCTCTTCATTTTTCTACTACCAACAATATACAAGTTTTCCAATTTATTTGCATGCTGGTCAACACTTCTTATTTTCCATTTTTTAGAATGCAGCCATCCTAGTAGGTATGAAATAGTATCTCATTGGGTTTTTTGATTTATATAATCCCTAACGATTAGCAGCATTGAACATCTTTTCATGTGTTTGTTGGCCACTGTATATTTTTGTTGGAGAATTGTCTAAGCCCTTTGGCCAATTTTTATTGTCCTTTTGTTGTTAAGTTGTGAATGCTCTTTATTTTAGATACCGAACAATTTTTAACATATGAATTGAAAACATTTTTCCTTATTCTGTGGAGAGCCCTTTTAGTTTCTTTGGAGTATCCTCTACTGAGAAAAAAATATATTTGATTTTGTTGAAGCCCACCTTATCTGTTTTGAGTTAATTTCTTGTATGGTTGATGTAGCTTTAAAGAAACTATGTCCTATTTAGGGTCATAAAGATTTACTCCTACATTTCTTGTTTTAGTTTATGGTAAAAGATATAAATCTAACTTCATTCTTTTGCTAGTGGATATATAGTTTTCCCAGAATTGCTTGATGAAACTTTCTCTAATGTTCTGGGGCAATAGTCAGATTCCTTGGCTATGTGAGGCACAATTCGTGACACTCAGTATTTGCTATATAACAGTTTAAATTTCTCATCAAATAAAACTTGAAAAAAGATAATTCTAAACAAATTTATTTTAATATATTTTATTATATGTTGAGCTGCATAATTAAAATAAATATTCTGTTGATTAAAAAAAGCAAAATACTTCTTTCTTTTTCATTTTTCCCTTTGTTCTGTAATGAGATGGCTTATGTAATATAACATTGACTTTTTCAAGCTATAATTAAGTGATATTCGGTATATTCAAAATTTTGGGTCACTTTCATTTCTATTTAGTTCCCAAAACATTTTCATCAGCTAAAAAAAACCATATCCTCTAATCAGTCATTCCATCTTCCTTCCTAAAGTATTATTTCCCCCATTGAATGATCTTGGCATCTTGTCAAAAAAACAATTTGTCATAGACAAGTGCTTTATTTTTGGAGCCTAGATTCTATTCCACTGGCCTCTATGCCTATCCTTACACCAGTACCAACCAAACTCTTTTGATTCTTAAAACTTTACATTAAGTTTTGAAGTTCATAAATGTGAATCCTCCAACCTTAATTTTTTAAGGTGGTTTTAGTTTTGGGGGTCACTTAATTCCATATAAATTTGAAATTCAGGATTTCTATCTTTTCAAAGCAAGCCATTAAACATTTAATATATATGTAACTGATATTTGTGTATTTGGTCTGACATTCTTGAATTTTGCAAAATTTGTCCATTAACATTGATATTTGTTTTTTTTATTTAAAAACTATTTTTATTGAGCTATTGTGCATTTCATACAATAGTTATTAATCAAATTTAGACCCTCTTCCCCACCCATGCTCCCATATACCCCCCACTGAACCAAATGTGTTCTGTCATACATGTTAAGTCCTGTTGGGTCAAACATTTGTACCCAGTTGTCCTTCATTGCAAGTTCATCCACTGGAGTTGAGTCAACCTGTCTAGAGATCCTAAGGAAGATCTACTCTCCCTCACCAAGCATTAAAAAACACTTGCACAAGACCCTTGTTTTGATAATTTTTACAAATATTCTCTGTGTAAGATCTTGTCGTTTGTATATTTGAAACATTTAATTGTACTTCCCAATTAAAAATTTTCTGTCCATAACTTCTAGTACAGTGTTATATACAAATAAAAAAGGTGGGCATCCCGATTTTGTTCTTGATATTTGGGGAAATGCTGCTGCAGGCTTTTCCTAAAAGGTTGAAGAAATTCTTTTCTGCTCTAGCTTGTTGAATGCTTCTATCTTAGAAAGGGTGTGTGGTTTTGTTGAACGTTTTCTTTCTTATATCAGTTTAGACATTTCTATGTTTTTTTTTCCTGTCATCCTATTAATTTCTGTATTTCATTGGCTAATTTTTTGTGTTGCACTGACTTTACATTACAGAGATTCTTCCCACTGTGTCATGATGTGTAATACTTTTATTATGCTCTTGTGTTTGGTTTAATAGTACATGGAGGAGGTGTTGTTTTTGCATTTATATTTACAAGTGGCATTGTATGTTCTTATGATATTCTAGTATGGTTTAGGTATCAAAGCAATGTTGGTCTTATAGGATTGGTTAGGAAGTATAAAATCCAGTCATATTTTGACATTCACTTATTTTGAGTATACGTGTCTGTGTACAAGATGTGTGTGTATGAGAGAGAATGGGTATACATATGGTAGAGGCCAGAGGACAGCTTATGGGAAAATCTTTCTTTTAAGCACATGGAAGCAGGATATTGAATTCAAGTTATCGGGCTCAGAGGCAAGTTCCTTTCCGTGCAGGCCTCCTTTGTAATAATCCTTTGAAGAATTTGACAAAGTTTAGTGATAATTATTTTTTAACTGTCTGATGGAACTCGGTAGAGTAATCATCTTGCCTTGTGACTATTTTAGTAAGTAAAGATTTTGCTTAGGTTCAATCATTTGTTATAGGTCTGTTTGGAATTTATATTTCTTTGTACTTCAATTTTGACAGTCTGTGCTTTTTTGAATTTCTTGGTCTTTGATTACTCATTATTTTTCCTTTAATTATCTGAATTTCTTTATGGGTGTCAATTTATAGGGCTGAAATTCTTTATGTTCCCTCTTTCATTAATTGATTTTAGTTATCATATTATTTCCCCATTTTCTCTTTGTGTAACTAAATGCTGCTAATCTTCATCTTCTAAAATATTTTGTTTATTATTTTAATTTTAATTTACGTGTATGAGTGTATTCCCTGCATGAATGTAATTGCACCCATGTCATGCAATGCCCATGGAGGTCAGAAGAGGATGTCTGATCTAGGTATGCTGGTACTGAACCGGGGTCCTCTGCAAGAGCAGCCAGTGCTCTTAACCACTGAACCATCTCACTGAATAACACTTTTCATATCTTTCTCCTTGAACTTTTCTGTCCCTGATACAGTACTATTTAAATTAGGCTAATCAACTCAGTAATGACGTCTAAGTGTTCAAATGAAAGGAAGAATTACATGTATACTATTCAAAATTTTAAAAAAAAACCCTACAAATGCTCAATCTTAATGAGGAAGATTTGTTAAAACCCAAGTAAGATCTGGGTGTGGTGGTATACGCTTGTAATGTTAGTACTCATGGAGTTGAGGCAGGAGGACTGAATTGTGAATTTGAGGCCAATTCAAATTAAGGCTACACAATGAGGTTAAGGTCACATCAGGCTACTTAGTGGAACACAGTCTCACTCTCACCCCCAAATCAAGCAGGACAGTCATAGTGGCTCATACCTGAAACCTTAGCATTTAGCTGAATGAGGCAGGAGAATGGTGTATTTGAGGAAAATCAGCCATGACTACATAGTGAATTCAGGTCCACCCTGAACTGCACCAGGATATCCTTTCCCAAAAAGCAAACAAGAACAAAGACAATATCCACCCCAGATTTTCCCCCAAGATGAAAAAGGCTGAAAACTATCTTGTGTCAAATGGGTAGTCACTTTGTGAATACAAAGGAAAAGTTCTTAAAGGAAACAAAAAGCACTAATCCAGAGAACCTACACATGATAAATGAAAACACCTCATTTCTACTTATTCTATTGCAAAACAGAGTGTCTACAGATAATGCAAGATGTAGTGCATATTTTTGAAAAGCTGGAAGAAAATATTTTGAATATTTGAGGAAGTAGATCATTTGCTTTTATTTGAGCACTATATCTATATCTATCTATATCTATATCTATATATCACATTATGTGGCACCCAATAAATATATAAGATCTTTATGTACCAGATAAATGTATTAAAGAATCACCATTCATGCTGGGCATAGTGACACATGCCTTTTAATCTCAGCACTCAGGAGGCAGAGGCAGGCAGATCTCTGTGAATTCAAGGCCAGCCTTGTCTACATAGCAAGTTCCAGGACAGATGAGGCTTCAAGGAGACCGTATCTCAAAAGCACAAAGAAATCATTAGAGGGGGTCAGAATATCAACATTAACAATAATTTGATAGTGACTGATTCCAAACTACGTGGACTGCGTGGATGAGTTTGGAGGGAGTCAAGATTTCATTTGAGGAAGTATCTGAAAATGTGGTGGAAATATCAAGTGGAGCCAAAAGATATAAGACAATTACTACAATCCCATGAAAAACTTTGATATGAACTGGGAATTGCTTCTTATGAATTAACAAAGAAGATAGTTTCTTGAAATGAAATCTATTTCTGGTGAGGATGCTATATACACTGTTTTAAAGACCATGTAGAATTTAGTGTATTGCATGACCTTAACTTAGTTAACAAAGTAATGGCTGGGTTTGAGAAGACAGACTCCAATTTTTGAAAGTTCTCCTCTGAATAAAATCAAATAGTATCATATATTGCAGATAAATCATTTATGAAAAGAATGGTTAATTGACAAGTCATACTTTATTGTCTTAGTTTTAAAATTTGATTGCCTTAGCCATTTCAATCTTCAGCAACCACAGCCATGCTCATTCATTAACCATATGCTATAAGCATCATCTTCCATCATCAATATAACATTATATTATAAAATGTTGAAGACTCAGGTGATCCTTAGCATTTTTAGTAATAAAACATTTTTGAATTGATAAATGTACACTTTTAAGACATGGTGTTTCAGAGTTTATAGATCACAATATAGTGTAGACATTCCTTTTATGTGCACTGGGAAACAAAAAAATGTTCTTGTGACTTATTTTATTGTGAGTTTTACCTTGGTGCTGTTGGCTGAACCAGGCCTACAATATTCTAAGGTCTGCCTGTACAGCTTTTATATTTAGCTCATTTGTTATATTAGCTAGAGTTTTTTTCAAGTCCTTTTGATTTTTTTGGTCTGGTTTCATACATACTGAAAGTGAGGAATTGAAGTTTTCAACTAGTATTATCTAACCATATCGTGTTCTCTTTATTATTTTTAAATTTTGGCTTATTTATTTTTATTATATATATATATATATATATATGTGTGTGTGTGTGTGTGTGTGTGTGTGTGTGTGTGTGTGTGTGTTATACCTGCATGTATATAAGTGCAGCCATGTTGTGCAATGCCCATAGAGGACAGAAGAGGGCACTGAATCTCCTATACCTGGAATTATGGACGGTTATAAGCAGTCATAGGGTGCTGGAATTTGAACCTAGGTCTTCTGCAAGAGCAGTCAGGGATGTTAACTGTTGTGCCATCCCTCCAGCCCTCTATCTTTAATGTTTGTTTTGTAGATTGAGTCTCTGTTGTCTATAATTTTTATATTTTCTTGACGAATGTTTTCTTATAAATTTAATATTTTTCTCTTGTCTCCTGTGTCTATTATATTACTAGAAAGTCACTTTGCCTGATGTTGATGTTTGCATGGAATACTTTTCTTAAGATTTGGACTGAACTTAAAGTATTTGTCATAGCATACACTTGAATCATGTTTTTTAAAGTTTTTCTGTCATTGTCTGGTTTTTAATTGGTGAGTATTAGCACTTTATACATAGGCAATTATTGGCAAGGAATGACTCATTTCTGTCAGATTATTGTTATACTTCTACATATATTATGTATGTATGTATATATGTATGTATGATTTCTGAATGATTTCTTTCTCTTGAATTTCACCATCTTCAATCCATACTATCTAAATGTTATCTGAAAGTATATCTTTGAATCAAAACACTGCCACAGGTGATGAATGCCTTATTATAACTTTTCTTGACCTCTCAGTTTTAGCCACTAAAACTATCAACTCTCTCTAATCAGGCCTCTTTATATATTCCTTCCTAAATCCACAGCCAAGAAATATTAAGCCTTCCAGATCAGGTAAATTCATATCATGATAATATTAATACTCACTGCTCATACTAATCTCAATTTTTCTTTCCTGTTGTCTCTTTATTCATTGTTCAAGAAACCTTCCTTCATCAAATATTTATTCAATACCTTTTATGTGCCAGAGTATATATATGGTACTGTATGGTGTCTTCTCTTACAGGCCTTATGATCTGTTGCAGAAGATAGATTTAAAAACTGAGTAAGTTAAATAATGTATAATGATTGTTAAGACAGAGGAAGTGTTTGCTACAAGAACCCAATACTGAATCTAAAAAGACTCCCTTGGAAGTCTGGAAAGATTATAAGTATTGAGTACGTTGGGAATTGAAGGTAAAATATAAGTAATGAGTAGGAGGCAACTAGCCAAAGAGGGTTTGGGTCAACATTCCAGACAAAGTAGTGTGAGAAATTTTGGTGGAAAGGGTTGTGTTCTAGGAAGTGTAAGAAAAAAAGTGCAGCCACTATGTGTATTCTAAGGAGAAAGAATAGCAATAAGAATATTCAAGGATAAGATTATTCAATTATATGAGATCATGGGGGGACTTGTCACCATGCTAGAACTTTTATCTTCATTCCAAAAATGAGATATCACTGAAGGAGTGTACATTATAAGATATTGGTGGTAGATGAATCTGGCCATGGAGAATAAATTGGAAAGGCAGGAGACTAGAGGCAGAGGGACTATCTAGGAACAATCCAAAATAATATAGGGAAGACGTAGTAGTGGATTATAACAAGACAATAACAGTTGAGATACAAAGATGTAGAGAATGGACTAAATCATGATGTAGTTAAGAAGTGCAATCAGCCAAACCAAAGGATGAATTCTGGAGGAGTAAGTCAAAGGTGAGTTTCAAGTTTCTAGCATTAACCAGTAGGTGAATCATGATATCATTTCAATTACATACATAAATTGAAATATGTACATATTTGAGAGACAGGACATGAGTTCATTTTAGGAGATGGAATGTTTAAGATGGCTTTGAGACATCCAAGAGAAAATGGCATAGGGTTTGGTGTATGTCTGAAGCTCAAAAGGGAGGTGAAGATCAGTGGCAAGATCTGGAAGTTGTCTGCATACAAACATTATTTAAAGCATCATTGTGATATCACCCAGGGAGAGTATATAAATAGAAAGGGGAAGAGAGATGAGTTATGAAGGCTGAGTTCCATTATTTAAAAATCAGGTGCATGAGTAAATACCTTTAAAGGAGATTGAGAATGCTGGAGAGGGGACAATGAGAACAGAGTATAGTCTAACAACAAGGATTGTGACCAAGGAAAAACATGTGAAAAGGGGAAACATCAACAGTATTTGATGTTGCTGAGTAGTGAAATAAGGACATAATATAGCTAGTGATGTTAATGACATGATGGTCATTGATTATTTTATTTGAGTTAGACTGTCCTAGGTTGAGGAATGCATTGGAGATGAAGAAATAAAAGTAGTCAGTGTGGACGACTTGATCAAATTACAGAAAAGAGGAAGTGGTGAGCCTAGCTAGTAGGTCATGTAGAGTCAGGGTGGATGGGTTTTCTTATTTGTAAGCTGGGAAGGCCTTTGAAATGTTCAAATGCTGACAGCATGGACAGTAAGAAAGAAGAGAAGAAGAGAGGAGAAAATCTACATAATTAGGTCCTGAAAGGGGAAAAGATTAGTCTCAGAAAGGAGAGGAGAGGAATATGTTTCTATTGCAACACAAAGGGAGCAAATGTATTAGTATAGATTCAGAAACACTGTAGGTTTCATGGTACAGAGTAGATTATATATATATACATATATATATATATGTATATATATACATATATGTATATGACCCCTTTATATTTTGTGTGCAAAAGTAGAGAATATGAGATTATTTTCTGAGAAGGTAGACTCCAGGTGTGAGTACTTAGAGATTTTGAAGAGATTGGAGAGAAACTTGAGAATGACTTCTGAGCTATATAAGGAAACCAGTTTCATCAGGTAATGTTGATGATGGTTCTTCTAATATTGCTCAGCTGACAGAGTGCAGACAGAAGGAAGAAATTTAATATATATTGGAATTTTCTAGTTGAATGATAGACACTTAGCATATTCAAGGAGTTAGGGAAGTGGTGGATTATTTAAAACTCCATATAGAGAAAAAGAAAGGCAAGTAAAGGAAGAGAGAAGCTAAAGGTAAAGTGAATAGAGAAGATTCAGTGGAAAGTTGGATCATGAATGAGACTAAGGGGCACTCTTGTGAATCAGAGAGACCATTTGGTGGAAAAATGAAGAGATCAAAATTTGACCTTTTTGGGAAGACACAGAAATTGGTACTGACAAAATCACGAGTATGGATGTATATATTAACACACCACAAAATGGATCAGTAGCATACACACAGGCTCACACACACACACACACACACACACACACACACACACAAGTCACAGCAATAAAGATAAGATCAGGATTTTTTGTTTTTTTTTTCTACTCCCTTTTATTTATTTTTTGCAAATTTCATACAATATATTTTGATTGTATTTAGATTGTCTCCCATATCTGTACCCTCTTACTACCTCCAACCAATTCAATTTCATTAACTATCTGTCTTTCTATCTATCTATCATCTATCTAAATGCTTATAGAGTCAAATTTATGGCCCCAAAAGTTCTTTGTTATAGGTTCATCCACTGGACTTAAGACTAAGACTTTCCACTACAGATTCTCCTCACTCAGGATGACTGTTTCCAGTTTCATCCATTTACCTTTGAATTTCATGATTTCATTTTTCAACACATGCTGGGGAGGATATGGAGAAAGGGAAATTCTTGTCATCAGTGTTCATTGATACCCTTTTCGTATTACCCAATAATTGAAAACAGCCTAGTTGTCCAGCAACTGATGAATGGATAATGAAGACGTGATGCATGGACTCAGTTGAATATCATTCAGCTCTTAAAATATGAGGATATTGAGAAAGAGTGGATGGAATGTGTGAGGAGTTGGAGGGGAAGAATAAAAGGTGGAAATTATATGAATAGAGCACTCAGGTATGTTGTCAAAAAATTTAAAATATATGGCTATGGTTATGAGAATAAATGGCTAGAGTCCAGTCAATGAGGAGGATATAACTGGAAATACAATCGAAGGCTCAGGACATTGGTTAGAAAAATCCACAATACCACAGAAGTTTCTAAAGCTAGTTTGCAGAGGAAGATAAACTCTCAGAGCTTCCAATAAATGAAAGAAGATAGAGATAGTGGGGTTGTAGAGAGAAAGTGACTAGCAGATTGCAAGTAGAGAACAATAACAGAGATTGAAGGGCCATTTAGCTGAGTGTTTTAACATGTCAGGGGTTGTATGGAATTAGGAGTCAAGGTGTTTGAGTTTACATATTGACTCAAGCACAAGTGGTGACTGTCTGTATCTCATTTTAACCTGTAAATTGGCTATGATAATAGGATATACCTTGGTCTAGATGAAGCTTCTTCTTACAGCGGATGGTTTTTAACAGAGACCTACAAGTAGTCAACATGAAGAGACTAAGAGATTCACAATGCCCCACCATAAATAGGACATATATATCACACCCATCTCCTCCCAAAGCTCAGGAATCTTTGTAGAAGAGGGGAGCATAAAGTTTGCAAGGGCCAGATGTAGTAAATGAGTACAAGAAAACAATGTTTTCTAGACAGTAGGGCTATTGCACATGTAAACTTATAGTAATTGTGACAGCATGCACAAGATCTATACAAGCTCAAGCCAGACAATGTTCAACATAGGGAGATAAAAGGTGGACAGGAATCCTCAAACCTAATTGAGAAACTACTGGCATTTGAGAGGTAATGGAAGGAGAGCTCATAATACTTAAGCTTCTGAGGCCAGGTGCGTTGACCAGGCATCAGGGGTTGAACCTATACCCAAGTGTATTTGGGGATCACAAATTATACTCAATAGGCCTTAAGAGAATAATAGTTATCTCTCAGGGGAAGTGGCTTTCAGGTCAGTTCCAGCTCAATTGCTCCAAATCCTGTGTCCAAAGTTTGTTCTGTCTTCGGCAATAGGGTCTTACCTTCAAGTTTTGGCAACCAGTCAAGGGTTGTTGCAGTGGCCTGTGTAATTTTGGGAGTCCGTTGGACCACCCTGACCAATAACTCAAAGTAAGGTTTCCTCTGTCTGCCACTGTTTCTTGTTATGTAGGCTTTGGCTCTGCATATGGACCACTGTAGAGATATTGTATTATAATTTTTCATTAGGTTGTTGGACTAATTTGTTTCCCTCTGAGTTTTTTACACCAACTTAGCATTATTTGCTTCTACACTAGCTTGGCATTATTTGTTTGTCCTCTCTCTCTCCCAGTCTAACCCTTCCTCTATGCCTTCTCCATTTGAAGTGTCCTTATTTTCCCCATTTCTCTCTTGATGATACCTCTCATAGCTTTGAAGTGCACTACAGAAGCTGCTAAGGGAGAGCACTAATCGATGGTCCAATACCAGCTTCAAGACCAAATAACTATAAGATATTGGGGCAATAGTGGCACTTTTATCTTGGGAGCAATCAATAGCTACCTAATTGGACTAAAAGCCCACTCAGTGGGAGGAAACTCATGTGTATTACTGTAAACATAGCCAAATATACATAGCTGCAGAGATCATAGATTTTAGAGAAAATCCCAAGACTGTCATCCCTAAACTAATGTAATTTCTTTTACTATGTGCAAAATATGTATCCTTATATTTACAGATGAATATCCTAGTCATCACTCATCAAATAAACTTCTTTTGTACCAGATGGAGACTATTCCAGAGTACATGGTCTGTAAATTGTCCAAGCCTAAATGGCACATCTACAATGTAACCTCTATATCTAAGCCTCATGCAACATAGAACAAGGGGTAAAGAGGATACTAACAAATTTCTCAGTTCTCATTAATGAAGCTTCCACATGCAACAGCGGGTCAGGAACACAAAGGTTCAAATATTACTAAAGCATAGAAGTTAAGGGTCTGTAGAATGCTGGTCCTTTGACAAGACCCGTATATTAAACTTCACCTACTCAGCGCTCAGAGACCATTGAGGAAGAGGGTTAGAAAGATTGTAAGAGCCAGGGAGGAGGTACATGACCATATGGAAATAGCATCCTACAAGCTCATGGGTTCCTGCTCATATGAACCTACAGCAATGGTCGCAACATGCACAAGACCTGTGCAAAGTCAAGCAGATAAAAACCCAGCATAGAACTGGGGAAATAAACCCCAACATTAGGTGAAGAAATATTGGCAACTGATTACTGCTAGATGCGCAAGAGCTGTTTTTTGTAAAGTGAGGAACTTTAGGTAGACTGATTAGACTGCAGTAGATAAACGTGCACTGAGGAACGTCCTGTGATACTAATTTGATGCAATAGGCTTGAAAACAAATGACAGAATGTATGAATTCCAGTTGGAGGGCTATGGGAGTGCACCAGCAGAGAAGGCGGTATAAAGATGATTAAAATTGATTGAGATATTCTGTATGAAATACACAAAAATTCAAGAAATTTTTTAAAAGAAAATAATAGAAGACCTAGAGTCTGGGGTATTAGTGATTTGGGGGTGGACTTGGTGGAGGGGTCTGACTATGATCAAATATATTGTATGAAATTATCAAAGAATCAGTAAACTAGTTTAAAAAGAAGATTGTTTAATAATCAAAGAATATTTAAAACAGCACCGGGCTCAAAGAATCACTATGTAATTATCAATTTTAATATAGTGATTTAAAATACAGAAATCTGTGAACTCAGTTTTGATTTTATTTAAATAGGCCTCAACGAAATATAGGCATATTATTTGTCAGTCTGGGGAGATTTATTTCTATCATGTGGGATCTGCTATGATCAAGGACATGCTCAATTCAGTTTGAGGTACTCAGACCCAGCCAGGTAAGGAAGCCATGCTTTGTGAAGATCATCTTTGTGGAGCAAGAACCAGATGTGGAATATAACAGCTGTATTATCACAGTATGAATTATCAATAATACAGAACTTAATATTACTATGCTAGGCATAATATCCTAACAATGGATTGGTCAAAACGTTTACAACCATATTAAATGATACCATATAGCTATTCCTATTGTAAATTCACAGACCAGCCACATAAACCCATGTCATGAAAGCCCTGCATTACATAGCAAAGCAAAAGATGTTGGAAAGGAATGTAGGAACACAAGTCTACCTATTCAGTTTCAGATGTGAAATAGCTCCCACAGGATCATGTATCTGAATGTCTGACCTCCAGCTTGTGGCACTGTGTTGGGAGGTTGTGGAATCTTTGGGAAAAAATGTAACAGTTGGAGGAAGTGGGTCACTGGGGGTTGGGTGCTCAGGTTCATAGCCAGATTTTCCTTCTGACTCTTTGTAGATTTCCTGTTCTTCTAAAATATGAGGGTATGAAGAGTCTCAGTTCCATGACTTCCTTCTTTAGAGCCATCTGCCATTATACTTTACCATGCTGGACTATATTCCTTCAAACTGTGACCTAAGTAAAGACTTCCTCACTTAAGTTGCTTATTAGCAGGTAATTAGTTACAGTGATGAGAAAAATAACTAACACATCATCCCCAGGAAGATTTTCTGTGAGGGGTAGTAATGATTTTGGTGGATGGAATTATGGTTTGATATTTAGGGCGTACTACAAAGGAGAATTTATTCTCCATTACCTCTGGCAGACGCCAGCATTCGGTGCTTCTAATAATAATAGACTGTGATATAAAAGAGGTCTTGAAAATGGAAGTGTGCCTAGAATGGATTGAGAACATTTTATAGTTGACTCAAGGTTTTGCAATATTCCTGATTAGTGAGGTGGACATGGGCTCTGAAACAAATATATTGCAGCTACCATTAACTCCACATTTTAAGTAAAGACTCATTCTATGTTTATTTATGTATATGAGCATGTCTGTGTGTGAGTATGCATATGTGTGCCAGTGCCTGTGGAGGACAGAAGAGGACTGAATTATTGAATGCCCTGGAGCTGGCATTACAGGCGCTAGTGAGCTGCCTGATGTGGATACTTGGAATTGGTGTCAGGTCCTCTGCAAGAGCACTACACACCCCACATTCTTAATCTCTAAGCAATCTCTTCAGCCCCTCTCTTTAACACACACACACACACACACACACACACTCATTAATCATTTATTTAACAATTATTTATTGATTGAAATATATTAAGGAATAAACCAAAATCTTTGTCCTTGTGGAATGTTCAGGATAGGCAGTGGATAAGGGAGAAAGGAATACAAGGCAATATATTCAACCAAAATTATCATCATTATTAGTTAAAAGTTAATGAGTTATATCAAAGATGGCAGAAGACTCTATTGATAAAGAAACAAAATTTCTGTCAACAAAATACGATATATGTTCCTTCCACACCGGGAATTTCCTTAATCAGTGTAGTACAGAAAAAGCACTCTCTCAAACTCCCTTGGAAAGGGTTGGTAGAATGAGTATGACTATTTCTTGCCCTTCTTCGAGACATATTTAAACGGTGTAGAGTACTGTAAGACAAAGGTTGAAAGGTAGAATTTGAGGCATTAGTAAGCTGGGAGGGGCTGAGTGTATCGAGAGTCAGGCACCTCTGATTTAACTGACTCTGAATGTTGGTCCTTTCTTGATTCAACAATAAATTAGGCAGTTTCTTGTTTTCATAATATTTTGCCATAGGAAAGAAATGGGTACTGAACACGGTAGTGACAACACAACTAATGCAACAGCAGCAGTGTGGGGAAAGTATTTGTAGTCCAAAAGAGTGAGAGTGACTGATAATGGCAGGAAAGCTTTTATGAGCAAGGTTAGTTACATTTTAACTGGGATTTGTAGGATGAGCAAAAGTGTGCCATGAAAGGAATGTAAAGGAGACATCCTATTCAAAGAAAACGTGCCAGTCTGTGAAGTGATGAAAGAACATACAGGTGGCATATGTGCTAGAAGTATGAGAACTATGCTGTTTCTGGACCACAGATATTATATGTTGAAGATGTGACAGGAGATCAAATAGGAGGTGGTGAGTCTGAGATTTTAAAGGAGAGTGTACGTGCTACTAAGGAGTTTAACAATGAAGGATTAATGGATTTTTTAAAGCAATGTGGATATGTGATCAAATATGCTTTTCTTCAGGGAACCATGCTGGAAGTTTTATGAAAGGTAAGAGAGAGGCTAGAGTAGTGCAGATAGAAGGTGTAATTGTCTAAGACAAAGTCAGTGAGTTGGATGCCTAGAGTGTAGCTCAATGGTAAAATGCTTATCCAGTGTGTACTGTGTTTCAGTACCATCACTGGGAAAAAAACAGTGGGGTATATTAACAAATGCTTATGATGCAATATAAGAGATACTTGCTAGGTAGGATTTAGTAACTTGTTGGAAACATAGTTAGACAGAAAGAAGAAAGAAGGATAATATCAAGTTTGTCTATGTATCCATTAACTAAAAAGAGGAACACTAAAGGAGGCAGGTTTAAGGTGGTTAAAGATCAATTAAGTTTTGACATAACTGTGGAACATTCAGCTAGGCAGTCAGAAGTATGGCTCTGAGCTTCTGGAAGAATGCCAGAAAAAGCAGTATCTTGTAAAACAAGAATATGAAATGTTCTAGAAGGGAAAAGTTCAATAGCAATAGAAAATAGTACCCTGGAATTTAGCAATGAAGGGAAATTATCAAGAACAATTTCAGAGCAATAGTGGGAACAGAGAAGAGACTACATTTGTTTGAAATTTATAAGAGAATAAAAACTTTAAAAACGATTGTCAAAGAATAAAAAAGAAAATTAATATTGGATGAATTAAAATTAAAAAGCAAAGTACAAAGTATTATTTAGGAACAAAGAGGTATTTTATTGACAAAACTTAGAAACTACAATAAACGTGAGTCATGAATACTTGTGCACTCAATGATACATCATGATAAAACAGATTATTGTAATGAGAAACTGACAACATTATCATCCTGTTGGAAAACATTATACCTACATTAGTTTGGGTTAGTTTTGGTCACACATAAGGAAAGGCCTAAAATAGCAGGGGCTTAAACTGGATAGTGATTGATCTATGGAAAAGAAGGTAAAATGAAGTTATTACATGTTGTATATCTTCCTATGTTACTGTCATTAGCACATAGATGGTACCTAGCTTAATAACAGTTCAACTTATAATTTTTGACTGTATGATGGTATAACATCAATATACATTCAGCAGATATTGTAATTCAAATTTGAATATTGATCTTTTGTTAGTTTAGCAACACACAATGTGAAAATCTAGCGATATTGGGCAGCAGTAGTAAACCATAGCTCCCCATTAGCTATGTGAGTATGTGAGGAAATGACCTTCATTTTACAGTGGGCTGTGATGTTAAGCTTTATATTATATAGGTTGTGTCAAGTGCATTTTCACCGTAAAATATTTTCGATTTGTGATGGATTTATTTGGTCGTAACTCCCTTGTGAGTTGAGGAGCATTTACATTGCTTTATAGTCTAAAATGGGTTTTCAAATTCTATCTCATAGTATCTATATTTCATGCAGAGGGAAGAGGAAGAAGAGCTGCTCTTGCCAGACACACACAGCACAACAGTCAGAATATAGTTACACTGTAGTTGTGAAGGAGCCTGGAAATGCAATCTTTTGAGTGGTAACAGACACATGGATCAGACAGGCCTCTGTTACTAAGAAGAAAAAGACTGAATGCTGTGTTCACAAGGAGCACCTTCTGCATTGTAAATAATCAAAAATATCAATTTAATTATATAATTAACAAATTAACTCTATGAAAACACTTATATCTGCAAATTTGTGCTCTGCAGAGAATACATCCTTTTACCTACCAAGTGTTCATGAACCATTTAAAATATTTTATCTTTAAGACAACAAAGAAAATAATTGATGACATAATCTCTTAATCAATGATCATGATTTATAAGTCCATACATATAGAAACATTGGCAATAATGAAACCAAACCATGTGCAGTGTAAAAAACATTATTAAAATTTCAAAAATATGTTATTTTATAAAGAATGGTATATGAGGTATAGTAACAATTTAGAGACTAAATCCAGGGCTCTGCTCAAAAGCAAATTCATATGATTTTTGCCAAGTAAGAAATGAGAAAAGTAAATCATGAAGATAGATACAGAAACAAATTATGAAAGTATATGTAAGAACGCTTTTTATAGGTCAAAGAAGGAATGAAACAGAAAAGAGAAACACAAAGGAACAGAAATAAATATGAACATGTTTAAAATGATCCCACAATGAAAATCCTTGGCCAGAATAATCAAGAATATAAGGAGTTGGGTATGGTGGTGAATGCCTTTAACCCAAGCTCTGAGGAAGGAGAGGCAGGAAGATCTCTATGAATTCTAGTCCAGCCTGGTCTGCATAGCAAGTTCCAGGCCAGGCAGGGCTACATAGCAAGATTCTGTCTCTAAATAAATAAATAAACTATAAGAGGAAAAATGAATAAGGAAAGGATGTATATCAGAGGTTTAGTATAATACTAAATTAAAATTATAATAATAATTTGAGTAGTATCCTCCTAAAATTCATGTTCATTTCCAAACTCAGAATATGACCTGGGTGAAAATACAGTGTTTGCAGATATGATTGAGATGAGGTCATACTGGATTGGCATGAACCCTAAGTAAAGTGACAATGTCCTTACTAATAGAGAATATTGCATTTTCGTATGGCAGACTTAAGATAATACTTAAGATAATAATACAAATATATATATATATATATATATATATATATATATATATATATAATTTAAGGGCTGTTCTGCTCTGCACTTTTACAGAACTAACTATATTCATCACTGCAGCTGTATAGTGCAGAAACTGCTGAAGTGGGTTCTATTTTAAATTGAAAATTTCTGAGAATTTAAGTAAGGGAAGAATTAAAACCTACATAGACTGATTTCAGAGCCTATGTTTTAAATCACCATATTTTTCTTCTCCTTAGACACAGTATATACAATGAAAAGAGAAGACAGAAAATGAAAATCTTATAAATCTAGCATCCTGAGGAAATTTTTTTAAAAAGTCAGGAATAACAGAAAATAAATAATTATGAGAATGAAATGGACATTCTGGATATCCAGTAATCCCAGCACTCAGGAGGCTGAGGCAGGAAGATTGTAATTCAAAGTCTTCTTGAGCAATATAGCAACAATCTGTCCCAAAGACTAAAATCTAAATCTATTAAAATGTTGCTAAATAATTATCAATTCTTCCAATCAGAAGACAAAACAGAACAAAACTAAGACACAAATGGAAATAATATAGTGTAGACTTAAATAAATGATTTTTTATTACATCTGTAACTCCAGTTCTAGAGGGTATGATGCCCTCTTCTGACCTCCACAGGCCTTGTATGACACAGTTGCACTTACATACATGCAAGCAATACACTCACACACATCCAATAAAATAAAAAAGATTAATATTTTATTTATTTATTTATTTATTTATTTAATGTACATGAGTGTTTTGCTTGCATGTATGTAAGTGTACCACATAATGCAATGCTAATGAAATCCAGAAGTGTGTTGGGTTCTCTGGAACTGGAACTATGGATGGTTATTAATTTCTTGATGTGGGTGATGGGAACCTAACCTGGGTCCTCTTCAAGATTTAGACAGAGCTTTTAAATGCTGAGTCATCTCTCTAGCTCAGACTTTCATTTATTTTATTTTAAATTCATTGAGCTTTTTTACTTTTCATACTACAGTTTTTAATCAAGACTATCCTAACCTTGAAAATAAGATTTGACAAAGACACAATTTCACTTATGTACATGGATACAAAATTTTAAGTAATATGGCACAGAAATAATCACAGCTCCAGCTCAGTAGTATATTGTTTTGGTTACTATTTCTTGGCTGTATGTCTGAAAGTGAGAAAGTATGATGCCTCCAGTTTTGTTCTTTGTGGTCAAGATTGTTTTGACTATTCTGGGTCTGTTGTAATTTCACATGAATTTTAAGATTGTTTTTTATATGTAATATTTTATGTAAGTTGTTATTGGAATAAAGATTACATTGAGGGGCTGGAGCCATGACTCAGAGGCTAAGAGTGTTTCCTCTTCTTCCAGAGAATCTGAGTTTGGTTCCCAGAACCTATGTTGGGTGGCTCACAACTGCCTATAACTGCAGCTCCTGGGAATTTGATGCCCTCTTCTGGCTTCCACAGGTACTGACACACTTGCCACATACCCAGATACATATACACATACAGAAAAATTTTAAATTTCAAAAGCTAAAAAATAGCTTGTGTAGATCATGTAGGTGACATGAACATTTTAATAATATTGATTGTTCTGCTACATGAAAATGAATTGTATTTGCACGAGGTTGTGTCTTTTCCTCTTTACTATCTGTTTTACAGTTTACAGTGTTAATCTTAGCTAAATTTCATTATTTAATTTTTTAAGCTTTTCTAACAACTTTAAGAGGACTATTTATTTTTGAAACAGGGGTTCACTATATAGCCCTGGCTGGACTGGAACTTACTATGCAGATGAGACTGACCTCAGACTCACACAAATTTTACTGCCTCTGCAACGGTAGCTCTGGGATTAAAAGTATGCACCCCCACACCCAGCCTGAAGGACTTGTTTTTTATTTCTTTTTCAGACAGTTCATAGAAGCACTACTTGTTTTATGTCAGTTTTGTTTCCTTCAGCTTTAATGATTTTACTTGTTTGAATTATTTTTCATACATTCTTTAAGGTTTCCTTTTTCCTTCAAAATTGTAGGCATGAGTTTAAAAATTATATATATATATATATGTGTGTGTGCGTGTGTGTGTGTGTGTGTATCTCTGTGTGGATATGCACAAATGTGATTACAGGTGCCCACAGAGGCTAGAGGTATCTTATCCTTCTGAAGCTAGAGTTAAAGGTGATTATAAGCTGCCTGATAAAAGTGCTGGGAATGGAACTCAGGTCCTCGGCTGGAACAGTACACGCTGTTAGCTATTGAGTCATTTCTCCAGCCACTCTAGGTCTGATTTTTAATTTAATTTATTTTTATAGTTTTTTTCTGACTGGAACATTTGAGCTCCTCTCTTCTACAACTTCAAAAATTACAGAATAGTTTACAGTGAATTGTAGTCACCCTACTGTACTTTAGAACACTGTAAATTATTCCTTCTATTTGACTATGCTTTGGTACCCCCTTATCAAATCTTTCTTATCCCCATTCTCTCCCTACTCTTCACAGCCTTCAGTAGTCTCTGTTTTACATTCTGATTGGCCTGTTTTAATTTCCACATGTGAGAAAGACTACGGAATATTTATTCTTCTGTGTCTGTCTTCTTTTATTTAACATAATGAGCTACTGTTCGAACAAATTTTGCGGCAACGATGGTACAATCCTGGCAAGAACATTGGGGATAACCAGCTGCTCCATGGGAAGGAGTAAATGGTACTGTAGAACTGGTCAAGAGTCTATGTCTAAGGAAGTTACAGGCCCTGTGGAGGAATCTAATACTGATGTTTTGCCAAATGGACACTTAATTATCCCCTCTCCTATCTACTAGTCTCTTTCCCGTATTCATATATTTCTGTTGACTTCTGTAACCCATTTATTTTAACTAGAACCCCATGTGTGACCAGAGATTTAGAACTAGCCTTTTGATTCTGGTAGGCTCACCATTGGATATACTTGCTGAAAAGGCTTGCATCTATGTTCACAAAAATTGTCAGCCAGTGTTTTAATATTTAATTACCTATATCTGCATTTATTTTCAAGGCTATGTTAACTGCATAAAATGAGTTTGAAACGCTTCTTCAGTGTTTTGGAATAATTTGAGACATACTGTTACTAATTCTTGAAATGTTTGTTGTAATTCCGCAGTGAAACTAGAACATACCAGACTTCTCTTTAGCAGGACATTTTTTATTAGTGATTAAATCTTGCTCATTGGTCTGCTTACTTTCTGTTTTGTCTTTATTCAGTCTGAGTAGATTTACTTGTGTAGAAATTCATTTTTTTCTTCTAGATTAGCCTTTTGTTGATATAAAATTGTTCATACCATAATCCTTTATATTTCTATCAGATTAGTTTTAATAATTTATCCTCTTTCATTTCTGATTTTAGTTATGTAAGTATTCTCTTGTTTCCTTAATCTTTCGAAAGGTTTTTCATTCTGTCTCTTTCTTAAGAAAACAATACTTTTTATTTTATGAATCTTTTATATTAGTTTCTAGTTTATAATTTATTTTTGCTCTGATCTTTTTATTTTTAAAATGATTTTATTTATTCATTTTATGTGTATGAGTGTTATTCCCACCTGTATGTAAGTGTATGCAAGGCCAATGGATGCTATAAGAGGGTGTTGGATTCCCTGGTACTAGAGTCTTGGATTGTTATTAGCCACTATGTGGGCACTGAGAGCTGAAACCAAATCCTCTGCAAGAGTAGACAGTGCTCTTAACCATCTCTTCAGTCCTGTGCTGTGATCCTTGTTATTTCCATCAGTATGCTAACTTTGGACTTTATTTTTATTTATCTAATACTCCTTGAAATGAAACATTAGGTTGTTTCTTTGATGTTGGCTTTAAGAATTGCTTTTGCTGCATCAGACAAGGTTGGTATGCTTTGTTTCCATTTTTGTTTATGTCAAGATGTCTCTCTCTTCATTTCCCTTTTAATTTCATTATGAAGCCATTTGTTGTCCAGATGTATGCTGTTTAATCTCCATATATTTCTGATCTTTTCTATGTTCTTCCTACTAGTGATAATCAGTTTTACAAAATTACGGTCAGGAAATATATTTAACATATTTTTAATCTTCTTAAATTTTGTTCGATGTTGTGGCTCTGTCCAGGACAAAGTTTAATGTAAGCTTGAGAAGAAATCATTTCAAGTAATTCTTTACAGGTGAGTACTTGTTGCTGGTACTTTGCTCATTATTTTCTAGCTGCTTGTACGTTGTTTTTATTTTCTTGCATTGCTATTTTCCTTTGCAGTGAAGTGGTTTTATTTTATTGGTATGCTTTGGTTCTTTACTCCTTCTTTGTTTATTTCCTATGGATTTTGCTATATGACTACCTTGAGATTTACAAATAAACCATGTAACTGATTATTTCAAACAAGTAAGAACATAAGTAGTATTAAAAAGAAGAAACTATACTTTTACTCTGCTCTATCCATTTTGAAACTTTTTGATTTAAACTTTTTATTATGTTGAGAATTTCGTACAAGTGCTCTATTTACTAATTTCATCCTCCCTCTTTCCCATGTTCCTTGCTACTCTCAATTTCCTCTTCTCTTCTTTACTTATTATTGTTTGTTCTAGTTTGCTTTGAATTGCTATAACAAAACACTTGGATTAATACCAATTTGGGGAGGAGAGGTTTTATTTGGCTTACATCTCCTGAGTCACAGTTAATTACGGAGTGAGCCCACGAGCCCAGGATAAGAACTCAGGGCAGGAACCTGGAGGCAGGACCTGAAGCACAGGCCATGGAGGAATATTGCTTCCTGACTTGTTCTCTGGCCCGTGCTCAGCCTGCCTTCTTTTACAATACGCAACAACCAGGGATGGCATCTCCCATATCACTCAACAATCAAGAAATTTCCCCTCAGGTCAGTCCAATAGAGGAAATTCCCCATTTAAGGCTCCCTCAGTTCAGGTGTGTCAAGTTGACAACTAAAGCTCTCTAGCACGTTGTTGAGTACAAACAACAACAACACACACACACACACACACACACACATACACCGTGTATATATCTACATATGCATATAAACAATATACTCAGTCCATCTAAAGGTGCTAGTTTGTAGATGGTTTTAGGGCTGACTACTTAGTACTGGATAATCTTTCAGGGAACTCCTCCCTGAAACTGTTGTCCCACTCTCATCTGCCTTTGTTTATTTGTAACTCTTTAGGGATGGGACCCTGTAAAATTTCTCCCATTCTCATTGACATTGTCCCAACTGGAGAGGTCATATACTCTGGGAAAACCTATTACACACACACACATACACACGCTAACGCACACGCACACATGCACTCTCACACTGACGTTTCATTTAATGTTGCTCATGTGTACATGAGTTTAGGGCTGATCACTTGGGATTGGATAAACTCTCAGGGAACTGGTCCCTAGGGAAAACTGCTTCTCCCTCTCTCAGCAGCTATTGATTGCAAGTAACTCTTAATCTAGGCATGGAACCATGTGAAATTTTCCCCATCCATGTTGGCATGTCAACTGGTATTGTCATTATGCAGGTTTTTAAAGGCACCCATGTTGCTGAGAGTTCATGGGTGCAGCTTCCCTGTCATGTCTAGAAGACATTATATAGCAGCAGGCATCTTTGTCTTCTGTATCCTCCCTGAGTACAAAATTTCATAGTATCAGAAAGTGCTATGCAAGCTGCCAAGGGAAAACAGCACTCCATATTCCTGGCCAGCAGTAAAATCTGTGATCCACAATAATGATTAACCCAGCAATACATCCAAAATATTCTCAATGGTGCAGTACTGGCACTTTAATCTTGAGAATAAGCAAAAGCTGTCAAATTGAATTTAAACCCCCTACAATGGGAGGGAATTTATGTTTCTTACTGAGAACCTAGCCAAATACAGCCGGAAGGGCCATAAACTCTAGAGGACAATATACACTACTGTCATTTTCATAATTGGGCATCATTTCAAACTGTATTCTAAATACTTATCCTTATAGCCATAGATAAGTGTAGCTCTTCTTATCAAAGAACTTTCTTTCTGCAGATGTAGACTATTATACAGATCTGCAAGAGTCAAAATGCAGAGACCAAGTGACTGTGAGCTGCCTTGCCCTAACTGACACATTTATAATGCAAGCCCTATTCCTAAGGCTCAGGGAACATTGTGGAAGTGGGGGTATGAAGATGGTAAGAACATTTTTTAATTTAAATTTTAGTGTTACTGTTTACATATTTGTTTACCTTTCATACCATTTAGCAAATTATTATGGGTATTTAAGAAGAATCCTTTAACCATCACACAGTAATTATAAGTGATTTAAATACCACCATTACAGTATTAGTTTATTCTGAATTTGAGTGCTTTTGCTTGTGTGTTCTATACTTTTAAATTTTTATTTATTGATAGGGTCTCCCATAGCCCACCTGGCAACCAGTAGACCAGGCTGGCTTTGATATCATAGAGATCCGTCCAAATGCTGGTGTTTTATACTTTTAGATGTTACAACAGCATCCTTTACTTAAACCTTGAAAGATTATATTATGTCATATATATAATATACATTCCATCAGCTTTTGTTTGTGTGAGGGAGTATTTAGCTTCTCTTTGTTTGTGAAGGACAGCTTTGTTTGGTATACTGTTCTTATATGGAAGCAGTTATTCCTTCTGCACTTTGACTAGACCATTTCACTTTTCTTGGCTTTTAAGGAATAAATTACATACTACTAGCCATATTAAAATTCTATCACGTATTATTTGCTTCTTTTCGCTTACTGCTTTTAGGGTGCTTTTTATTTATTTAATTTTAGGATGCTTGCTTAGTGTTCAAGTCATTTGTTGATTGGGCCTTGAACCCAGATTCATACATATTGTTTGGGTTTTCTGGTATGGACATGGAGCCTGTATGCCTATAGGTTAGTTTGAAACCTGTGTCCTTTGTGGTTGTACTGAAAGGCAACTGTGGCACCAGGATGAGCCTGGAACTTCTAGGGGATGGTCTGCTATTGCAGGCTTTCTGGAGTTAAGGGTAGCCAAAGTCATCGCAAAGTTGTATACACTCTAGATCTCATTCATCATGTGTTCTTAAGTCTGGAGGAATAGAGTTATGTCTCAAAACTTGGCCTATGAAATTGGTTCAGGGTTTGAAATATGGGTGCTTGCTCATTTCTGGGTTGTATTGTGGCAGACCTTTTGTTAGGTATGAAGGCTAAGCACTATGCTCATTTCCTCCTCTTCCCCTCCCTCAGATAATACCTGCCTCCAGACTGTGCTGCCTGTGGTTAAGGTAATTATAGATCAGGTAATATAAAGCTGTCCTGCTTATCCTTCTCAGTATATTTTATTTCTGTACTATACCAAAATGTTGCCTGGTTGATTTAATACTCATGAAAATATTTTCATATGCGGATAGTTATTTAAATTTATGTTTCTGGCAGGGAAGCAAACTCTGGAGTCTTATTCTCTCATTTTGCCTGAATTTCAGTCAGGAAATAATTTAGTAAAATTAATTATGTTAATAGTTCAAGGAAATCTAATAGGATTACCTTGATAGATACCAAAAGGGTATTCAAGGAAAATTCAACATTCAAACTGATAAAAGTCTTTAATTACAGTAGGAGAATACTTCCTTTATGTGGAAACAGCATAACAATAGAAGACAATATTATGATTGAGGGTGATACAAAGAATCCTTATTAAAATTAAGAATAAGACAGGACTCCTTATCATCATTGTTGCCAACATCATTATGAAATTTTGGACAATGCAATGAAGCCAAAAAAATATATCAAGTAGAAGGCACAGTTATTTAAATTGACGAGGAAGAAATGGCCATTTAAAATAATTCAATTGTGTACCTGAAAATCCTAAGAAAATTAAGTAAATACTTGTTTAGACTAATAAGAGTCTAGCAACGTGGAAGAATCCAAAAGATTACCTATCACTTTGGCTTAAAGTTTAGGATGAGTGCCTGCTCATTTCTGAGTTTTATTGTGCTGGGTCTTTTGTTAGGATTCAAGGTAAAGATATATACAGATTTCTGCTTCTTTCCCTCAATCAGATGATATCTCTCTTCAAGTTGAGCAAATGATAGTTCAGGTAGTATTTGTCTGCTATAAAAGCAAGAAAACGAGTAAGTATATGTGAAATATATGCTCAATTCATATTATTGTGAAAATAAAAGTGGTATGACTAAAAGTGTATAGGGATTACATAAAGAAAATGTGTCACAAAACTTCCTTGAAGACAATTTAAGAATTTCAGTTTCACATTTACATGTAAAATTGAAACCATAGTATATCACATTACTTTGAATACATACATTTAAAAAAAATTTCTACAAAGACAAATAACACTAGAAACCAAAAATCAAAAACTCAGGGAAATGCTTGCAATGTGTATATTAGAAATGAGATCAAATATACTTAACACAAAATGAAGTTTTACAAATCGGCAAAAAAACTAATAGTCTAAGATGAAAAGGGCAAATGATAGTAACAAGTAATCCCCAAAGAAGTAAAGAAATGCAAAAGACTAGTGTTAGTCAAAGAATTCAACTTTACTTGAAACTAAAGAAATATAATTTTAAAGCAGATTAAAGAAAATAGCAAAACGCAATGCTCATTTTGAAATGTGGAAATGGGCACATATATAATAGTCTGGAGATAAAAATATATAACCTTTATGGATGGCCATTTGACTTTGTACATAAAAACTTAGAAAACAATTATAGGATGTATTATTTATTTTTCTGTTGCTGTGACAAATCACTGTGACCAACATAGTTCAAAATCACTGTGACCAACATCGTTCAGAGAAGGCAGAATTTATTTGGGCTTATGGTTCCAGAGGATAAGATTCTATCATAGCAGTGAGGCATAGCACAAGGCAGCTGGAAAGAAAGCCAAGAACTCACATCTTCAGGTATTTACAGGAAGGAGAGAGGAGACGGGAGACGGGAGAGGGGAGAGAAGAAGAGAGAGAGAGGAGAGGAGGGGGAGAGAGAGAGAGAGAGAGAGAGAGAGAGAGAGAGAGAGAGAGAGAGAGCACACGCACGAGAAAGTGGGGCAAGGTTATGGATTCTAAAATTCTACCCCTAGTGACTTGCTTCCTCTAGCTAGGCCACACGTCTTAAAGATTCATGACCCTTCCCAAAGAGCGGCACGAAATATTCAAGTGTATGTTCAAATTCTTGAACTCACTGGAGACATTTCTCATTCAAACAACAACATAGGCTTAAAATGAGAAATTATACTTCCTGTAATTTATTCCAAGGAAAGAATTCCATAATTGTATATTGTTCAATGTGCAGATATACTATTAGTAATCAAAATATTTTTTATAATAGCATTTGGAAATAACCTATTTGTGCAGCAGATGCCTAACAAAGCAAATTATGATACTTATTTAAAATAAAACATAACCAGTGAATAAAATGATACAGAGCTTATATTAATGAAAATATGTTCTTGATATAATATTAAGAGAATCAAGTCACAGAATACTATTATATTCACTATCTCTGTGTAAAACATTGCAATGAAGGGCCAGAGAGGTGGCTCAGTGGTAAAGAGCAGAAGCTGCTCTTGCAAAGGACCAAAGTTTGGGTCCTAGTACTCGTGTGGCAGCTAGTTACTGTCTGAACTCCAGTACTGGGGATCCAATGCCCCCTTCTGGCATCCACAGTCATTGCATGCACATGGTGCACTTACATAAATGCAGGAAAAATACTAATACACGTAAAATTAAAAATAAGCAAATAAATAAATTTGACTGGAGCTGGTAAGAGAACTATAATATGATTTTATAGAAAACCATGCATATGTTGTGAACATAAATAACAAATAATAAAGACATCAAAGTGCTATACATATTTATTGGTGTGGTGAGACTGTGGATATTTCTAAGCCTTATCTTTTAAAATTTATTAAATAATTTTCCATGATTAACATGAATAGTTGACACTTTATAAAATCATCAAAAAATTGGTAAGGAAAGGAATGAATGTTAGTTGGAGAAATAAATGATTTTGCAGGTGAAAATAAGTTTTTAAATATTTATACTTTCACAGTTTTGTGTGTGTGTGTGTGTGTGTGTGTGTGTGTGTGTGTGTGTAATTCTGTTTAATCAAACTTGTCGGTCCCAATATTCTCTCTGATATTTCTGGACTTACCAATTTATTTCTTCCTTTAAGAGCAATAACTGCATAACTAACTCAATAGATGCAGAAAAGACCTTTTATAGAAACACTCCATAGACTATACTTTCAAGTATCCTATTCAAAGTAAATGGGAGATACATTATTTAAGAATAATTATTGGGAATAATGTAACAGAAAATATGTTGATAAGCTTGAGAAGAAGGATCAATAGTAAGGATGAAAGTCACAGTCAAAAACCTGGGATGGTGACATTGATGGAGTTCTGTTGGATCTGAGGAGAGTATGTTTCAATGCAGAACAGAGAATGATTGTCATGATTGCTGTGAAAATGAAGGAATCTATATGAAGTGTATTTATCTTAGTTCTGAGAACGTTTAAGTCTTGGGTAGTCTGTATTAGCTTTGGAAAAACTATAAACACATCTTCCTGTGAACATCGATAAAAATCTCAACAAAAACCTTGCAAACTGTATTCAAGAACACATCAGAAAGGTCATACTTCATGATCAAGTTGGTTTGATTCCAGTTACTCAGGAATGATTCAACATATGTAAATCAATAAATGTAATTCATCACATAAATTGCACAAAGGACAGAAATCATGATCATTGCAATAGATTCAGAACAGACCTTTGGTAGACATAAATATTATATAGACTACTCTTTCAAAAAATTCCTTACTCAAAAAAATGGGAGATATATACTTTAGTCTTAAGAATAGTTACTTTTTAAGAATAGCTATTTTGTATAGTATTCTTTCCTTTTTAGTGAAAAAATATGTTTATAGGCTGAGAGGAAAGATTTTCAGGAGAAGTTAAGGTTAGAATCATAGGAGTGATAGATTACTATTAAGAAATTATCATGTATGTGAATGGGGGTTATGCTTCAGGTAGTAAGCAGTAGTGAAAGTGTAGACATGTGAATATGTTGATATCAGATGTGAGAATGCATAAGTCTTGGAAAAGATATATTAGATTTGGTGAAGAACAGCTAAACTTAAAATCGGAGAGACTACGCCTCCTCTGAAATGAATGGGGAAAAGATATGTTAATGTTAGAAATGTTAGAATATGAAGTCAGAAACTTGACTGAGTTCACACTTAACTGTTTCCTTTTCATTTATGAAGACTGCAAGACATCGTAAATTTGGCTCAGGGTGAGGGATCAACTGGACTAAAGAGAGCAATGAGAAACTTAAAGTATCTGTTGTTGGGATAAGGAAGAACAACAAGAGAAAGTTTTGTAGACAGAGAAAACATAGATGATGGTTGCAGTCTTACACTATCTTTAAACACAACACATATTAGTTACTTTCCTGATACTGTGATAAAACACCATAACCAAAGGTAACATAAAGCAGTAATTTATTTATACTTACAGTTCCAAAGGAATAAGAGTTCATAATGTTGGGAAGCATGACTGCAAGTGGCAGGCATGGTAGTACGAGCTGAAAATTCAGAGAACCCATCTTCAACCATAAACACAAATCAGAGAAAGCAAACTAGAAGTGAGGCAAGGCTATGAACTCTCAAAGCCCACCCCTAGTGTTGGGCTTACTCGAGCAAGGCTGCACCTCCTAAAGGTACCATGACTTCTCTCAAACTATTTGGGAACGAAGTATTCCCACCAATTAGGGAACAAAGTATTCAAATGCTTGAGCCCATGGAGGATATTTCTCACTCAAACCATCACACCAACTTAATATCTAATAAAGTTAATCTGTTGATTATTAAAATACTTCCTGTCTTTCATGTTGTTATCAAAGCCTCTGGGGTGGCTTTATATCTCTTTAAAAATCTTGATGAGTTAATTTACTAAGTTTTATAGTATTACTCCTTACTAGTTTCCAAATTGGTTTTCTTGAGTTATGTATGTAGAAAACTTATGATATAACTAACTTCAATTTTAGAGTAGCAGTTACCAGTCTCCAACTGGGGCCAAATGAAAAGTAATTTTTTGTCTTCTTTTCCAATTTTATAGGATATTTTTGTAGGGTTCATAAGAATTTTTTTAGGGTACAAAAGACTTTTTAAGGTTTTTTCTGTAGATATAGAAACCTTAAAAATTACTTACCAATTAGAAGCCCCTTGGATATTTAACGGAAATCCCCAAACGGGTAGGCTTCCTTTTTCTAACAAAAATGCCAGGTCTTATATTGTTAGGAAAAAAACAAAGACATACCTGAGAATGGAGACTGAAATACACCTTTAAATTGTTTTACAGCAAATTGAAGCATAACTCTTTCTTCTCCTGTATAAGGATTTTGATGTAGAATAAAATGTGTATATCTACATTCCAGGCTCTCTATAAAAGCCATAGACAGGGAAAGCAGAATGCCTGCAACTAATAAGTACAACTTTTAAAAGCCAGAATTACGTCAGTGACACCAATTGAAAGATGTGAATCAAGAGACATCATATTTATTCCCACTCTATTTTAAGCCAACTGAACTTACTGCTGCAATTCTGTAATTTAATTTTAGTATTATGACAAGCTGTGGAACATGACTACAAACACAAAATTGTTGTTTACATGAAAACTGAGGTGAATTAATAATGTAAGAATAAATCAAGTAAGGAACTCAACTAAAGATACAGAAGAGAATAATAAAAGAATGCTGTGAAGTATTTTGTGCTAATACATTAAAATAGGATTTGAAATGAACAAATTTCTAGAATGTATAAATTATCAAAGGTGACTGAAAAGATATTTTTGTTAATTATTATTATATTCAAGGAAATTATTCCTTAGTTGAAAATTTCCCTATGGTTAAAACAGCTGATGTAGGTTGTTCTATGATCATAGGCAAAGCAGTTACAAGGAGAGAAAAAAAGGCAACAGCTCCCAAATCATCTTACATACTAAATGTAAACCATAATACCAAATTATTGAAAGGGGATTGGAAGCCAAATTCAATCATCATAATTGATAAAATTTAAAAATACTAAAATGATTTCAGTAATATTTAAAAAGGTAATTCATATTTAGCATATAGTAAGAAATTACATTTTTTTCCAAGAATGTGAAATACTAAGGGTTTTCTTTAAGATCTATGACCACTCTAGCCATGTGTATTTGACTATGTTTACAGTGCCATCCATGAGTTCCCTCCTACTGAATGGGCTTTAAGTTCAACTAGGAAGCTGTTGAAAACCTCCAAGATAAAAGTGCCACTACTGCACCAATAGAGATAGTTTGCTGTGCTTTCACTGTTGTGATTATAAACTTCATCCACCCAAGGCTCAGGGACCATTGTGGAAGAGCAGGTAGACAGATTGTAAGAGCTAGGGTAGGTGATACATGACCATAAGGGAAAAAA